>CM024702.1:8846164-10046164 GCA_014182845.1 Corymbia calophylla
TCTTTTCAAGTTTTTTTTTTGGTTTTGTTTTGTTTTCTTTTTCTTTTGGGCATGGTAACAAAATCATATATTATGATATGACTAGATGGGAATGAAAGGCTATCATCTCCTGGGCAAATTTTTATTTGCTTCAGTTCCCTTCTACTAGGAGGCTGTTGTGAAAGTCGTATTAATGCACGTTACAGATGTAGGTGGGTTGATGTTTGTTACCATTGTTTTACTTTGCCTGTGAGAATGTATACCAGGAGGCATGGTAACAAATCATATATCATGATATGATTAGATATGGAATGAAAACTATCATCTCCCGGGGGAAATTTTTATTTGCTTCATTTCCCTTTCTACTAGGAGGCTGTTGTGAAGTCATGTTGATGCACATTACAGATGTAGGTGGGTTTATGTTTGTTCCCATTGTTTTTACTCTGCCTATGGGAATGTATACCAGGAGGCATTGGTTGTGGAAAGTTTATGGTCTAAGTAAAGTTATTAGGTAGGCAGACCGTGTTTTATCTTTTTGTTAATTAAGGCTGGTTATAAGAGTTGAGGTTATCGTGAAAAATCAAGTTTTGGCATAACTTTTTCTTCCATGTCATTGCAAATAGATTTTCCCTGAAAGATTGCCTTTGTTATTTTGCAGGTTCCTGAATGATGAAGATTAGGTATGTGGGGCAAACTACACTTGGGAGTGCAGCCATTTTTGGTCTTTTCTTGGGGGCTGGGAGCTTGATACATTGTGGGAAGTCATACTAATTGTTCCTGTTGTTTTGAGGGACCGATGTAATAATAAGTTTAATTATCTTGAGGCAGATTTTTCTTTTTTGGCTCTCTCTTTCTCTCTCTCTTGAGCGGGTGCTTGTGTGTACGTGCGTGTTGTCGGGTTGGCTTTGTGCGTGTACATGAACCCTAGTTCTCAGTGGTTCTAAAATTATATTCTACTCCCGCCGTTAGGCTCCGAATTTGTGCAGGACGGTCCAATCGGACCATACCATTTTCTTGGACATGCGACTGATGGAGCTGGTGAAATCAGGCATATAATTATCCTTCCATAGCAAGTGGAAGTCAGTCTCTTACAGCTTACGAGCAATAGCGTCGTCGCGTACTTCGGCTGAAAGCCTGTCTTGTTTTGGACCCTCCGAAAATTTCAATGCAACTGTAGCGGAGATATTCGCAAAATCAGCAGCGTGCCCAGCTCTTTATTGCTCTGGCAGTGTATCTAAGATAGCTAAATCCTAGCCACGCATCAAGATTTGAGGAGAACATAGCAGATGCATGCAGGGGTGGAGAGAGAGAGCAGGACCAGCTGGTCCATTCCATTAGATAAAATATTTGCCATTACAGGTAGGAGCTCGATAACCAACGATTTTTGGAAGTACCTGTCCTTGTTTTCTTGCCAGTGTGGCAGGACCCAGATAAATGTGGCCGTGCTTATTATAATAATGTATTTGAGAGTGTAAGAAGCAGCATATTTGAAGATATGTATCCCCCTCTACAAGAGCAAATAGGACATCGCATTAGAGCAGGCGCTGTGCAGGCTCAGAACTCCAAACTCCTCTCTTCTCCTCCATCTTGTGGAAACTTTTCCAGCATCACCAAGAGTCCAATCGGTAAGTGGGTTTCCTCTAAAACCTACCCTTGCTAGAGGGTCCTCCCTCCCTCCCTCCCTCCCTTCCTCTCCCTCCTCCCTCTGTCATCCTCAGTTGACAATTTGCAGACAGACACATAAGAAGAAGAAGAAGTTGTTTATTAATAAGGCGGGATGGCCGTGAGAAGCAGCGGGATAATTTGGGTGGCGATGCAGGTATGGGGAGCTTTGAGTGGATGGTTGTCCACTTGCGTTTTGGTTGCTGATGAGATTGCTCGTTCTCTGGAGACTCAAGAATAACATGTTGTAGACTGATGAACCATTAGAAAGTGCGGTTGCTCGAGCAAATCTTGCCCGAGTTTGGAGTTGTGTTTTTCCGAATCAGAGGCAAAAGAACAGGCTTTTTATTGTCTTGTCTGTGTGTATAATGAGTTTTGACATTATTCTCTCGGCAGCAGACAATTTCTTGCATCACCCATTTCTCGACTCAGCAACAAGTGATTGAGAAGACAGAACCTCCATCAGAAATCACGGGATTCTCATCTGTTTTTGTCAAATATCTCCAACTAGTGACTCATTACTCAGGCTGATTGATGAATATTCTTAATGATCAGTAGTTGGATGTCAGCCTCGATTGATATCTCCCATCTTCCATGAAAATAATTGATGACTGATATATTTGTCATTCGTTCGATGGATTATCTGTTACTTGAATGTTTTCTGTAGATGACCTAAAAATTTGAAAAATTCAGACAGATTTGAGAATAGAGACACTCCACTGCATGCCTTCGTATGTATATTGCCACTCAATTTGACGATTGCATCGATCAAATTTAATGGTTTAAACAAAAGCAGATGCACATACCAAGTGTGTGTGCAACTTCTTTTCCTACAAAGAAGATTCTACGAATCCCACCAAATCGACGAATCTTCACTAATAATAGGTATCTTTTAATAAATGATGGTGATCTTTCATACGTATTAATAGTTTCATATTAATAACTTTCGTATTTGGGTTACTAACTTTCCAAATGTGCAAATAAATCACCCATCACGAAACCAATCCTCCCTAAAGGGCCTAAACATATAAATGAAAAGATAAACATGCAATTAATCCTGCACTCCATAAATAAAAGGGCTCCACTAAATTTGTGTAAGGTCACATAACTCAGCATATCCTCTAGACTTAGCTCTTAAATATAGATAATATCAAGGATTCGGAATCTACATTGAATTCCATAATAAATCGCGAGGACCCCATATTATTTATATGTTGCAATATGATTCTATCTGTCGCGGTAATTATCAAATGAGTCTTCTATTTATATTTTCACATGTCCTTCTCGTGCAATGTTTTAAATTATTATTGATTTTTCAACTAGACTACAATTCTTTTTCTTTTCTTTTCTTTTTCTAATAGAAAAGATGTAGATAGGCACAATTGAATTTCTCAACTGTCCCTTATTCTACCTAACGAAATAGATGGCTTATGAGATGGTGTGGGGGTCACAATAGTATTAGGTCGACAACCTTTTCTTCCCGGCGGCAACACATGGGAGAGGTACAAGTCATACATATATATATAGAGAGAACTATGTTAAAGTTGTGGATAGGGAAGGAAATGCTGCTATGATTTAATTTTTTGGAAAATTATCATTTTTCCTAAAGACAACATCACACATTAGTTATCGTATTCCAGCAAGTTAAATTGCTTCTACTGTTATTTTGGAAACCCTTGATTGATTTATTTCTTCACGTGTCATTTGGTGACTATGACTTCTTGGAATATTATTTAGCGGAATATAATATATGTATATATATATATATACATATAAAATACCTTTTCACTATTTGTTAGGATTTTGAGACGAGTCGACAAGTTTCGGTTTCCTACTTTGAATACCAATTTTTACAAAAGTGATTCGGATTTGTTTTAGCTATTTTTTGAACATGGTTGGAAAACTCAATAAAACAAATTTATCTGATAATCTTAATTCATATACCATTTTTCATGTTCGTAATTACCATAACTATTGGCTCAATAATGCTTATACTAATAAGAGCATTATAGCACATATAAAGAGTAAATGTCCCCGAATTCACCAAGTAATTAGCGAATTGTTATATACATCAACAGTCATTTTACCATCTCTATTTACACATCAATTTTCTCGGTATCGGTTCAATAAGGTAATGAATATCTGTCAAGTATCAATTAAAATAATATAAATTCTATAAGGAGAAATGTCAAAATCTTGAATAGCATATAAATCTCACGCGCATTGCAAAATTCAAGGGCGAGGAAAAAATCAAAGGAAGCCATTATCGTATTTTGTCTCCTTTCTTTTTTCGTAAGAGAAGATTTCAAAAGTTAGGCGGTGCCACCCCGGCAGACAATTTCATCATCATCGTCATCATCATCATCATCATCATCATCATCATCTCTCCTCCGCCACCACCACCACCACCACTACCCCCACCATGCCATTCCAAAAGTCTTCTTCTCTCCTCTTTCTCTCTCCTCTTTCTCTCTCTTCTGAAAGTCATTCGAAAGCTTCGTGCTTTCTCACGGCACAACTTCGCACCTTCAATCACGTCATTCCGAAAGAGCGCTAGCATCTCCATCATCTCCATCACCATCTCCGTCTCCTCCATCGATCAGTTGCGGCTGCTGTCTCTCACTTCCGCCGCCCCGATCATCCCGCTTCTCCTCCACTTCCCCCCCCCCGCCGCCGCCGCCACCCCCCAAATTTCGGGGGGGTCGAGCATCGGTTCCGGCCCGGCCAGGATTTCCGGCCGATTGCGTGGGGATCTTGGCAATGGGGGACTCGGGGGAGCGACCGGGAATTGGCCGGCCAGCAGAAGAGCTCGCTCTTCAATCGGTCTTTCACCATGCAGCCCAAGGCTATCGTCGATCACCATCCTTCTCTCGAGCGGGCCGGTTCCATCAGGAAGTTTTACAGTTCGATCGAGTCCTTCAAAGGTAAGGTCCTGAAGCTCCGCAATTTCTTCGAGTCCCCGAAACCCACGCCCGTCCCCGCTCCCGCCGCCGCCGCCGCCGCCGTCGCCGACATATTGCATTTGCAAGCGCAATCCCAGCTCCAATCGCAGCTTCTCTCCAGGTTAAAGCCCACGAAATCGCTTGGCTCGAGCTTTAGCAGTAACTCGTCGATCCGGCTGCCCGGTACAGGGATAGGATCGTAGTGTACTTCACTAGCTTGCATGGCATTCGGAGGACTTATGAGGACTGTTATGCGGTGAGGACGATATTTAGAGGCTTCAGAGTGTGGGTCGATGAGCGAGACGTCTCGATGGATTTGGAATATAAGAAGGAGCTGCAGAGTGTGTTGGGTGAGAAAAAAGTGAGCTTGCCGCAGGTGTTTATCGGGGGCACTTATGTAGGTGGAGCCGATGCGATCAGACAAATGTATGAAACTGGTGAGTTGGCAAAAATCCTCGAACGATTTCCTAAGAGAGCGCCCGGATTTGTGTGTGAGGGCTGTGGGGATGAGAGGTTTGTGCCGTGCACCAATTGCGATGGAAGCAGGAAGGTGTTTGATGAAGATGAGGGGTGCTCAAGAGATGCTTAGAGTGTAATGAGAATGGGTTGATGCGGTGTCTGGAATGCAGTTCTTGAACTTGGGCAAGTAAATCTTGGTCATGCTAACTTCTATGTGTCACCGGGGAGGTTATATCTTGACGTGAATGATAGGCTGCAGGAGGCTGGAGCCATCGATGATGCGTCTCCTTAATGTTTCCAAGGTTGAATTTTTCCTGGATTGTCTGGATTGTCTGGACTCTCTTAGCAGGGAAGGAATGGTTCATCAACTCCATGAACTGGGTTAGTAAGTTATTGTTTGTGAAATCTAAGCAATGATATGGCTATTGTTTTTGTACTTATGCAGGAGAGATTTACCCTCCTTGGAATGTAAATAATAATATGACATAATAATATTTGCGGTTGGTTTTCATAAATTATGATAAGAGGAGAGGGGAAATTGATATTCCTTTTGTGCTTGGTATCGTCCATTCTCGGTGATTACTGTTCTGAATTATTTGGGGCAAATTCTGAAGAGGATTGCCAGTCAATGAATGCTAATGTCTATGTTACTGAGATGGATGTCCGATACTTGATACTTTATGTGACTGTGAACTCCAGATCAAAGTAGGATGAAGCTCATGGCCAACCATTTTTATGCTTAGTGATGTCATGAACAGCTTTACATATGTATCACAAAGGATAATCTATAGTAGAATGTTCACTGCAATAAAATGGGAAGTATTCTCTGCTTCCTAGGATCATAGTCTTTTTCATGTTACAGTTGCCATCACTTTGCTACTATACGTGCAGTGGCTCCTGCAACTGCATAACTACTTATGCTGATTGTTACAGAGATATGGTATGTTTAGGCTACATGAATTGGCTTTGTGGTATGCATCCGTTTATTTTCAGAACATACCTCAACCCATGGATCATATATAGGTGTAAATGATACTATTAGGAGAGTAGTGATGCTATTGCATCAAATTGCTTTCTTGGCTCTTCATGCTTTCTCCAATGTTAATTGCGAGTATGCCTGAAGTTTCAAATTTAGGACCTCTTTAGTCATCTAATTGGAAGTTTTGTTAATTGATTCAATTTACATAACTCTTGATCTTAGAGGGGTTGGGTATCATGATTGTGCTAATGCTTGCTGTAAGCAAACCGGGAAATTTTGCTTCACATGGAGCATTGGGAATTGCTCTTATTTGGGTTCTTTGTTGAATCAGTATGGTTGATAAGACTTTGCTGATGGGGATATGCCTTCTAGTACCTCTGCATGAAAGTCACGGGAGGCGCTCCTCTATGTGCATTGTTTGATGATTCAGGACTGAATGGAATTGGTTTTGGCTTGTATTTAAAGCTTCAATACGGAAATGTTACAGCAATTTGCTATGTCATTAATGTTCTCAGTGACGGTCTTCTCATTTTACAACAACGAGACTTTGGTGATCAAGATCCGATACAATGATGGTGTATGACTCAATGATTAGTTTAATTGTGATCATATTTGCTATGCCGTTCTGTGAACATATTACTGTGCATTGTAGCCATTGTTGGTGGCAGAAGGTTGAGATGGTCAGTTATGCTCCATTTGGATGTAGCAGGTAATGGGGTGTGCTGCTCTTGGATGTGTGGGAAATAAACAGCTCCCGTAAGACATAGAGTTGGTAGAACGTAATAGGTCGTTGAGCATAATACTTACAAAGATAATGGTGATTTCTCATTGACTAGCAAGTTCGTTTAAAAGGTTGTGAACCTCATCAACTGAATCTGGTAGATGATACAGGCTATGGTTTTTAAGGATCTTGTATGCAACGTGGGGAACGACTGAAGGCCCACTGGTTATCATTCACGAACAATGTCTCAGATGAATTTCACATGCCTAAAGGTGGCTATGGTGCTTGCTTATATAATGACGGGTTAGAGGAGGAGGATCACGCCATATTTGAAGGAAATTAAAATTGCTCGGCTTTCTGAAGATAATTGTTTGGTCTTCATTTAAATGAAATGTGTCGAAGGCTTTCAGTTGTTAGTCACTTTGTTGGGACGACTCGGTGAAGTGCATTGGTTAAAGTTAAAGAAAATCCTCTCGTTCAGTTATATATTACCTAAAATTCATGACCTCTAACCGAGGACTCTGGTAGCTTGTTGCTCACTATGCAACTCTTCGATTTCCATGCTCGATGGTCAATCAGCCCGATGCTCTTCACTCATCACTGACCATCTTGTAATCTACCTGCTCCTCGCACACGCCCACTAATCCATACTAGCTGTTGGAATCCGTCACCGTGCCTTGCGTTTATCACTGACTTATTCAATGTATGCTCTCTACACATGGTAGCTTAAACTAAAGAAAAATAAGAGAGAATCAACATATTTTCGTGGGATAAGTGCACTAAAAGTCCTAAAACTTATAAAAAAATGCAATTGAGTCTTAAAACTTTCAAAAGTTGTAATAGTTTTAAAACTTGTCACGAAAGTGCAATCGAGTCCTAAAACTTTTAAAAAGTGCAATCAAATTCTAAAACTTATCGCGAAAGTATAATCGATTCAAAAAGTACTATTAACAAAAATACTTGATTTGATTAATTTGATAAGTTTTAGGACTTGGTTGTACTTTTTAAAAATTTTAGGACTCGATTGCACTTTCACAACAAGTTTTAGGATTTAATTGCACTTTCTTAAAATTTTATAACTAAATTGCACTTTATTAACAAATTTTAGGACTTTCCATGCACTTATTCATATATTCATTACACTTTGAGATAAAGCTAGCTTTCTCTTAGGGATGATCGGTTCTAGAGAACTGCCTTTTAAGAGCCGGTTTCCCAAAATAAGTATCAAGAATTGCCCACTACTTCCTAGATGCACCTGAGAATTGGACCATTGGTCCGATCAAGTTCTTGGGTGGTGTCCATGGAACCAGTTGAGTCCTCACTTGTGGTGAATGTGCTCTTCTGATTCGCATTTCAGTTCAAGGGAATGTCGCTTGTTCTCGTGGTTTGATGTTGGCTAATTGAGAAGCAAAATAAGAAGACGAGACTGATTTAAAATGAAGATGAGTGAGGAAGGATTTTCCTGTAGTTTGAATCTCCATAACAAATGCTGGCATAAGATTGTTTAGTTAATGCTTGGAAGCCTGTACCAAACTGCATTATGTGGAAATATGCTCAGAAGAAGTAGGAGAAAAATGCAGGATTTCATCAATAGGAGTCTGAATACACCATGATTGGAGAGAATTGCCTTTTTCCAATTCAGCCCTAAACCTTTTTTGACCGATTCGTCCTTTTTTATTAAATTTTTTAATTTTTTTTTGATTTTTGATTTTTTTATTATTTTCCGAATTTTTTTTGATTTTTTAATTTTTCTATTTCTTTTCTTTTCTTTTTTTTCCCCCCTCCCCTCCCCCCCCGCCGCCGGCGATGGCCGGCCATCGCCGACGAGGCTGCCGGCCACCGCGCGAGGGCCGCGAAGCCCTCGCCGGCGACCTCGCCTAGACACTGGGGCCGCCGGCCGAGTCGCGGCCCGGCCGCCCGGATCGGGCGAGGCCGGCCGCGGCGAGGCGGCTTCGCCCGATCCGGGCGCCGCCGGCGGGGTCTCGGCCCGCCCGCCCGCCGCCGCGACGAGGCGGCTTCGCCCCGATCCGGCGCGCCGCCGCGGCGAGGTGGCTTCGCCCGGATCCGGGCGAGGCCGGCCTCGCCATGGCTGGCCGCGGCGAAGGCGGCCTCGCCGCGGCGGGGCGAGGCCATGGCGGGCTGGGCGAAGGTCGCCATGGCCTCGCCGGCCGCGGCGAGGCCGCCTTCGCCGCGGCCGGCCATGGAGACCATGGAGCCCCCGCCTCCTCGCCGCGGCCCCGGGCCTCTCCCCGGTGCAGGCGAGGCCGCCGCGAGGGTGGCCGGCCCGACGGGGCCGCGACCCTCGGCCGGCCGCCGGCGAGGGCCGCGACCCTCGTGCGGTGGCCGGCGGCCTCGTCGGAGCTGGCGGCCACCGTCGCCGCGGAGGGGGAGGGAGGGGAGAAAAAAAGAAAAGAAAAAACAGAAAAATTTAAAAAAATTAAAAAATTCAGAAAAAAAAAAAAATTCAGAAAATAATAAAATATTATTAAAATATTATCGCCGGCGCCGGCCGCATCCACGTCAGCTCCGGCAGCCAAATTTGGCCGGATTTGGACTCAATTGGCACACCGCAGGTTTAGGGCGGGTTGGTAAAAAAGGTTTAGGATCGACCTAAGACAACCCCAATAGGTTTAGGACTTTTTGGCAATTCTCCCCCATGATTGTCCAGCTTGTTCTGCTTCTCGTGCATTTTTGTGGTGCACACTTTCTCGTTTATGACGTTATTTTGAAAAAAAAAAAAAAAAAAAAAGTGACCTTTTGGGCACACGAAAATGAAGTAAACCTAAAAATAAAAAGTATATATTATGTGTACCAGTCCTTGTAGGTGATTTCACACCTAGAACGGAAACCTTACTAGTATTCATAAGTTATGATTTTTTAGAATCAGGAATCGGACTGATTTCCACGAGAACCACCCAAAACCAGCTGGTTTGATCTGGTTTGGGAGGTTCCTAATTCTTTTGCATATCTTTACTTTCTCTCGTGAAATACAGTAAGACTAATTACAGGAAAACACAAAATCTCACTGCCCAAATTTAGAAAAGAGAAGAAGTATATTATAACCCAGGGGAGATTTATCGAACAATATTGCCCTTGTTAGTGACCGGACACTGACTTTTCCTTTCAATAGTTATTATTCTATTTGGTGAGTTTTGGAAAACCAATTCAATATATGGCTTCTAATCTCAATCACCAACAAACATTCAAACAAATTTTTCCAGCAATGAACAAAAAAAACCCTAGCAGTATATGTACGAAACAACGTGAAACTCTATTACACTTGTATCACTATAATCCAGGCAGACTAATTTCAAGCTACTGAGTGAGGGGAACACATTCAAGCTCAATGTCAAGCTCTCCCCGCTCGACATTCTTCAATCTCAAAGTTATATCCTGTTTTACTTTACCATCCACTAAGCTGATGACACCATCTTTCACTAGGGTATTATCTCTGCTTGCGACCCATTTCCCTAGCTGCATTGACTCGTCAATGGTAGAACTTTCATATGCTTTGGCAGCAGATAGTAGGGGCTGAATGTCTATCTCGGCCTCTCCCATAAAATCATCCGTCTTGAATGTGTCCTTGTCATACACAAGCTGCATATGCCAAAATATGTTATTCATGACTTTCAAGGCCAAAGGTGGATTTTGCTACATATTGACAGACAGCTTAGGAACTCCGGCTAATTTATAACTATCTATAATTCACGGTAGAAGCCTGAGAGAAACAGAACACTTCACCAGACTCTATGTCTATGCCATGAACAATCACGGGTTTTGCAATGTTAAGACTTGTATTGCCAAGAAAAACTCTGTACACAAAATTATATTCAACTTGTCGGCCACATAGAAGTTGAAAAGAGTACCACACAAGTTGGTGAATGCTGACATTGTCCTAATCATAAAGCAACAGAACCTCCCAGTTCCATTTCAGGTAACATGAAAGAGCTTAAAGTGTTCAAGGAGATCCAACCATATAGTATACAATGAATTAACTTGTCTTACTGTTCTAATATTATCGAATGACTTGTCTAAGGGGTCAATCCGCACACATATAGTATCAATAGAGTATTGGCACCGACGACTGTTAAAAGAGTCCAGAGAAACATCTTCAAATTATTTAATTCCAATGCCTCTCCAAAAAATCAAACTGCAATAGGTCATGGAGGAAATAAGCTCCATACCACTTTTAAAGGAGGGACGCTTTCCGGAATAGACAACATCAGCTTCTCATTCCACACTGGATTCAGGTTGTTCTTTATAACACGCGTTTTCACCGACTGCAATAAGCCATTAACAAGACGAAATTAAATAACTCAATGGACAAATCCATACACTTAACCACAAGACCATTATTGACCAGTTCCAATTAGGAGGCTCACCTGGTGCCCCAAAGCAAGTTTCACATAAGGGTCACTGGTCACCACATCCCGAATAGCTAGGTTGGTGCCTCTTACCACGTTGACCTTTATTAGACCAACAAATTCAACCATTCCTGCCTATAGAAAAGTAGAAGTTCAAGCTATAAGGTCTTTGCTGCTGGATTCTCAATATGTAACATTGTCTGATCTGGTGCATTGCAACCCTTGGTTCTACCCAATCTATCTATCATTGGGAAATAATTTCTTTCCAAGTAAAACCCCCACCTATTATTATCATTCCTCCCACTTTCAGTTCCAACAAGTGCAAACAGAACTTGTTTTGGTGGAGTTGCTCCATCAAATAATCCAGATAACAAATCAAAAGCAGTTGAATTAGCTAGTAAATAAAAAGATGGAAAAGACAGACAAATCATACCAATGGGCATTTCTTCTTGTAGGCCTTAAGGTCGGTCTCCCTCCTTCCCCAGCTGTTACGAAATGCCTGCCCAATCCGATGCTTTGTCGGTTGTTTATCAAACTGTCTCTTCTCTTGATTAGCGCTACTGCCAGAAGAGCTGCTTTGGGACGACGATGGGTATCTATTATGAGATGATGGGAAGGGGCAGCTCATCTGTTCTTGACAGTTCAAAAATTGGAGCAGCTCATATTTCCTCCTGAGTATTACGAGAAGTACATTTTGCTTTAGGTTGCTGCAAAGTTCATGTTGAAACTTACTGCAAGTTTTGCGCTAGCATTACCTAATAAAATCAGACCGCTCCTCTATAGAGAAATCCGCTTTTGGTTTTCTGAGGTTATCCGGAATGCAAGCTTCATACTTCAGGTTTACTGCAGTGTTTCCACCCCTCTCGACTAATGTATCGACTTGCTCATCTGTCCACTCATCTAGTTTTACTGATAGAACCTGTTGCACTTGAAAACATAGTTAGGGGCTCTTCTCTTTAAGTTATGATGCCCAAGTGATACTAGTGTTATCTATTATCAATGTCATTAGTAAGACTAGTCCTTGGACCTGAGGCCCAAGAGATATCATACCTTTGAAATGTGCACTCCAAGGCTTCTGTGAACACCAGAGCACTTAATACATATAAATGCTCCTAGAGTCAAAGATCTGAGATGCACAAAGGAAATGTTCAATAATAATATATCTTTGGAAACACTAAAGGAAACAATCACCTCTATGCAGTCTATGTATAAAACTAACAAAATTAAGGAAAGGATGTTCAGAAGTTTTTGCAGTAATGTGGAAAATATGGTGCAGATAACTTCAAGAACTCTTCTTATCCAGCCAGATCCATTGGATTTTGGAGTGAGAATTTACATTGATGTGCAGATATTTCATGGGGTAATAGATAGGAGTACTATGCCCATTTGCGGTTATGTTAAATAGTTGCTTTTGCAGAGTCTGATTTCTTGTGTCACACAAGTCCTGCTGTTGAAGAAAAATATGAAAGATACAAAGAACGAATTTCTGAGTCTATAGTACTCACACCCATTTTGGATCTGGGGAGCCACAATCTGCACAGAACTCATTCCCGGGCTGTGACATTAGTTTCTCAAGCCTTTGCCGTGCTCCTGTTAATGGGTACATAAACATACATGAGAAATTTTCTAATTCAAACCCACAACGACAATTTTGGGACAGGGCAGAAAACTACTTCTTTGTGCACTACGGATGACATTCGGCATAGATGCTTTCATTAAAGAGAGACAACTACAAAACAAAACTCAAGGAAGATGTAAAAGAAGTTCACAAGGGAAAAACTTAGTCAGGATATATGAAATGGGAAACTGCTATCTCCTACTGTGGTATGCAATTAAATAACACCATGTTGGCAAATGGAAAAAGACCACACTCTGAAACTAAACTACATCATGTTTGGCATTTGCTGAAGTTCAGTAATGGACATGTTAGACTTATGGAGTAAGAGACTAATTAAGTACCATTTAACCAGTAAAACAGAGTAAGGAAAAGACATCACTTAAGCTGAAGATACCAGAATAAGATGTCTTTTTGTCACTTGTGCTTCCCCAACCAGGGTTTTCTGCATGCAAGAGATCAAAGAGGCAAGACCCTGTCCCTGTCAAAGCATTCGGGTAGGTACCAAGAAATAGGAATATAAAAAATAATCGTGATACCAACATCATGTTGTCAGAGGATGTAAAGTCAAATCAATTAGAAAGAATGCAAGGGCCACCAATGTCATCGATCGATAGTGTGGTGATGAACTCTCAGAATACATCTACGATTGACAGGACTTTTTCGGCAACTAAAGATAAAAGATTAACGAAAGTCATAGGTCCGAGGTAGAAATGTTAAGGAGCAAAAGTGAGTTCTGGATCTCCTCGCCAACATGAATGAGGAAACACAGCATTCATACCTCAGTACCTCATTGTCAAACATATACTACCCATTTAAGGTTACAGACCTCATAGATTAAGCAGATCAAAATAAACAAGGCCATTTCTGTTTGCAGACCAAAGACAATCAGTGCCATGACACGATCTCCAGAGTCAAGATTATGGCTACAAACTGTTTATTGAACAAACTAAGAATTCTTAAGACAGCTATCAGTTTTGTGCAGTATAATTACAGTTAAATTAGTACCAAGTACATTGAGCACCATCATCACTATCCAAATCTTATTCCAATCACTTCACAATAGCTAAAAAGAGATTCATAATTACAATCCTCCAAATTGAGTCAAATCTTTCCATCACTTGGAAACACAATATCATGTATTCTTCCTTGCATTCTCCTCATTATCACCAGCATCATATGGAAAGACCAACCCTGCCAATGGAGCTTACTCTACCATGACGAGTACCTAATTGATCTGCTTTTCAGACGCTCAACATAATAAGTTGTCTGGACTAAGTGTTCAATGCTTCATTATAAAGAACCAAAATCCTCTCATTAGACATGTCGCCAACTTGGACTTGCAATAACAAGAGGGCACACTGTCAAATTTCGGATTAAGTTTCTAACTTCACTTGGACAATCTCAATATAACCAGCCAAAGAACAAATTTTTTGCTTTTCAATAAATCCTACATCAGCCAAATCTTGAGGCTTCTAAATTCCAATTCACAGTGGCAATCTCAATATCGCTGCCTTCATTGGCCTCCTGTTTATCCAAAAAAAAAAGGAGAGGGAGAGAAGTGGTATCTACATAATGCACTAGCTTGGGCTATGTCATTGAGCAAGTAGCTTCGACATATTATCAAGCAATTACCTGAGACATCGTCGGTACCGGAATTATCTTGCTGAATAGACATGTCAGCTTCCATTTATAGAATCCAACATCCGAAACAATATAAGCTATAATCCGTATATTTCCATTTAATCAGCTTCTCCTCTGCATCAAGGAACATGGGTACGAAATAAAATCCACATCCATGTAATGAAGTGGAATTCGAGCAAAATTGAACAGACCATTCCATGCAAAACAAACCTGCACATGAATAAAAGGAAGAAAAAAACTAACCTTTTCAAAGGGTCCTCAGAAAAAATAGACGATCGTTTCAGAAACCGTCGAGACTGATGCAATCTCGATGGAATTTCATCATCTTCGTTGAAGCTCAAGAACAATTGGACGCGGAAAGAAGGCAAAAGAGAACCCAATAGAAAAACACAGAAAGCTGGTTTTAGTTTAAAGATGGGGAGGAAATAAATCTAAAAATTCTCAGGAACTCATAATGATATCATCAAGAACCAATGGGGGGTGTGGATAGAGCATTGACCCTGAATATTTTTGGGCTGGATTTATCGGAGTCAAACGAGCAGAAGAAAGATTCAGGGTAATGACGAGGGATATGATTGCCGAATTCGGGAAAATGGTGGCTTTTGCCTTGTTTTTATTCTCTTTTTTAGAATTTTAAATGTTTTTAGAATTTTTAAATTTTTACTTTATGTAATGTCTGTTTCTGATTTAATATTTTGATTTTCTTTCGATGAGCGAAAGCAATAAATGATGATGCAGATGGGCACGAAAAAAGCATAAAGGAGGGAAGGCTTCGGTTTTGTGGGTTGGTGTGGTTGGTTCGGTTGGTTCATCCTCGAAACTTCTCTTACATACAATACTTTGGAGGGAGGTTCACTCCCACTCGCTTTTGGTCGCGCGTGCAATCACAGATGAGAGCATGTATAGAGAAAGAGATGCCCAAGTATATAGTTATATCGGTACACTTGTGATGTCTATTTTTCTATTTTCACATGGGCAAATTATCATACGGCATGCTTCAAGATTCTCTCATATTTAATTTGAAATAATCACCACGTGCAATTTTGAAGTTTTGAGAATACATTTTAGGAGATGAAGGATTAATAATGAAGAAATGACGATGACGACTTGTAAAATTATGGACATTACCTTTGAGCTATTATGACGTTATTCAACTATATTGATTGATCTTGCCAAAGTACAACCACTTGAACTAACTATCTAGATTGATCGAGAGATTTGTTATAGCGAGATTAAGAGGCGATCCATCCTTCTTGTATGTTGGTCTTGTTTCGAAAGTTTTAAGCTTGATCATGGGCTAGAAAAAATGTGATGAGCATGCACGAAGACTCCGAAGCAGCACAAGCTTATTAAGTGGCATCGTGCATTCACCCTTGTCAAATCATTTCCTTCCAGTAATAAAATGTGATCAATTTTTTCCATGTCCTCTTCTTTATTCAAAATGAATGTAAACTGCACCTATCAAAGACATGGTCAAAAGGAGGGTAAGGCGCACGTTAGTTTCACTCGCCAAATGTCCATTACTGGTTAGCTTGGAGATAATACACCAGAGTATTCTTGTCCCCCTTAGGAAGCTCCATTTCTTGACGAAGTCAGATGTAGATCGATAGATTAGGTCGAGCTACGCACGTTGTTACGTCGTTTTCCAACTGAGGAGACTGGACCCTAGACTAGACACACCCCTGTCGGCACGTCGGTACGAAAGTCCATATCGACTCATTTTCCTATCCCAAAATACCCAAAAAGAAAATGGGACGAAGTCCGGATGAAAACCGATTCAACACTTGCCAAAGCCATTTGTTCTCTGATATAGGATCAGACAATCTTGCATGATCTCTGGCTCATCCAAGGCATGCGGAGCATACCAAGCTGACAACGCATTGAGTCAGCATAGAAGTCCGCAGGCAAGAAACAGAGGATCAAACAATCGAATTACTTCGGGAGAGGTGGACTCTAATCTGTTGAAACGGTTGGAACCCTCCGACACTACCAATTTCTTTAGTACAAGAAAACGGTTTCACTTCAATAAGGTCCCTACGTCCATATGAAGATCGAAACATTGCCGAGCACTGCCTTGGTGAAGATGGCACTAACAAGCCGACTGCCCTAAACTATCTTATTCAGGTTTATTTCAAGCTCATAAGGTCAAATGCACTCAGTGACATTGATTAGCTCAACAATAAAAAACGGAGCCGAACTATGCAGATCATGTATATTATGGCTGAAAAGACACAGCCCTCAGTTGTCAAGATGAAACAGAGAGGATGTTTAGTCATGATAGAATAAATAACAGGTCTTGCTGACATGTGCTGATGATTTTTCTTCTAGTTGCTTCCCTAGATGAGGATTCTCGCTGCCACTTGATGAAGATCCACTCAGCTGACAATAAAAGAAACCTCCAAATCACCAGTAGATCTGTATAACTAGCACGATATATGTACACAAAGGCATGGAAGAGATAAAGGAAGGAATTACCCCTCGTGAAGTTGGCCTTTTCATCAGTAATAGGCTTCAACCTCCACAGTTGCATCATCATTACATCCATTGCTCGAGGTGTTCTCTGAAGCTTCAAACTGACCAGATTTCCGGGGCTCAGTACGCGTGCTTGTAGGAGTCTTTGGACCCTGGCAAGGAAGAATTTGTCTGGTGTTGGGACCATCTGGCAAGTCTACTCCCTGCAAGTTGCCCAACCCCGCAGCTTTTCGCTCAGAAGAAACGTTAGTCGAAATAGATGATTCAGCCAGCCCTGAATTCTTTGATGCAGTTTCCAGAGGTCTGTGGAAAAGAAGATGAGAAACAGTGCGGTCTACGGGATTCGTTTCTGCTTCAGCAGTACCCATTTTAGCTTGCCTGCAGGCCACAGTGCAGATTGGAATTAGTGCATTGCTCGAGATCACACTGCAATTCTTTTTTTGGGGTAGGGGGGTAATTATGCGAAGTAGACCAAGAAAAAAAATTTCCCAGCATACTCTAGACTAAATAAAATTTAAACCATGAATTGCTCAATCAATGCATAAGGACACACAAGGCACAAGAAGTCTTCATTAGATCAATTTGAAAAGCAGACCATGATTACCACTAACCTGTCACCAGCATTCACTTCTTTGACAACCATTTCATGCTGTTGCCTGGGGTTTGTTTTGGTTCTGCCACTCTCACTGATCTGTTGTCTTTGTGTCACGCTTTGAGCTAATCGAAACAAGCTATCTCTCATGCAAAGTCTAATCCTGCTATCCAACTGCAGCAAGGCGTTATTACCATCACAAGTATTATGCAACATTGACCAGAAAAGGAGCCAACTGAAAGTTGAGCATACCTTGGTGATTACGTCTTGAAGTCGCTGAAGTATGGTATCCTCCACTGAATAGTCACCAACTGCCATAGACATTGAGTCGGAATAATCATATTCCAGAGGTGAGCTTGGATCGAGAGAGGCAACAGGGTCCATGTCAGCAACTTCACCATCAGGACCCTCAAAGGGTAGCACTTGATTCTTCTGGGTGCATTTCTCAGCAACTGAATGACCAGAGACATGTTGAGTTAACTGTTGTTGCCGTCTCTGAATAGCAAACATTGCTTGTATTTGTTGCCGCCGTCTTAATTTTTCAATCTTTTCTTGGGGCGTCATGCTTAGACTTTTCCCAGGGATATCAACAACATTGTTTACATGGTTTGCACTTCCAGAGGATTCTTTATAGCTAGATAAAAGAGTTTTCTTCTTGCATTCTCCAGATAGAGTTGGGGACGACAGAGGCATTAGTGGATAAGGATTCACACCATTCCCAACTGCAAGAGCCATGTAAGTGTTTGATACAGGAATGTTGTGCAAAGAGTCAGGATTCTGAAGCTGTCTTGACCAACTTGAATCTGCCCTGTCATATGGCATTATGCAGGGTGCCAATTGGTGTTCATATGGTCCAGTTACATCTCCAGTAGAATACCAGGCCCCGCCAACGTCTTCCAATGGTCTGACTTGGCTTCTTCCCTCCACAGCATCATCCTGGTTGCTTAGCAGCTTCTTTTGAGACTACAACAACATGGTCATACAATTGGTCAACATTAAGACAAGGAGGGTCGCTCATGCTACAATAAAACAAGTCATACAGCTCAGTCTAGGAAGAGCATATGCTAGGCATTATTTTCATCACGGCCATATTGACAAGGTTAATTCTCGGTTGATAAAGTACTGGTCTAGACATGCATATTCTTTTAGGAAAACAATGAAATGTCGAAGGAGCTAAGTAATCCTTTTAATAATCGCTTGGCTCTGCGGATGAAGAAAAAGTAGAGTCCATGGATGAAAAGGAATTTATATCGGGCACTAGGATGTTCCTTTGTCCTATATCTGTTTAAGTTTCTAGTGGAGGATTTTCATAATCTTGATGGAGGGACTATTGACAACATATTTTATCAGTCAATATGTGTAAAATTATACTATGTAATATTCAGCAACTTCTACAGGACGTAATGATGCTTTACGCCAGAGGTTGGGATTTTCTATTGTTCTGACTCCTGATCATCTAGCAAAGCCTGAGACCACAAGCTGGAACCAAGCATTACTAATCCAATACAGTATAGCAGTTACAGGTGCAATTTGAATTGTCCCAAACGACTACCTTCTCTGCAGATTGAGCAGGGGTTGAAATATTGACAAAGCCAGAGTTCACTGCTGCAGCCTTTTCCACCATGCCCACATTTGTCTGTTACACAGGACTAATAAGGTACATAATTTTAGCTGATAAAAATCTTCATTCATATATAGTTTCTAGGTTGACAGTCAATACCTGATTATCTAGCCCAGGCTTAATCATACCAACATGATCTTTGGCTTTCTTCAGGATATGTGATTGCTGCAAGAGCGGGGATGCATGGTCATTCATTTCCTTGTAAGCAAGTCTAACAGAGTGGTCTTGTTGAACATATTCTGCTTTTACTTCCACACCCTCTGATGCACCTGTTAATGGTTTTGAATGCAGAGTAGGAGAATCCACATGTCCGGAGACTGACTTTATGGGGCTAAGAGTTACATTTTTGCTAGAAGACCATAGCTCATCAGCACTGTTAAGATTCACACTGCCAAATAGTGACTCATCATTGCTGCAAAATGGCCACTCGGGGATATTCAGTCAAAAGGATGCCATTGAACATAACATTTGTTGGCTAACAGAAACAGGGGATGGAGGCAAAGCTCACTCAAAAAGAAGAACGGAGGGACTTATTCTAATCGAACTTGTTGACAGTTGTAATATGGATATTCTATTAGTAAAATCTTCTGTAGATTCGGCAATGCCACAAGCACAATAATGGAATCACAAAAGCAACATAGATAAAAAAAAAAAAGCAAAGGGCGTGCCAAATATTATCTTTGTATGGAAGATGAGTAAAGTTCAATATATGCATTATAGGAAGGTAATTCATTGGATAAAATTCTGGTAGACAGAATGGCACTAATTAATCCTGTTTTCCTCTTGCTCCATTGCCATTTCATGCTTCATTTAACAGTCTGGTAAGGAATTGGTGCAATAACGTTGCTATTGATATGACCAGACATCTAATCGAGAAAAGAAAGAAAGAAAGAAAGAATGATGATTTTGCCTAACTGGATAATCAGGGATAAGCCAATCAAACATCACAACAAAATATATTACCTAAACATTCGATCAAGATCTTCAAAGCTTCCAATGGTTGCCCAGCCATAGTCAACAAATTCGCCCTGTTCTTTATCTTCATGGGTAATTTCGAACATTCAGAAGCCTTGTCAGGTTCACCTGGCCCTACTGGTTATGTCAGGAATAATTAGATATTTTAACAAATACTAATAAAATCATTATCTTCTAAGTATAGCAACAAGATGTATTCACCACCTTTAAAAGAGCCATATCTTGGATCAGTGGTTTGTGTGTCATTTGTAACAGCATTTGATGGAGATAGGTTAGGCCATGAATCTAAGCCAAATGCAGAATCTGAACATCTCTTTTTATTGATATTAGCACTAGTTCCTGTTTTTGAGTCATTAAAGTCAATTTTCAGCCCTCGGATCTTTTCTTCTGTAGGCTTGATTGGAGCAGTTTCTTGGTTCCGTTCTTTCTTCCTTTGATGATCTTCATTTCCTTCAGGATGGGGAACTATATGGTCATCGGTCTCCTCGGACTCGCTCCATATTATGCTAGCGAGCTGTGAACAGAATTTTAAGAACTACTATGAATAATGAGACAACTAAACTGCAAAAGACATGTGATCATCATAGATTGCAGAAGAACAACAGCATTCCATGCAAAAGATAGTAAAAAGATAGCTTGTCCAGTTGCTGGTAAACAGGTGAGCTCCAAGCCAGCATCACCCTTAAGCAACTGGATAATTCTCTACTTGTGTCCACAAGACAGCAGTCATATACGACATATTAACAAAGAGCTTTGAATTTATTTATTTATAAATATTCTCTTATGTATGCCTTTGGCTGGGATGAATGCATAATGAAAAGCAAGTTCTGGTGCAATGAAAGGTATCCATGTTAGGCAAATTACTTTATCAGTCTACTGCAAACCAGTATTATACTTTACAAGCTTCTCAGTGGAATTAGGTTTGATGGAAGGGTACGTTAATGAGTTCAGACTTCAGGTCCGACATGTCCTGCTCTTTGCATAATTGTTTGCACAACTGTTGATTAGACCACCTAGTAATATGCCATGGCAGGATATTGGATTTCCAACTCAAAACCAACCCCCCGGGGTATCAAGACATCAGAGTTTCTTCTCCTTGCTCCTACACTTCCCATAATCATAACCATTCAAGTACCGCGACCGTCACACAATTCGACAATGCTGCCCTTGGACCCCAGAAAGACCGACTATACGCACACCTCCGAATTTGGATCGGATACCCGATGTCCAAGATACATCTTCCATGTGACATACCCCCCGAAAACACAAATTAAACAGAGCCTCCGAGGAACCACAGGTAACTCAAAAAGGCAGAGACCTCGTAAAAGTCGAAAACATACAGCAGACACCAGACAGAGACCTGACGAGCAAATCCTGTCACGATAAAGCTAATCCTAGCCATCAAACTGCCTCATACATCGCTCAAGCGACCGAAGAAAACGACGAACAGTCCCCGCCTTACCTCTTCGTCGTTCCAATCAAACATGTCTGAAGGAATCGGGGCGGATCTTCAGGCGACAGCGCAGATCGACGAGGCGGGCACGTGTCGGTCCTGGCCACATCCTCCGAGCTTAAAACCGAGATCAGCAGGAGAAGCAGACGATACGCGATCGAAGAGAGCACCAATTCTGCATCGCCCGAAATGGAACCCCACTCCCAGCTCACAAGAGAAGAAGAAAGAAAGAGAGAGAGAGACAGAGTGGTGGCGTGGGGATGGAGAACACGTGAGGAGTGGCGGAGGGAACGTGACACGTGGGAAGCCGGCGTATCAAAGTAGTGGCTGCGAGCGTCTGATCGATTGCTGCTCTGCCATTGGGCTGGGGCGACGTGCGCGTTTCGCCAGCGGTGCGGGGGGTTTCCACTGAGATTTGTGGTGGGAATTGCTTCGGACGTCGCTTTCCTGCGAGCGGCCCGAGGTGGGCCCCCCCGCCCCCGGGGAACAGGTTGCTGTCGCCTCCCGTCTTATCTGAACTCTTGGATCAGGATGACGTCATTACGAGGTTTTAACCTTTTTTATAAGTTGCTCGGGTCAATTCCCGACCCGACCATCCCACTTTCGAATGAGACGTCGAATTTTTTGGTATTTTTTTTTTTTGAGGGGTCAAGAATTTGGGATTAGAAAAGTATTAATTAGGGGGAATTCGGCGATTCGGCAAATTACATGACCATATCAATTTATGATCGGCTTAATTGAGAATGAAATTAGAGCGAAAAACTGTTTTGAAAAGCAACTCTTTTCTATTAATTTCCAGATCTTTCTTTAGTGAATTTTTTAAATTTCGGAATGTTCTTTTCGTGGAAAATGGGTATTTTAGAAAATATTTTCTGAAAAGTAATTCCTTACACCATTTAGAAAAATTAATTAACGGAAAATATTTATATCACTGATACTGACTTATGTCCGACTATTTTCATGAGCGATAAATTTTCTTTTCATTCAATTATTTTCCTAAAAATATAAATAATTATTTAAAAAAATATATTTTTCAAATAATTCATTTTCCACCAAAATGAACTCACTCCGTTTGTCTCGCAGAAAATTGACATTTCTCCGAGAAGCCATTTTCCTGGAAAATGGCAATATTTTTCGACACTGGGCTAAAACCTAAAAATGAAGCGAGAAAATATTTTCTATTATTCGGCATTTGATTTGATTTCCTAGGGAAAATTACCAAAAACTATTGAATTTTTTACTTTTGAAATTTTTAAATATTTTTTTAAAACCAAAATTTTTATTTTTTCCTCCTTTTCCTTCCTCCTCCTTCCATCGCTAACTGTTGTGTTGCGATAGTTGACAACTCGATGACCAAAGCAATCGGGCGAGGTGCGAGCCTGCAAGCTTTTTGGCATGTGGCTTGCCGAGATCTAGGTGAGCTTGAGCTCACCTCGCCTTTGTCGAACCTAGCAAGGCTTGAGCTCGAGCTTCGTCGATCTGCCTTTGGGCGGTCATTAGTAGGGGTGTGCATGGTTCGGGTGGGCGGTTCTCACCTAAACGGAACCGCCCGCTAGGGATCGGTTCCAAAAATTTGGATCCGGAACCACCCGTTGGTTCCATGGATCCACCCGAGAACCGGATCTGGTCCTGGTCCCTCCGGTTCCCGGGTGGATCCATGGGCCGGTCTCATGCGATTACGCCTACTCAATATGCATTAATAAACCGATTTTTTGACTTTTGTTGTGCTCTTCAAGACTTCAACAATAAGAATTGCAAGGGCTATTTGGCAAATAGGAAATTAGGGCTCCAAATAGAACAATAAGAATTTTAAACATGGGGCTTCAAAATTTTAATTTTTTTCAACCAAAAAAATATATTTTTTATAATAAAAATTAATATATATATATATATTATTATTATAATACCGGTCCGGTCCGGGTGGGTGGGCGGGCGAGATCCGTCCATGGAACCGGAACCGGACCGGTACCCCATCGGTTCCAATTTATTGGGCCGAACCGACCGTCCCTTTAAGAACCACCGGTTCCGGGCGGTTCGGGCGAATCCTGGTTCTTTTGCACACCCCTAGTCATTAGTTGCCGCCGTGGTTGGAGATTGGCCGAGGAAGAGAAAGAGGAAGAAGAAAAGAAAGAAAAGGAAAAAGGAAATAAAAAGGAAAAATAATTAAAAATTCGATTTGTTAAAAGAAAAGAAAAGAAAAGAAAAGAAAATAAAATGATATCTGCTGACCAAAAGTGAGGTGAAAGAAGATATAGAAAATATTTTCCCCAACTAATTCATTTTCCGTGAAATGAATACCAAAAAATCCGAAAAATATTTTGTTAGAAGTTAATTTTTATGAAACAAGTAGAACCTTAATTAATAAATCAAACAGGGCCCAGGCCAGCCTTGCCCGAACCCAACACATGGGCCGGGAAATTCCTATGCTTGGAACGATTTGATGGCCGACCTTTTATCCACTACTTTGTTTTCATCAAGCGGATGCCAAATTCACGTATCCTTGAGTTTAACGAGTAAAGTTACACTTCTCGAATGTATCTGCCGTAGGTTGAGCCGCGGCTAACGTGGCTTCTTATTCAAACAAACATGTCCCTTCTCTGTTTTGTTCTTACCCGCACCTTCGTCTTTCGTTGTTTTCCTCCCTATTCTCCCACCTTGTCTTCTCCTCAACTAATGCTTTCTCTTGTTAAAAGAGTCTTATAAACATGGTAAAGAGTTCACTTGATGATTGTTTTCTCTTCATACGCAACCCACCCTTGATTACGCATGTTAAGGGTATTCGTTTTCAAGATGAATATGTTGTAGATCAAGAAGTGTAATCAATCCCATTAAAGTTGGTTTCTCTATGAACTAGCTTAACTTTAAGTAATACAACTATTAGCTTTCTAGGGGAAAATTACCAAATTTTTTATAAACCTATTATATTTATATCAATTCAATTTTAAAACTTCCAAATGTGTTAATTCAATTTAAACCCTTTAGCGATTTGCTAATATAGTTCTTTCAGCCAGTTTTGATTGGAAAATGTTGATGTGTCGACCTAGCCAGCGTTGGCCATGCTAGTTGTTTTATGTGGCGTGGTGGGTATTAACGTTAATAATTTTTTAAAAATTTTCTGAATTTTTTCTTTCTTTTTCAATTTTTTCTTTGCTTTTCACCAGTGACTAGTGAGGGGGTAGTTGGTGAGGGTCACTTGCCTCTCTTCCACCGCAATAAATAAATTAGAAGGAAAAAAAGAAAAGAAAAGAATAAATAAAAATTGTAAAAATTGTTCATGTTAACATCAACGGTGTCATGTAAGACGATCATTATTTACATAAGTAATTTCAAATCAAAATTGATTAGATGGATTATATTGGTAAATTGTTAATAAAGTTTATGACTTAATTAGCTAAATTAGAAGTTTTAGGACTCAATTAACAAATATACAATGAATTTATGATTTTTTTGGTAATTTCTTGTTTCTATGTTCATGGTCCATATTCAACGTCCCATTAAAAAAACCCATATTCAACATATAAAAAAGAAAAAAAGAAAACTAAAAAGCCGGTCGTATGGAGAATCAGCCTTAGAATCATTGGTTTACGGTACGAAAGTGGGAACCGAGGCAGTTTCCCGATTTTTCACCTAGAAATCTACCTAATCCTCAGTGTGAACTAATCGGATAAAGCTTGTTCGGAACCGAACCAATTGCGGCGCCCTTAGTGCACACATACAGCGGGTCTCGACCATACTTTTACTTTACAGAAGTGATGACAGCAGTCATCTTTGAACTTCTATTCACTTCTTCGGCGCCGGTTCTCTTTTTTTTTTTTTCTCCCTTTCAATTCAGTCCTCGATTCGTCTCCATCCTTGGGTCAATTCCATAAAAAACCCTAAACTATAGCTTTAGTCCCAAAAATACCCCAAACTTTTTTTTGTCTAAAAAAAAACCCTCAACTTTTACTTTAGTCCCAAATCTACCCTCCGTAAAAAATCACTGTTAACTCCTTTGCCCAATTTCGTCATTTTCTATTTTTTTCTTTTTTTATTGAATGGAGGAAGCCGGCCCTCGTCGGCGTCGGGCGAGGGCCGCCCAGGCCGATTGGGCGAGGGCGCCCGAGCCTCGGCCGGGCGAGGGCGCCCTTGCCCGACTCGGGCGAAGGTCGCCCTCGCCCTCGCCGGCGAGGGCGACCCGAGGCGAGGGTGAGGGCCGCCCAAGCCGATCCGGCGAGGGCGGCCCTTAGCCGGATCCGGCGGCCCGCGCCGCGTCGAGCGAGGGCCGCTCGGGCCGGATCGGACGAGGCCGCCTGAGCCGGATCGGACGAGGGCCGCTCGAGCCGGATCTGGCTCGGCGGCCCTCGCCCGACGCCGGCGAGGGTCGCCCGAGCTGCGCGCGCCCTCGCCGACGCCGGCGAGGGTCGCCCAGGCCTAGGCCGCCCTCGCCCGACGCCGGCGAGGGTCACCTGGGCCCCCGACGCCGGCGAGGGCCGCCCAGGCGACCCTCGCCTGACTCCGGCGCCGGCTTCCTCCATTCAATAAAAAAATAAAAAAATAGAAAATGACGAAATTGGGCAAAGGAGTTAACGGTGATTTTTTACGGAGGGTAGATTTGGGACTAAAGTAAAAGTTGAGGATTTTTTTTGAGATAAAAAAAAGTTTGGGGTATTTTTGGGACAAAAGTTATAGTTGAGAGTTTTTTATGGAATTGACCCCTCCATCCTTCCTAGTCCTAGGGAGCACTGAAAAGGGTACTCAAAGATTTGTATCTTCTCTTTCAAAGAGTTTCAACTTTTGACAGGACTTGCGGGACTAAACAGTAACACCCGTTTTTCGAAACTAGCAACGTTCTTTTCTAGGCCTGCTTAGAAACGTGATCTCTGTGAAGCGGCGCTGATACCCATGATGGGGTTTTGCATGTGAGCCTGCGAGGGAGACTGTTCTATAAATTGGAGGCTTGTGTGACCAAATTTCACACCGTCAGCTGATAAAAACTGCGTTTTAATTCTCGATAAGACAGAAAGAAATGGCTTCTCTAGTGGCTCCTGATCACTTCTCTCCCACTGAAGATGCTGAGGCTCTCCAAAAGGCGTGCAAAGGTACGATGACAACGTGCTCTCTCTTCATTAGATTAGAGAGGTTGGATCAAAAAGGAGAATAAGCAATAATTAAGATCAGTGTTGGGTCCGGAGTGTGAGAGTGAGTCATTGTCAATCCATTTGATTATGTTGGCCACGCACCTCATAAATGTTTTCAGACCCTAATTAGTGTTTCCTACGCATTGAAAAGTAGTACGTAGGCATTGAACGGATATCTGCCGTTAAGATTTTTGATGAGTTACGAGAGATTTAATGATTTTTATATCTTAAAAAGTATGAGCTTCACTTTTTTGAAATTCGATCGTGAGGAAGTAAATTTTTTTCCGCGTTTTCTGCTCTCGATGTAAATGTTCCGTCTCTAGCGAAACACGTCGGTGAACTAATTGGATACGGGAGGATTATTAAATCGATTTAAGCATCGCCTGAATCTTTAAAAAATGGGGCGGGAAAAGAGAGTGCGAATAAAGAGGCACAAAGGTCACGATGCGTTTGTTTTCGTGAGATGTACATGACTCAGAAAATCACGGCTTTCGGTGCCAATAATGTCTTAGGTCGAATTAAAAACAGGACAAAAGTAGTACAAGGTTAGGGAGTTGTTTTCTTCGTGTATACGTGACACTAGATTAGGTTGAATTGCTTCAAAAACTCAACCGAAACACGTTTGCTTAATGGCTAAGATGCCTACACGTGGAGTTGCGTGTCCATATCCGATGCTTGAGTGTAGGATCTAGCTAAGTTATTTATGACGTGGAGCTTTTCGGGTAATAATGGATTCGTTTTTTAGGGTGTCGATGTATTCGATGTGGTTCTTGGGTTGGGTGCAAAGAGCGTAATGCTGTATAAAATGGGGGTGGTGGAAGCAAAGTCATATTCACTTCACACGGTAGAGAGGCTAGAAAGAGAGAGAGAGAGTGATAGTAATGGCTAGCCTTGTCATTCCTGACCATTTCTCTGCTACTGAAGATGCAGAAACTCTAAGAAAGGCCTGTCAAGGTTTGAATCTCTCTCACTGTCGATACATACGTTCACCATCTACCGATGTATTGGTATAGTTGTCGAGATTTGCCATGATTTTAAGCTGCTGAGAGGCTTATCGATCATTCTTGTGCTGCCTCCAGGATGGGGAACGAATGAGAAGCTGATCGTGAAAGTGCTGGGACACAGAAATGCAGCGCAGAGGAAGCAGATCAGGCAAGCCTACGAGCAGCTCTACGAGGAGGATCTCGTCAAGCGCCTTGAGTCTGAGCTCTCCGGAGACTTCGAGGTTACTTTTCATTTTCTTTTCAAGATATAATCTGCTGGGTAGAAGTGCTTTGAATATTATATATTTTGTTTATGGTGGGGTCGTCAGTTTCATCGAAACAGTTGTCAACTTTGCGTGAATTGATTACACACTTGGCGATGGATGTTGCATGGATTGGACTCGCATGACGCATCCAAACGTTACCGACGGAAAAGGGTGGTAGCTAGTTTCAAAGAATGACCCCATTTTGACTCTATAACTCATCTATTAAATGTCTTAGGTGACCTAACCAAGCTCAACCAAACCCTGAATGTTGCCTAGGCTCTTTGGGGATAGCACCCAATCTGCACTGACAAACGTAGGGATCATATGTGAGGCGGAAAAAGAAATTTGATGGTCTTGATCTTGTCAAAATCAAGCTCAGCTGTAAAAGATTAGATGAAATCATCCGAGAAAGAAAACAAACGATGCAATCTTGATGTTCTTTTACCAGAGAAAACGATCTGAGAGTTTGATATCTGTTTCCATGACATCCTTTTTTGAAGAAAGCGGTGTACCGATGGAATCTGGACCCAGCTGATCGAGACGCTGTGTTGGCCAATGTGGCTCTGAAGAAATCGCATCCTGATTACCATGTGATCGTAGAGATTTCCTGCATTCATTCCCCTGAAGAGCTCCTGGTGGTGAGAAAAGCCTACAAGCTTCGCTACAAGTGCTCCTTGGAAGAAGATGTCGCTGCACATAGCACCGGTGATGTTCGCAAGGTACGTTACAAACGGCCACACGATTTAGTACCAAGAGGCTACGCATTGGGGCATTTGAATTTGCCTTTACTGGGTCTAGAAGATCTTTCATGTACCACCGAGAATTTACCTAATATATCTATGCTTTTGCTTGTGATCTGGAATGCGAATTTGGAGATTATTTCATGGGCTGGCTCTTGTTATGCAGTTCTTGGTTGGTCTAGTGAGTGCGTATAGGTATGAAGGAGAAGAGATTAACGCGAGGTTGGCGAACTCAGAGGCTGATGTTCTTCACGATGCCATAAAACATAAGGTCTTCAACCATGACGAGGTCATAAGAATTGTGACCACCAGGAGCAAGGCTCAGCTCAGGGCCACTTTCAACCGCTACCGAGATGACCAGGGCACTTCCATCACTAAGGTACCAAATATGTTCATATATCACTTATGCAGCAACTTTCATAATAATTCTTTTGCAAGGGACCTGCCCAAATTAATAAAATTCACTACTTAAATTACTGTCAACTATGATGTGGTTTCCGGTGGGTTTCGAATTCAATTTTTCTCACATTATCTGGTTTCAGGATATACTGGTTGAACCAATTTTTCTCACATTGTCTGGTTTCAGAATATACTGGTTGAACATCCTGATGACTTCTCAGTGGCACTGCGCACGGCAATTCGGTGCCTCAATGATCCCAAAAAGTACTTTGAAAAGGTTAGAGCCAATCGTGTGACATTGCAATATATGCAATGCAGTGTTAATTAGGTAGACTAACCATGTCAAGCACAGGTCTTGCGCAATGCAATCAAGAAGGCCGGGACAGATGAGGATGCGCTGACTCGTGTGATCGTGACTAGGGCGGAGAAGGATCTGAATGAGATCAAGGAGGAGTATTACAAGAGGAACAGCGTGTTGCTTGACCAATCAGTGGCCAAGGAGACCTCCGGGGATTACAAGGCCTTCCTGCTCGCTCTCCTCGGCAAGGAAGAGTGATCAACCAACTATTTTCCCATGTGGATGTTTTCGTACTATGAACTTATCAATCAGTGTGAGCTTTGTGCGATTTCGGTCGGGAGTTTTTATATGGACAATGCTTGAGTTTTTATGTGGACAATGCTTGTTACTTTATAATTGGCGTGTCTCAGCTATCTATTTATGTGATATTTGTCTTTGCACAAGCACTTCTTCCACAGAAAGCACTCCTTCATTGATCAATCAGATGGAACTAAATCAAACTGTATATAGACAGTACACCAAAAGTATTGAATACCAGAAGAATCATGATTTTGGTTGCCGCTTTCGCTAAAAATTGAAATCCACAGAGCTCGGTTCGGCAACAGCCTGTCGTTTATTTCCCTTTTATTGATGGCTTTCATGTTCTTCTGCACGAACATTAGAACAGCTATCCGCAGAACAGATGGTAGTAGCTGCAAAGTCAACATCTTTGGTTAGCTTTCGATCAATGCATGACAATATAGTTCTGCAGAGAGCGGTAGATGGAGGATAAACTTGAAAGAAGGCAGAGAAATATTTACATTGCCTGGAAGTAGCCACCCAGTGAACTTGGTCGATCTGGTGAGAGTGTCTTGCGCGTGGCGTTGGCCTCATTGAGCACTGAAAGTCCATCACATGAAACATCACATAAGAACGCATTCAGAGAGAGAGAGAGAGGTGGCAAAGGAAAGGGGACTTGCAAGATTGTTGTTGGCAGGCATTGTGGAGACTCAGGCACAGTTGAGGTTTTGATATCTGGTCTGAGCTACAATGTGAATGTGTCCCTTGCTTATGCATTGCAAACAAGAGGGATTTTGTTGGTGCTGGCTGTGAATAACATTCTTGAGAAATATGGGTTGGGAATCTCCAATAAAGCAACTGCTCCTTATATACCGGAGTTGTCAAAGTATCGGTCGGAGATTAGCTAGCTGGTGAGAGTCACTGGGGAAGACTTGGGACAGAATTGGCACTGCTCCTGCAGTCGCTTCTTCTAGCAGTCTTAAGTTCCTAGAACAGTGAACTGACAGTTAGTGAACTGGCAGTTGCTTTTCAGATTGCTTTTCCTGGGTTTTTTGCTACGAAATCTAGTCTTGTAATGGCTCAGTAGTCCAACCTTGGACAAGAAGAGGACATTGGAACTTGCCAATGGAAGTGGAAGCAGCAGCCCTCCTTTACGCCTGCAATTATGCTGAATCCCTTGGCATCCGAGAAGCCATTTTTGAAAGCAATTGCAAGGTCTTAACTAATTCCATTCAATAAAAGGGTGTTTACTTGTGAGTATTCAGCCTTTCGTTGCAGATTCTCGCTTCCTACCTCAACACAATCTTGGTTGGAGTTTGGCCAGGACCCGTAGACCCAACAAAGGAGCTGCTCATGCGCTCGCAAATTGGCTTTAACTCAAATTGAAATTGCATCATCTTTTCTTTCCCATAATCTCACATCTAGAGTGAAAAATATTGTATTAGTAGTCTTTTTTTATTTGTCGTTCCAACGAAGATATGCATCTAATTTGCAACGTTTTGTTTGAGATAAAAAGTGTATTTCAAAAAAGAAAAAGAAGTTACCTGCCAAATTGGCGCTCTTAAAATGTGTATGCCGAAAGCTGAGCCGACTAACGTGGCTTCTCATACAAGCAACCATGTCCCTTCGTGTTTTTGTTCTACCTGCACCTTCGTCTTTCGTTGTTTTCCTCCCTATTCTCCACCTTGTCTTGTCCTCATCTAATGCTCTCCCTTGTCAAGAAAGTCTTACAAACATGAAAAGGAGTTCACTTGATGATTATTTTCTCTTCATATTTAATCCACCCTAGATTACGCACATTGATGGTGATTGTTTCCAAAGGGACTAGGTTCGACAACAAGAACTTGAATCTAACCTATTGGAGTAGGTTCGGCCTGAAGCCTAAGAGCTTAATTTTATGTAATATAAATATTAACTTTCTATGTTCATGACCCATCTTCAACATGTCTACATATTTTTAAACAAAGCAAAAAATAAAAAAAATAAAAATCGGTTCTACATTGAATTAGCTTTAGAATTGGCGATTTACAGTATAAAAGTGTGGACTAAACCGGTTAGCTTTCCCAATATTTTATATGAGGAACCTACCTGATCCTTGTGTAAACCAATCAATAGAGCCAATTTGGAAGCGTCCTAATCTGCTAACCTGAAAAAATACAGCCCAAGTGTCAAAACTTAGCATGAGGAGAACTTGGCACGATGGGACACTTAAGTGCCAAAAGTTATGAAATGTACACTTAAAGTGTCATTTTTTTTGAAAGTTGAATTACTTAAATATCAACTTCGGCAAAGGCCGCCGGAAATTCGACGTGGCTTATTTTAATAATATAACTTGAAGCTGAGTCAGCAAAAACTCAACCAAAACGACGTCGTTTTTGTACTGACGTGGCATTTAAAAATGTATTAATTAAATAATATTAAATAACTTTATAAATATAATATTAAAAATTGATTAATTAAAAAAAAAAAAAAAAAGGAGGAAGGGGAGGATCGGGTGAGGGTTGTGCAACCCTCGTCGCTGTTGCCGTCGCTGCCCCGCCATGGCCGAGAAGGGCCGGCGACGGTGGGTGAGGGTCGACGACCCTTGCTGGATTTGGGGGAGGGTGGTGACCCTTGCCCTCATTTGAGCAAGGGCCTCGTCGTTGCGGTCGGGGGGTTGTTGGGCCCTCGGCCGGGGTCATCGGCGGCCGAGGTCGTCGGCCACCGGCTAGGGCTCGACAACCCCGCTCCGACCCTTGTCCCACCGTTGCCAACCTTGGTGGCGAGGGCTGCACAACCCTTGCTTGAACCCTCCCCTTTTTTTTTTTTTTATAAATAAAATTGATTTTTAAAATTTTTATTTTGGTATGACTTGGACAATTTTTTTTTTTAAAAAAATTGCCACGTGGATATTTTATTATAAAAAAATTGCTCCATCAACAAATAAAATCTCCAGAAAAATGATATGTGGCAGTTTAGTCGGATTTTTTTTTTTCTGTTGGTACTTAACTGATCATTTTTGCTTTGATTTTGACATTTAAGTGTACTTTTCCGAACTTTTAGCACTTAAGTATCCCCAGACCAAGTTTTGGCACTCTAGGGTCCGCACATCCTGCTAACCCCTAATGCACACATATGGCATGTCTGGACAAGTGTTTACTTATAAAAGTATTGATAGCAGTCATTTTTTTTTTTTTTCAATTTAGTCCTTCTCATCTCGTCCTTCCTAGTTCTAGAGAGCACGAGAAGGGTACTCAAAAGACTTGTCCGTTGCTCTTCCAAAAAGTTTCAACGGGTCTCATGGGAGTAAACAGTAACGTATGTTCTTCAAAAAAAGTAACGTTTGCTTGCTTAGGAACGTGAAACTCTCTGAAGCGGCGCTGATACCCATTATGGGTTTTGCATGTGACAGACTGCTCTATAAATTGGAGGCTTGTGTGACCAAATTTCACACCATCAGCTGATATAAACTGCATTTTCATCCTCACTAGACAGAAAGAAATGGCTTCTCTAGTTGCTCCTGATCACTTCTCTCCCACTGAAGACGCTGCCGTTCTCCGAAAGGCGTGCACAGGTACACAACAACGTGCTCTCTTTATTGGATTAGAGGATAGACAGGAAGAGTAAGTAACAGCTAAGATCAATATTGGGTTCACAGTATGAGGGTGAATCATTGTCCATCCATTTGATCATGTTGACCCCACAATTCACCCTAATTAGTGTTTGCCATGCACCAAAAGGTAATTCATAATATCAAATGGATATTCGCTGTTAAGATTTGGATGGATTTTCAGAATTCGAGGAAAGATAAAATGAGTACGTATCTTAAAGAGTTTGAGGAATCACGCTCGAACTTCACTCAATTTCTTGGAATTCGATTGTGATGAAGTAATTTTTCTGTGGTCCCCTACCAATTTGATGCGAATGTTTGGTCTTTAACTAAATGAGACAGTTTCATTAATTTTGTGCAGAAGAACTATGAAATCGATCCTTACCAAAAAAAAAACTATGAAATCGATGTAAGGATCACATGAACCCTACAAGAAAAGAGAAAAGGGAACCCGAATATAGAGGCCAAAGTGGTGCATTAAAGCTGCCAAATTATGTAATGAAAATAGGATATTATTTAATACGGATAGGGAATGGCCATAACACCCAAGCAAACATTAAATTGTTTCAAAAACCCAACCAGAACCCATTTGCTTAATTGCTAAGTCTAAAAGTGGGATTGCGAGCCCAGATATGCTAATATTAGGTATAAGATCTGGCCATTCATTTATGATTGAGCATTAGGGGAAAGAATGGATTCTCTAGGGGTCGATCTTCTTGATATGGTTCTTGGGTCAGTGCCAGAGCAATAATACTGTATAAAATGGGGATGGTGGATGCATAGTTTTCCTTCACATCACACAGTAGAGAGACGAGAGAGAGAGAGGGAGAGAGTGAAAGTAATGGCAAGCCTTATTGTTCCTGACATCTTCTCTGCTACTGAAGATGCAGAAACTCTAAGAAAGGCTTCTGAAGGTTTGAATCTCTCTCTCTATTGACACATATATTCAACTTACTACCAATGTATTCATAGATCTGTCAAGATTTGCTATGATTTTAAGCTTTTGAAAGGGTTATCAATCATTCTATTCCCATTTATGTGCAATAAAATTAGGATGGGGAACGAATGAGAAGGCGATCATAGAAGTGCTGGGACACAGAAACGCAGCACAGAGGAAGCAGATCAGGGAAGCCTATGAGCAACTCTACGAGGAAGATCTCGTCAAGCGCCTTGAGTCTGAGCTCTCCAGAGACTTCGAGGTTCTTTTCTTTTTGTCTTTAAGACATGATTTTCTTGTTAAGTGCTTTGAAATCGTAGATTGTTTATAGTGTGATTGCCATTTTCATTGACAGTCTTAAAACGTTGCATGCAAAGATATGTCCTGTGATGGCCCGAGCGACGGTGCGCGGGGAGGAGGGATGGCGGTGCGTCCGCGCCTCGGTCCTCGGACGTGCGCAAGGGAGGGTGGGACAAAGTCTCTTGATCCACATCGTTTAGGGGGGAGTTTTGGGATAGTTTGGGGATCTCGTAACACGTTGTTACGTTTTAAAGCCGTATGGGCCTCGGCCCAAAACGGATAATATTAGAGCCTCGGTCGTTACAAATGGTATCAGAGTCAACTCCGACCGAGTGTGGGTCCATAGTGAGGACCCTGTGCTCGAAGGGGGAGAATGTGGCTGAAGGGGGGAGAATGTGTCGCTCAGAATGTAACGGCTCGAGCAACGGTGTGTAGGGAGGATCGCTTAGGGGAGTCTTGGGAAAGTTTATAAGGAGAGGGATTCCACCCTTATAAACTATCCCAGGACTCTTTCCCTAAGTGATATGGGACAAGAAACATGTCCCCTCCTCCCTTGCGCACATCCAAGGTCCGCGAGCGATGTGGGACAAGAGACATGTCCCCCTCCCTTGCGCACATCCAAGGTCCGTGAGCGATGTGGGACAAGAGACATGTCCCCCTCCCTTGTGCACATTCGAGGACCAAGGCGTGGACGCACCGCCATCCCTCCTCCCCGCGCACCGTCGCTCGGGCCATCACATGTCCATACGTTGCCAATGGAATAGGCTAAGAGCTAGTCTCAAAGATTTCATCGATTAGATGTTTTAGGTGACCGAACCTAGCTCAACCAAGAACACCGACAAATGTAGGGATCGTATGTAAGGAGGAAAAAGAAACTGGATGGTCTCGATCTTGTCAAAATTAAGTCAAGTTCCGCTGTAAAAAGTTAGATCAGATCTTTTGAGAAACAAAATGAACCCTGCCATCTTGGTTGTCTCTTTATTAAAGAAAATGATCATAGAGCTTGATATGTGTTTCCATGACATCCTTTTTTGAAGAAAGCGGTGTACCGTTGGATACTGGACCCGGCTGATCGGGACGCTGTGTTAGCCAATGTGGCTCTGAAGAAATCGCATCCTGATTACCATGTGATCATAGAGATTTCTAGCATTCATTCCTCTGATGAGCTCCTGGAGGTGAGAAAAGCCTACAGGCTTCGCTATAAGCGCTCCCTGGAAGAAGATGTCGCCGCACATACCACCGGCGACATCCGCAAGGTATGTTACAGAGCAACCACAAGATCTAGTACTAATAGGCTACGCATTGTGGTATTTGAATTCGCCTTTGCTAGGTCTGAAGATCTTTCATGTAATACCGAGAATTTACCAACTATGCCTATGATTTTGCCTGTGATCTGGAATGCGAATTTGGAGACTATTTCATGGCTGGATCTTGTTGTGCAGCTCTTGGTTAGTTTAGTGAGCGCATATAGGTATGAAGGAGAAGAGATCAACGCGAGGTTGGCGAACTCGGAGGCCGATGTTCTTCACAATGCCATAAAAGATGGGTCCTTAAACGATGACGAGGTCATAAGAATCCTGAGCACCAGGAGCAAGGCTCAGCTCAGGGCCACTTTCAACCGCTACCAAGAGGACCAGGGCACTTCCATCACTAAGGTACCGAAACATGTTCATATTCGACTGATGCAGCAACTTTCCTAACAGTTCTTTTGCAAAAAGACCTGCCCAAATTTAATAAAATTCACGTTACTACTCAAAATTACCGTCGACTATGTCGGCATTTCTGGTGGGTTTCAAATTCGATTTTTCTCACATTGTCTGGTTTCAGAATTTGCTGGTTGAACACCCTGATGACTTCTTGGTGGCACTGCGCACCACGATTTGGAGCCTCAATAATCCCAGCAAGTACTTTGTAAAGGTTAGAGCAGATCGTGTTACCGTGCATTATACACACTTGAGTATCGCTTGGCTAGTATAACCGTGTCGAGCACAGGTCTTGCGTGACGCGATCAAGAGGGCCGGGACGGATGAGGATGATCTCACTCGCGTGATCGTGACTAGGGCGGAGAAGGACCTGAAGGAGATCAAGGAGGAGTATTACAAGAAGAACAGTGTGTCGCTTGACCAGGCAGTGGCCAAGGACACCACAGGGCATTACCAGGACTTCTTGCTCACTCTCCTGGGCAATGAAGAGTGATCAGCCAACTTTATGTTCCCATATCGATCTTTTCGTCCTATGAACTTTTTAATTAGTTATGAACTTCGTGTGATTTCGGTTGGAACTTTTCATGTGGACGATGCTTGTTATTTTATATTTGGGGTGTCTAAATTATCTATTTGTGTGATGTCTGTCTTTGCACAGACATTTCTTTCTTGGAAGCTACTCAATCGATTGATCACATGAAATTGCATCATATGAAATATAGATAGTATACCAAAATTATTGAACATCATGAGAATCATGATTTTTATCGTTGTTTAATCGCTAAAAAGCAAGATCCGGGAAGTTTGGCTCGGCAACGGCCTCTCTTTTATCGATGAATTTGATCTTTTTTTTTAATCATAAAATGATTTTTATTTATATCATAAACTGGATTTAACTAGCAAAAAGTTTTGTGGAATTCGTTTTAACCTACGAGCTCGTGCGACCTAGTCCGCCACTAAAATGCAATGATATTGATAACAGGGAAGGGCATTCATCAACAAGGGCTTTTGCTTCTCACTTAAATTGCTCATTATTCTGCAGCGTACTTATTAAATCCACACAATCGGACTCTACCATCGCTCTACTTAAACCTATTTTGATCAATGTACTTGAGGGCTAGGGCTTCAATCTGCGCTAGAGAGGAAGCTTGGACAGACCGGGTAAAGCTGTCGGCAAGGCAATCGGAATGGTCTCAACAAATGCAAGAAATTGCACCCTCCATCGACCCTTTGCCGAGCGACCCATCAACGTTAATTTTCAGGATGCCCTCCTTTGGAGTCGTCCAAACTTGTACTGAGCGACCCATCAATGTTAATCCTCGTTGATTCCACAATTTCTCTTACATTTGGTGTGCTTCCCCTAAATATCTTGCACGACATTAGAACAGTCATCCTCACGACAGATGGTAGCTGGTGCAAAGTCTGACAATTTTGGTCAGCTTTCGATCAATGTCTGACCGTATAATCGTGCAGAGAATGCGGTAGATAGAGAATGAACTTGGTTGAGAGGGCAGAGAAGTACTTTGACATTGACTTGAGGTAGCCATCCAATGAGCTTGGTCGATCTGGTGAAGGTAAAACCAGGAGGCGATGATGGCCCTTGAAATTGCTCTCCCGTGTAACGTGGTCAATTATTGGAGATTTTTTATTTTCCATATCTTTTATTACTAAATTTGCATCTTGAGTTAAATAGGTTTCATTTTTCTTTTCACGAAATTGATAATATTCCAAATTTCAAGTTTGATTTTTTACTTGCCAAAAAAAGTCATCCTTTTGAGAAAATATGATTTTCAAACTACTAAGATTTTTTATCGACAACAAAATTGTCAATTGTTATTGACCATTGTGAGACATTGTGAGACATTATGAGAGTGAAATTCTCCACAAGTAGGGGTGACCGGTTTTAGGGCCGATTCAGATTTCATATAAAACTTACTTATTGACACTGATTTTCATATCTTGCATAAGTTGGAATCTAAAATCTCCTTTATCACAGGCTTCGGATTTATTCAAATTCCACATGTATTCTTAATCGAATGATTGTAATAAATCATTATTTCTAATGACCATAATTTATTGTCACATTCTATTGATCTTAAATCATATTTAGACATTCGAAGAATATTAAACATTACTAAAATAAAAGTTTTAATTATGGATATATTAGAAATAGGAGTTCAAATTAACGGTTTTAAATTACCCACTCATTACTGGATGTCATAAAATATGACAGAGTTGTGCGAAGATATAGAATTAGAAAAACATAAAAAGAGCCCACCCATTGGAACTATTTTTTTTATTTTTTTATTCATGGTTCTACCCTCAAACCATTCTCACCCTTATCCACATGGGGACATCATTTTACAAACCGGTGGTATTTCCGGTTCATTTCCCACGACGGGCCGGACCGATCCGGGTCGGGTCCGCCCGTTTGTCACCCCGTGGGAGAAGCGGTTAGAGAAGGACATCAAACCATCCACTATCCAGCAACGGCTTCACTCCCGCCACTAGCAACCGTCAATCGGCCACTCCTCCGGCGAAGAAACCCAAATGGCCATGGCTTCTCGTCACCCTTCATTTCTCCCTCCCGCCACGTTCCTCCTCCCCAAATCCCCCAAAAGATCTCATCTTCCGAAGCCCTTCCTGCTCAGAGTCTCCTCTTCTTCCTCCTCCCCGAACCCGCCCGATTCCGAATCTCCCTCCGAACCCGCGGCTCCCGCGGACCCCGTTAAGCTCGCCTTCGAGAAAGCTCGGGCGTACAAGAAGTCGCTTCGGTCGGAGCCGGAGGGTGAACCCGAGGCCAGCGCCGCGGTCGGGAGCCCCGGCGATGTGAATAGTCGCGACGATGCGGCCGGCGCCGGTCGAATTGCAATGGCCAAGGCAAAAGACTTTGTCTCGGAAAGCGACGCTGATTCGGGTAAGAAATGTGTTATGGGGAGTTCTTGTTGTCTTTCTTTTTCGGTGGTTAGATTTCGGCTGATTCTGATTATGGATGATGAGATGAGATGATATGCGGAGTGGAAAGAGAGGGCGATTTTGGGTTCCTCTTCTTGTGATGGATTAGCAAAGAATGCGAATTTAAAAGATTGTTAAGCATTCGGTGGAAACCTTGGGCAGATGATTCTGGTCGATCTTCTTGCATTTGCTGAACGCTTGATATTGTAGATGGATGATGTCGATTGCCATGTATGAAGTTCTTGCTTTTACAGTTTTTATGGAGCTGAAAGGGTTGACTATTTCTTTTTTATTTTTAAATTAGGCTTGAAAGGTAAAAATGGAGGGAAAATTGGTAAAGCAAATTCGGAGGAAAAAATGGATAAGGAACAGCAACTGGTGGTTTCGAGCATTGATTTTGTGGGGCTCGACTTTGCGGACAAGAAAAGGACCAGGGGACTTCCGCCAGGTTTAATTCCGGTGAGCGACCCTTTTCCTGAAGGAGGCATACCTGAGGTGGAAATCATTCTTGGGGACACCACTGAATTCGATGAGGTGACAGTGACGGAGCCTGCGGTCGTGCCACCCCAAGAAGATAATTCAGATCTTTACAAACCCAAAGTTTCATCATGGGGCGTCTTCCCAAGGCCAAACAACATATCCAAGAAGGTAAGCTAGTTACTGAGAGATCATTTGATACAGAAGTTGATTCTTTTTCTGGCATCTGCTGGTGCAGTTTGATCTTGTAAAGCTTTTGAGCAATTTAATGGCAGAACAAATATGGAAATACATGCTTAATAATTTCCACCCAAGATAGTCATTCCTCAAAGGCAGCACCAGTTTACATTCCAATTGTCCCTAGACGTTTTGCTTGAAGTTTAACAGAACAGGGAATGAAAAATGGCAGAACAGGGAATGAAAAATGGCTTTGTTCCCGCTATTGCATGCTAATGGGATGGCACACCTACCTATCTTGTCTTCGATCTGGGTTTTATCATAGCAATAGGACATGAAGTTCCTATCATATGATAAATTTCAGCATAAATTTTGAAATTCCATAAATTTTTTTACCAAACAAATGTTATAACTCTTTCAGGCTAAGTTGAATCACAAACTGTAGTGAGGTGATAGACTTTGCCAGTTTGGGGAGAAACAAAAGCAACAAAAGTTCTACTGGCATTTTTCAATTTTTCCCTGAATATGATCTATTGTCTTTTTATCACATCAAACATTGCTTCTTTTGTTAGGATATTTGGCCCTCTCAAATTTTCATGTGCTCAGACTGGACTTATGATTTAGTTGGTTGGTCGTTATATACAGATGAGAAAACTTATATATAATGCAGCTGTTATTTTCTGTGCTATCTCTCTGGCGTCTTCCAATGAATAAAAAATGTCAGGCTAACCTTTTTTTCTTTGTTATTTTTACTGTTCAGTTTGGAGGTGGAAGGACCATTCGCCCAGGGGACGTGCTGGAAACAGTTGAAGATAGGGCTGCTAAAGATGCACGTACTAGGGAACTTGTTGCTGCCTTCAAGAGAAAAACGGGCTTAAACATTGATGCAAAGTTGAAATCTGAGTGTGAGAAGGTACCTTCCTAGCAAATTATGGGTGATATGGGGTATAACTGATACTTTTAGACCTAGCCCTCTTGTCCTAGTGTTTTTCTTTCTCTGCATTTTTTTAGAGATTTATGAGAATACTTTCACTGTAGATTTAAAGTCATTGAATTTTTCGCTGTTGAAGGCTCTGAAGGATGGTGACTCTCTGATGGAAGTTGGAAAACTTAAGGAAGCTTTAAGATTTTATGAAGAGATCATGAATAAGCTGCCATTTCAGGTAACCCTGCCACAAGTGTAAAAGAGGTTTTTTGTTTGAGGTCCAATTGTTACACGTGCTCCGGTGGGATGGTTGTTTGCCTGTGATGTTTTGTCTGATAGTTTGATCCCCTAATAATTTGTATGTGTAGAGTGAACTTCATGGATTAGCTGCATTGCAATGGTCCATCTGCCAGGATTCACTTACCAGGTAATTACATGTTTTCATATGGGAAGGAATTCCTGACAATAGCAATCTTAATGAAGCTCAGGCAGGGTAATTTTAGGATCTCTGGGAATTAGAATTGCTTCTGTGACTCCCTTCTTGCATCCCTTCTCCACTGCCAGAGTAGGCATAGAGGCTTTGCATTCTTTTCTGCCCCATGCTTGAAAATAATGACGTGCTCAACATGATTGGCAGACCAAATGAGGCTCGTACAATGTACGAGAAGCTTCAATCTCATCCAAATGCTAAAGTCAGCAAGAGAGCTATGCAATTCATGTTTAGCTTCCAGGTAATTGTTAATGGGATGTCAAAGAAGGTGTAAAGTACATCAAAGTGAGTTTGTAGGCCATTTCTAGCTGAAGAGGATCTAAAATGATGGTTATGGTGCCGATACTCTACAGGCCATGGAGATGATGAAGGTAAGAAGCTCAAAGCTCTCTGCAAAGAGCATGGGCTACCAAAACTACTTCGAGGCCTTCATTGATGAAAAAAGCAACTATCCTCTCGACAAGGATGAAGAGCTCGAAGAAGGTGCACTCTCTCAAGCCTTCCCGTACATAGTCTTTCTTCTTTCACCCATATTTTTTGTGCTATTTATTGCTGTCCAAAGAGGAATATAGTCCATGAAGATTATAGGGTTACACTTTTGTTTTTCTTTTCCCCTTTTCTTGTTTTGGAGTTCCAATGTAGATTAACCATTTAAGTTGTTATTTCTAGCTGGGTTATTGTTCTCTGGAGTCATATATAGGGAAAACAATTTTTGCTGGGATTTTCCTTTTGTCACTGTAGAATGTAAGATGATAGACAGTGGTACTGTTTTTATGGATGCTTAAAGCTATATGAAGATTCTGAGCCAGTGCAAACCCGTGATGAGTACTCTGAAAGTTGTGGCTGATTTCTCAAGTTATGTGCTGAGGAATCCTCAGTGAGGATAATGTTCCCAGGAGGCACGTTTGTTACGGTCATAAGGATGAGAAGAGGAAGAAGTATAAATAGACTAATAGTCCATCCCTTCCAGGCTCACGCTAGTTTACAAGAAAAAGGCTGACAAGCAATAATATACTGATTTCTGGCTGCTGGTAATGAATAATATATCATAAGACTTCTTACTAAGAACAAAATTGCTTGGTTGTTTTAATCTAATTAAAATCCATCAGCAGGCCAACATACACGCACTTGTGCTCATTCCCAACCTTTTCAGGCAAGTACGTGCATCCCCCTCTGAAGTTAGGAAGCCGATCGGTTCGCGTAGAGTTACAGGGGGCTTCTTAAAGTGCCGTGACAAAATGAACAATCCTATAGAAAATTACTTGAAGCTTTTAACGTAGTGTTTTGCAAGCACCCACAGGGAGAAGCGAGTGAAAGCTGATACAAATGACCAAAAATGTAAGTTTTGCCAATCAAGAAATTATTATAATTTCATTACCAATTCAACTCATGAATCTTGCTAACTCAACATGTAGCAGATTGAAATATCGCAAGGCCAAAACACCCGTTAAATCCACAATCAGAAGGAGCACATCACAACAACACAAAGTCTATTAAAGCAAAGCCTGAGTGTGATGAGGACCTGTTTGGTGATGAGGAATGGGAAAGCTGGTCTACACGAATAAAAGGTATTGGTGGCAGCCGGAATCGCCTAGTCGAACACGCAATAAATTGATGTGACGATGTGGCCAGCAAATAATAATAAAAAGATGTTAAGCTTTCAAGAGAATATCCTGTTTCCATCATTCTCTGATTCCTCAGTCAGCTCCATCAGCGCCCTTATTTCCAAGAGCATCTAACGGGAGAGAATCATTTCTTATTACTTAGCCGACTGCATTTAGTGCACGCCGCTCGTGCATTCAGACTGACCCCAATCGTGTTGTTATTTTGACTTTGAGACACCATCCTAACGCGCAAACCGCCACGTGGAGGGAGCTCGACGAGCTGATCCATTCAAAGTAACATTAACCAGAAACCTCAAAACTAGTCATCAACAGATCGAGATCCCACTGGACAAGCTAACTGAATCTGACCTCTGAACTGAACTTTCGGAAGCAACTGAACTCACTCCTAGTTGATGCAATCTCGAACGAGTGATGAAGTTTTTGCTGAGCCCGTCGGGTTATCTGCTTTTGCGTAGATGGTTATTCTATACATACGAAAATGTGCAACACAAAATAGACAAGACACATGAGAAAGGCGACGGACAGCTAGCGGCATCTGGAACATCAGCAACTTTGCGTATGTCAACGTCAAGAGACATAGCACCCTATTCAATTTTTTTTTTTTTTTTTTAATTCTTTAAGGTGAATAATACCCTCCACCTCTATAAAAACCATATATATTTAACGTACATCCATAGGTATTAGATCCCACACGTCCAACTCACGCCTCGTTCCTTCGAACACATTCCCTCCCTCTTTCTCTCTACTAAATCGCACATCTCTTTCTTGTAAGTATACAGAGAAAGCCTTCGTTTTCATCCGCCCGAAGCATTTTGCTTCTCCAATATGGAGCTCCACATTCCAACACAACTCGCAATCTTTTCCATTTCCATCATACTTTTGACTCGCTTTTCTTCTTCTTCTTGTTCTTATTTGTCGCCGTTGTCACCGTCGAATTTGCACCCTTTGGTGGTTGACTCCGTGCTCGAGCATCTCAACTACACTGCCATATCCGAGTTCCGGTTACTAAACAGAAGGCGAATTCTCGACTGCCCCGACCTGAACCCGTATCTCCAAATCAACGTCAGTGGCGACACCGCCATCGGGAATGAAGAGTATCTCACGGTTAACGTGACCGGTGTCCTGGTTCCAGCGAAATCCGACTGGGTCGCCATGATTTCTCCATCGAATGCTGAGTATGAATCATCCTGATTTCCAGTTCTTCCGTCCTCAAAACTTTTAAGCTTTTGTCTCGAGACATATCAGTACGTGCAAACGGTTACTCATTCAAGATTCTTCTCCTCCTTGTGTTTTCTTTTGGGTTGCAGCGTCTCGGATTGTCCACTGAATAAGGCTCTGTATGCGGAGACTGGTGACCTTAGTGATCTTCCTCTTCTATGCCATTATCCTGTCAAGGTAATTTCATCTACCATTGAGTCATGGCTTGTTGATGACTCACTTACCTTGTTCTTGATGAGTACTAGAAACATGAAATAGTGAGGGGCTTTAGAAAAAATAGTGGAATCCACAGGGGCCAAAAAGAAAAGCAACTGAAAAAGAAATCACATGGCACATGCCTTGCTCCTTTTGCTGAAGAGTTTGGTTCGGTCCTCATGATCAATCCCCAAAGTCACGGCATGGAGTTCATAGCGTTCACGTAACAACATCATAGTTCATTTGGTTAGGGATGTGTCGAGTTACAACAAAACAAAAAAATCCATATCAAATCGATTTTGTCATATTCATTTAATTTTTATTTCCATTTTTGATTGTGTTGTGATGGTAGATAAAATCGATCAAAATGCGAGAATATGTGAAATTCATTTTACTTTTTGAAATATCCTATTGACATTGCATTTTCTATAAGCACGACTCACCTAACTTAAAAAAATCAAATTATATGTATACCAACCCTACCTCAAGCATTAATGGTTGTAGCTGCTTTTAAGGTTTGAAACGTTCCTCGTCAAGTGCTCATCCGCCGAAAGAAGCGGAGAAAATAGGAACCCCTTTTACATTTATTTGCATTTTTGTCAAAGTGTCTCTTTTTCTGGTTCAAAAGAGAATCAAAAGAGTCTTGTTCTATAATCTGCTGAAGGTTCAATCAATAAAGTCCATTTGGTTCTGGTTCAGATATCTTGCAATGTTCTTTATTGAATTCTTTTATCGTTGTTATTCTTATTTAATGAATTAAGTGATAGACTTATTGAACTTTCCATCAATAGTTTACTTTTTTCTGTTGACCATGAAAATACTAGACTTTGTTGAATACAAGAAAATAACGGAGATACTTCTTGGAGTTTGGCTTTTTTATTAGTCAAATGGAAACATTCCATATGTGACTTTAATTTGAGTAATGCTCGATATTAATAAAGGTTTACAAATTTTTTCTTGTGGTATTTTTGGGACATATAAAATGCTGCGTGTTGTCCGGTTATATCAAGTATTTAAGCAAGCCCTCTTTTGAAAATGCTTTAGAATATCACTTATTGTAACCATTGGTATAATACCTACATCTTTTATTTTTTCTTGCAATGTCCCAGTTTCCGTAAAATTTCTGGTATACCTACCATTACTTGTATAATGAGTTTGAGACTAGGAGAATTGTTTCCACTTCAACCTTTTTGGTGCATGCTTATGTGCATCATTTTCAGGCACAATACGTGAGCAAGGATCCGGACTATCTGAGCTGCAAGAAGGAGGAGTGCCAGGAGTACAAGGACGGTAAATGTACCGTGACCACATGCGGCGGCACCTTGACGTTTCACGTTGTAAACATCAGAACCGACATCGAGTTTGTGCTGTTCGCCGGGGGGTTTGCCACACCATGCGTATTGAAGAAATCGAACTCTTTGACTTTTGCTAACCCGAACCAACCGCTGTATGGCCATCTCTCCAGCATTGACTCGACTGGGACCTCGGTAAGCACTCAATTAGCTATCGACTGGTGTGTCGAGGTCGCGTGGGTTGAGCCACCGACATTTGGCTCTATGGATGTCATGAAAAATGTCGATTAGATGATTAGCCAATAAAGTCAGTGGTACCATGCCTGCATGGCACACTGCGCCTAAGCTTGGAATAACTCTTTGCATAAAACACTCGAGAGCTGTGCAGACTGCGAATGGTAACCGTACATGCTCTAATCTGCAGATGAGGATTACATGGGTTAGTGGAGACAAGGAACCCCAAGAGGTGCAATATGGAGATGGGAAATCACAAACTTCCGAAGTTAGTACATTCTCACAAGATAATATGTGCAGTGAGTTAACCTCAAACCATTCCTTGAAAACCCTGTAAATGCACCAGGACTTCCTTGTTAGTTGTTGCATGCAAAACAATCGAAATGCCTCATAAAGATTTATTCTTCACTGAATTTAGTTTTGTTGGTCTATTTTTCGACAGGTAATGATCTACCTAGCCCTGCCAAAGATTTCGGTTGGCATGACCCTGGTTACATTCATTCAGCCGTGATGACGGGACTGCAGCCTTCTACCGCTTATTCTTACAAATATGGAAGGTAGAATCTTTTGACTGAAAGGTGTTGTTTATAAGAGTGATCGGTTTCAGATCAGCTTGAGGTATTCTTGCTGAGCAAATTGCGATATCTGTGGCATGTCTACTTGATGCAGGGTCATGGAATCTGTAGTGAATGTGAATGAATTGATATGTAATGGACTTGTTCCTTACAATACTTGTCTATGAATTCACAACATTAGGTAGACGACTGAGCACTGGCAAATACTTCTATATGCCTTAGTTCTTAAAGATGTATTGTAGATGCATGTCTGATCGAGAGAGGATTGGGTACACAGCTTTCAATAAAAAAGAAGCATCTTGTTATCATGACATTAAAGCAATACATTGCATGACACTGCAAATGAGTTTCTGCAAGTGAAGTAGATGGAGATGGAGTGATCTATTTTTCTCTGGCATCAATTAGGTGGTTGGAAATTGAATTGATGAGAAACTTTTATACCAGTTGTTGGCAAATCCGATTTATTTTGGTAATGGTTTAATGATATCCAGTGATTCAGCTGGTTGGAGTGAACAAGTTCAGTTCAGGACACCGCCGGCAGGAGGATCAAATGAACTCAAATTTCTTGCGTTTGGGGATATGGGAAAAGCCCCTCTGGATGATTCAGTCGAGCACTACATTCAGGTTTAACATGCATTCCATAGAATGAAAAATCGCATTTCTGAATGCAACATTGAAAAGATGCTATCCGAACTGGAAATACGCTAGGAGGAGGGTGTATCCTTTAAATTTTTAGAAATGCTGATCGAAGGGACAAAATATCCCACGATTTGGGTGGAGCATCATCTTGAAAACCGGCTCTCCATGAAACATTATTAGCACGTCACATTCATCTGATTTAACGGTAGTGGCACAGGCTAAGCTGGTTGTAAGAATTCAAACTCCTGATTATGAAGGTATCCTAAAATGCGACTTTATATGACTCTACAGCCAGGATCAGTCTCCGTGGCCAAGGCAATGTCGGATGATGTAGACTCTGGCAATGTGGACGCCATCTTCCATATTGGAGACATAAGCTACGCCACCGGTTTCTTAGTGGAGTGGGATTTCTTCCTCCACCTCATCAGCCCTTTTGCTTCCCGAGTTTCCTACATGACTGCAATTGGGAACCATGAAAGGTAACTATCTCAGGTCGATATGTGTCTCGTCCTGCGCATTATAGAAGACTGAGTAAACAGCTGAACCCACATACTTAGCAGCATGAATCGAAGATTGTTTCTAATTTGCTTTTACATGAAGAGATTATGGGGGCTCGGATCTGTGTACAAAACTCCGGACTCCGGCGGGGAATGCGGCGTTGCTTATGAGACATACTTCCCAATGCCAACCCCAGCGAAGGACAAGCCATGGTATTCCATAGAACAAGCCAGTGTTCATTTTACTGTGATTTCGACTGAACATGACTGGTCCGAGAATTCAGAGCAGGTAAGGGTGATCGAGCTGAACTCTTTTGGTATCGCATTTGCATTTCGATGAGCTCTCATTTTATGTCATGGGAATGTCATCTTCTTAGTATCAATGGATGAAAGGGGACATGGCTTCGGTTGACCGATCTAAAACTCCTTGGTTAGTTTTCATGGGGTAAGTACATTTGCTTCCTGGTGATCGTGAATTTCACCACTTGATTTTGTGTACTCTCGAACTAAAAAAAAAAAAAATTTCTCATGACTACAGAGATCAAGTGTAACGGTTGCTTTTCGCAGGCACAGGCCCATGTACACTTCCGGTTCCGGAGGAGGTGCTGACCAAAGGTTTCTTGATGCTGTAGAGCCGTTGCTATTGGACAACAAGGCAACCTTCTACTTCTTACTTTGATTCTCATGTAGAATAATCCATTTATTTGTGAAATTGTACTCATTGAGCATTTGATATCACAGGTTGATCTCGTTCTCTTCGGCCACGTTCATAACTATGAAAGAACATGCTCAGTTTACCAAAATCAGTGTACAGCCATGCCAAAGAAAGATCAAAGCGGGGTTGATACTTATGATCACAGCAATTATAGCGCACCCGTGCAAGTGATTATTGGTATGGCCGGGTTCTCTCTGGATGACTTCCTAGATGAGGTTAGAGTCTGTTCTCCATCACACCCATTGTAGATAGTAAACCAATATAATATCTGAACAATTCTTTGGCAATTTCTGAAAACCTGTCCTTGTATTCATCAATGCTTAATCCCAATTCCCTTTCCTGCATTTACATTGGTTGAATGTTGGTTAGCCAAACAATGCCATCTTAACAACACCTTTCTGATTTATGAGCCTTGAAATATCCAGATTCCAGAGATTTTTAGCTTGCTGTTAAGAAATTAAATGCTGATTATGCTGCTCATATCATTCAACCCGAATCTATATGGTTATATGGGGATTGTCAATTTTGTTACTCCCATAAATAAGATCTGTAGAAGTGAAGCCATGTTGTTATTTTCGCAGCCAAGTGACTGGAGTTTGATAAGGATTTCCAAATTCGGCTATTTCAGAGGACATGCAACTCCAGAAGAGTTACAGCTAGAGGTCAGCACTATTGAATTTTCCGTTCCCCACGCCCCCCCCTTTCGCAATCATCGGTCCTTTTGGCTTTATGACTGCCTACTCGATTACATATCAGTACATTTATTGAGAAATTGTTCTGGTCTTTTGTGATGCTTTGAAATTAGAAACTATGTGCAGTATATGATGTCCTGCGCTGCAAGTCGAGTTTGGAACATTAAGCAGCTAGATGTTACTGCATTCATGACGACCATGCTTACGTGCTCATTTAACTTCAATCTACATCTTGCCTGCAGTATGTGAATGCTGGCACGAGGGAGGTCGAAGACATCTTCCGCATAACCAGATAACCTGACTTTTCAAGTCAGCAGGAAGGCACTGCAGGCGATGACAAGCTATAGCTACATAGTGATACACTTCTCCATTGTACTCCACACAGACAAAACATACAAATAACTCGTGCGGATATACAAGTTATAAATCTTGCTTGTCCGTGCGACCCAATCAAATGCTCTTGATCTGTCATGAAGGAATACAAATTCACGATTTTAGTACTCACGTGAGCAACCTAACAAGATGTGTTCGATGCAGTCTCCATCTGAGTGAGTTCAGAACCATGAACTCCTAAAAGTTATCACAATCTTTCAAAAATTGTTAAATATTTACGTAAAAATCAGTGATTTCAACTCATGAATTTTCACAATTTTCCCCATGATGAGTAATGACATTCGACCAACCTTGGTCATGAATGTGATCAGCAAAGCATAATCTTCTAAATTAATGTCGGTGACCTAATTGACCGAAATATCTCCCCCCTCTCATCCCAAATGCAGCCATCCGATCCATACCTACCATGCTCAACTGTCGATTTGAAAATTGTCAAGTCGCGACATAACACTCTGTACCTCTGGTTAAGGATTTACTTCTCATTTGACTTGTCTCACCATTTTACGCAGTTGCAGCTGCAGCGACAACTCAATTACCTCGCTAAAGATTTGTCATATCGGTAACTTTTAAAATATTTTCCAGAGGGAATGATTGATCGCAATTTCCTTGTACTGATGCACATCACAGATGCAGGTGGGTTTGTGTTCGCTTCCATTGTTTTACTTTGCCTGTGAGAATGTATACCAGGAGGCATTGGTTGTGGAATGTTTATGGTTCAACTAAAACTCATCAGAGGTAGGCAGACCTCGTTTTATCTTTGTTAATTAAGGCTGGCTTTAGGAGTTGAGGTTAACGTGCGGGAGAAATCAAATATTTGGCATAACTTTTCTCCCATATTATTACGAATAGATTTTCCCCTGAAATGATGCCTTTATAATGTTGGAGGTTCCTGGACTGATGAAGATTAGATATGTGGGGCAAACTTCACTTGCGAGTGCAGCCATTTTTGGTCTTCTCTTGGGTGCTGGGAGCTTGATAAATTGTGGGAAGTCATACTAATTGTTCCTGTTGTTTCGAGGGACCGAAGTCACACATTGTGGGGTGGGGTTGGTGGGTTCGTGCGCGTACATGAACCTTAAGTTCTCAATGGTTCTAAAATTCAGTCCAAACTCTCTGTCATACTCCGAATATGGGCAAGACAATCCGATCGGACCATAGTATCTTCCTGAACACGAGACTGACGGGTTGGTGATATCTGGCATATGATATCATTCCATATAAAGTGGAAGTCAATCTCTTACAGCTTACAAGCAAAAGCTTCATCACATACTTTGGCTAACAGTCTGTCTTGCTTTGGACCCTACAAAAATTCCAATGCATATATGAAGGTAAAATATTGCAAACTCAGCAGCATGTCCCACTCTTTGGGGCAGGACCCAGATAATTGACTGCTCATTATAATAATGTATTCGTGAATTGTGAGCGTAAGAAGCGGCATATTTGAAGGTTTATATTTGTAATATTTGTGCATATTTGACCTTTTGACTGGTCAAAAAGACAAAAAGGTGAACAGTAAAAAAGAAAAAGAAGAAGAAAAAGCCTCGATTATTAAGAGGAAAAGAAAAGCAACAAAGAAAAAGAACTGTGACAGCGAAGAAAGAAAGGGAAGAAAAACGGAAAGGGGAATATGCTACAGGGCTTCGCCGATCCGGATTAACTTTGCTTTGCAACGTTTGATATTAATTTAAGTCATTTGTTCATCTAATTGGAATAGTTCTCGGAATTAAGGTGAGGCTTGATTTTTGGGTTGTTAAACTAAGGAATTTCATAAAAATGATAGATTAAGGTACCGTGAAATCTTGAAATTTAACGAAAATCGATTTGAAATTACAATTTGGAGCAAAATTATAAAGTTTCATGCTCAAGCTTTGCATTGTGGATAACTTTGAGTAATCGTTTTGGGCAAGTGTTTTGTTAGCATATCGGAGTCTTTTTGTTAATGATTAAGTTTAGTTTAGGCGATTCATAATTGATGTAGCTTTTACTTGATTTCGATGTTGTTTCTTGCTTGTTTGATAGGATTATGAGTTTGACGGTTCGAGTAATTTAGTTGTTTGGTCTTAGGCATTCTCAAGTGAGCAGAACTATCTTTTTTTTTTAAGTTTGTAAACTTCTATTTTTAAAATAATATGATTAGATATAGTATGAATTATGAAACAACATTTTTGTTGTGTACCATTTTAGTATTTGTGAATGGTTTGAGAGAAATGTATTATGAAATGATGTATATGTTGCTTTGCAAATTTGGTTTATGAAATGAAAACTGGTTTGTTAAACATAGATGCAAAGTTGAAATTACGCAATTAACATGTGAAGGATGTTCACGTGGGTGCATAACCATTTGTTTGCATAGTTGCAGACTCACAGTTGAGTTTATCTCTTCTTAACACTTAGTTGTTTCTTAAGAGCTCTCTCCTCTAACCATCACACTGGTCATCTAACTGTAATGACACTTGGCCTTGTAAAATTTTATATAGTTATATTCACTACAGCTCTCAAGATTTAATTATATTATAATCTTTGTTCGACTGTTGCAGCATGGATGAATGGACTGGAGGTCTGTTCAATTGAAGCTGACACTGGTCGAGCCTGCTTGATTCTTTCGGTTGGAATTTCAACACGTTATGTTTACACAACCTACAAGAAAACTCCCATGACTACAACTGAAGCCGAAGCTTGGGAATCAGCAAAAAAGCCTGTGGGGGCTTACATTTCCTCGCCATCCAAGAGGACCTGAATTCAGATGATTGTGTTGGATTCTGGCTGCTGCTAGACTTGCCACCACCTCCTGTATAACCTTTAGCATCAACAATATCTATAGACAACACATTGAGCCTACTTTTTCTATCGAAGCTATATCTGTCTTAATCTCCAGATATAGAAGAAATTGTTAGTCCACCTCTATTGCTTAAATTCTCCAACAGTCAATTTGGCAACTAGGTTAGCTATGCTGACTAGCATCTATCAAATTACATATCAGATCCACATTCATGCAAAGAAACAGTAATACACCTAGGAAGGGCACAAGATTGACATCATTGAGGAGCCTATTATTACATCCATTCTGCTGATTAAATGGTTTGTGCTTTTAATGGGAAAAAAAAGTGATAATGTGAAAAGCAATCGGAACTAATATGGCAGTAGAGAATTATTTGAGAAATTTTATCATTTTCTACACATTTTAAACGGTGTGGTCATTAAGGAACGCCATCCCATTTGTGTGGTAAAAAATGCCTACCTACCGTGCTTACTAGGTGATCAATGATCAACTGGATCTTGTACTCTGTTAGTCCGTGACTGGCGAAATTCAATATTCAATTCCATGGTCAATTACAGTAATCACATTCAAACTTCTGATTCTTTTCACTTTTTGTCGAGCCCACTTTTTTTCACTTTTTGTCGAGCCCGCTCCGGTCATGGGGAGGAGAAGATTCAATTCCAAACGTAATGGTTTGTGACTATAACTCTCAGCATGTATTGCAAGAGAACAGTTAAAAGAGTTTCACACCGACAGTTTCCGGTAAGAAGGTATGTCAAAAAAGTGAGCCACTTTTATAAAAACAGAGATCTTAATGAGTTGCAACACACACCATGAAGATGCTTGCCGTCATAATTTACCAACAGCATTGGATTCTGGGATAACATACACAACCTCTAGCTCTTACAACAATGAAGATGGCTTAACTTCGCTTATTTACTGATTACCAGGGCTGCTTTGGCATGGACACCCAAGCATAATAAGCACAAACAATCTTCTGAGACATGTACACATAAACAGCAAAAGATAAAATCATCAGAGCCAAATCTTTCCAGTCACCCTTCCTCGGTGTCGACGATAGGAAATGACAACGGCGGAGGATGTATATATCCAGTGGAGTTAAGGAGGAGAGGTTTAGAATGAGAGAAGAAAAATGGGAAGAAATGATGGGAATAAAAGTAAAAATAAAGAGAACAAATTCGTGCTATGCAAAAGTTGGCTAGATAATTAGTGGAGTGGTTCGCAATATCAACAATAATTTGTAAGATTTTGATTCCATCAGTATTCATGACTCATCACATAAATGATAATCCAACAAGAAAAGGTTACAGGATGGAAATCTGAAACAGAAACAAAGAGGTAGTATAATAAAATGTCCATCGACCGAACACTCTCGACTCTTTATGACTCAAAGACCATGAGCATAGAATTCATCTTTGACATTAGAATCGAAGCTTTTTGCATCGTCCCCTTCGGACTTCTTCTAGGCAACGAGACGTGGAGCAGTGAAGGGACCTTCGAGCAAACCCTTGGCCATGTGCCGATACGCCGTCTCAGTGAAGTGAACTCCGTCCCAAAGTATGGAGGCCGATGGATCTTTACACACATTTGAGGTGGAACCACACATCATCCGGGCATTGAAATTGAATGGTCCACCAGCTCCACAACAAGCTACATGTGTTGATTTGGAGAAACCTGAAAACAAGACGACATTGATCTCACTACTCATTTTTATAAGTTCATGAGGACACTGCAAGTTGGATAATCGGAGGTTGTACATGCCTATTCACTGTTGATTGTGAAACTAAGATGAAAAGAAACTCACCGTACTGTACTGGTGATTCAAAGAGACGCAAGGCATCTCCATAATAATCCGCATAGATAATCCTTGCATGGCTATATTTTTGTCTCAAAAGCTGCAACTCTCGTTGGAGATAATCGTTGTGGTACCTGGCGAATTCATTATAATGATTGAGGCAACCAGTTGTCGTATTAGCGTCGTCCTTGATAAAGGGCGGAGCTGTTGTTATGTACGACGTCAAGCAACCAATCGGCAGATTCCCTGGCACTACTAACTCTACTGCCCCTTCTTTGATGAGCATCTAAAACAATCACATGCCATGGAAAAATCTATTGGAGTGTTAAAAAAAGGTTAACCACGTAAGATCTTATTGAACAAATGGTGTTGTGCTTATGTCCCTTGTAAGAAAAGTAAAGGGCCATACGCTGGTGGCATTGGTGATGGCTCCAACAACATTTGGCACAATGGGACGAAGCTGCTCAAAGGTTGCACCCAGGGCGAAAGCAAGATTGTAGTCGTTTCCACCAATCTCCCCCACTAGAAATAAAGACTTCTTAAAATATGTATCACAATCTGCGAAAGAAAAGAATGAAAAAAAAAATCACGAATTGACTCAAGTAATCGATTAAAAGATCCTAATGGCTGGATATATTCCAATACTAGAGTCCCTCAATGAGAGACTTCTTTTATTTTCCTTTAATATTGCAAGAGCACCGAAGTAGAAATCCGTCCATCTAGAGAGAGAGAGAACTATGAAATGCTTTGCAAACCCTATAGATTGATAAATTTTAGGCCTTTGGCCTAAGCAAGTGACCCTGACCTGTAGCTATTTACCTGCAGTTGATAAAATTCAAATGAATGACCTTCAATTTCTCAATTTGAAATCTGAACATCTCCATCAATTGTGCAAAACCTTTTGTGGTTATCCTACAAAATATTTATGAGCTACATATACGTGATATCTACCAAATCACCTCCATAAATGACCATGTCTTCAGTGAATAAGATTGATCACACAAAAAAGTTATTGCTATATATGTTAGTCCTCAATCGGAGCATCCAAAAATAGGGCTTATAGTTACCTTGCTTTGTTGTGCAAAGAGAATATTTGAGTTTCTTGAACCACTCGAGCTGAACACTTAAGGAATGATTCGTCATTGTCAATGCTGGAATGCCTCGAGCTGCAAAGAATTTCGGATCAAGCGCTGTGGCACCAGCAACTGCAAAATTAACTCCACCACGAGCATCAACTGAGCCATTAACTACCTCAAGATATGGCTTCAGAGAGGGTAACCCAACTGCTTCCGCTGCATTTTCATGTACGTAATAGATATTAACCACTTAAACATGTAAAATTGACACCCCAATGATAAAGATTGTTAAAGATTGTTATTAGCTCCATCGCAAAGGAGAAGTTCCATTTCCTTTTTACATGTACACGCCATTTTGAAAGAAAAAATATCTACCGTCGTCAGTGAAAGAGCCTGATGTCAATACCGAACGTAGAAATATAACCCCTCCTTTGAGCATGGATATTTACCGCTAAAGATCCAAATATTCTCAACAAAAACAGTGGCCTTCTGTTTTAAATGCCTGTTCTTTTCCATAACACAAGCATGCATTTACATAAAGCAAAGAAGAGTCAGGAGAATTGCATACCAATGAAATCAATTACAAGACGTCCATCTGAAAAACGACCGGTCGGATGCCTAAAGAAGGTCTTGCCGTAAGGAGAAGTCGGTGCATGTCCCCCGGTGGATCGGAGGAAGTTCCCAGTGTCGCTTAGAGAGTCGCCGAAGTTGAAAATCGACTCATACTTATGCAGGATCATCGAGTTGGCCTTCAAAGCAAGGCAACATTGCAGAAGGATCAAGATTATTGCAGTATATTTCATGATAACTCTTGAGTATTTTCAAGAGACGAAGTCTTAGAGATGCTAAGAGAGTTGGACAACAATTCTAGGTGCTCTCCTTGCTAATTTTCAGTTGGTGAAATTTGGGGTCTTCAAGGTGAGCTTAAATAGCTGAAATTGGTTCGATCGGTTCATTGTGCCCTTTGCTTATAATAGAATGGGTGAGATGGAAGGGCAACGAACAGCATGGGGGCATGAGAACGTCGTTTTGTCGTCATTTAGTCGTTTCGTTGTTACCTCTTTACTCGTCATTCCTGTGGGAAGACAAAGGTTGTTGATTCTAGAACTTCTTTCGGTTCTGGTTCGGCTGTTTTGGAGGGCGTACAGAAAGACGCGGAAGATATATAGATATTTTTAAGGTTGTCGAGAATGTCGTTCTCCCGATTTGTTGCATCGTTTTCATCCTCCTCCAATATTTTTCTAGAAAACAATCTATCGAAACCCAAGAAAAGTCCACGGAAAGACATCTCACTCGGATAAAGCCGACCAGTAGCATGTGCTGCGCTTTGTGGACTTCAAGGACATGCCACATCGAAGCTTCTCTCCTAATTCCCCAAGATTTATGAATAAAATCGATAATAATTTAAGTTATTAACAAAGAAAGTAACACCCAATAATCAAAACATTAAATAGATCGTAGAAAATTCAAAAAACATAGATGCACTATGAATGCAAAGCGTATCATTATCCATCTCTAGAGATTCTACAAACTATTACCTTAAAAAAATGCAAATATAATGCATGAATGTTATAATAATGACTTACTGATATGCAATCAATACAAATATTGTCGTATTTTATATAACTTTTTTAATATCTAGGACTTGAGAGAAATCACAAGTACATCTAAAATTCTATGCGACCGGAATTGACTTACATGCATTAACTAAATTACTAAATGATTGCATAACCGATATGGTTATATGACATGCACGATGAGTTCTATATTAAATGTCATGAAATTTATTCTAAGTGTGACCCATGCGTGATATTAGTTGAAATGAATCCTAAAAGATATGAATCTGCCAAATGACAGACGATGTGCAACGTATAGAAATGATATTCTTAACTAATGCAATCTACATGATCTAACCTAATTTTTTTGTTCCTTTTCTTTTTTAATTAACAAAAAGACAAAATTAACCCTAGGAATCTACATTTTTTACAATGTATGTTTTCTATCCTCAGTTATATATGAATAACCTATGGGAAAATCATGAAGTAATTCTAGAAAATTAGGAATTGACCCGACTCCTAAACCAAATATCAATATTGTGCGTTCAGATTTTTTTATTTTGTCACATCGAATTCGGTGGTCATAATATCAAGTATGCAAATTGAGATAGGCACAAGATAACGATTGATTGAGGATCCATAGAAAATCTAGCAATGGACCAACCTGGAGAAGCAATCAGTCAGAGGAAAAATTACCCAAAAAATCCTAAATTTATTGCATCTTTGTCAATTCAATCCTAAATATTTAAATTTAGCCAATTAAGTCCTACACATATTAAAGTTTTGCAGATTAAGTCAATTCGACACCAATTTTAGCCAAAAATTGCTGACGTGGATATCAGACTTCCCATGGGGCACAGTCGAAGTCAATGCGAGCAATTTTTAATAATATTTTAATATTTTTTTTCTAATTTTTAAATTTTTTTTTTCCTTTTCTTCTCTTTTCCTTCTTTACTTTGTTTCTTATTGTTCAGAAGCTCATTTGAGGAAATTAATTCATTTTAGGATTGCATCACCCAGAGGATATGTTTTCTGGTCTAAGTATAGCATGTTGAATCTGCATATCTATATTTCCTTCGATACATGTAGTCTATCTTAATTTGCATGGACGTTGCCCTGTTCTTGAGGATCATAACCGGTCTTATTCAATTTTAACAAGGAAATGAAATGCACATGCATATTAGGAAATAGTAATCACTACGGATGGTCTTCCTTTTCATGGATAGTTCTCTTCCAAAAGAGAAAAAGTACCAATAGTGGTTTCCGGAGGGTCATGAGACAAATGCATTCCTTCGTTTCGCTTCTCCTATGCATATTTATGCGCTACAAGTTCAACTATCAACACAAAATTCAGAAGCAAAAAAGCACTGTTTCTTCTTCAAATTCAAAATGGTCGACCAGAAATGCAAATTGTCTCCGACCACCTTGATGATTTTCATTCTCGGTGTGATTTATATTCTAAGCATGTCCCCAGCTAATGCTGCTATCGCAGTAGCTGATACAAGTAGCTCATTGTCAACTTACATTATCCAAGTACGAAAGCCGACCGACAAACATTTCGCTACCATAGAGGATCTCGATACTTGGTATCGGTCATTTTTACCCACCACAGCAGCCAGCTCTAACCAAGAGCAAAGAATGGTTCACTCATACCAGCATGCGCTATCCGGGTTTGCAGCCAAATTGACCGCCGAGGAAGCTAAAGCCATTCAGGAGAAGGACGGTGTTTTGTACTTGCATCCGGAGGAGTCGCTCTCTCTACACACAACTCACACCCCCGACTTCTTGGGATTGCACCAAGGAGTCGGGCTCTGGAATGACTCGAACTTCGGTAAGGGCGTGATCATCGGAGTAGTGGACTCCGGGGTTTTCCCCGACCACCCTTCATTCAGCGACAAGGGGGTGCCTCCGCCCCCAGCTAAATGGAAGGGCAGGTGTGACTTCAACGGCACGTCCTGCAACAACAAGCTCATCGGTGCGAGGTCTTTCCTCGACCCGAACAAAACCGCGCAGGCCATTCCGCCGTATGATGGTTTTGGGCATGGCACGCACACTTCCAGCACAGCTGCCGGTGCTTTTGTGACGGATGCCAGTGCGCTCGGTAATGCCGAAGGCACGGCCATAGGCATGGCGCCTCTTGCACATTTGGCAATATACAAGGTCTGCGAGTCGGACGGGTGCCTTTTGAGCAATGTATTAGCTGGAATCGACGCAGCCATCGATGATGGTGTCGATGTGATTTCCATCTCTTTAGGAGGAAATTCCAGACCTTTCTTCAACGATGTGATCGCTAAGGGTGCATTTGCCGCCACCCAAAAGGGCATCTTCGTCAGCTGCTCCGCAGGGAATTTAGGGCCATACAACACCTCATTGGCAAACGAGGCTCCATGGATTCTCACTGTGGGAGCGAGCAGCATCGACCGCAGCATAAAGGCCACGGCACGGCTGGGGAACGGGCTAGAGTTCGACGGGGAGACCTTGTACCAACCGCACGACTTCCATCCGGGGCTACTTCCCCTTATTTATGTGGCACAAGAGAATGAAATCCAAGATTGCAGTCCCGGAGCATTTAGATTCTCGGACATCCGAGGGAAAGTAGTTGTGTGCGACTTAGGAAGTTTTGACCCAGTCGTAATAGGTCAAGTGGTCAAGGATAAAGCAGGTGCGGGCATGATCTTTGCGAACAGTCCCTCTTACGGATACACCACAGTGGTCTATAAGCATGTCCTGCCCGCCGTCGCAGTGAGCTATGTCGCGGGGAACGAGATCAAGAGATACATAAATACAACGTCGGCGCCAACGGCCACGATCCTATTCAAAGGAACGCACATCACTGGGAGATCAGCTGCCCCGGCCGTAGCATCATTCTCTTCCCGCGGCCCTAACAACCAAAGCCAAGGCATCCTCAAACCGGACATCATCGGCCCCGGCTTGAACATTCTCGCCGGTTGGCCATTTCCTTTAGACAATTCCACAAACTTGAAGCACGCATTCAACGTGGTCTCCGGGACCTCCATGTCCTGCCCCCACCTCAGTGGCGTGGCGGCGCTGCTCAAGAGCGCGCACCCTGACTGGTCGCCAGCGGCTATCAAGTCCGCCATCATGACCACTGCCACCACCTCCAACATGGAGGGCCGACCCATCGTGGACGAGACACTCCATCCAGCGGACATTTTCGCCACCGGCGCAGGACACGTCAACCCATCGAAGGCCGTCGACCCAGGTCTCATTTACGACATCGGACCTTATGATTACATCCCTTACTTTTGTGGGCTTAACTACACTGACTCCGAAATTGAGCTTATAGTTCAAAAAAAAGTCAACTGCTCGAGCACAGGGAGCATACCGGATTACCAGCTCAACTATCCATCGATCGCCGTGAGCTTTGAGCCTTCGGTGACGAAGGTGAGTGTGACAAGGACGGTGAGAAACGTCGGACCCGTGAAGTCGCATTACCGGTCGATCGTCGACCCAATCAAGGGTCTGGTCTCAATTGGCGTGTACCCGCCTGATTTGGTGTTCACGGAGGCGAACCAGACAATGAGTTACAGGGTTGACCTTACCAGGATAGCTGATCGGAAAGCGCCGCCACCGTCTGCTCAGGGGGCGATCTCGTGGGTCTCTGCTGGACATTCGGTTCGAAACCCTGTAGCTGTTTTGTTTAAGGGATCGCAAGAATAGTCTGTGATTTTCATGCTTCCAAAAATGAAGTCGACAAAGATGGTGATTATTTTGACTTCTCTCCCTATGTTTGCGTCCTGAATAATTTAGAGGGCAATGACCCATTTCAAACTTGAATTTGCCTTTGAGAACTTTGTCATCGTTCACCTCTTATTTATTTTGATTGTGATTTGAGGGAAATTGACAAAAATGAATCCCAAACCTTGGTCAATGTGTTGTTCAAGATCATAGTAACTCAATCAAGTTTTCTTGATATTGACAGTGATTCAAGAAACAAGACTATAGTACATTAATCAAGTCTTCTCGCAGGTCAAGGGGTGCATATAACACCCATATAAAATACAACCACACCAAGCACCATCGAGAGAGGAAAGAAAAACCTATGCACGAGCTTTATATTCCCTTTATCTCTCTCTGTTTTTTTTTTTTTTTTTAGTCTTTTGACATAACAACAATTAAACTATCTACCACCCGCTTGGGTGGCGCTGCTGGCGCGGGCACTCTTCCTTTCGCAAAAGGTCGAGTGTTCGAATCTCGAGTGCTGCAGGGTGACTTACCTGGTGGCACGTGTGTGGTGGCTAGCATGTGTTGCCCTCAGGGTTTACCTCCCAGCTGCCGGCCGTGCGGGGATTCCCTGGATCATCAAAAAAAAAAATGAAACTATCTTGTCCAAAATATCTTGGCTATTTGAAGAAGTTCATCAATAGACATTCTCACCAAGTTCGACTAGTCAACCAGGGTCATCAACTCACAATTGTGCAGATTCAGGTACGCACCAACTTTATATCCCGTCTCTTTTTTTTTCTTGATTTTGTCTTTTGACGTAACAATGATGAAATTGTCTTGTCGAGATTACCTTGGCCATTCGAAGAAGTTCATCAATAGTGTACAAGTCTAATTGGGCTAAACATCCGACCTTTTATCTTTGCCATGTCTGCTTCATTAGCAGGCAAAACTCTAACTCTAATCCGGTTTGCGCTTCTTAATCCAGTAATGACCATCCATCAATGGGGTTTGCTTGTACAGAGCAACCCTCATTTTTGTCCGTACTTCCCTGTAACATCCTGAAATTCGAGCCCTTTGAGGGATGAATGTACGTTAATTTCGCCAATGCATTATTAGTTGATCTCACTCGGAACTGATCACTCATGAAATACTGATCTTGAGGGGAAAGGCTAATGAGGATAGAACTCGTACGACTAAAGAACTTGACCTGGGAAAACGAATCGATCGTGAGACTTGCGTAAGAACGATCCTATAATTATGCAGGCCGATTCCAAGGACGAACAGAAGTCGATTTGCGAACCGAACATAATGGGATGACGGGTGATTCCGTTTACTGTTATCGAGCCTGCTAGCGACCCTATGTCGATCCTTGGTAGTCGTGTACTTTGAAATGAGAATCAATTCTTCGCAATTTCACCTAGTCAAGGACGTCCATGTGTTGAGAAGTCTTGAACGTGAATTGGCATGAGTCGGTTACGCGTGAGTCTTCAAAGCCGCCTATCAGTTTGAGTAGTACCAAAATGGCATTTGGACGAAAATGAAATGGCATGAGAATCCAAGATTGGACTTCGAATTTTCGGAAACGTTCGGGACGGACTTTTGGACGATGCTTTTTCGATAATCAACAGTGGTAGTTGAGTCGAGTATTTCGAAAAGGGACTTACGGACCGAGGAAATGAGCGTATGAGGACGTGGGCCGGGCAAGATTAGTGTGAGCCTCATGCCCAAGGTGGGACAGCCGCCATGGAAGGCCCGAGGCAAGCAAGTGAGACCATTGGACCAAACCGACCATTTACCCTTCCAAGCTCGTTGTCTAACATTGAGCCGTTTTGAGCCCAACAAATTCCCAAGCCCATTCCTATTCATTTTCTAGCCTGTTTCTTTGGCCCGCCCTTCATTTTCAGCCCAAGGGCAGATTAGGAAATGTGCAAGGCAGAAATGACCAAAATGCCCTTGAATATTTTGAAGAAAGGACAAAAGAAGAGAGAGAAGATGATGTCATTTGATTGGGGAGTTGGGCAAGCCATTAATTGGCCTTGATGAGGCCTTGACTTCAGCCTCACTTCACTCTCTCTCTCTCCTCTTCATGTTCTCCAAAACCGCACACCTCTTTCTCCTTATTTCCCTTCATTCATTTTGTTTTTCAGTCTGACATTCCTTCCGAAAAATCGAGTTGTTCATGCCCTTCCCGTGTGAATCACGGCCCGTGCCACCCGCCATCGTTCTCAGAAGACAATTTCCGTTCAGACCATGTTAGCCGATCGCCGGAAGGAGCCGCTGGTCGACCCGTATGCCGGCCGGAAGTTACTGCTCGCCGAATCGCTTACTGTAGCAGCAGTGATGTCCGGTTTCACCTTTTCACCTGTTTTCCTCACCAACCACCACCCATCCCAGTCACCAAAGTATGGAGGCCGATGGATCTTTACACACATTTGAGGTGGAACCACACATCATCCTAACGTTGAAATTGAATGGTCCACCAGCTCCACAACAAGCTACATGTGTTGATTTGGAGAAACCTGAAAGCAAGACAACATTGATCTCACTACTCATTTTTATAAGTTCATGAGTACACCGCAAGTTGGATAATTGGAGGTTGTACGTGCTTATTCACCGTTGATCGTGACACTAAGATGAAAAGAAACTCACCGTACTGTACTGGTGATTCAAAGAGACGCAAGGCATCTCCATAATAATCCGCATAGATAATCCTTGCATGGCTATATTTTTGTCTCAAAAGCTTCAACTCTCGTTAGAGATAATCGTTGTGGTACCTGGCGAATTCATTATAACGATTGAGGCAACCAGTTGTCATATTAGCGTCGTCCTTCATAAAGGTCGGAGCTGTCGTTATGAACCACGTCAAGCAACCAATCAGCAGATTCCCTGGCACTACTAACTCCATCGCCCCTTCTTCGATGAGCATCTAAAACAATCACATGCCATGGAAAAATTTATTGGAGTGCTAAAAACAGTTCAACCACGTAAGATCTTATTGAACATATGGTATTGTGCTTATGTCCCTTGCAAGAAAAGTAAAGGGCCATACGCTAGTGGCATTAGTGATGGCTCCAACAACATTTGGCACAATGGGACGGAGCTGCTCAAAGGTTGCACCCAGGGCGAAAGCAAGATTGTAGTCGTTTGCACCAATCTTCCCCACTAGAAATAAAGACTTCTTGAAGTATGTATCACAATCTGCGAAAGAAAAGAATGAAAAAAAAAAATCAAATCACGGAATGACTCAAGTAATCGATTAAAAGATCCTAATGACCGGATATATTCCAATACTAGAGTCACTCAATGAGAGACTTCTTTTATTTTCCTTAGATATTGGAAGAGCACGGAAGTAGAAATCCGTCTATCTAGAGAGAGACCTATGAAATGCTCTGCAAACCTAGACCTGGAGCTATTTGCATGCAGTTGATAAACTTAAACGAATCACCTTTAGTTTCTAAGCTGTAAATCTCAACATCCCAATAATTGTGTCAAACCCCTAGTGGTTATCCCACGGAAGATTTATAAGCTACATAAACGTGTTGTCTACCAAATCACCTCAATAAATGACCGTATCTTGAGTGAATAAGATCAATCACACAAAAGGGTTAGTGCTATATATTTTATCCTCAATCGGAGCATACAAAAATAGGGTTTGTATCTACCTTGCTATGTTGTGCAAAGAGAAGATTTGAGTTTCTTGAACCACTCGAGTTGAATGCTCAAGGAATGATTCGTCATTGTCAAGGCTGGAATGCGTCAAGTTGCGAAGAATGTCGGATCAAGCGTTGTGGCACCAGCAACTGCAAAGTTAACTCCGCTACGAGCATCGACTGAGCCGTTGACTACCTCAAGATATGGCTTCGGAGAGGGCAACCCAACTGCTTCCGCTGCATTTTCACGTAGGTAATACATATTCACCACTTAAACATATATAATTAACACCCCAATGATAAAGATGGTTAAAGATAGTTATTAGCTCCTTCGTATAGGAGAAGTTCCTTTCACTTTTTACATGTACACACCGTTTCGAAAGAAAAAATATGTATTGTCGCCAGTGAAAGAGCCTTATGTCAACACCGAACGTAGAAATATAACCCTCTTTGAGCATGGATATATCCTGCTAAAGATCCAAATATTCTCCACAAAAATAGCGGCCTTCAATTTTAAATGCCCGTTATTTTCCTTAACACGAGCATGCATTTATAGAAAGCAAAGAAGAGTCAGGAGAACTGCATACCAATGAAATCAATTACAAGACGTCCATCTGAATGACGACCAGTCGGATGCCCAAAGAAGGTCTTGCCATAAGGAGAAGTCGGCACATGTCCCCCGGTGGATCGGAGGAAGTTCCCAGTGTCGCTTAGAGAGTCACCGAAGTTGAAAATTGACTCATACTTATGTAGTATCGTTGAGTTGGCCTTCAAAGCAAGGCAACATTGTAGAAGGATCAAGATTAATGCAGTATATTTCATGGCAACTCTTGAGTATTTTCGAGAGATGAAGTCTTAGAGATGCTAAGAGAGTCGGACAACAATTTTAGGTGCTCTCTTGCTAATTTTCAGTCGGTTAAATTTGGGGTCTTCAAGGTGAGCTTAAATAGCTGAAATTGGTTCAATTAGTTCATTGTGCGCTTTGCTTATAATAGAAGGGATGAGATGGAAGGGCAACGAACAGTACGGGGGCATGAGAACGTCGTTTTGTCGTTATCCATTCGTTTTGTTGTTACCCCTTTACTCGTTATTCCTATGGGAAGATAAAGGTTGTTGATTCTAGAACTTCTTTCTGGTCCCGGTTCGGTCGTTTGAGACGGCGTACGGAGCGACGCGGAAGATATATGGATATTTTAAGGTTGTCGAGAATGCCGTTCTCCCGAATTGCTGCATCGTTTTCATCCTCCGCCAATATTCTTTCTAGAAAACATTTGTCGAAACCCAGGAAAAGTCCATGGAAAGACGTCTCACTCGGGTAAAGCCGACCGTCAGCATGTGCCACGCTTTGTGGGCTTCAAGGACTTAGCAATACCACATCGAAGGCTTCTTTCCAATTACTCAAGATTTAAGAGAAAAACCGATAATATTTTTTACTTGTGAAAATCTTTTTCTTTTGCACAAATATAAGTTTGTAAGAGATTAGCAAAGTGACTAATCATCTGCAAAATTTAATGAACATTTTTAATGACATTGACAATTTTCTTTTTAGTTAGTGATTACATTTTTCTAAATTTGTTTATCTGTTTTGTGTTGTCTAATTTGCTCAAGAATTATTTATTTTCACAAATTATTTTTTCGTCCGCTTAAGTATTAATAATTGGGTGGGGCCGCAAAATTCCAATTCCCCATTATGAGGAAATTTCCCTAAGTGAGCCTAAGTTGGAATCCATTATTTTTATATTACGCAGTTGAATCCATATTTACTCAATAACATAAATCAGAATTATGAGTCAACTTTTTATATCTAGTAAACCTCCACCCCACATTGCTGCATCGTAAAACCTGCCTCCATACATAATCTCTTCAACCAAATCGTGACGTAATGATAATTTAATCTAAAAATCTGTAATTATGTGTGAAATTTTCTATTGGTGGCCAATAATTGATCACAAATGGTGATACTACTTGTTAAGATGCACACGAGCATAAGACCGATAAATTATCTTAGAGATCACAAAGAAAAAGTCCAAGTCCAAATTCATAAATATCATCTCATAGTCACGCAAGAATTAGCATTGTTGAAGCTCAAAATGAGTTGATTATTCTTAGAGATGCATGGTAGATTAAACACCGTATTAGACAACATTCATTATGAATTTATATAGACCATGAGGAGGGAATATAAACAGTATAAGATCGATACATGTACACATAGTATGCACAGACCTAAGGTCAAACCTAAGACCCAATTGCTCGTAAGGACAAAGTCCATATGACACACATAGATTCAGTTTACCCTATAAACTCATGTTAAGATATCTCTCAATTTTGAGTCCACGAACGAAAACCCAACCTGAGATGAAGGGAAGCATGGAGTTAATTTTTTAGATGTTCATCGAGGAAGTATTGGACCGGATCTCAACTTAAGTAACTTGCGGATAAGGAAATCTTCCCCCGTCTGAAGCAGAAATTGGCGAGGGAAAATCAGAAAGGAAAGTCAGAACTTTGACTGAAATATTCGGATTTCAACATCCGGTGTTGAAGTCGGTGAAGAAAAACACAAAGATATGGGAAAATCCAAGTTGGGTCGTCCTCCTTCGCCAATTCGAAAAACTGAAGTATCTTGAGCCCACAGAGGAAGGGTGACTGGAAAGATTTGGCTCTGATGAGTTTATCTTTTGCTGTTTATGTGTACATGTCTCCGAAGATTGTTTGTGCTTATTGTGCTTGGGTGTCCATGCCAAAGCAGCCCTGGTAATCAGTAAATAAGCGAAGTTAAGCCATCTTCATTGTTGTAAGAGCTAGAGATTGTGTATGTTATTCCCAGAATCCAATGCTGTTGGTAAATTATGACGGCAAGCATCTTCATGGTGTATGTTGCAACTCATTAAGATCTCCGTCTTTATAAAAGTGGCTCACTTTTTGACATACCTTCTTACCGGAAACTGTCACGTGAAACTCTTTTAACTGTTCTCTTGCAATGTTGGAGGTTATAGGTTTGAGAGAGAAGAAAGTCCTTTCGGTTACTCGAAGTATTACACCAAGAAACGTCAAATTCGGAACGCTCAACAGTGTTACCTCCAGCGTAGGGAAACCCTAGAGTTTATATATATGCAAGTTATTGGGCTCTAGCCCATATGGGCCCAAATAACCATGCTTTCATCTATTGGGCTTGTATGTGAACATATTATTTGGATTATATTATCAATATATCCAACATGGAATACATGCTGGAGAGTTATAGTCACAAACCATTACGTTTGGAATTGAATCTTCTCCTCCCCATGACAAGAGTAGGCCCGACAAAAAGTGAAAAGAATCAGAAGTTTGAATGTGATTACTGTAATTGACCATGGAATTAAATATTGAATTTCGCCAGTCACGGACTAACAGAGTGCAAGATCTAGTTGATCACTGATCGCCTAGTAAGCACGGTAGGTAGGCATTTTTGACCACACAAATGGGATGGCGTTCCTTAATGACCACACCATTTAAACTGTGTAGAAAATGATAAAATTTCTCAAATAATTCTCTGCTGCCATATTAGTTCCGATCGCTTTTCACATTATCACTTTTTTTCCCATTAAAAGCACAAACCATTTAATCAGCGGAATAAATGTAATAATAGGCTCCTCAATGATGTCAATCTTGTGCCCTTCCTAGGTGTATTACTGTTTCTTTGCATGAATGTGGATCTGATATGTAATTTGATAGATGCTAGTCAGCATAGCTAACCTAGTTGCCAAATTGACTGTTGGAGAATTTAAGCAATCTTGTGCCCCCACAGGACTTTTTTGCTGATTCTCAAGCTTCGGCTTCAGTTGTAGTCATGGGAGTTTTCTTGTAGGTTGCGTCAACGTAAAGTGTTGAAATTCCAACCGAAAGAATCAAGCAGGCTCGACCAGTGTCAGCTTCAATTGAACAGACCTCCAGTCCTTTCATCCAAGCTGCGGCAGTGGAACAAAGATTATAATATAATTAAATTTTGAGAGCTGTAGTGAATATAACTATATAAAATTTTACGAGGCCAAGTGTCATTACAGTTAGATGACCAGTGTGATGGTTAGAGGAGAGATAGCTCTTAAGAAACAACAAAGTGTGAAGAAGAGATAAACTCAATTGCGAGTCTGCCACTATGCAAGCAAGCCTAGCTAGAAAATAGTTATGTACTCATGATTCCATGAATCCTTTAACAAAACATAGTATCAATGGATAGAGTACTGAGAACACCAAACCGTGACTTTTAATTCTGTCAATCTCACAAGGACTGTCGCATACTAATAATGTACTCCTGTTTTCCGATTAATGCATCATCTCGATTCATTCTCGGTTCAGCTAATTAGTGGACATCAAAGCCACCAGGGATAGATGTCAAAATATTAGGTGCACTCCATCTTTGCCGCTGGCTATAAGTCCTAGGATATCAGCCTCATTTTATGATGCATGGATGATTTCCTGCTGTTAGTCAAGCTTCATAAATCTTTCCTTAATGCCAAATTGAACGTCAGATGGTGAAACTTTAATCATGACTACCACTGCCGTTCTGTATGTCAAGTGAGTGTGGAAGCTCAAGATACTTCATTATCACTAGAAGATATGGTGTCAGATGGCATCTACATTGCCGGAGTCTACATCATCCGACACTGCTTTTGCCACCGAGACTGATCCTGGCTATAGAAACATACAAAGTCGTATCTCAGGAGACCTTCATATTCAGGAGTTTGAATTCTTACAAACAGCTTAGTCTGTGCCACTTCAGTTAATTCAGATGAATGTGACATGGTAATAATGTTTCTTGAAGAGCCGGTTTTCAAGATGATACTCCACTCAAATCCTGGCATATTTTGTCCCGTCCATCAGCATTTCTTAAAAATTTGAACGATACACCTTCCTCTTGGTGTATATCCAGTTTGGATAGCATCTTTTCAATGTTGCATTCAGAAATGCGATTTTTCATTTTATGGAATGCATGTTTACCTGAATGTAGTGCTCGACTGAACCATCCAGAGGGGCTTTTCCCATATCCCCTAATGCAAGGAATTTGAGTTCATTTGATCCTCCTGCAGGCGGTGTCCTGAACTGATTTTGTTTTCTCCAACCAACTGAATCACTGGATATCGTAAAACCATTATCAAAACAACTCGAATGGGCCAGCAAATGGTATAAATTTTCTGATCAATTCGATTTACATCATTTAATTGATGCTAGAAAGAAATAGATTATCCATCTGCTTCCAGTTGCGGCAACTCATTTGCGGAGTCATGCTGTATATAATTCCAATGTCATGATAACAAGATGCTCCTTATTTTGAAAGCCGTGTACCCGATCCTCTCTCAAACAGACATGCAGCTATCAATACATCTCTAAGGACAATGGCATACAGAAGTATATGCCCGGGCCCCATCATCTACCTAATGTTGTGAGTTCATAGATAATTAACGAAAGTAACAAGTCCATTGCATATCAATTCATTCGCATTCACTACAGATTCAATGACCCTGCGTCAAGTAGACATGCCACAGATATTGCAATATGCTCAGCAAGAATACCTCAAGCTGATCTGAAACCGATCACTCTTATAAGCAACACCTTTCGGTCAAAAGATTCTACCTTCCGTATTTGTAAGAATAAGCGGTAGAAGGCTGCAGTCCCGTCATCACGGCTGAATGAATGTAACCAGGGTCATGCCAACCGAAATCTTTGGCAGGACTAGGTATCACTTTACCTACCGAGCCAACAAAACTAAATTCATTGACTAATGAGTCTTCAGAGGTCTGTGTACGATGGAGTTGAGGAAGAGAGGGGTGGAGTGGGAATGAAAACTTTGGGAAAAAATTGGAAGAAAAGAAAATGGAAACAAGAATTTGTGCTGATTGGGTTGCTCGGACTAAGGTCGGTGTCGACGATAGGAAATGACAACGGCGGAGGATGTATATGTCCAGTGGAGTTAAGGAGGAGAGGTTTAGAATGAGAGAAGAAAAATGGGAAGAAATGATGGGAATAAAAGTAAAAATAAAGAGAACAAATTTGTGCTATCCAAAAGTTGGCTAGATAATTAGTGGAGTGGCTCACAATATCAACAATAATTTGTAAGATTTTGATTCCATCAGTATTCATGACTCATCACATGAATGATAATCCAACAAGAAATGGTTACAGGATGGAAATCTGAAACAGTTTCAAAGAGGTAGTATAACAAAATGTCCATCGACCGAACACACTCGACTCTTTATGACTCGATGACCATGAGCATAGAATTCATCTTTGACATTAGAATCGAAGCTTTATGCATCGTCCCCTTCGGACTTCTTCTAGGCAACGAGACGTGGAGAAGTGAAGGGACCTTCGAGTAAACCCTTGGCCATGTGCCGATACGCCGCCTCCGTGAAGTGAACTCCGTCCCAAAGTATGGAGGCCGATGGATCTTTACACACATTTGAGGTGGAACCACACATCATCCTGACGTTGAAATTGAATGGTCCACCAGCTCCACAACAAGCTACATGTGTTGATTTGGAGAAACCTGAAAACAAGACGACATTGATCTCACTACTCATTTTTATAAGTTCATAAGTACACCACAAGTTGGATAATCGGAGGTTGTACGTGCCTATTCACCGTTGATCGTGACACTAAGATGAAAAGAAACTCACCGTACTGTATTGGTGATTCAAAGAGACGCAAGGCATTTGCATAATAATCCGCATAGATAATCCTTGCATGGCTATATTTTTGTCTCAAAAGCTGCAACTCTCGTTGGAGATAATTGTTATGGTACTTGGCGAATTCATTATAACGATTGAGGCAACCGGTTGTTGTATTAGTGTCGGCCTTGATAAAGGTCGAGCTGTCACTATGAACGACGTCGAGCAACCAATCGGCAGATTCCCTGGCACTACTAACTCCACCGCCCCTTCTTCGATGAGCATCTAAAACAATCACATGCCATGGAAAAATTTATTGGAGTGCTAAAAACAGTTCAACCGCATAAGATCTTATTGAACATATGGTATTGTGCTTTATGTCCCTAGCAAGAAAAGAAAAGGCCCTACGCTGGTGGCATTAGTGATGGCTCCAACAACATTTGGCATAATGGGACGAAGCTGCTCAAAGGTTGCACCCAGGGCGAGAGCAAGATTGTAGTCGTTTCCACCAATCTCCCCCACTAGAAATAAAGACTTCTTGAAATATGTATCACAATCTGCAAAAGAAAAGAATGAAAAAAAAAAATCAAATCACGGAATGACTCAAGTAATCAATTCAAAGATCCTAATGACCGGATATATTCCAATACTAGAGTCACTCAGTGAGAGACTTCTTTTATTTTCCTTGGATATTGGAAGAACACGGAAGTAGAAATCCGTCTATCTAGAGAGAGACCTATGAAATGCTATGCAAACCCTATAGATTGATAAATTTTAGGCCTTTGGCCTAAGCAAGTGACCCTGACTTGTAGCTATTTACCTGCAGTTGATAAAATTCAAATGAATGACCTTCAATTTCTCAGTTTGAAATCTGAACATCTCAATCAATTGTGCAAAACCCTTCGTGGTTATCCTACAAAATATTTACAAGCTACATATACGTGATATCTACCAAATCACCTCCATAAATGACCATGTCTTCAGTGAATAAGATTGATCACACAAAAAAGTTATTGCTATATATGTTAGTCCTCAATCGAAGCATCCAAAAATAGGGCTTATAATTACCTTGCTTTGTTGTGCAAAGAGAAGATTTGAGTTTCTTGAACCACTCGAGCTGAACACTTAAGGAATGATTCGTCATTGTCAATGCTGGAATGCCTCGAGCTGCAAAGAATTTCGGATCAAGCGCTGTGGCACCAGCAACTGCAAAATTAACTCCGCCACAAGCATCAACTGAGTCGTTGACTACCTCAAGATATGGCTTCAGAGAGGGTAACCCAATTGCTTCCGCTGCATTTTCATGTACGTAATAGATATTCACCACTTAAACATGTAAAATTGACACCCCAATGATAAAGATTGTTATTTGCTCCATCGCAAAGGAGAAGTTCCATTTCCTTTTTACGTGTACACACCATTTTGAAAGAAAAAATATCTATCGTCGTCAGTGAAAGAGCCTGATGTCAACACCGAATGTAGATTTGAGTTTAAATGCATGTTCTTTTCCATAACACGAGCATGCAGTTACAGAAAACAAACAAGAGTTAGGAGAACTACATACCAATGAAATCAATTAAAAGACGTCCATCTGAATAACGACCGGTCGGATGCCCAAAGAAGGTCTTGCCGTAAGGAGAAGTCGGTGCATGTCCCCCGGTGGATCGGAGGAAGTTCCCAGTGTCGCTTAGAGAGTCGCCGAAGTTGAAAATCGACTCATACTTATGCAGGATCATCGAGTTGGCCTTCAAAGCAAGGCAACATTGCAGAAGGATCAAGATTATTGTAGTATATTTCATGGCAACTCTTGAGTATTTTCGAGAGACGAAGTCTTAGAGATGCTAAGAGAGTTGGACAACAATTCTAGGTGCTCTCCTTGCTAATTTTCAGCTGGTGAAATTTGGGGTCTTCAAGGTGAGCTTAAATAGCTGAAATTGGTTCGATCGGTTCATTGTGCCCTTTGCTTATAATAGAATGGGTGAGATGGAAGGGCAACGAACAGCATGAGGGCATGAGAACGTCGTTTTGTCGTCATTTAGTCGTTTCGTTGTTACCTCTTTACTCGTCATTCCTGTGGGAAGACAAAGGTTATTGATTCTAGAACTTCTTTCGGTTCTGGTTCGGCCGTTTTGGACGGCGTACAGAAAGACGCGGAAGATATATAGATATTTTTAAGGTTGTCGAGAATGTCGTTCTCCCGATTTGTTGCATCGTTTTCATCCTCCTCCAATATTTTTCTAGAAAACAATCTATCGAAACCCAAGAAAAGTCCACGGAAAGACATCTCACTCGGATAAAGCCGACAAGTAGCATGTGCTGCGCTTTGTGGACTTCAAGGACATGCATCGAAGCTTCTCTCCTAATTCCCCAAGATTTATGAATAAAATCGATAATAATTTAAGTTATTAACAAAGAAAGTAACACCCAATAATCAAAACATTAAATAGATCGTTGAAAATTCAAAAAACATAGATGCACTATGTATGCAAAGCGTATCATTATCCATCTCTAGAGATTCTACAAACTATTACCTTAAAACAATGCAAATATAATGCATGAATGTTATAATAATGACTTACTGATATGCAATCAATACAAATATTGTCGTATTTTATATAACTTTTTTAATATGTAGGACTTAAGAGAAATCACAAGTGCATCTAAAATTCTATGCGACCGGAATTGACTTACATGCATTAACTAAATTACTAAATGATTGCATAACCGATATGGTTATATGACATGCACGATGAGTTCTATATTAAATGTCATCAAATTTATTCTAAGTGTGACCCATGCGTGATACTAGTTGAAATGAATCCTAAAAGATATGAACCTGCCAAATGACAAACGATGTGCAACGTATAGAAATGATATTCTTAACTAATGCAATCTACATGATCTAACCTAATTTTTTTGTTCCTTTTCTTTTTTAATTAACAAAAAGACAAAATTAACCCTAGGAATCTACATTTTTTATAATGTATGTTTTCTATCCTCAGTTATATATGAATAACCTATGGGAAAATCATGAAGTAATTCTAGAAAATTAGGAATTGACCCGACCCCTAAACCAAATATCAATATTGTGTGTTCATCAATATTGTGTGTTCAGATTTTTTTATTTTGTCACATCAAATTCGGTGGTCATAATATCAAGTATGCAAATTGAGATAGGCACAAGATAACGATTGATTGAGGATCCATAGAAAATCTAGCAATGGACCAACCTGGAGAAGCAATCAGCCAGAGGAAAAATTACCCAAAAAATCCTAAATTTATTCCATCTTTGTCAATTTAATCCCAAATATTTAAATTTAGCCAATTAAGTCCTACACATATTAAAGTTTTGCAGATTAAGTCAATTCGACACCAATTTTAGCCAAAAATTGCTGACGTAGATGTCAGACTTCCCATGTGGCACAGTCGAAGTCAATGTGAGCAATTTTTAATAATATTTTAATATTTTTTTCTAATTTTTAAATTTTTTTTTTCCTTTTCTTCTCTTTTCCTTCTTTACTTTCTTTTTATTGTTCACAAGCTCATTTGAGGAAATTAATTCATTTTAGGATTGCATCACCCAGAGGATATGTTTTCTGGTCTAAGTATAGCATGTTAAATCTGCATATCTATATTTCCTTCGATACATGTAGTCTATCTTAATTTGCATGGACGTTGCCCTGTTCTTGAGGATCATAACCGGTCTTATTCAATTTTAACATGGAAATGCATATGCATATTAGGAAATAGTAATCACTACGGATGGTCTTCCTTTTTATGGATAGTTCTCTTCCAAAAGAGAAAAAGTACCAATAGTGGTTTCCGGAGGGTCATGAGACAAATGCATTCCTTCGTTTCGCTTCTCCTATGCATATTTATGCGCTACAAGTTCGACTATAACACAATTCAGAAGCAAAAAAGCACTGTTTCTTCTTCAAATTCAAAATGGTCGACCAGAAATGCAAATTGTCTCCGACCACCTTGATGATTTGCATTCTCGGTGTGATTTATATTCTAAGCATGTCCCCAGCTAATGCTGCTATTGCAGTAGCTGATACAAGTAGCTCATTGTCAACTTACATTATCCAAGTACGAAAGCCGACCGACAAACATTTCGCTACCATAGAGGATCTCGATACTTGGTATCGGTCATTTTTACCCACCACAGCAGCCAGCTCTAACCAAGAGCAAAGAATGGTTCACTCATACCAGCATGCGCTATCTGGGTTCGCAGCAAAATTGACCGGCGAGGAAGCTAAAGCCATTCAGGAGAAGGACGGTGTTTTGTACTTGCATCTGGAGGAGTCGCTCTCTCTACACACAACTCACACCCCCGACTTCTTGGGATTGCACCAAGGAGTCGGGCTCTGGAATGACTCGAACTTCGGTAAGGGCGTGATCATCGGAGTAGTGGACTCCGGGATTTTCCCCGACCACCCTTCATTCAGCGACAAGGGGGTGCCTCCGCCCCCAGCTAAATGGAAGGGCAGGTGTGACTTCAACGGCACGTCCTGCAACAACAAGCTCATCGGTGCGAGGTCTTTCCTCGACCTGAACAAAACCGCGCAGGCCATTCCGCCGTATGATGGTTTTGGGCATGGCACGCACACTTCCAGCACAGCTGCCGGTGCTTTTGTGACGGATGCCAGTGCGCTCGGTAATGCCGAAGGCACGGCCATAGGCATGGCGCCTCTTGCACATTTGGCAATATACAAGGTCTGCGCGTCGGACGAGTGCCTTTTGAGCAATGTATTAGCTGGAATCGACGCAGCCATCGATGATGGTGTCGATGTGATTTCCATCTCTTTAGGAGGAATTTCCAGACCTTTCTTCAACGACGTGCTCGCTAAGGGTGCATTTGCCGCCACCCAAAAGGGCATCTTCGTCAGCTGCTCCGCAGGGAATTTAGGGCCATACAACACCTCATTGGCAAACGAGGCTCCATGGATTCTCACTGTGGGAGCGAGCAGCATCGACCGCAGCATAAAGGCCACGGCACGGCTGGGGAACGGGCTAGAGTTCGACGGGGAGACCTTGTACCAACCGCACGACTTCCATCCGGGGCTACTTCCCCTTTTTTATCTGAAAGTAGACGATGGCATCCAAGATTGCGGTCCCGGATCACTAAGATTCCGCAAGGACATCCGAGGGAAAGTAGTTGTGTGCGACTTAGGAAGTACTGAACCAGTCGTAGCAGGTCAAGAGGTCAAGGATAGAGGTGGTGCGGGCATGATCCTTTTGAACAGTCCCTCTTACGGATACACCACAGTGGTCTATAAGCATGTCCTGCCCGCCGTCGCAGTGAGCTATGTCGCGGGGAACGAGATCAAGAGATACATAAATACAACGTCGGCGCCAACGGCCACGATCCTATTCAAAGGAACGCACATCACTGGGAGATCAGCTGCCCCGGCCGTAGCATCATTCTCTTCCCGCGGCCCTAACAGCCAAAGCCAAGGCATCCTCAAACCGGACATCATCGGCCCCGGCTTGAACATTCTCGCCGGTTGGCCATTTCCTTTAGACAATTCCACAAACTTGAAGCACGCATTCAACGTGGTCTCCGGGACCTCCATGTCCTGCCCCCACCTCAGTGGCGTGGCGGCGCTGCTCAAGAGCGCGCACCCTGACTGGTCGCCAGCGGCTATCAAGTCCGCCATCATGACCACTGCCACCACCTCCAACATGGAGGGCCGACCCATCGTGGACGAGACACTCCATCCAGCGGACATTTTCGCCACCGGCGCAGGACACGTCAACCCATCAAAGGCCGTCGACCCAGGTCTCATTTACGACATCGGACCTTATGATTACATCCCTTACTTTTGTGGGCTTAACTACACTGACTCCGAAATTGAGCTTATAGTTCAAAAAAAAGTCAACTGCTCGAGCACAAGGAGCATACCTGATTACCAGCTCAACTATCCATCGATCGCCGTGAGCTTTGAGCCTTCGGTGACGAAGGTGAGTGTGACAAGGACGGTGAGAAATGTCGGACCCGCAAAGTCACATTACCGGTCGATCGTCGACCCAATCAAGGATCTGGTCTCAATTGGCGTGTACCCGCCTGATCTGGTGTTCACGGAGGCGAACCAGACAGTGAGTTACAGGGTTGACCTTACCAGGATAGCTGATCGGAAAGCGCCGCCACCGTCTGCTCAGGGGGCGATCTCGTGGGTCTCTGCTGGACATTCGGTTCGAACCCCTGTAGCTGTTTTGTTTAAGGGATCGCAAGAATAGTCTGTGATTTTCATGCTTCCAAAAATGAAGTCGACAAAGATGGTGATTATTTTGACTTCTCTCCCTATGTTTGCGTCCTGAATAATTTAGAGGACAATGACCCATTTCAAACTTGAATTTGCCTTTGAGAACTTTGTCATCGTTGACCTCTTATTTATTTTGATCCGTGATTTAAGGGAAATTGACAAAAATGAATCCCAAACTTTGGTCAATGTGTTGTTCAAGATCATAGTAACTCAATCAAGTCTTCTTGATATTGACAGTGATTCAAAAACCAAGACTAGAGTACCTTAATCAAGTTTTCTCGCAGGTCAAGGGGTGCATATAACACCCATATAAAATACAACCGCAGAAGCACCATTGAGAGAGGAAAAAAAAAAAACCTATGCACGAGCTTTATATTCCTTTATCTCTCTCTGTTTTTTTTTTTTTTTTTTAGTCTTTTGACATAACAACAATTAAACTATCTACCACCCGCCTGGGTGGCGCTGCTGACACGGGCACTCTTCCTCTCACAAAAGGTCGAGTGTTCGAATCCCGGGCGCTGCAGGGTGACTTATCTGATGGCACGTGTGTGGTGGTTAGCATGTGTCGCCCCCAGGGTTTACCTCCCAGCTGCCGGCCGTGCGGGGGTTCCATGGGTCATCAAAAAAAAAAAAAAACAATGAAACTATCTTGTCCAAAGTATCTTGGCTATTTGAAGAAGTTCATCAATAGACATTCTCACCAAGTTCGACTAGTCAGCCAAGGTCATCAACTCACAATTGTGCAGATTCAGGTACGCACCAACTTTATATCCCGTCTCTTTTTTTTTCTTGATTTTGTCTTTTGACGTAACAATGATGAAATTGTCTTGTCGAGATTACCTTGGCCATTCGAAGAAGTTCATCAACAGTGTACGAGCCTAATTGGGCTAAACATCCGACCTTTTATCTTTGCCATGTCTACTTCATTAGCAGGCAAAGCTCTAACTCTAATCCGGTTTGCGCTTCTTAATCCAGTAATGACCATCCATCAATGGGGTTCGCTTGTACAGAGCAACCCTCATTTTTGTCCCGTACCTCCCTGTAACATCCTGAAATTCGAGCCATTTGAGGGATGAATGAACGTTAATTTCGCCAATGCATTATTAGTTGATCTCACTCGGAACTGATCACTCATGAAATATTGACCTTAAGGGGAAAGGCTAATGAGGATAGAACTCGTGCGACTAAAGAATTTGACCTGGGAAAACGAATCGATCGTGAGACTTGCGTAAGGATGATCCTATAGTTATGTAAGCCGATTCCAAGGACGAATAGTAGTTGATTTGCGAACAAAACATAATGGGATGACAGGTGATTCCGTTTACTGTTTTTCGAGCCCGCTAGTGACCCTATGTCGATTCTTGGTAATCGTGTACTTTGAAATGAGAATCAATTCTTCGCAATTTCACATAGTCAAGGACGTCCATGTCTTGAGAAGTCTTGAACGTGAATTGGCACAAGTCGGTTACGTGTGAGTTTTCAATAGGGGTGTCAAATGGGTGGGTCGGGTCGGGTTTGGGTCGGGTCGAAAATGGTCCGACCCACATTGACCCATTTAACCCGTTTTGACCCATTTTCATGCAATGTAAATTTGATGACCCATACCCGACCCGACCCATATTACCAATGCATATTAATATTTAACTTAATTTAAGAAAATATACTCCCACTTATTTAGTCCACTTTAAACTTTTCACATATAAATTATTTGAATAAAAATTTCACATCAAATTTATAAAGTAAATTAAATAATAAAAAAGTAGTAAATAAAAAAATATGAATACCTTTAAATTGAAATAGTTTGAGGAAAATAATTTAAAAAAAAAATTGATTTTTTAATTATTGTTGAGTGAACCTCATTGGATTGGCAACGGAAGTCGAGAACGCATAGAGGAGGGGGATGGAAGGAGAAAGATAATGGGTCTACCTAATAACTCACTCAACCCATATTTAACTTTCACTTGACCCATATTTGACCCATATTTAACCTTTACTTTACCCATATTTGACCCATATTTAACCTTCACTTGACCCATATTTGACCCATTTAACTAAAAGTGGGTCATAATATGGGTTTATGACCCATATTGACACCTCTAGTTTTCAAAGCCGCCTATCAGTTTGAGTAATACCAAAATGGCATTTGGACGAAAATGAAATGGCATGAGAATCCAAGATTGGACTTTGAATTTTCGGAAATGTCCGGGATGGACTTTTGGATGATGCTTTTTCGATAATCAACAGTGCTAGTTGAGCCGAGTATTTTGAAAAGGGACTTACGGACCGAAAAAATGAGCCTACGAGGACGTGGGCCGGGCAAGATTAGTGTGAGCCTCATGCCCAAGGTGGGATAGCCGCCATGGAAGGCCCGAGGCAAGCAAGTGAGACCATTGGACCAAACCGACCATTTACCCTTCCAAGCCCGTTGTCTCACATTGAGCCGTTTTGAGCCCAACAAATTCCCAAGCCCATTCCTATTCATTTTCTAGCATGTTTCTTTGGCCCGCCCTTCATTTTCAGCCCAATGACAGATTGGGAAATGTGCAAGGCAAAAATGACCAAAATACCCTTGGATATTTTGAAGAAAGGACAAAAGAAAAGAGAGAAGATGATGTCATTTGATTGGGGAGTTGGGCAAGCCATTCATTGGCCTTGATGAGGCCTTGACTTCAGCCTCACTTCACTCTCTCTCTCTCCTCTTCATCTTCTCCAAAACCGCACACCTCTTTCTCCTTGTTTCCCTTCCTTCATTCTGTTTTTTAGTCTGACCTTCCTCCGAAAAATTGAGTTGTTCATGCCCTTCCCGTGTGAATCACGGCCCGTGTCACCCGCCATCGTTCTCAGAAGACAATTTCCTTTCATACCATGTTAGCCGATCGCCGGAAGGAGCCGCCGGTCGACCCGTATGCCGGCCGGAAGTTACTGCTCGCCGAATCGCTTACTGTAGCAGCAGTGATGTCCGGTTTCACCTTTTCACCTATTTTCCTCCCATTTCGATCCAACCACCACCCATCCCAGCCACCAACAGTTCCCCCTCGACCCTCAAGTGCCACCGATTGCCGGCCCTCCGTTTGCCGGAGCTTCGGTTAGCTCCGTTCAGCCGCTTTCCTCCTGTGCAGTGCTGTTTTTAGAGGTTCAATGGGAAATCCGAGTTTGTTGTTGCTGTGTTGAGCCTAGGATTGCCTTGGATTGTCATGGGTGAGGTCCCCGGGTGTCGAATTTGTCGCCAGCACCGTGCCCATGTCGCCAGCCTGCTTAACGGGTGAGTTTAGCCCTAATCCCTATTTAGTGTTTAAACTTGCTTATGGTGGGTTAGTTAGTGTTAATGTTGGTTTATATGGTTTAATTAAGTTGTATTAGCCCTAAGATAGGTGGTTAGATAGATGATTAATATTAGATTAGCTTAATTTTGCTTATTAAGTGCTTAATTTGTGATTATTTGTGGTTTAGGTGATTAATTAAGCATGATTTGATTTAAATTGCTTGATTAATTATTTTAATTAATTTTTTGTTTAATTTCTGAATTAAAATTTTTAATTAATTGAATTTCGGAAAAATCATTGTTCATAATTACTGTTCACGGCACTGTTCATACATAAGTTAATTTTTGGCTTATTTTGATGTGTTCTTGGTTGTTATGATTTATTGAAATGCCGATTGCTAATTATACCATGAAATTGATGAAATGCGTGATCGAGTGTTGGTTGGATTTGGTATTTTGGAATTGTCGAGTAATATTTGAAATGGCATGTCGCATGAGCATGAGCAATGTTGCATTCATGACAGAACAAATATATAAATGGATTGCTTGATGATGTGTTGAATGATCACATTAAGAGAGGGAACCTGGTGTTGCCGAAAGATCGCAAATCCTTATGGGCTTGTGCCGTGGCCGTTTGGTCACCTGACTTCGGTCGGATGCCTGACAGGGAGGGATTAACTTTGTGGGACTGCGGTAGTGGGCGGGTCCTGGGCCTCCGTCAGTTGCGGGGCTGTGGTAGTGGGTGGGTCCTATGCTCCTTCAGGAATGCCGTCTTGGGAGTGAGTCCTTGATATCGCCGTGCCTCGAGATAAAGAGGACGAAGCTGGCTTGGCTAGGAACCGCCAACCATATGGTTGTGACGTGGCCCGGGAAGATGGGTCGTAATAATCGGAGCATGTGTAGTGTGAGATATGAGAAAGTTGTGTGAGATGCTCTTATTATTCGCATGCTCTTAATGTCGTGATTATTTATGGCACACATGCATGAGTTGACAGTCGTGTAGGGCGTGGTAATGACCAGGTGAGATCGTTTGTGACGCGATTCGCATGTGATTAATGAACTGTATCGTCTAACGGCCATGTGCCTTGCTTGCATTGTATGAGGTATAACGTGCAGGGTATGACAGACCGGATAAGGTTGCATGTGAACCGATTTTATGATTGTGGGTTGCCATGTATGTTGTTTGGTATGCTATTTGCTGGTTGTTCGTTGTTGGGTTGAGTGAGGGGTGATTCTAGAGAGATACCCCGGGTTGAGTTGACTTACTAACCAGGGCTTAGAGGGAGAACTCGCTGAGATTTTATCTCATTGGTTATTGTATAACCATTTTCAAGCCCTTAGAATGGCATACTTGCGGTTAAGTCCGATGGGTCCAAGTGACCATAGTGTTGAAACTCGAGGGTTCTTTGTGTACTGTTGTATTAGGCTAGTTTCTTTTTGGTTTGGTTTAGAGGATGGATCGACCCTTTTTGTAATTCAAAAAACGATCATCCGTTGGTTAATTTAATAAATTGAATAAATGAGTAGTTACTGTTGTTCTTGTTATTTATCCCTTTATCCCTGTTTGATTGTTTGTTTGTCTAGAATGGTTCATCTTTCCGCTTGTGCTTAATGAAAGATAAAATGAATGGTTGTCGAAGGGTCCTAGGATGTTGCTTTCAATTGACCATGGAAATGGGGTTGCCGCGAGCTCGAGAGTCGGGGCGTGACACTCCCCCCCACCCTCCATTTTGCCTGGCCTCTCCGTGGACATTCTCTCGTGAGTCTGTCTTGGCTCTAGCCTCTACCTCTACCTCTCCTACTTTAAAATGAATCCCTCTCATGCAATGTATGGATTTGAGAGAATCCATGTTTACAATTGATAGTTTGATTGAGGTGTTAGCAAATGGAAGTTCAATTAAGACTACCATTTGTATGAACCATTCAAACCATCTTGTAAACGATTACCTCTAGAGCTATCCATTAGAGAGATTTCTACCTTGAGAGGTAGGTCGCCAATATATATATTAACTAATCTTTTAACTAAGTTGATTTATTTAAATTATATCATTCACTTTTAAAGAAAATGTAATTTCAAAATGTAATTTCAATTTCACGAGAAAATTGTCCAAAAAGTTATAAACCTATTGTACTTTTGCCAATTCAGTCCTAAACTTTTCAATTTTGCTAATTGAGTCATAAATCTTTTTACTTTTTGCCAATTGAGTCCATTTGGCCAATTTTGGTTGGAATTTGCTGATGTGGATTCCGGCCATCCTCACGGCATAGCCGGTATTGATGTGCACACATTTTTATTATTTTTAAATATATTTTTCTTAATTTTTTTCTTTTTCCCCCTCTCTCTCCTGCCTTTGCTAGTCATTGATGAGATAATTGCTCGTATTTAGCATTGGCTCTCCCAAACTCTATCAATTACAACCTGATACTTAATCCAACATGCATTTAAACTTAGTTTTTAAAGCCGTTACTAATTGGTTATAAGTTGATTGGATACCCAAGTAAAATGAGGGAGTACATTTCACTTATATGAACCAGAGATTTATTGGATTCAAGAACTTGGTTACACTAGATTAATTTAATGTTATTTCGATACCTTTTCTCTTTATTTAGAAAATGTTTTTGCTAGCAATTTTAATTAATTTAACCCTATGCCATTAACATGTGAAGGATGATCATCCGGTGCATAATCAAGAAAGTGATGCACAACAATCAAAACATTAAATAGATTGCAGAAACTTCAAAAAACCTAGATGCACTAAAAAAGCAAAGCTTATCCCTATCCATCACTAGAGATTTTGCAAACTATTACTTTAAAAGAATATGCAAATAAAATGCATGAGTGTTATAATAATGACTTACTGATATGCAATATATACAAATATTTTTGTATTTTTTATAACTTATTTAACATGTAGGACTTAAGAGAACTCACAAGTGCATCCTGAAATTCTATGTGACGGGAATTGACACGCATTAACTAAATTATTAAATGATAGGCATGACCGATCTGGTTATATGACACATGCATGATGAGTTCTAAATTAAATGTCAAGAAATTTATTCCAAGCGTTACTCATGTGGGATATCGGTTGAAATTAATTCTAAAGAACATGGACCTACTAAATAACGGATGATGTGCGACGAATCGAAAGGATATTCTTAACTAATGCAATCTACATGATATAATCAATTTTTTTTGTTCTTTTTCTTTATTAATTAACAAATAGACTAAATTAACCCTAGGAATCTACATGTTAAGTGAACATGCATTCGAAATCCTATGTGCAATTTATGTTTCTATCCTCAGTTGATTAGCATATGAATAACCTATGGGAAAATCATGAACTTATTCTGTAATAAAGTTCTATATGAACTATATGCAATGCGGGTAATGCATGTAATGCGATTATTGATTAATCTACATGATATGATTTTTGTAAAGCCTTAACTTTAACTCGTATGACTCACTAAATGATGTGCAATGAATGACATGCCTGTTATGAATCCTATATGCAATCCGTATGTAATCCTAATGATATTTTTTTATTTGATTCTTATTTAATGAAAACTATGAATTATTCTAAATCTATATGAGTTCTAAAACTAACTTGCATTGTCCTAAACATGAAAAATCTATATTATGAATTAAGATTGCGTTCTAAATCCTAAAAATGACATGTTATCTATGTGGGCTAGTCATTAATCTTTATGTGGCATCATAACATACAACTCACTCAAAGTTTATTGCTAGATTTCGAGGACATATTATCTTGATGCACACAAGATTTATTTAAATTAACCACGCACATATATTATAAACCACGGACCACGCAATGAGGCGATACTAAGGACCCGACCTTTAGGCGGCGCCCTAATATGCAACGACCAATCCAAGATAAGCGCGAGATGTTAAAAAAACCCAAGGCTAAACTTTTGAATAACGTGCATTGAAAACTATATGTCAAAAGTGCACCCTCTGCAGCTTACCTCGAATTAGGACTTGCCAAAGTTAATCGCCAAGATTGGAGGCAATGTAAGAGATTCCAGCGAGGACAAAAGTTGGCTAAGGAGGGATGAGATGCTCGCGACGGTGGGGATAGGCGTGTAGGATGACAGCGACCAAGACGGTAACGATCAGCAACTATGGTGGCTCACCAAGACGGTATGGATGTCGAGAAACAGGGTGCTCGTCGAGTGCTGCACTCGTTGAGATTACCACTGGTTGAGGGGCACGGCTCGGAGGCTCGTTGGGGCTGCAATCAGTGGCCGCAGTGGGCGCGGACAGCATGTGAGGGAGCGCTAGGCTTGAGCGTAGTCCTGTCTTTCGATGGAGGCGGCTCAAGGGTCACCGGGATTGGCCTGGTGCTGCAAATGTCGTCAACGATCGCAGGCTGGGACTGGGCTTCTTGGCTGGGGATCTCTGGCGTTGCTGGGTGTCGTTGGCCCGGGACTGGAGGCTGCTGTACGTTCTGCTCACAAGGGCGCCAAGGCTGCTCAAGAACTCGCTGGACCTCCTGGACTTTCGATATGAACTTTCCATCTTGGTTTTGGTCCATCAAAACCCTCCTTCCATTGCTGCATCGATTGCGATTTCGTCCTTGCAAGTTGGAATGAAAAATTGTTTCTTTCCCTTTTTCCGGTGTTGATTGAAGATTGCCTGCCCCCATTGAAACTTGAATTAATCGCATACAATTAGTTTCCGATCTTTTCAATGTCTCACCAGCTCATCCATGATCCTTTTTCTCAAAATTCTCTCCATTTAAACATATTTTTGGCCATATTTATTGTACTCTTGCCAACATTTGTAAATAATCGAATGCAATCAAATCTCTGGCCCTCATCTTCCGACTCATTACTTGTTCAATTTCATCAATTGCTTGAATTTCTATTAATCCTCGGTCAATTATTATCTTGTGCCCATCTCGATTCACACACTTGACAAAATCACTACCAAACTTGATGCAAAATGGGATGCTCTTGGCGACGAAATACGAAAAACGCAAATGCACAATATTGATATTTTTGTTTATCAGTCAGGCTGATTCCTAATTTTCTATGCAGTGTATGATGCAACAAATAAAAATTTAGGTATCAACAATTCCTCAATTTCCGGAGCATCTAATATTCCTAAGATCAGCTAAAGGAAATTTTCATTTCTTTATTATCTAGACAAGATGCATTTATTGCATGCTCGTGCATCAACCCTCATCAAATTACTTGACTTTGATGCCGTCTTATGGTTCTTTTGGACGTGCAAAAAGTGCCAAAGCGGAAGAAGCTGCACAGGCTGGTCCATTCAAAATAACATCAAACATGAACACAAAATCATCAATAGATTGCTAGCTACTAGAAGGAGCTGATCCACTTGGCATTGGATAGAATTAAAAAATCTGAGCTCCGGACTAAACTTTTGGAAGTAAGAAAACTCACTCCTCATTAATACATTCTCGAACAAGTGATGAACTATATCGGCAAGTCAGCATATGTTGTCGTCAAGAAACAGACATGGTATCCTCTTCATTGTTTTCTATTCCTTAAGGAAAATAATATACACCTCTCTATAGAAAGCATATATTCCAGATTTACTTCCATAGGTATTAGTTCCTAATTAATACCTCTATTTCTTGTTAGTATACAAAGAAGGCCTTCGTCTTCATTCATCCAAAGCATTTTGCTTCCCCACTATGGAACTCCACATTCCAACACAAATCGCAATCTTTTCCATTCCCGTCATACTTTTTACGTGCATTTCTTATTCTGCTTCTTCTTCTTTGTCGTCGTCGGTGTCGTCATCATCGCCATCAAACTTGCACCCTTCGGTGGTCGACTCCTTGCTCGAGCATCTCAACTACACCGGCATATCCGAGTTCCGGTTGCTGAACAGAAGGCGAATTCTCGAGTGTGGCGACCTGAACCCGTATCTCCAAATCAATGTCAGTGGCAACGCCACCATCGGGGATGAAGAGTATCTTACGGTTAACGTAACCGGGGTCCTGCTTCCAGCGGACAACGACTGGGTCGCCATGATTTCTCCATCGGACGCCGAGTACGAATCATCCTGATATCCAGTCCTTTCGTCCTCGAAACTTTTTAACCTTTTGTTTTGAAAAGTATCGGTACCCTTGAACGGGTTACTCATTCAAGTTCCTTCTTCTCCTTGTGTTTTCTTTTGGGTTGCAGCGTCTCGTATTGTCCACTGAATAAGGCTCTGTATGTAGAGACTGGTGATCTTAGTGATCTTCCTCTTCTATGCCATTATCCTGTCAAGGTAAATTTTATCTATCATCGAATCGTGTCTTGTTGATGACTTATCTACCTTCTTCTTGATGAGTAATAGAAACGTAAAATAGGGGGAGGGGCTCTAGAAAAAATAGTGGAATCAACAGGGGCTGAATAGAAAAGCAATTGAAAAAGAAATCACATGGCGCATTGCCTAACTCCTTTTGCCAAGACTTGTTTCAGTCCTCATGATCGACTCACAAAAGTCACGGCATAGGAGTCCCTAGCGTTCACGTAACAATGTTGAATTTCATTTGGTTAGGGATGATTGTGTTGTGGTGGTAGAAGGAATCAATTAAAATACGAAAAATGTGTGAAATTCATAATACATTTTGAAGTATTCGATAGACATTATGTTGCGTTTTCCTGAGTGTGAGTGACTTAATTTAATAAAATCAATATATAAGTTGATTATGTATCTGCCTGTGTCGCGCACGGTTGCGCCCACCGCAAGCTTTAGCATTAATGATTGTAGGCTGTATTTAAGTTTTGGAATAGTCCTGGTCAAGTCTTCATCCACCCGGAAGAAGAGGAGAAAATAGGAGTCCATTTTATTTTTAATTTATTTATATTTGGTCAAAGTATCTCTATTCTGGGTTCAAAAGAGTCTTTTGTTCTATAATCTGCTAAAGGTTCAATCAATAAACTTTATTTGGTTCTGGTCTGGTTTAGATATTTCACGATATTCTTTATCGAATTCTTTTATCGTTGTTATTTTCATTTATTAAATAAGCAATTGACTTACACAACTATCTTTCAATAATTTATATAACTTTTTTGTTACGGAATTTAAGTATACTTTTTCCGTTGACCATACAAATACTAACTTTGTTGAATACTGGAAAATAACGAATCTCTGAGTTGGATTTATATTAGTCAGATGAAGACATTCCATATGTAACTCTAATTCAAGTAATGCTAGATATTAAGAAAGGTTTACAAAATTTCCTTTTTTTTTTGTACATATAAAATGTTGCATGTAGTCCCATTATTTCGAATATTTAAGCAAGCCCTTTTTACCAAAATGCTTTAGAATTACAATTATCACCAACATTGGTATTAATACTACATCTTTTCTTTTCTTTTTAGCAATGTGCCAAATTCCGTAAATTTTCTAGTATATCTACCATTACCTGGCTAATTAGTTTGAGACTAGGAGAAATGTTTCCACTTCAACTTTTTGAAGCATGCTTATGTCCATCATTTTCAGGCACAATACATGAGCAAGGATCCGGACTATCTGAGCTGCAAGAAGAAGGAGTGCAAGGAGTACAATGATGGTAAATGTACCGTGACCACATGCGGTGGCACCTTGAAGTTTCACGTTGTAAACATCAGAACCGACATCGAGTTTGTGCTGTTCACCGGGGGTTTTGAAATACCATGCGTATTGAAGAGATCGAACTCTTTGAACTTTGCTAACCCCAACCAACCGCTCTATGGCCATCTCTCCAGCATTGACTCGACTGGGACCTCGGTAAGCACTCCATGGGCTACCAACTGGTGTGTCAAGCTTGCGTGAGTCGGATCACCAACATTTGGCTCTATGGATGTCATGAAAAATGTCGATTGTATCTTTAGCCAATGAAGTCAGTGGTACCATGCCTGCATGACGTACTGCGCCTGAGCATGGAGTAACTCTTTCCATAAAACACTCGAATGCAATGCGGATTGCAAAAGATAATCATACACGCTCTAATTTGCAGATGAGGATTACATGGGTTAGCGGAGACAAGGAACCCCAGGAGGTGCAATATGGAGATGGGAAATCACAAGCTTCGGAAGTCAGTACATTCTCACGAGATGATATGTGCAGTGAGTTAATCTAAAACCCTTCCTTGAAAACTATATAAATGCACTAGCACTTCCTTGTCACGCGCAAAACAATTGAAAATGCCTCATGAAGACTCATTAGTCAATGAATTTAGTTTTGTTTGTTCGGCAGGTAAAGTGATACCTAGTCCTGCCAAAGATTTCGGTTGGCATGACCCTGGTTACATTCATTCAGCCGTGATGACGGGACTGCAGCCTTCTACCGCTTATTCTTACAAATACGGAAGGTAGAATCTTTTGACTGAAAGGTGTTGTTTATAAGAGTGATCGGTTTCAGATCAGCTTGAGGTATTCTTGCTGAGCATATTGCAAAATCTGTGGCATGTCTACTTGATGCAGGGTCATTGAATCTGTAGTGAATGTGAATGAATTGATATGCAATGGACTTGTTACTTTCGTTAATTATCTATGAACTCACACATTAGGTAGATGATGGGGCCCAGGCATATACTTCTGTATGCCATTGTCCTTAGAGATGTATTGATAGCTGCATGTCTGTTTGAGAGAGGATCGGGTGCACGGCTTTCAAAATAAGGAGCATCTTGTTATCATGACATTGGAATTATATACTGCATGACACCGCAAATGAGTTGCCGCAACTGGAAGCAGATGAATAATCTATTTCTTTCTAGCATCAATTAAATGATGGAAATCGAATTGATCAGAAAATTTATACCATTTGCTGGCCCATTTGAGTTGTTTTGATAATGGTTTTACGATATCCAGTGATTCAGTTGGTTGGAGCAAACAAAATCAGTTCAGGACACCGCCTGCAGGAGGATCAAATGAACTCAAATTTCTTGCATTCGGAGATATGGGAAAAGCCCCTCTGGATGATTCAGTCGAGCACTATATTCAGGTAAACATGCATTCCATAAAATGAAAAATCGCATTTCTGAATGCAACATTGAAAAGATGCTATCCAAACTGGATATACACCAAGAGGAAGGTGTATCCTTGACATTTTTAAGAAATGCTGATGGACGGGACAAAATATGCCAGGATTTGAGTGGAGTATCATCCTGAAAACTGGCTCTTCAAGAAACATTATTACCGCGTCACATTCATCTGAATTAACTGAAGTGGCACAGACTAAGCTGTTTGTAAGAATTCAAACTCCTGAATACGAAGGTCTCCTGAGATACGACTTTGTATTTTTCTATAGCCAGGATCAGTCTCGGTGGCAAAAGCAGTGTCGGATGCTGTAGACTCCGGCAATGTAGATGCCATCTTCCATATTGGAGACATAAGCTATGCCACCGGCTTCTTAGTGGAGTGGGATTTCTTCCTCCACCTCATCAGCCCTTTCGCTTCCCGAGTTTCCTACATGACTGCAATTGGGAACCATGAAAGGTAACTATCTCGGGTCAATGTGACTCTTCCTGTGCATAATAGAAGACTCAGTAAACAGCTGAACCAAGATATACAGCAGCGTGAATCAAAGATGATTTCTAATTTTCTTTTACATGAAGGGATTATGTGGACTCAGGATCCATGTATATAACTCCGGACTCCGGTGGGGAATGCGGCATTGCTTATGAGACATACTTCCCAATGCCAACCCCAGCGAAGGACAAGCCATGGTATTCCATAGAACAAGCCAGTGTTCATTTTACCGTGATTTCAACCGAACACGACTGGTCTGAGAATTCAGAGCAGGTAAGCGTGATCGATCTGAACCCTTTTGCGATCACATCTGCATGTCAATGAGCTGTTATTTTTATGACATGGGAATGTCATGTTGTCAGTATCAATGGATGAAAGGGGACATGGCTTCAGTCAACCGATCTAAAACTCCTTGGTTAGTTTTCATGGGGTAAGTACATTTGCTTCTTGGTGATCGTGAGTTTTACTAGATTTTGCATACTCTCGGACTAAAAACTCTCAAGACAACAGAGGTCAAGAGTAACAGTTGCCTCTTGCAGGCACAGGCCCATGTACACTTCTGGTAACGGATTAGGTGCAGACCCAACGTTTCATGATGCTGTAGAGCCATTGCTGTTGGACAACAAGGCAACCTTCCACTTCTTACTTCGGTTTCATGTTAAACCATTTGTTGATATGTGAAAGTGCACTCATCGAGAATTTGATATCACAGGCTGATCTAGTTCTCTTTGGCCACGTTCATAACTATGAAAGAACATGCTCTGTTTACCAAAATGAGTGTAAGGCTATGCCAAAGAAAGATCAAAGCGGGGTCGATACTTATGATCACAGCAATTATAGCGCACCCATGCAAGTGGTTATTGGTATGGCCGGGTTCAGTCTGGATAAATTCACAGATAAGGTTAGAGTCTGTCCTCCCTCACATCCGTTGGTTGAATGCTGCTTGGCTAAACAATGCCATCTTAACAACAGCTGTGGGCCATGAAATATCAAGATTCCAGATATTCTTTCACTTGCTCTTAAGAAATTTAACTTTTTATGCTGGTTCTGCTGCTCATATCATTCAACTCAACTCCATACGACTGCATGGGGATTATCCATTTTGTTGCTCCCATGAATAAGATCTGTACAAGTGAAGCCCCATTGATTTTTCTTCTGCAGCCGAGTGACTGGAGTTTGATAAGGATTTCTGAATTTGGCTATTTCAGAGGACATGCGACTCCAAAAGAGTTACAACTAGAGGTCAGCAGTAACCCGCTTTTGAATGTTGCATACCGCATAGCACTCTCAAATATCTGTCGCCCTTCCCATGATCATCATTCCTTTCGGCTTTATGACTTCTAACTCCATTTTTTTATGATAGATGACTCCATTTATTGATAACATGTTCTGGTCTCTTGTGATGCTGTTAAAATCAGAAACTACGTGCAGTTTTGATTTCCTGTACTGCAAGTAGAGTTTGAAACATTGAGCAACTACATGTTATTGCCTTCATGGCGATCATGTGTATGTGCTCGTTTAACTTCGATCTACGCGTTGCTTGCAGTATGTGAATGCCGACACAAGGAAGGTGGAAGACATCTTCCGCATCACCCGATGACCCGACTTTTCAAGTGAGCAGGAAGGTGCTGCAGAGGCGACAATAAGCGGCCATGATTACATGGTGATACACTTCTAAATTGTACTTTACAGAGACAAAACATACGGATAACTTGTGCTTGTACACAAGTAATAAATCTTGATTGTCTGCGGGGCCTAATCGAAAGCTCTTGATTTGTGATGGAGTACAAATTCATGATTTCGGTACTCATGCCAGCAACCTAATGAGATGTGTCTGATGGAGAAGTGATCTGTCCTTCCGAGCGAGTTCAGAGTCACGAACTCTTAATATTTACCATAATCTTTCAAAGAGTTAGTTAAATATTTGTGCAAACATAAGTGATTCAGACTCACAAATTTTCAGGATTTTCCGTCATGATTTTAATGCCATGTAATAGGATTTTGCTTAGTAATCTTAAATTGTTTTTGAATTATTCAAGTCATTATCACTTAAGAGTAATGACAATGGACCGAGCTTGGTCACGAATATGATCAGCAAAGCCTAATGTTCTAAATTAATATCGTTGACCTAATTGACCAAAAATTTCTGCCCCCTCTCATCCGAAATGCAGCCGTCCGATCCATACCTACCCCGCCCAACTGTCGATTTGAAAATCCTATATCAGGATATGACTAGATTTAGAATGAAAGGCTATCATCTTTAGAAGGAGGCCGTTGTGAAGCCAATTTTGATGTGCATTACTGTCGATATCGAGCTAGATCGAACCAAGCCTTCACTGGTCAGGACCTCTTTCCACTTCTTCGCAAATTATGAGGTCAATCCAAATTCTTTTTCTGTTGAAATGTTAGTTTCTTAGGTACAAAACCGAACCTACTTTTTTTCTATGTTCATGTATATGTTTCCCCTTGATCTCTGCATTTGGAGTTCATTGGAGAGTGATCTTTGCCATGGCAAAGTGCAGTCACAGCACACTGGCTTTTCATGCCAATAGATTTGTCTGTCAGCAAAATTTGGTAAGATGTTAATGTTATTAAACTTAACTTATGACTTATTGTTAGGATACACGTGTGAGTTGTATTAGAGAAGTAGTCTCATATCGGAGAATTGATGTGGTGTAGAGCAATTAATATATCATAGTTGGCCCATAACTCACTAGCTTAAGCTTTTGAGTTGAAATTGGTCCAATTGGATATATTGATGGGCTCGGACTTGGGCTTCCCCCTTGGAGATCTCCTCAGGTGAATGGGTATCGGATTTCTATTGCACGTCCCCAATCATCTCATTGGTTCCATCTCATTGAAAAGCAAAACTTCATCTCATTGGTTCCATCTCATTGAAAAGCAAAACTTTGAGGAAGTAATAGGACACATGTTTTATAAGTTTTGCTTGTACTTTGAGGAAGTAATAGGACAGAAACAAGAAGCATGTTTTATTCGCATAAAGCGAATAAAGGGAAGGTAACTAAAGTCTTACAACTTTGAGGAAGTTTATTCGCATAAAGGGAAGGTAACTAAAGTCTTACAACTTTGAGGAAGTAATAGGACAGAAGCAAGAAGCATGTTTTATTCGCATAAAGGGAAGGTAGCTAAAGTCTTACACCAGCGGAAAGTTGAGGATTGGACTCCCCATGAGGAAAAGCAAGATGCAAGACAGCCAAAATGGCCGAACAACATGATAAAAGAATAATAAAACGGAAGAGGTGAATATGTATACTTGGATGTGTATTAATGAAAAATATATCAACTTATTGATAGATTTATAAAAACTATTCTAAAATAATAATATGCACAATTAAGGGGAGTGCCATATACATGCAACACACGTGTAATGCATGTGCAATCTCGATAGATATGGATAATTAACACAAATATTATAATTATCTCTAATCTAGGAAATTATCCTAGATAAGAGCAAAACTTTGAGGAAGTAATAGGACACATGTTTTATAAGTTTTGCTTGTACTTTGAGGAAGTAATAGGACAGAAGCAAGAAGCATGTTTTATTCGCATAAAGGGAAGGTAACTAAAGTCTTACCATGTTTTATTCGCATAAAGGGAAGGTAACTAAAGTCTTACAACTATGAGGAAGTAATAGGACAGAAGCAAGAAGCATGTTTTATTCGCATAAAGGGAAGGTAGCTTAAGTCTTACACCAGTGGAAAGTTGAGGATTGGACTCCCCATGAGGAAAAGCAAGATGCAAGACAGCCAAAATGGCCGAACAACATGATAAAAGAATAATAAAACGGAAGAGGTGAATATGTATACTTGGATGTGTATTAATGAAAAATATATCAACTTATTGATAGATTTATAAAAACTATTCTAAAATAATAATATGCACAATTAAGGGAGTGCCATATACATGCAACACATGTGTAATGCATGTGCAATCTCGATAGATACGGATAATTAACACAAATATTATAATTATCTCTAATCTAGGAAATTATCTTAGATAAGGCCAGAGACATGCTGGTCGGAGTGAAGCAACCCACTGTTCTACAAGTCGAGAGGGGCCAAATTGTCGTCCCCAGAGCCAGCTGCACTCGGGTAGTCATTCCACCTTGTCTAGGTGAAGAAGGGTGCGTTTGGTAACATTTATACTTCTGGGAACAATTTCTTTTGAGAAATAATTCTTTTCTATTTCTACTCCCTGTGACGTCCTGGATTTTCCGACTCGTGACAAATTTTTCTATCCAAATTTGGATATCAGGCTCTTCGGATGTCAAGATTAATTATTGAACTTTGGCCTCATTATTTTCCAATTTTTCGGGTTCTCGAAGATGTCGGACATAGGACTATCGAGCCGAATTTCGGACCCAAAGCCCCGCCGTTTTTCCTTCTCCCTTTTCTCTTTCTCTCCCACGTGCGTGCGTGCGTGTCTCTCTCTCTCTTCCCTTTCTCTCTCCTCTCTCCCCCTCTTTCTTCTCGTTGCCGCCTGCCCCTTTCTCCCTCACGTCTAGGGGTGAGCGGTTCCAGGTTCCTTACAGGTTCCGCTTGGAACCTGGAACCTACCCTCGCAGTACAGTTCCTCATTTTTTGGAACCCGGAACCTACCCATCGAAATCGGAACCTAGAACCTACCCTCTCACAGGTTCCAAGGTCAGTTCCAAGGTAAAACAGGTTTTTTTTTTTTTTTTTTTTTTTTAAGTGGAACCGGTTCGGTTCAAAAGAGAGGAACCGGAACCGGAACCTCCCTCCCTAGAATCGAGAACCATGATCATCTCTTCCAACATAGTCTTTATAATGATTGCGACATAATTTCTATGAAGATCTCCTAAGTCATAAAACAATCATGTCATCATCCATGATTCTTTTTTTCTGGATATTGATCATATTGCAAATAGAGGTGAGTGGTTCCAGGTTCCGCTTATAACCTAGAATCTACTATTGAGTACAGGTTTCTTATTTTTGGAACTTGAAACCTACCCATCGGAACATGGACCCGGAACCTACCCTATTACAGGTTCCAAGGTCGGTTCCAAATTCCAACAGATTCTTTTTTTCATCTTTAGTTAATCAATATGTAAATAAACACAACAATAAAAATGAATAAGGATTTTATTATCGATTGCTTGAGAACGAGTGTCTATATGCATCTGTCGAATAGTATTAAGGAAATTTTGTGATTTTAATACACTGGTTACTCTTGTATTATATAGAATCATTATCTTAAAAGAAGCTATTGGAGTTTCCACTAGTCTGATAGTCTATGAAAATAAAATTCTCAATTATAAAATGGAAGTTTAGATTAGTGGTTTTAAATTATACACTTATCATCAAACACTATGGAATATCTCAGAATCGCGTGAAGATATAGATTAAGAAAAACATAAAAACTTGTACTAGGTTCTAGGTTCCGGGTTACAAGTTACAGGTTTCAGGTTCCAGGTTCCAGGTTCCGGGTTCTACCAATCGAGAACCTAGAACCTACCCTCGGGTACAAGTTCTTCAAATTTTGGAACCTAGAACCTACCCTGCATATCTTAGAACCTGGAACCTACAGGTTCCCACTGGTGCGGTTCTCAGGTTCCAGGTTCTACCCTGGAACCATGCTCACCCCTACTCACGTCCCTCCTTTCTTTCTTTTCCCCCTGCTACCGCCCGCACCCCCGCCCTAGGGGTGTCAAATGGGTGGGTCGGGTCGGGTTTGGGTCGGGTCGAAAATGGTCCGACCCACATCAACCCATTTAACCCGTTTTGACCCATTTTCATGCAATATAAATTTGATGACCCATACCAGACCCGACCCATACCCAACCCATACCCGACCCATATTACCAATACATATTAATATTTAACTTAATTTAAGAAAATCTACTCCCACTTATTTAGTCCATTTTAAACTTTTCACATATAAATTATTTGAATAAAAATTTCACATCAAATTTATAAAGTAAATTAAATAATAAAAAATTAGTAAATAAAAAAATGTGGATACCTCTAAATTGAAATAGTTTGAGGAAAATAATTTTTTTTTAAAAATCGATTTTTTAATTATTGTTGAGTGAACCTCATCGAATCGGCAACGGAGGACGAAAACGCATAGAGAAGGGGGATGGAAGGAGAGAGATGATGGCTCTACCTAATAACTCACTCAACCCATATTTGACCCATATTTGACCCATATTTAACTTTCACTTAACCCATATTTGACCCATATTTAACTTCTACTTAACCCATATTTGACCCATTTAACTAAAGGTGGGTCATAATATGGGTTTATGACCCATATTGACACCTCTACCCTGCCCCCACTGCTGTCCTTTTTTCCCCTTTCTCTCTTGGTTTGACTTTTCAAACCTTTCTCTCTCTCTCGATAGCTGCTACCGCTGCCTTTCTTCTTCTTCTCCTCCTTGGCTTCTTCTTGTTCTTGATTTCCCTTGGTCGGAGACCGACCCGCTCTTGCCGCTTGCATTTCGTTCTGCCGGCCGCCACCTGCGGCTCCGCCACCACCCCTGCTCGCCGCCGGACCACCGTAGGCCGCTCGTCCATCGCGAGCCGGCTGGAACCAAGCCCCCCCAGCCACTGCCCCTGCTTCCTCCTTCCTCCGGCTTCCTCTGTTTCCTGGGTTTCTTGCGTCGGGCCGTGCCGCCGCCGCTGCCGGTCACCCCCCAGTCGGCCACCCTGCCGCCCGGAGCGCCGCCGAGCCCCTCCCTCTTAGTTCATTTTCCCCGTCGCCGTCGTCTTCTCTCTCGGGTTCCGGGCGGGACCGGACCAGCAGCCTCGCTACCTCTCGCAGCCACCGATCTGGTCGTCGGAGCTCCTTGCCGGTCGCCGGAGCTGCTGGCCGCCGTCCCGAGCACGTCGCCGGCCGCCCCCAGCCCACCGAACCGGTCGTTCTCCTCTTCTCCCAACCGTATTCCGCCCGAACCAGTCATCGCCGGAACCCCTCGCCGGTTGCCGGAGCTGCTGGCCGCCGCCCGTCACGTCGCGGAGCGCCCCTGCCACCCGCCGCCTCGCCCCCGCCGTCCGTTTTCCGGATGTCCGTCGCGTGGACAGCCCTATCGGCCAAGATCCGGTTAGTGCCGCCCGCGTCGACGTGTCGGAGATTCCCGAGCGTTCCCCTCGTTGCTGCCGTCGCGCTTGTTTCGCCGGAAATGCAAACCGATAAGTTGTTTTCATAATCCCTTAATTAGGGGGTAATCTTGCATTAGGGGTATTTTAATTAGTGTTAAATGTGATTAGTGACTAATTGTGATTAGTTATGTTTGGTTGTGTGTTATATGCCCTAAGTGGGATTTTTATAAGCTAATGGTGGCTTGAGCATGCTTGTTGCTAATTAAATGGGATTATGATTAATTAGCATTATTTTGTTATACTAATCCTATTTTTGGTTAATTAATTTGGTTAATTAATGATTAGTGTGGATTAATTATGATCAATTATTTTGGAGGAATAATTATTTATAACTATATTATTTTATGGAAATTATTTATTTATGGAAATATCATATTTTGTGGAAATTAATTAATTATTTATAATATTAATTAATTCCGAATTATTGGATATTTGTTGGATAATTAATTATTTTGGATAAATAATTAATTATGATCACTTGGGGAGAATGGATTAAATTGAGCAATATTTATTCGGTTATTGCTTATTGAGGAAATGTTGGTAGTTATTTATAATGGTATTACTTGGACTTTAAATATTCATGGAATGTTCTATGGAAATGAATTACTTTTGTTAAGTAATTACTTATGGAATTGATAAATAGTTATGACTATTTTGTGTGAGAGCCAGTTAATTATTGGGATAATTAGCTGAAGTATTTTTCCTGAGTATTGAGATGGATCACGAGAATTATGGGAGTTTGTGATTATTTAGTTAAAGTCAATTATTTATGGGAATACTTGGCTACGATTAAATAATGGAGGTATGCAATTGTTTAGTGAAATACATATTTCTGAGAATTATGTTGACTCGAGTGATTACGTGCTGAAGTAATCACTCGTGATTACTTAACTGTATTTTCTTTACGTGCGAAATTGCAGTATTTTGATATGTGTACATAACCACGCTGGTATTGATTGTTGAGGAAAGAGGAAACTGGCATGAGTGGTAGATGTGCTAGTATGATCACGTAAAGGAGACGCGACTGATGGATTTTGGTTACTCGATGGATTTCGAGGAAAGCGTTATGAATGGATTTTGGATATCCGATGGATTTCAGAAGACGCGACTGATGGATTTCGGTTACTCAATGGATTTCGGGGAAAGCGTTATCAATGGATTTTGGATACCCGATGGATTTTGGAAGACGCGACTGATGGATTTCGATTACTTGATGGATTTCGAGGAAAGCGTTACCAATGGATTTTGGATACCCGATGGATTTCGAAAGACGCGACTGATGGATTTCGGTTACTCGATGGATTTCGAGGAAAGCGTTACCAATGGATTTTGAATACCCAATGGATTTCGGAAGACGCGACTGATGGATTTCGGTTATTCGATAGCTTTCGGGGAAAGCGTTACCAATGGATTTTGGATACCCGATGGATTTCGAAAGACGCGACTGATGGATTTCGGTTACTCGATGGATTTCGAGGAAAGCGTTACTGGTGGATTTTGGATTTGGCCCTAAGTGGAAGCGGTAGTTTGGATACGTATAGAGACTTGAATTATGGAGTTAATAATTGTTATGTGTTCTAGGTGATTGAATACGTTTACTGCATAATGGTTGCCTGGCTTTATACGTGTATTGAGCATGTGAAATGTTAGATGCCGGGGAAAAATGATAGGGTCTTGATGCGTGTTATGCGTAGAGATGTATGATTGGAACACGCCTGATTAGTATATGCTTGGAATGCTATATATACGATTCGATTATGTGAATATTGGTTTGCCTTTGTATGGCTTGTGTGACAATATCGTGCGGGGTTTATGCGGCCGCGAGGTAAGGTTGCTTGTGATTAGATTCGATTGAGATTTCGTTGCACGTTATGAACGAGCAAAGTGGTGGTCATCTCGGCTTTAGATCGGTCATCGTTGATAGGTTGCATGATTAGACGCACCCGAGGCGAGCGAGTTTCCTAGGCGAGGCTTAGGATAATAACTTACCGAGATTTTATCTCACCTTATTGTATAACCATTTTCAGGTCCCTGATAGATGCGCTTGGATGTTGGTTGTTGGGACTGATCGGACCTCGAACCCTAAGGATGAGGAGGGAAGTAGATTGACCCTTTTACCCTTGTATATGTATTTCTTGTGCCTAGCAATAGGACCAGTATGAAACGAGGTTGTCGTGAATTGTCTATTTTTCTGACTGTCCCTAATGTTGATGTTTGACTGAGGTTTTATATTTGTTTCCGCATGCGCATATTTCTAAGATAAAAAGGAATAGTCGGCGACGCGTCCTGGGACGTCGCATTTCAATGATCGCAAGTGAATAGGGGATCGTCATGTTCTTGAGGGTCGGGGGCGTGACACTCCCTGGAACAATTTCTGAGTAAAATAGGGCGTTTGGTAACTACAAAAATTTATTATTCTCGGAATAGAAAAAGAATAGAAATGCGTTTGGTATCGATAAAATTTTTTTTACTTCTTTCGTCCCTAACAGTGGCGGAGACCGGCGGGCGGGGGCGGCGACCGCGCCCACATCACCGATCACCGCTGCCGCCCGACCACCGTCGCACCAGCCGTCGCCACCATCGCCTGCGCCGCCGCTGCCGCCGCCGGTCGCCGACCCCTCTGCCCGCCGGCGCCGCCACCGGGTGAAGGACGGCGATCGCGGTCCAACCGTGGCAAGTGGGCCGGGGGCGGCCAGCGACAAGTGACGGAGATCGGCGGTGGCGGCGGCGGCGGGCGACCGGCGGCGGTGGCGGCGATGGGCGGCGGCGGCGGCGACCGGCGGTGGCGGCGGCGGGCGGCGGGCGGCGGTGGGTGGGTGGCCGCGTGTTATAAGCGGTGAGAAGTCCCCAAGAAATAGTTTCTAGAAATTGTTCTCAGAAATAAGAAGTTACTTTTTTCTACTTCTCATTTCTATTCCAAATTTATTTCCACGAACAACTTTCTATTCCCGGGAATAGAAAAATCAATTTGAGTTACCAAACGCATTTCTGTTTTTTTCTATTCCAGAAAACAAAAGAATAGAAAAATAGGGGAAGAGAAATGTTGCCAAACGGAGCCGAAAAGTCCACGTTGGTGTCATTGTAGATGTGGGCTCTGAAGGTTGCGCACTTTGCTTGTCCGATCGTATGGGAACCTGTTTTTGACAAATTTGGTGATTTAGGATCGTTTTTTTTTTCTCTCTCTAAATACAATCGAAGTAAAAGAAAATGCTTTTTTACATGATAACTCCGGCGACGAATCGCGCCGATCTAGGATTGTGTTTTACGAGAGTACCAGATAAGGCCACCACGTTTCTGGCGGAGAGGCCAACATTTTGGAAGGAAGAGATGAGGTCGTTGAGGCTCGAGGCTGGAGAAAGAAGGCTACTGTTTCCAGCTGCTTGGCTCACGGTTCTTGCATCTCTCCTCCCGAGCTTCACGGTCCAGCTTGGCCCTCCAAGCTGAAAATTTCGACACAATCTTAGCTAGATTTCTAGAATATACATTAGCTATGGCAAATTTGCCATACGTGCCATGTACGTTATGGAGAAGTGATCTGTCCTTCCGAGCGAGTTCAGAGTCACGAACTCTTAATATTTACCATAATCTTTCAAAGAGTTAGTTAAATATTTGTGCAAACATAAGTGATTCAGACTCACAAATTTTCAGGATTTTCCGTCATGATTTTAATGCCATGTAATAGGATTTTGCTTAGTAATCTTAAATTTTTTTTGAATTATTCAAGTCATTATCACTTAAGAGTAATGACAGTGGACCGAGCTTGGTCACGAATATGATCAGCAAAGCCTAATGTTCTAAATTAATATCGTTGACCTAATTGACCAAAAATTTCTGCCCCCTCTCATCCGAAATGCAGCCGTCTGATCCATACCTGCCCCGCCCAACTGTCGATTTGAAAATCCTATATCAGGATATGACTAGATTTGGAATGAAAGGCTATCATCTTTAGAAGGAGGCCGTTGTGAAGCCAATTTTGATGTGCATTACTGTCGATATCGAGCTAGATCGAACCAAGCCTTCACTGGTCAGGACCTCTTTCCACTTCTTCGCAAATTATGAGGTCAATCCAAATTCTTTTTCTGTTGAAATGTTAGTTTCTTAGGTACAAAACCGAACCTACTTTTTTTCTATGTTCATGTATATGTTTCCCCTTGATCTCTGCATTTGGAGTTCATTGGAGAGTGATCTTTGCCATGGCAAAGTGCAGTCACAGCACATTGCAAATTGGCTTTTCGTGCCAATAGATTTGTTTGTCAGCAAAATTTGGTAAGATGTTAATGTTATTAAACTTAACTTATGACCTATTGTTAGGATACACGTGTGAGTTGTGTTAGAGAAGTAGTCCCATATCGGAGAATTGATGTGGTGTAGAACAATTAATATATCATAGTTGGCCCATAACTCACTAGCTTAAGCTTTTGAGTTGAAATGGGTCCAATTGGATATATTGATGGGCTTGGACTTGGGCTTCTCCCTTGGAGATCTTCTCAGGTGAATGGATATCGGATTTCTGTTGCACGTCCCTATGTCATCTCATTAAACCAGTGGTTACAAGAAAATTTCTTAACTTTTGAAAGTGATGTGATAAACTCTGATAAATTCAATCGCCCAATGATTTAAGTGATGTGATAAACTCTGATAAACTCAATCGCCCAAAATTTCTTAACTTTTGAAAGTGATGTGATAAACTCTGATAAACTCAATCGCCCAATGATTTAAGTTTTGCTTGTACTTTGAGGAAGTAATAGGGGGTCGACTTTAGTGAAAGTGATGTGATAAACTCAATCGCCCAATGATTTAAGTTTTGCTTGTACTTTGAGGAAGTAATAGGACAGAAGCAACAAGCATGTTTTATTCGCATAAAGGGAAGGTAACTAAAGTCTTACACCAGTGGAAAGTTGAGGATTGGACTCCCCATGAGGAAAAGCAAGATGCAAGACAGCCAAAATGGCCGAACAACATGATAAAAGAATAATAAAACGGAAGAGGTGAATATGTATACTTGGATGTGTATTAATGAAAAATATATCAACTTATTTATAGATTTATAAAAACTATTCTAAAATAATAATATGCACAATTAAGGGGAGTGCCATATACGTGCAACACACGTGTGATGCATGTGCAATCTCGATAGATACGGATAATTAACATAAATATTATAATTATCTCTAATCTAGGAAATTATCCTAGATAACGCCAAAGACATGCTGGTCGGAGTGAAGCAACCCACTGTTCTGCAAGTCGAGAGGGGCTAGACTGTCGTCCCTAGAGCCAGCTGCACTCGGGCAGTCATTCCACCTTGTCTGGGTGAAGAAGGGTGCGTTTGGTAACATTTATACTTCTGGGAACAGTTTTTTTTTAGAAATAGTTCTTTTCTATTTCTACTCCCTGGAACAATTTCTGAGTAAAATAGGGCGTTTGGTAACTACAAAAATTTCTTGTTCTCGGAATAGAAAAAGAATAAAAATGCGTTTGGTATCGACAAAATTTTTTTATTTCTTTCTTCCTTGACAGCGGCGGAGACCGGCGGGCGGGGGCGGCGACCGTCGCCGATCACCGGCCGCCGCCGCCCCCGCCACCGTCCGCACCCCCACCCCGCCGCCGTCGCCGCCCCCACCCGCCGGTCGCCGCCGCCATCGCCGCCCGCCGGTCGCCACTACCGCCGCCGATCGCCACCGCCGGCCGCCGACCCCCCGCCCGCCGGTTGCCGGCCACCGGGCGAAGGACGGCGGCGCGGTTGGCAACGTGGCAAGTGGGTGGGCGGCCAGCGACAAGTGACGGAGATTGGCGGCGGCGGCGGCGGCGGCGACCGGCGGTGGCGACTGGCGGCCGACTGGCGGCGGCGATCGGTGGCGACCGGCGGGCGGCGGTGGGTGGGTGGCCGCGTGTTATAAGCAGTGAGAAGTCCTCAAGAAATAATTTCTAGAAATTGTTCCGAAATAAGAAGCTACTTTTTCTACTTCTCATTTCTACTCCAAATTTATTCCAACAGAACAACTTTCTATTCCCGGGAATAGAAAAATCAATTTGCGTTACCAAACGCATTTCTGTTCTTTTTCTATTCCAAGGAACAAAAAAACAGAAAAATAGGGAAAGAGAAATGTTGCCAAACGGAGCCGAAGAGTCCACGTTGGTGTCATTGTAGATGTGGGCTCTGAAGGTTGCGCACTTTGCTTGTCCGATCGTATGGGAACCTGTTTTTGACAAATTTGGTGATTTAGGATCGTTTTTTTTTATCTCTAAATACAATCAAAGTAAAAGAAAATGCTTTTTTACATGATAACTCCGGCGACGAATCGCGCCGATCTAGGATTGTGTGTTTTACGAGAGTACGTACCAGATAAGGCCACCACGTTTCTGGCGGAGAGGCCAACATTTTGGAAGGAAGAGATGAGGTCGTTGAGGCTCGAGGCTGGAGAAAGAAGGCTACTGTTTCCAGCTGCTTGGCTCACGGTTCTTGCATCTCTCCTCCCGAGCTTCACGGTCCAGCTTGGCCCTCCAAGCTGAAAATTTCAACACAATCTTAGCTAGATTTCTAGAATATACATTAGCTATGGCAAATTTGCCATACGTGCCATGTACGTGCCATATACATATTATGTACATGTAATGTACATGCAATTTCAAAATCATGAGAGATATAAGATACTCAACAGAATAATCAAAGATCTCTAAAATAAGAAATTATCCTAGAGAGACCATGAGATTATCCATGAACAGAAAGAAGGCAAAATTGACTTCTCATCAAAACGTAGAGATTGCAACTTCATCTCTTTCCGTGGAGGACAAAACTATGATTGCGTTGCTATGTATGAGAGGACCCCATTAACGGAGTAATTCTAGATGATCGTTATTGTATTAGGAAGCATAAACGGGTGTTAAAGAGCTTTTTTACGGACAACACCCCGTTAATGAAGAGACATGGGAAGATGTGATCGGATTTTTAGACCATTAAGACCCATATGCGAACGGTGGACTTCCGAAAATAGCTAATGCAATCTCGACATTATCCTTTCGTCAGTATGGCCCCAACAATTTCATCGTTTCTACGAGAATTAGATGGCTCTTCTTATATGCCAACAGTGATAAGGTCAATGGTTCCCATAGACAAGATGGGAAAAATTGTCCTAAAAGTATTAAATTTATTGTACTTTTATCAATTTAGCCCTAAATTTGTTCACATTTTGCTAATTCAGCGCCAACCATCTACGTCAGCAATTCACGAAGGGAATATAAAGTTCATGCGAATCCGAATCTACAAAATTGTGAGTCGATGACCTTAGCTGACTAATCAAACTTTGTCATAATGTCTATTGATGAACTTCTTCGAATAGCCAAGGTAATCTGGATGAGTCAATTTCTTCGTTTTTACAACAAAAGACCAAATAAAAGAGCTCCCCATGAGGAAAAGCAAGAGGCAAGACAAAGCCGAAATGGCCAAAGGACATGATGAAAGTTAAAAAGAATTATAAAGTGGAAGAGATGAATATGGAAATTTATGTATTCTTCAATGTGTATTAATGAAGGATATGTTAGTTTATTTAAGCAAATTACTCTTCAATAATGTCACAATTAGGATATGCACAATTAAAAAGAGATATAAATGTCATATATGCATCATATACGTGCTATCTTAAGAAAAACCGATCTCATCGGGATTTATATGGCAGAGACCAAATGTGGAATGGGGTCTGCAGGTGACCTAACACGTTGACTCTCTTCTGAATCTGTGAGAAAAGGTCGGCAAAATGAGAAACTAGAAATGCATGGATTGAAAATGTGCCGAGACATGGAAAAGAAGCGTCAGATTAGATTAAATGCTGGGGAGACTTAGAGAGAGGGCAGAGATGTGGTGGGATTCTTATTAGTCAAAAGGTGCTTTGGGTTTGGTGGGTGAAATGTCAAAGATAATCGGGCATGGGTCCGTATCAAGTGACGTGTCTACAGTCTACCATCATAGAAAATAATAATGCAAAATAGTGAATAGTAAAATTTTTAGTGAATAGTAAAATTTTTGTATATTTTGATATATTTTAAATAAAAACAAACCAATTTATAATTAAATTATTATTTTTAAATAATATCTCAATTAAAATATATAAACGGAAGAAAGACATATATGCCATGTATGTGCCACATACAGGTCATGTACATGACTTACATGCCATATACGTGTCGTGCTCAAAGGGATACATACTCAAAGGGAGAATTTTTGCATAAAAAATTGTAAAGTAGGTTTTCAGGCTTGGACAGCCCATGGCAACCCACCCTGTTCGTATCCCCATAGATCTTAGCAGAGGAACTCGAACCGCTCGATTTCATCGATGCCAGAAGCAGCGAGACATGCATTAAGACAGTGTCGGTTTTCAATAGGAAAACTACATACGACACGCACGGTCTAATGACTCTTCTTACATAGTATGGAGGGTCACATGGCCCATATGGTATTTAGACAAACAAATGGTTGTTGCTGAGTTGGCATGAAATCAATGGCAGGCTTTACATTAATCTGTTGGCAGGTTTTCAGTTTGCTCAACGCTGCAGCAGCTTGACTTGGTATAATTCGTAAGTCCGAAGATTGGCTTCCGACTCCGCTTCTCTCCTAAAAACGGTCTACGCTTTTGGGAGGTGGAGAGGGGGGAGTGTGTGAAAATTAACTAAAGGCTTACTGTGCATATCGGATAATTGCTACAGCCCTTAAGGATATATATATCTAATGGACACCCTTTCATCGAAATTATTGAGTCAAAGTGATCGAGTTTATGTCCACAATCACGTTGAGCATAAAAAAATCAATTTTTTACTCATTTGTTTGCAAAAGAATATATATAGATTGACAATTAAAAGAACACATCAATTTTTTTATCATGTGTTTGCACCCGGATAGAGAGAGACTAATGGGAATAATAAATCAATCAGTGCAAAAACCTATTATACGGATAGTGTATATAATGTGTCAAAAGTTTGATGTGTCTTTCATTGTGTGTGCATGCGCAAGAGAGATATTTTGTTTTTTGAATTTTATACTTCAAGAATGTCTTCTAGTATTTGGTACTTAGTGTTTTATTGTTAATATATGAGAGAGCATATTATATGATCTTCCATTATCAGAATTTTTACTTAACATCGGTTATCTAATCACGATCGATTATAGATCAAGAGGTATTGGTATAGATCACTTCGCTTCAACTTCATCACAGATAGAAAGGAGTGATGCGTTCTTTTGTTCTTTCACATTCTTTGAGCTTGGTCCACTGGACAATTATGATATAGACTGTGAATATTTACAGAGAAGACTGAAATCGTTGCTTACATAATCATATGAAGACTCTTGCACGACTTGTTGGGTTTGAGCCTAACCTTTCCTTTATCCAGCCTTTATAGGTAAGACTAAATCCACCTTCCCTAATCAAAGAGAAATACGCAACCTCTTGTGAGAACAGAGATTCCCGAGAAATTACTTTTTCTTTTTGTTGTCTTGCTCCAAGTGATTGCATAGTAAAAATCGCATTTGAAACTTCACCCTTCTTAACGTGCACCCCAATTGTTTTATCATTTATCCAAGGAGTTAGGTGTTAATTAATATGATTTAAAATTACTTTAGAAGCAAAATGAAGGAAAATGTGTTCTTATGTAGCATGAACTTAGAACTAATACACAAAAGAGGAGTTCTTATTTATGGGAACCTTATCCTCTCTTCTGGTGAATCAAAATTGACACATTCTTAAATTATCACAAAATTAGAACTCATACATGAATTGCTTATCGTACGACAAGACATTTTACAAGAAGAGCTCTCATGTATGAATATATAGAAATGAATTAAACATATCTGGTACAACTTTCCCTATAAAATTTTATTGTGAAAATGGGTGTTGTGATGTTTATCAAATCTTGTCAAATACCTCCAGAGTTGTAGCTAAGAAGTTGCCTCACCCATACTCACATCAAAATTTACCAATTACCAAAGGTTCAAGTTACATCTCTTTTCAACTCAGTTGCAACACAAGACCACTACGTTTGAATTGCGGATACATAAAATTGGCTCTAAATTTATCAAATTGTGGCGACGTCAACCTATTTACTTAAATAATTCTAAAAGTGTCATAAATTGATTTGAAAAATAAAGTGAACATGACACATTTATCGTTCATGTGGTGACAAGTTGATTCGTTTACGATACACACACATTAAATCTTATATTGAACACTTTTTAATTAGGTGGTTGTATTAAAATTTATCAAATCTACATAAGAAGAATCGTGCTGAATTTTTCATATGATGAGGATAACCAACCAAAGTTTTGTAGTCCTCCGTAGCAGTGACCAAAAATTAAAGTTTGATCTAATTTCCCTGATGGAGAGAAAATCTAAGTTAACCCTTGTGAAGAAATAGTTAAAAATCATGGATAATGACACAAAAAAATTTTGAACTTTTACCCAATGTGTAATGTAATTTTTGAACTTTTAATTTTTTCGATATAATCCCTAAACTTTAGTCTAACGTATAATGTGGTTTTAAACTTTTGGTACATGTTCAATGTAATCCTTGAATTATATGAAAATGTTCAATGTTGTCATGAACATTTTCATATAGTTCATTGACTAAATTGAATATGTATCAAAACCGAGAAATTACATTGAATAAAATCAAAGTTTAAAGATCACACCAAACATTGAATTAAAGTTTATAGACTACACTAAACAAATCAAAAGTTTAGATACCACATTATACATTGGTCAAAGTTCAAAGATAATTTGTATCAATTTTCCTTGAATGACGGATCAAAATAAATAAGAGGTGAACAATGATAACGTTCTCAAAGGCAAATTCAAGTTTGAAATGGGTCATTGCCCTCTAAATTATTCAGATGCAAACATAGGGAGAAAAGTCAAAATAATCACCATCTTCAATTATTTGAACCATAAAAATCATAGACTCTCCCTGCGATCACTCAAACAAAATAGCGACAAGGGTTCGAATCAAGTGTCGAGCAAAGATCCACGTGATTGTACCCTGAACAAATGGTCGCGGCGCTTTCTAGTCAGCTCTCTCGTAAAGTCAACCTTTGTGACTCGCTGTCTGGTTCGCCTCTGTGAACACCAAATCACGCGTGTACATGTCAATTGAGACCACACCCTTGATCGGGTCGACGATCGACTGGTGACGCGACATCGCGTCTCACGTTTTTCATCGTCCTTGTCACGCTCACCTTCATCATCGAAGGCTTGAATCTCACGCGATCGACGCATAGTTGAGCTGGTAATCAGGTATGCTCCTTATGCTTAAGCATGTCACGTTTTTCACTGTCCTTGTCACGCTCACCTTCATCATCGAAGGCTTGAATCTCACGCGATCGACGCATAGTTGAGCTGGTATGCTCGACGGCCTTCGATTGGTTGATGTGTCCTGTGCTGGTGGCGAAAATGTCCACCGGAAGAAGTGTCGTCTCCTCCACGATGGGTCGGCCCTCCATGTTGGAGGTGATGGCAAAGTGGTCATGATGGCGGACTTGATGGCGCCGGCGATTGGTCTGGATGCGCACTCTTGAGCAGCGCGGCCACGCCACCGATGTGGGGGAAGGACGTGGACGTCCCGGACTTCATGTCATTCCACGAGCAAGCCGGTGCTTATTTGATTGTGATTTCAACCAAACATGACTGGTCCGAGAATTCGAGCGGTAAGGGCAATCAACGAAACCGATGTGGCTTTTTGTCTAAATCGATATAATTCTTTTAGAAAATATGTCCTCATATTCATCGTGCTTGCTTTGCTAAATCGCGATTCCGGTTCCTACGTTTACATTGGTCAAGTTGTATCCTATTAGCTAAACAGTGGCATTTCAACAACAGCTTTCCGATTTATGGGCTTAGAAATCTCTAGATTGCAAAGAGTCTATAGTAGGGGTGATCATGGTCCGGGTTGGGCCGGGCCACCCCCTAACCCTAGGACCAACCCGCACAGTGTTGGTCCTCAAATTTTAGGACCGAGGACCGACCCTATTGAGCCTGGGACCAAGGACCGGACCGACCCAATGGGTTCGGTCCGGTTCGAAATCAACTCGGGACCAACTAATAATTTTTTTTTTGTTTCATTTTTTGCATTCTTCTCTATTTTTTTCCCTGCGTCAAGCCAGAGGAGGTCTCATTTTTCCTCTCTACGTTTTTCCGAGAAAACCCCCGCAAAACTCTCCCCCTCAAGCTCCTCTTTCTCTTCTGTTTTTCTTTCCCCTTTTGTTCCCCCTCTCCTTTGCTTTGCTGACCTAACCCCCTCGATTTTCTGCCGCCTCTGATCCCTCTGCCTCGACCCGCACCTCGTTTTTAGTCTTCTTCTGCAGGTGATGTTCTGTGCGGGCATAAAGAAGGGAGAAAGAAGAAAATGGAAAAGAGGAAGGGGCCAGCCCAATGCCGTGAGTCTTGTGGTCAATACTATTGAACTCATCTGATTTTTATTTTCTCTTTTGATTAAAAAAATTATAAATAATATTTTAGATATACTATATATATATTTCGGGGTTGGTCCGGGTTGAACCAACCCTAAACTCCTAGGGCCAGGGCCAACCCGCACGCCGATCTTGGTCCCGAATTTCGAGACAAAGGACCAACCCGTCTCGCTTAAGAACCGGACCAGGGGCCAGCGGGGTTGGGCCGGTCCAGGGTCGGTCCAGGGTTGCCCCTGGACCGATGCTCACCCCTAGTCTATAGCATACTGCACTGCATAGTTCTATCCTTTTACAATAATTGACTCCATTCATTGAGGAACTGTTCTGGTACCTTATGATGCTGAGAAATCAGAAACTATGTACAGTTTTCTGATGTCCTGCACTGCAAGTGGAGTTTGAAACATTGGGCTGCTAGATCATGCGTGCCTGCTTGTCAACTTCGATCCCTGCAGGATGCAAATGCCGACGCGAGGAAGGTCAAAGACATATTCCGCATCCCCCGCAAACCCGACTCTTTTCAAGTGAGTGGTAAGGCACTACAGGCGACAATGAGCAGCCATAACTACACAGTATTCCTAACAAGATGTGACAATGAGCAGTATTCCTAACAAGATGTGGCCGATGCAGAAGCGTTTTCTCCTTCCGAGCAAGTTTATAACCGTGAATCCATAAAATTTAACGTAATCTCTTCTTAAAGATTATTAAGTATTTATGTAAAATTGATGATTTCAATTCATGAATTTTTAATAATTCCGTCATGAATGCATGCAACGTAATAATGTTGGGAATTTACTTGCTAATCTGAAAAGTTTTTGAATTATTTAAGTCACAGTCAGTAATGAGTAAGGCCCTGGACCAACCTTGGTCATTAATATGATCAGCAATAGCATTGTCTTCTAAATTAATGTGGTTGACCTGATTGACCGAAATATCTCCCCGCTCTCATCCGAAAAGCAGCCGTCCGATCCATACCTTCCACGCTCAACCGTCGATTTAAAAACCGTCAAGTCCCGACATATCACTCCATAGCTCTGGTTCGGCAGCCCCGAACCAAGCAGGCTTGGATCTCTCTCTCTCTCCTTATCCATTCTCTCTCCTGATTAGTCGTCACCACTCACCATCTTCACTGCTCAATACGCACTTGACTCGTCTTGCATTGGTTAATCCTGATCAGTTTTCGAAGATCCAAATCAATCGAGATGAGCACAAAACACTGATATTGTTTTATTCCACTTTTATCAAGTCAGTGTTAAATTTGTTTACAATTTGCCAATTCAGCGCTAATCGTCCACGTCAGCAATTCACAAAAGGAATATAAAGTTCGTGCGAATCCGAATCTGCAAAATTATGAGTTGATGACCCTGGTTGACTAATCAAACTTTGTCATGACATCTGATGATGAACTTCTTCGAATAGCAAATGTAATCTCGACGAGTCAAATTTCTTCATTTTTACGACAAAAGGCCAAATAAAAGAGCTCCCCATGAGGAAAAGCAAGAGGCAAGACAAAGCCGAAATGGCCAAAGGACATGATGAAAGTTAAAATGAATAATAAAGTAGAAGAGATGAATATGGAAATTTATGTATTCTTCGATGTGTATCAATGAAGGATATGTTAGTTTATTTAATAAAATTACTCTTCAATAATATCATAATTAAGATATGCACAATTAAAAAGATATATAAGTGTCATATACGTACTATCTTAAGAAAAGCATATCGCATCGGGATTTAGGCTGCGTTTGGTTCAGCATTTCTAATGGGCTTTTAGGTTTGAAAGCTCATTGGAAAAATGTTGAACAATTTAGTCACAATTTAGAAATGGCTTTCAACTGAAAGTCGGCCTTGAGAATGATAAAAGTGAAAAGTTAGTAGAGACTAACTTTGGGTTTTCAACATTTGGCCAAATGCTCAAATTAATTTTTCCCTTCCAAGACTATCCTCAATAATTCTTCATATTTTCGATTTTGCCCTTGGTTAAATTTTTTTATTGAAAAAGGAGGCAACCTTTCGCTGAATTGACAAAGGGCTACAATCGCCTACGAGCCAGATTTGGCGCTAGCAGCCGTCAGTTGAGGTTGCCCAAGGTCGGGCGACCTTCGACAAGGGTCGCGCGACCCAGCCAAGAGCTACCAGAGGTTGCACAACCTCGATCAACCCTCGATGAGAGTCGGTCGACCCAAGCGTTGTGCGACCCAGGCAATCACCGCTTGGGTTTTATGACCCTCGCCTAGGTCTCGCAAGAATCATGCGATGGCGGCTGCACAACCCTCGCCTAAGTCTCTCAAGGATCACGCGATGGCAGTTGGCGGTCCACAACCCTCGTGAGACCCAAGCGAGGGCCACCTGAGGCTACGAGACCTAGGTCGCGATCACCTAGGTCGCGCGCGTTTGGGTTGAGCGACCCTTGCCGAGGGTTGCTTGAGGTCGTGCAACCTCTGGCGGCTCTCGACTCCTCGGGTGACCTTCGACGGCTCTCAGCTGGATCGCGCAACCCTTGCCAAAGGTCGCCCGACCTTGGGCAACCTTCGACGATCGCCAATGCTAGATCTAACTTGTTGGCGGCCATAACCCTTTGCTAGTCCGGCAAAGGGTTTAGTTCAATTTTCCAAATAAATGAATAAATATATATTTATTCTCCCAAAATCTATTATAAAAGTTTGTTTTACCAAATATACATTTATTTTAAAGTCCATTTGCATTAGACTCAAAATCTATTTGTAAAGCTAAATCAAATGCACGACTAAGTAGAGACCAAACGTGGAATGGGGTCGGCAGGTGACCTAACACGTTGACTCTCTTCTGAAACCGTGAGAAAAGGTCGGGAAAATGAGAAACTAGAAATGCATGGATTGAAAATGTGTCGAGACATGGAAAAAAAGCGTCAGATTAGATTAAATGCTGGGGAGACTTAGAGAGGGGGTGGAGACTTGGTTGGGTTCTGATTAGTCAAAAGGTGGCTTTGGGTTTGGTGGTTGAAATGTCAAAGATAATCGGGCATGGGTCCGTATCAAGTGACGTGTCTACAGTCTACATCATAGAAAATAATAATGCAAAATAGTGAATAGTGAAATTTTTGTATATTTTGATATATTTTAAATAAAAATAAATCAATTTATAGTTAAATAATTATTTTCAGATAATATCTCAATTAAAATATATAGACTGAAGAAAGACATATAACCACCCATTTAGGTGGCGTTGTTGGTTCGCGCTTTCTTCCTCTTGTAAAAGGTTGAGAGTTCGAATCCGAGTTTTGTCATAGGGTGACTTACCCTTCGAATCCCAGTTTCGTCATATGTTCGTATCCCCATAGATCTTAGCAGAGGAACTCGAACTGCTCGATTTCATCGATGCCAGAAGCAGCGAGACATGCATTAAGACAGTGTCGGTTTTCAATAGGAAAACTACATACGACACGCACGGTCTAATGACTCTTCTTACATAGTATGGAGGGTCACATGGTATTTAGACAAACTAATGGTTGTTGCTGAGTTGGCATGAAATCAATGGCAGGCTTTACATTAATCTGTTGGCAGGTTTTCAGTTTGCTCAACGCTGCAGCAGCTTGACTTGGTATAATTCGTAAGTCCGAAGATTGGCTTCCGACTCCGCTTCTCTCCTAAAAACAGTCTACGCTTTTGGGAGGTGGAGAGGGGGGAGTGTGTGAAAATTAACTAAAGGCTTACTGTGCATATCGGATAATTGCTACAGCCCTTAATATATATATCTAATGGACACCATTTCATCGGAATTATTGAGTCAAAGTGATCGAGTTTATGTCCACAATCACGTTGAGCATAAAAAAATCAATTTTTTACTCATTTGTTTGCAAAAGAATATATATAGATTGACAATTAAAAGAACACATCAATTTTTTTATCATGTGTTTGCACCCGGATAGAGAGAGACTAATGGGAATAATAAATCAATCAGTGCAAAAACCTATTATATGGATAGTGTATATAATGTGTCAAAAGTTTGATGTGTCTTTCATTGTGTGTGCACGCGCAAGAGAGATATTTTGTTTTTAAAATTTTATACTTCAAGAATGTCTTCTAGTATTTGGTACTTAGTGTTTTATTGTTAATATATGAGAGAGCATATTATATGATCTTCCATTATCAGAATTTTTACTTAACATCGGTTATCTAATCACGATCGATTATAGATCAAGAGGTATTGGTATAGATCACTTCGCTTCAACTTCATCACAGATAGAAAGGAGTGATGCGTTCTTTTGTTCTTTCACATTCTTTGAGCTTGGTCCACTGGACAATTATGATATAGACTGTGAATATTTACAGAGAAGACTGAAATCGTTGCTTACATAATCATATGAAGACTCTTGCACGACTTGTTGGGTTTGAGCCTAACCTTTCCTTTATCCAGCCTTTATAGGTAAGACTAAATCCACCTTCCCTAATCAAAGAGAAATACGCAACCTCTTGTGAGAACAGAGATTCCCGAGAAATTACTTTTTCTTTTTGTTGTCTTGCTCCAAGTGATTGCATAGTAAAAATCGCATTTGAAACTTCACCCTTCTTAACGTGCACCCCAATTGTTTTATCATTTATCCAAGGAGTTAGGTGTTAATTAATATGATTTAAAATTACTTTAGAAGCAAAATGAAGGCAAATGTGTTCTTATGTAGCATGAACTTAGAACTAATACACAAAAGAGGAGTTCTTATTTATGGGAACCTTATCCTCTCTTCTGGTGAATCGAAACTAACACATTCTTAAATTATCACAAATTTAGAACTCATACATGAACTGCTTATCGTACGACAAGACATTTTACAAGAAGAGCTCTCATGTATGAATAAATAGAAATGAATTAAACATATCTGATACAACTTTCCCTATACAATTTTATTGTGAAAATGGGTGTTACAGTGTTTGTTAGATCTTGTCAAATACCTCCAGAGTTGTAGCTAAGAAGTTGCCTCGCCCATACCCAACATCAAAATTTACCTATTACCAAAGGTTCAAGTTACATCTCTTTTTAACTCAATTGCAACACAAGACCACAACATTTAAATTGCGGATACATAAAATCGGCTCTAAATTTATCAAATTATGGCCACGTCAACCTATTTACTTAAATAATTCTAAAAGTGTCATAAATTGATTTGAAAAATAAAGTGCACATGACACATTTATTGTTCATGTGGAGACAAGTTGATCCATTTACGATATATACACATCAAATCTTATATTGAACACTTTTTAATTAGGTGGTTGTATTGAAATATATCGAATCTTCATAAGAAGAATCGTGCTGAATTTTTCATATGATGAGGATAACCAACCAAAGTTTTGTAGTCCTCCGTAGCAGTGACCAAAAATTAAAGTTTGATCTAATTTCCCTGATGGAGAGAAAATCTAAGTTAACCCTTGTGAAGAAATAGTTAAAAATCATGGATAATGACACACAAAAATTTTGAACTTTTACCCAATGTGTAATGTAATTTTTGAACTTTTAGTTTTTTCGATATAATCCCTAAACTTTAGTCTAACGTATAATGTGGTTTTAAACTTTTGGTACATATTCAATGTAATCCTTGAATTATATGAAAATGTTCAATGTTGTCATGAACATTTTCATATAGTTCATTGACTAAATTGAATATGTACCAAAACCGAGAAATTACATTGAATAAAATCAAAGTTTAAAGATCACACCAAACATTGAATTAAAGTTTATAGACTACACTAAACAAATCAAAAGTTTAGATACCACATTATATATTGGTCAAAGTTCAAAGATAATTTGTATCAATTTTCCTTGAATGACGGATCAAAATAAATAAGAGGTGAACAATGATAACGTTCTCAAAGGCAAATTCAAGTTTGAAATGGGTCATTGCCCTCTAAATTATTCAGATGCAAACATAGGGAGAAAAGTCAAAATAATCACCATCTTCAATTATTTGAACCATAAAAATCATAGACTCTCCCTGCGATCACTCAAACAAAATAGCGACAAGGGTTCGAATCAAGTGTCGAGCAAAGATCCACGTGATTGTACCCTGAACAAATGGTCGCGGCGCTTTCTAGTCAGCTCTCTCGTAAAGTCAACCTTTGTGACTCGCTGTCTGGTTCGCCTCTGTGAACACCAAATCACGCGTGTACATGTCAATTGAGACCACACCCTTGATCGGGTCGACGATCGACTGGTGACGCGACATCGCGTCTCACGTTTTTCATCGTCCTTGTCACGCTCACCTTCATCATCGAAGGCTTGAATCTCACGCGATCGACGCATAATTGAGCTGGTATGCTCGACGGCCTTCGATTGGTTGATGTGTCCTGTGCTGGTGGCGAAAATGTCCACCGGAAGAAGTGTCGTCTCCTCCACGATGGGTCGGCCCTCCATGTTGGAGGTGATGGCAGTGGTCATGATGGCGGACTTGATGGCCGCTGGCGATTGGTCTGGATGCGCACTCTTGAGCAGCGCGGCCACGCCACTGATGTGGGGGAAGGACGTGGACGTCCCGGACTTCATGTCATTCCACAGAGCAAGCCAGTGCTCATTTGATTGTGATTTCAACCAAACATGACTGGTCCGAGAATTCAGAGCAGGTAAGGGCAATCAACGAAACCGATGTGGCTTTTTGTCTAAATCGATATAATTCTTTTAGAAAATATGTCCTCATATTCATCAGTGCTTGCTGCTAAATCGCGATTCCAGTTCCTACGTTTACATTGGTCAAGTTGTATCCTATTAGCTAAACAGTGGCATTTCAACAACAGCTTTCCGATTTATGGGCTTAGAAATCTCTAGATTACAAAGAGTCTATAGCATACTGCACTGCATAGTTCTATCCTTTTACAATAATTGACTCCATTCATTGAGGAACTGTTCTGGTACCTTGTGATGCTGAGAAATCAGAAACAGAAATCAGAAACTATGTACAGTTTTCTGATGTCCTGCACTGCAAGTGGAGTTTGAAACATTGGGCTGCTAGATCATGCGTGCCTGCTTGTCAACTTCGATCCCTGCAGTATGCAAATGCCGACGCAAGGAAGGTCAAAGACATCTTCCGCATCCCCCGCTAACCCGACTCTTTTCAAGTGAGTGGTAAGGCACTACAGGCGACAGTGAGCAGCCATAACTACACAGTCATGCACTCCCACATCGTACTTGCTAATCTTAAAGATTTAAGATGTGACAATGAGCAGTATTCCTAACAAGATGTGGCCGATGCAGAAGCGTTTTCTCCTTCCGAGCAAGTTTATAACCGTGAATCCATAAAATTTAACGTAATCTCTTCTTAAAGATTATTAAGTATTTATGTAAAATCGATGGTTTCAATTCATGAATTTTTAATAATTTCGTCATGAATGCATGCAACGTAATAACGTTGGGAATTTACTTGCTAATCTGAAAAGTTTCTGAATTATTTAAGTCACAATCAGTAATGAGCAAGGCCCTGGACCGACCCTCGTCATTAATATGATCAGCAATAGCATTGTCTTCTAAATTAATGTGGTTGACCTGATTGACCGAAATATCTCCCCGCTCTCATCCGAAAAGCAGCCGTCCGATCCATACCTTCCACGCTCAACCGTCGATTTAAAAACCGTCAAGTCCCGACATATCACTCCATACCTCTGGTTCAGCAGCCCCGAACCAAGCAGGCTCGGATCTCTCTCTCTCTCTCTCTCTCTCTCTCTCTCTCTCTCTCCTCTAATCCATTCTCTCTCCTGATCAGTCGTCACCATCTTCACTGCTCAGTAGACACTTGAGTCGTCTCGCATTGGTTAATCCTGGTCAGTTTTCGAAGATCCAAATCGATCGAGGTGAGCAAAAAGCACTGATCTTGTCTTGATGGGTCGTCGCTGATCTCCACAACTTCGGAAGATTTCGCAGCTTCTGATCGTTTCTTGGTTGGTTGGTTTGTTTGTTTGTTTCGTTCGATACGGCGTAGAGCGAGGAAATGGCGTTGGTGTCCGGGACGAGATCGAGCTTGAATGCGAAGGCGGAGCCGTTCATCCCGATGGTGTATAGGCAGGTGGAGGATTTCTCGCCCATGTGGTGGGAGCTCGTCAAGGCGTCGTCTTGGTATCGCGATTACTGGCTGAGCCAACATGGGGACAATGACTTCGGGGATCTTGATGATGATGATGATGATGATATGATTCTGGAGATCATCGATGATGGGTTCGAGTTTGTGTATGAGTTGGATGATGTTGATAACAGGGGTGATGGGGGATCAGATCCAATGGGTGTTGGTGAAGAAGGGAGCAAACTGCTCAATGGTAACGATTCTCTGTGGCGTATCGATTAATTGGTGAAGCGAAAGCGTTGAATCAAAGTTGTGATTTTGCGTTGTTTTGTGTAAGATATGAATTTGAAGAGGAAACAGAGACAAAAACACATATTGAAGTCTCTGAAAAATATAGGGTCTTGCTTGCGTGCTGCTACTTGTGTAAATCAGTAGTTGAATCTCTGTAGCTTTTCAATTTTTGATGAAAAATGAGATTTTTACTTGATTGTATATTTTAGTGAAGCTTTTTGACAAAGTTCTGGAAGCTGTTGTTGGAGTAGAAGGGTTTCATTCTGAAGCTGGTTTCTTGATCTTCTTTCTGTTTTTGGGTAACAGGTGCACAAATGGATGCTCAAGCTCTGTTGAAGGACCTGAGCATGCCGAAGTCTCCCAAGGACCCAGCGCCTAAATCACCAGTAATGGGTTGTCCAAAGTTCTGCAAGAAATCAGTTCAGAATGTGAGAGTTAAGCGCGCTCCTCGACGCATTCATCAGCCTCGCTGAAATGAGTGATGATCGAGTGCAGTAGTGGAATCTGTTTGGTCTTTAGTGTTTAGTGTTTAGTCTTTGGTACATAACTAGGTTTCGAATGCCTGTAGCTTCTGATTCCTGTAATGCTTTTGGCTTTTGTAGTTTTATGAAGGCTGTCTCAGGGTGTACAAATTGAATAATTAATGAAACATGGGTCTTTGCTGTATTGGAAGCGTATGTGAATTTATGAAGTAGTGCAGATTGCGCTTTATTTTCGGAAGATTCCCCAACATCAGTCGAAAAGAATATAGAGATGCCAAGAGCCAAATGTAGTATGTTTGAAACTTTAAGTTAAAGAAATAAAGCAACCGTTGGATTAGGTGAGGCGAAGAGTATGCCAATACCTTCACCATATTGATATGATACTTAGTCAAATAAAGGGATGGTTAAGATGCAAGTCACATTTCTATCAAGATGAATTTTAACACTTGACCATCTATTATAATTACATGATGACTAGAAGCTTTGGAGTAGAAATTTAAGGTCTGCTTGCTCACTGCGTGTATATAACGCAGCTCTCTTTGGTCTAATATATGTCGACAAGACTCCTCTTTTTATGTTATCTAGTGCATTCCATTGGCCTACGAACTAAAAGAGCCAGAAAAATAAGGTAGCCCTGGTTTTGGAACCTCGTGTAGCTTCTAGAAGAGCAGCCCAGTATGCAAATGGAACCAGTAGTATTAGGGGTGTGCAACGGAAACCACCCAATCCGGAAATCGCCCAAACTAGACCAGACCGGTTAGTTTTGGGCGGTTCCCGAAGCCGGCGGTTCAGTTTCCGGTTTCAAGGTGGGAACCGGACCAAACTGGTAGTTTCTTAAGAATTCAAAAAAGAAGAAGAAAATTCTTCAAAGTCTCAAGAAAATATAATTACATATAGATTAAAAGGATAAATCAATAAAGTAGTGTATAAACGAAGTGAGTTGTCTTTGAAAACGTATTCTAACAAGTTTTTTCCCGAAAAAGAAAATTATCGGTTCTATCGGACTGGATTGGTCAGTCAGTCCGGTTCCCGGTTCTAGGACTGGCCAGTCCGGTCCACGGTCTTAGAATTTGGGAACCGGACCGGATCGGGAACCGATCATCCCTAATTAGTATATGCCCGTGAACCGGATCCAAGACGTAGGCTTTTTTGGTTGTTACACAAGCCAGCTCTGCTTCTTTTAGTCTAAAGACTGGAAAAGAAAAGTAGCAATATTCTCAGTGGCAATAAGGAACATGAATTGTCACTGCAAAAAGTGGAAACTACCGAGGAAGGTGCAGGCATCCAGAGATCACCCGACGTGAGAGCCTTCCTTTGATCATACCAAAGTGGCAACAGTCGCACTGCGACGGATCTCCAACTGTCACTGTATGGTTGTAACCCCGAAAGGGACTCAGCTAAGGGTTTCTGAAAAAAGCAAAGGGATGGAATTCTCTTTGTTTCTTTGCCAAAGATGAGAGCGAATGATGGCTTGTCCTGTTTTGAAGGGGCCATCACCAGCTGTATTCCTCTATTGTAGAACCCATGTTTGCTTTGTCGTCTTATTTTCATTCTCCTGTCCCTTGCACATTCAACCTGCCCCACATCTCTCCCAATAATAGCTCGCTCTCACCATCACACACACACACCACACCCATGTGTATTAGGTTTCTGCAAGTGTTTAGCGTCTCGTTTTTGGTCAAATTTTTGGGGGTGCGATGATGCTTACGTCTTATCCAGCCAACTGGAATTCATGCGAAACCCGTCGCTATAGTGATGGATTCAGTTCAACCACACCCCGTGATTAAGCAAGTGAAACATTTTTTTACCAATGACTTCAGATCAAGGTGCAATCCTGTTTGGTCTCCAAGAGGGGGCAACAATTTCGAGAAGGAAAAGGAAAGTTACTTTAGAAGTGTGCAAAATGGGTAGTGTTTCCTGCATACCATTTTCTCCAAATATGCTTAGCCCTCTGTTGCAATTGCGGAAAGGTACTTCTCAGGGAGCAATTGCATCTGAGACGTGACACAGCTTGTTCGAGACACATGCGATGACACCCCGATGTTTAGCTGGGTATGCAAAAGAATCAGGGTGAAAACAAAACCTCATCATACGTGATGGGACACTTCTGCGTGCATTGATGATGCTCTTGGTCAGAACAAAAGAAAAGATAAAGCTGAATGAGTGCAGTGTCAGCCTTGTTAAATTCTTCCCGAAACGAAACACTTGAACATGCGTCTGACAGGGCAATAGCCAGCATACAGGACCCCCCCGCCCCCCTCCCCCCATCAAACTCCAAAAGGACTTTTCTCTCACAATAATAATAATTCAGCGCACTCACAGAGCTTGGTCCCTCCCTCTCTCTCTCTCTCTCTCTCTCTCTCACAACCCTCTTCCTGAACGCAAGCATGGTTTCTCTCCTACCCCACGGACTGCTTTGTTCAAGGCCCACTTGCCCAACAGATGCAACTCATCGGGGAAAAGGCGAATTATACTATTGAAGAATATCATTATATTATAGGACATACATACCCATCTGGTGAGTTTAAAGCATTTGTTAAATTCACTCTTTCGGGATTTGTGATTCCATTGTCTCGAGAAGAAATCTGGTGTGCGATTCATCCACACTCCCCAGTCATCACCTTTTCGGGTATATGATAAAAGTAAGAAAGGGTTGATCTTGATCTGAATTCAAGGCAATTCTTTCTCCAACTGGTCAAATTTTGTCCGGGATCCCAAAGGAAAAGGCTTTTCCATGTGGCGAACTTTGTGATTGATTTTGCTAGTTGTGCAAGAAAAGGTGAGCCTAGTGATCTACATAGGTTTCAGTACAGTTTAGCATTGTGCCTCCTGAATTTGGGTCCTCGTGTAGTTTCCTACAAGAAATATTATTCTGAGTTTTTTATTCTTACAGATTTTCCTCGTTGTGCCACTAACTACCAGCTTTCATATGAATCACTTGCTTTCCCAGCGTCAATGCTTGCTTGCCCAGCGTCAATGCTTGCTTGCTTTTGAGTTTGCTTGTTGTGCTACCATGTCTCTGATGCTATCCCCAAGTAGCACTCTCTCATACCTATAGGACCTTTTCAGGTCACGTTCACATGTGAAGCTCTTCAATGGCCAAAAAGAGGAGCTGGTTCACCTTAGTGAAGAGATTCTTTAGGCTAGAGAAGCAAACAAAGCCAGAGAAGGTTCTGAACATGTTGATTTTGCAATATTGCTTTAATGAAACCTCCAAATTTTCATTGTTGAGTTTGTGGCTCTGACATCAATTTATTTGATCAGAAGGAAAGAAGAAGGAAATGGGTGTTTGAGAGGCTTCCAGTTAAAAGTTTACCGCCAATTGCAGCACCTCCACCCCCAAAGACAGTTGATGATGCAGAGGAACAAGTGCAGAGCAAGCATGCCCTTAGCGTGGCTCTTGCTGCTGCAGCTGCGGCCGAAGCGGCTGCTGCGGCTGCTCAGATGGCTGCCGAGGTTGCTAAGCTCACAAGCAACCCTCAGCCTTCGTCTCATCAATGCGAAAAGGAAGTGGATGAACCTTCCATCGCTATAATACACCAGGAGACTACCCACATCACACATCAAAATGAAAGGGAAAGCCAAGAATTGGCTGCTATTAGAATTCAAGCTGCCTTTCGGGGATTTCTTGTGAGTTTACTCTCTCCATCCAATCTCGTTTACTTTCCCTGTGCTATTTCTAAGAAATTGTTGCTAGTTAAGAGTATTGACGTTGTAACTGCGGGTATGAAGACTCATCTTCATGCCTATGTAGAAGATCTGATGCTAATAGCTACGGAAAGATCTGTTCCCTGTCTTATGTAAATGAATGGGCTGTTGACACTTGCTGGTGGCATTAGGCAAGTTAAACCATGATTATGAAGAGAACGATGTGGAAGGATTATGGGAATGATGAAGTACCTAATTTTCAGATTTGATCATTTTATTTTCCTAATCATCAGGATGAATAGCCTTTGATTAACATTATCTCGGGGGAGAGATCTGCAGGCAAGGAAAGCTCTGAGGGCACTGAAGGGAATCGTGAGGCTTCAAGCCATAATTCGAGGCCGGGCTGTCCGGCGCCAAGCAATGACCACTCTGAAGCGCTTGCAATCCATTGTGGATATACATTCACAGGTCTGCGCAACCAGATCACACATCATTCAGAGGACTTTGCATTGCGACGAGGATTGTCAGATCAAACACATCAGTTACAAGGTATTGGTTCCTTTAAAAATGTCAGGTCTCTCTCCCCCTTTTGTTCCTTATCCCCGCTACTTCGGATGACCAAGTTGTCCTCAAGAATGTCAATGTTCTTTCATTATACTTGAAAAGACTCTGACATCAAACAGTTCAGGTTTTTAGTTTTTCAATCTGACCATTTTAAGGTATTTTAAGGTGGTTCAGCATATTTCTATTCTACTCTACTCTTGATCCGAAGGTGAAAAAAGACATTGGTGAATTTGTTTCGAAATCTTTAGGTCGATAAAAACAGCCAAAGAAGGTGGGATGACAGCTTGCTGTCTAAAAAAGACGCAGAGGCATTGTTCTTAAGCAAGAAAGAGGCTGCATTGAAGAGAGAGCGCATCAAGGGATACTCATTCAACCATCGGGTAAGAACAGCCTGTGCTTAGTACTTCATCTTGAGCCTATCACTTCGATTGATTTCTCAATAGAGGGTAAAATTATGCAGAAGTCGGCAGAATCAGAACACAGAAATCCCAACGGGAGGTGGAGGTATTGGTTGGAGCAATGGGTGGACACGCAACTTGCTAAAAGCAAAGAATTTGAAGATCTAGACCCGGTTCTGACTTCTCATCCAAAGCCAAAGGATGAGGATAGAAGACAATTTAAGCCGAAAAATAGTCCGAAAAACAACAGTTCGAGCCACTGGACTCCCCTCAATCTGCTCCAAGAAGGTACCCTCGCCATAAAAAGCAGTGCTCGATGGGAGATGAAGATTTCCCAAGTTCGCCTGCCATACCGACTTATATGGCCACGACCGAGTCGGCCAAGGCAAAAGCGAGATCCCTGAGCTCCCCCAAACTGAGGCCGGGGGCTTTTGATGCTTACTCGGATAGCTACTCCCCGTACAAGAATAAGCTCTCTCTCATATCTTCAATCGCAAGCGAAGTGCCTAGCTTCTACAAAAGTGGCAGGCCAAATGGTTACCAGCAGAAATCTCCAAGCCTGAAGGGCATTCCCGCTACTGTGAAACCAAGCAGAAACATCGCAAGGGAATTTAGCGTCGCTTGAGAGTACTGAAAACAGTGTTTTTTTTTTATCATAGGAGTGCTATGTTCGGATCAATTCAGTGATTAAGATCAAGACAAAGGAACTAGGAAACAGTTGTAGGAGCTTCAATGTAACAAACAGATGACATTAAAGTATCATGGTATCTACCAGCTTTAGACCATACGAGAATATGTTCCAATTCAATGTCATGACATGGGGTTATTAGAAACGGTGAACTAGTTACCTTCTGAGTCTTTTCCCAGGTCAAGTAAGGCCTTTCAACTATGCAGATAAATCCTCAGATCGTGAGTGGAACTCACATGAGCTTCACCAATTCCAAGGGCTGGAGATGGGGTAGAAGCCATGGGGAACTGCAAGTTGGACCGACACCGACATTGCCTCCTTTCACTCACTTTTACAAGGCCTCCACCGTACTATTTTCACACCCATTTTCTCATTCCAAAGATGAGCATGACATTATAAAAGTTTCAATCTTTTTCCTTTATGAAATTCTTCCCAAATCGAATAACTAGTTAAGGACAAGAAGCAAAAACCCTGCACTCCACCTCTCAGTTCACTCACACGGTGCTTTTCATAATTGGGAAAACATAAACAAAGGCAAGAGACATAAAATGAAGAAGAACTTCAAAGAGAGCATTGATTCGATTTTGGTTCATTTTCAAATAAGCTGCTTGGTTTAATATCTTTGTTTCCAAAAAAAAAAATACAAACGGTTTATGCTAGTCTATTCTATGATAAAATAAAATTGATAAATGATTATCACTCCTAGATTAGACTAAACAGAAAATGGCAAATGCCACAAAAAAATTTCAAAGTATGTCATCACACAAATATCCCAAATTTTTTGTATTACCAAAATAACTAAATTACCTATTGTGATATGAATATTCTCAATTTCAAATTTTTTTTATGTCATGAAACATAAATATCCTTAAGTCCTTTTTGTGTCAAATCAATACTTATAAAAGCATAACAAATGTACTCGAAAGCTACGTTTGGTCGTTTGAATTTAAATTAGAAATCTTCTCAATATCCTCTCGATTATAAGAAATCATATTATATGTTTGGTGTAATTTGGATAAAATATTTTTAAAATTTTTTAAAAATCTTCCAAATATCTCTCTAATCATCCTTGTGCCGAAGGAAGCTCCTCTCACACATAACCCGTTTGGCGAGCGAAACCGCCTCATGAGTGGGCTACCGTAAGAGAAGGCCTCTTCATCTCTAAATCCATCGATGCCAACTCTTCATTGATGGTAATTACATCTTTTGCAAGTCAGATGTCAATTCGCAACCAAGATTTTGAAGGGCATGATAAGAACAGTGAAAATAAGGAAGAGAGAAAAATCGAAAAAGGAATCAAAGACATTAACAAGGAGGCTCTCCCATATATGGCGGATGGTCCCCCAACTTCTTCCCTGTACGTAGGCGTGAAAAATCCAGACCAGAATCAAGACTCTGATCACCACTCGGAGTGAAGCAAAGTGAATTTCAGGGATTTTTCATAGCTGCTTGCAGGGATAGCAGAAGCTTTTGTTCATATTCTGAATTTTAATTATAAATTTTTCAAAATTTTTTCCAGATTTTACATGTCATATCCGTGTTTATTCCACCCCTAGGTGGGATTTTTTTTTTTAATCCGGACTATTTCTGATTGTATTCGAATTATTCAGCCCACCAAACGCAGTCAAAGGGGTTTAAACAAAGGGGATATGGGACTCCCTTCCGCATGAGCTTAAGCTGGGATTCACCCAAACTTGGCTCTTATGCCTACTAAAGTTCTCATCCACAAAAGAGCTTTTGCGAGGTGAGAGTAACTCTGAAGGCTTTTAAATAGAGGGGCTTGATTTCTCTCAAGTAATGTGAAGTAATGTGAAGTAATGTGGGACATCCTTCCATAGGGGCTCAATAAGCTCCAACTTTTCGAAGTTAAAAAAAAGTTCAAGATAATTAGGGCCTATTTGTTTTTATTCCAATTTTTTTGTTCTTTTGTTCTTTTATTTCATGGAATAGAAAAAGAATAAAAATCCGTGTCCACTAATATTGTTATTCCCTAGAATATAAAGTTGTTGCAGAGAATAGATTTGAAATGAGAAGTAGAAAAAAGTAGTTTTTTAGAATAATTTCTAGAAACTTATTTCTTGAGGACTACCCACCACTCGCTGCCCACCGTTGATCGTCGCCCGTTGCCCATCACCGCCTCCCCCGGGTCACTTGTTGTAGCCCTTCACCTAACGGGTAGTGACCAATGATCGGCGATTGGCAATCGCTGACCGACGTGCGGCTGCCAATTGAGTGGTTGTCGATTGCAAATCACCGTCAACTGTCGCCACCATCGAGGAAAAAAGAAATAATTTTTTTTATCGGTACCAAACGTATTCCTATTCTTTTTTTATTCTGAAAATTATAAATTTTTATAATTATTAAACGCCTTGTTTTACTTATAAATTATTCTAGAGAGTATGCCCACTCATTGTATTGGAAAGACTGTCAAAGAGAATGGCAGTTTGATCGAGCAGTAGACCTGATAGGATAGGACTCTTTAAGAAATAGAAAAGAATTATTTTTCAAAATAAAGTGTTCCCTAAAGTAAAAATGTTATTTAACGCACTCTAAAGCTCCATTTGATAACATTTATATTTCTTCCGATTTTTGTTGTTTTGTTCCTTGGAACAAAAAAACAAAAATCCATCTGATAATGTCAGTTCACATTTTTATTCCCCAAAATAGAAAATTATTTTAGGAAATAGATTTGAAAGAGAAACAAGAAGTAGAAAAAATTAGCTTTTTATTTTAAGGAATAATTTCTAGAATAAGTCATTTTCTTTTCTTTTTTTCTTCTTCTAACCGATCACTCGCTAGATGCCTTCAGTCATCGGTTGCCGCTGCCACAGCCAGTTGCTGCCCACTGCCGTCGCCCAATGTCGATTGTCGCCCACTATTGTTAGAAGAAGAAGAAGAAAGGAAAATAAAGAAAAGAAAAAAAATAAACATCTGAAAAAAATATTTAAAATTAAAAGAAATTTTGCATCATAAACATTTTTTTGGGTGCATTCCTATTTTTTTTCTATTCTGGAAATAAAATTTTTGTATAGTTACTAAATGCGTTTTTTACTTGAAAAATTATTTTAAGGAATAGAAATAAAAAATAAATATTTTTAAATAGAAATTATTTTCGAGAATAGAAATATTACCATGCACATTCTCACTCACAGTCGACGAATTGACAAAATCAGGATTTCTAATAACACCTAAAAAAAAAAAGTTCGGAATTTTTGTGTGCATGATTTGAGGTTTTTATGGTAATTGACCCAATAAAAAAATGTTGCAGGGCTAAGAAAGGATACGATGGACCAAGCCAGCCCAAGCTATCCCAAGCCTATAAACAATTTCCTTTTCTCTTTTTAATTTTCCGTCTCTTCGTTTCTTCTCCGGAACACCGCAGGGCAGGAAGAAAACCCTACCGTCGCCACCCATATCTCCCTCTCGAAGAAAGCCCGAAGCTTTGAATCCGGCGGAACCAGATCGACCATGGTGTGCATACGCAAGGCCACGGTGGACGATCTGCTGGCCATGCAGGCTTGCAATCTGATGTGCTTGCCCGAGAACTACCAGATGAAGTACTACCTGTACCACATCCTCTCCTGGCCTCAGCTTCTCTACGTGGCGGAGGACTACAATGGCCGAATCGTCGGGTACGTCCTGGCGAAGATGGAGGAAGAGACCAACGAGTGCCATGGCCACATCACCTCTCTCGCCGTTCTCCGCACTCATCGCAAGCTGGGACTCGCCACGAAGCTCATGAATGCTGCTCAGAATGCCATGGAACAGGTTTTTGTTTCTCTTTCCGTGACGGCTTTTTTTTTTTTTTTGGTATGCCGATGTCTTGATTTTGCTTGGGATGCTGTTTTCTGATGTAAAGTTTAGGGCTTTTGATTGATTTGTTGTTTGGGTTGGTCTTACCTAGTTCCGTGATCGAAGCATACTCGTCTTATGTAGATTTCGGTCAGAATTAGGTTAAATTTGGGAGAGCGGAATGATGTTGATGGAAGATCATTTTAGACCATGGAAAATCGATCGTAGAGCTTAATTTGGGGGTATTATTCGGCATGATCTGTTTGGATACCATGGAATTGTTCGCACTGTGATAATTGAACTTTTTTTCCTCCAATTTTATTTAGTGGTGAATTGCTGGAAATTCTTAAGAGTTCACTATGGATAACTTTGGGGCAATAGTCTTCCTTCCGTGTCCCCTTTTGATGATGGTTAGGTGCGAATCCAGGTAAGAACATGGTTAGGTGAAATCAGTTTGTTTAGTTCGTTTAGCTTAGGTGTGGTGAATGTGATTGTATTGGCATGCACGTGTGTGCACACACACATATATGTATATACATGGTAATATTTATAAAGTAGAGGGATTTTTTACTGGATTGTCCTTCGGAGACATGATAATTTATAAAGTCCTTGCATACCTTGTATATGCGAATCTATTTATATAACTTGAAGCATCTTAATATGCACATCGTGGTGTAGTTGTAATCTCATACACAATGCACATACCAATTTTGCCAAAGCAAATATAGTAATGATGACATCGTAAGTGACTTTTTTTGAGGTGATATTTCACATCATCTATGGTCATATGAGTGCATGTCTCTCTTTTAAATACTGCAGAGAATTGTCTCCATGTCAATAGTTATCTTTCTTTCGGTGAAAAGTGGGTGGTTATCTGCTTGTTTGTGAGTGTGTGGTAGCTAGACGACAATATATTGGGCTGATGAACCTCTTATCTTGAGCTTAATAGGTGGAAATATTTGTGGCCTGAAACATAGTCAGTTAGCTTTTAGTTTGAAGCCACATTAACAAGAAGTGGCACTAATTTTCATTCTTAAAAGTATGAGTAAGTGAGTAGCCTTTATAAGATTCACTTCTGATCATTACCCATAAAATGCTTGCTTGAACATGTTGAAGCATGAAGAAAAAATGTCATGCTTATCCCTTTAAGAGATCTCTGCAGGTTTATGGGGCTGAGTATGTTTCGCTGCATGTGCGTAAAAGCAATCGTGCTGCATTCAATTTGTACACTGAGACACTGGGGTACAAGATACATGACGTGGAGGCAAAGTATTATGCAGATGGAGAGGATGCATATGACATGAGGAAGCAGCTCAAGGGAAAGCAGAACCATCATCACCATCATCATCATCGTCATGGGCATGGGCATCATCATCATCACCATCATCATCATCATGGGGATGGGTGTTGTTCAGGTGACGTCAAATCCGGGGTAATTGAAGCTGGACAAAAACCGGATTCTAAGGCTAACAAAGCAGGCTGATGAAGAGAGTTGAAGTGGGAGCTCAGAGATATTGCTGGCCATTTTTATATCATTTTGCTGTTAGTTCGGTTAATTTATATGTGAAAAGAAGAAGGAAGTTGCAGCTTTTGAAAGTTTAATGGAAACTCTTCACAAGTTTGCCTTGTGAACCACTCTGGAGCGTGTTACATAAATTACCTTAAATCATTTAGCAAGTATTTGCGTCATTTTGTCATTATTCCTTTTCCCACTTATGTTTTTAGCCTTAACCCCCTGTTTTCCTCTGGTCTATAAATGGTGGTGACATGTTTTACATGCTTCCATGGGATTTGATGACTTTATTCACAAGCATAGGTAATGATAGGAGTTGTTATAAACGATAGTAGAGCGCGATCCAAGTAAACGTGTGATTGAGGAGGCCGTATAAGCGATTTTTACTTCAGCTTCTGTTTTTGTTTTTAATGTTTGAGGTTTGATTGTTATTTGAAATGGAACTTTCCCTATAGCATATGTCATGTGGACATTTGCATACGAATCTATTATTTTTATTGGAATAGATCCTTTCTTGCTTCGTTTTTAGTTGATGGTGCTCTTGGTTCTTCAGAACCAGACACGGTTTCTGCATTATCTTCCTCCGCTTTTCATTCAGAGTTGGATAGAGATTTTTGAAAGAGGATTCGATCCATTTCTCTCCAAAATGGAGTCGTTTTTTCAAGAAAATAAAATAAAAGGGAAAATGAAATGAAAAGGAGCAGTTGTTTCAGATACAATCTCTTTATTTGATCTGATAACTCTGAAAACATTGTTAACAACTAGAAAAAACTAGGAACAAGCGATGTGTACTGTCATAATAAATCATCACTCAATAGTAAAGAAACAAGTGATGATATTATAGCTTAATATGCTAAGTTTTTGCTAAAAGATCATGATCAATATACTGACCTTATGGCATATGTTTATGATCAATGCATGATACAAGTTAATTTAATCTAAATTTCTGTCGTTTAGTTATAATTTTCACTGAAGATTACTCCTAATTTTAAGAAAGGAAGTAGTAGCAAGTAAGCGAGGTGTTGGTTTCAGTCTCACTGTGTTCATCCCTCACGAACTCACATGTCACACGGAGCCAGAAGCAAATGTAATAAATCTTGATCTCTGCGGTAGTAACTGCATATAATGCATTGGATTGCCTGGCAATAGCAAAGGCGGCACCCATAATCCAGAATGAGCTTCGCTGAGCTTGAATTCAAGCTCTCCTGTGCCTGATATGCCGCTGTGGAACTGCAACTGCTCATGTCCATCTTTCCTGTCGATATGGTAGATGTAGGAGAGCTTGAAGGGGAACCTGCGCGACAAGAGGACATGCTAGGGGAGCAACGGATAAAAGTGGAAGCTAGTTTTTCATGGAGCAAGGGTAGCGCCATGGCCTGATTTAGGAGAATGAAGGACCTCAGGAAGAAGCTTTCCTGCCTTCTTGACGCTTGAAAAACATCCTTGCCGGAGAAAGACTGTGATCGCGTGACAGGAAGGAGAGAAGTGTTGTCAGATCCCCAGGAAAACTAGCACTAGAGAGAGCTTTTATCTCCAAGTTCAACTGGGGTGAGGAAGAAGCCGAGTGCAGAAGATATCATGGGTTCGGCGATAGGATCCTTGCCCGGATTTTCACATTCAAAGCAATCACCTTTGGGGCAGGTGGTTTTCTCAACGGTAGGAGATGAGATTGAGATTGCAGAGCTCGAGCTCTTAATCTAGGCTGCTCCAATTCCAATATCCGCTCTCCTTGGAATATCACTGTTCTCCACAAGCTATCAGGGAGCATCTAACCGCAACTTATGCTGCTAGAGACTTGATATCGTGTGGCCTTCGCAGTGAAGCGGATGAAGCTCCCCATCCAGAGACTCACCAAAATATGCCTTGCCTTCCTCTGTAAACTGCATGCATTCAAAACTCAGGCTCTGTCCTCGTATTAGAGTAAAGAAGGGGAACTATGGCTCTGTTATGGGGGTGGATGGCAGTGCCGATCACTTCACTAGACAGAATTTCGACTTTTTCATGGAAGAAGTAGAAGGAGAAGCGAGCTTGTAATGCTTTGCCTTTTCATCTAGGAGGGGCAGGGGATGATATCACTGGGAAAGCTTATGGCCGAGAGCATATCCTATCACTTATTCTGTCAGAGCGAGTAGATTACGACGGCTTGGAGGAATCAGCTTGTTTCGTGCCTATAGTTGGCAGTGCAGGAGTTGGCAAATCATAGCCAGACTCATCTTCTTGGACGCCCAGGTGAATCACCTGAGGTGATATCGCATTTTGGCCGTCCTTTGTGGCTTGAGCTTCCTCCTGATAAGGACATGGACATGGACGGGGTCATCCATGGAATCTTGCGTTCGACAGCTGGTTTGGGATATAGCCAGGGGACGATTGTGTTCTCCAGGGGTTGACTGAGTGATGGGCATGCATTGCAATCCGTGCCAAGGGACAGGAGATACTTGCTGGTCCTTGACGGTTTCATTTCCGTTCTTGTTTTCATATGACCAAGAACAAACCATCTTTCTCAGAGAATCGTTCGTTACCGTAAATGGTCTACTGATCATAATTTTCTTTGTAACTTCGTTATGTCCATTAAAGCCTAATGGATCCAAGAGAGTTCCGTTCGATCCCGGCCTAAGAGCATTAGAGCTATTGAAAGTTAAGAACGAAAGCGATTTTAATTTGCAATTCTAGTGATTTTTGCGATTCAACCGGCATTGTTCTTGTTGTTTCGACTCTTGTGAATGTTTTCATCACCAATGAAACAGAATTCCTATTATCTCGCTCGTAAAACCATCCAAATCGCAATTTCGATGATGATGACTAGAGGGGCAAAGGCCTAGAAAGATCGTCCTAATTCACTGAGACCTTTTTTTTTTTTTATGGGTCGAAATACTGAGACTTCTTAATGGCCATAAGCAATCCACAAATGAACCCAGGTGAACTTGCTCCTATCTCTGTTGAATTTACATCGTATTAATGTAGATGTTCATTATCAAGACGATAACATGAAAGAATTACGTCTTTCATAATCCAATAGAGCAAGATCTCGAGTACTAATTTAGCACGACACAACCGTCAAGTTCAATTACGAGTACCCAAAAGTTCATCAGCTGCAGCTGCCAAGCCAGCGCAGCAACGATCGGCAAACACATAACGAGCATTAACCGAGACACAATATCCTAATTCCCAATTGTCATCCCAACTTGTTCAGAAAACTGGATGCACAACATATCAATATAGAATTCTTCATTCAAGAAATCCTAAACTAATCATTTGACTGTAAGCCCATGCTAACAAAAAGAGGAAGATAGAAGCTAGAACATGTCCTAGTCCTAGTTGCATAGACTAAGGGAACTAGTCAATTACATGTGAGGAGATGTTGCGGTCCCTGTACAGATTCTGGTTTGCCTCCAAACCAACAACCCTAGGGAGCACACGTCTTTGATATTAGCTGGTGAAATTACCTGAAGAATTGACACTTACTAAGAGACAGGTTGTCAAACATTCAATGTTACAGGGCAAGGTTTCTTTGAGTTGCTTCCATTTTCAATAATAAATCCTTAATATCGGCTTCCATTCTGCTCTTCATGCTGAAATATTCTAGATGGGCTCTTTCTAAAGCCTGCAGCTCTTCAAGTTTTTGTCTGCGCAATTCCTGAGCCTCTGGCAAGCGCAATTTTGCAATTCGGGCCGTGTACTCCTCGTCAATCTTTTCATTCTTGGCCGCTGCTATACGTTTCAGTCCCTCAGACTCTCTTCTTGCATCATCAGCACGATTTTGAAACATCTTCGCTTCCGCTTGTTTAATTCTGACAATACTTTCCAACTCATCAAATAACGGTTCTTTCTTATCACTCCTCTGTAACTCCAATTCCAAAGCATGCTTATCACTCCGGCCAATGTTGGGGCTTGGAACTATACTGCTTACACGTTCCCCTTGGAAAGGAACCTTTTCCGCTACTGCAGCCGTGACCCACGACATATCCTGGCTAGTTCCAACCACATTGTTGATTCCTTTCCCTCGTTCGATGCCAGAATCCAGAGTTTTATCATATTTCGCTGAATCAGATTCTGCCATCACAGTGAAGAACAAAATAGCAGATTCCGGTTAACAACACAGTCGAGCAAAGTGCAGAAATGTTAGCTTTCTACTAACTTAATAGCACAAACTTAAACAAATCTAGTCCCAAGTACATTTACTTAATATTGGTTTCTTTGATATCCACTGAATCTTCTATATTCTGTATGCAATTCTTCCTGCACTATAAACAAGTACTTCTGATTCAGGTCAAAGTTTTATGATTCTTGACACAAAAGCAAAAAACAGCCTAGCAAGAAATATTTTTTTTTTTTTTTGAGGGGGGGGGGGGGGGAATAGGCTAAAATTTTCAGGGATGGATTTAAGCATGAATCCACCTATCTGATTCACCCTACAACCTACGCATTCGTAATAGAGAAGAAATATAGTGAGGCAGTACATCATCCATCAGAAAGGATTCCAAGTAGAAACATATATCATAGCTGCCCATAATTATGTATTTCTTCATAGTTTACTCACAGGTGTCCTTGTCCCTTAAATTTGCATCCCTCTTTCAAAATTAAGCTTTACTTCAAAAATCTAAAATTAAAGAGTCAATGCAGAAAATCTATCCAACATGCATGTCTGACGTATCTAAATAACTCCTTTAAAGTAACAAATAGTCAGACCAGGAACGACCAGGCTCGAGGATTCAGAACATTACCATTCAGGAAAGTCATGATGTGACTGTATACATCAGGAAGGTTAGCTTTGTTTGCCAATCTCACCAGCATCTGATCGGCAACTTCATATAATCGTTTCCCTCTCAAGTCCTTGCTCGCCTGGAAAATCCTCTTGACATGTTCGAAGCTCTCTGTAAAAATTCTCAACATTCCATCCCCTTGCAAAATTTTGGAAAACCTCTTTCACAAATCCAAACATCTCAGACAGATGATCGCAAGCAACACAATGAAACTGCATCTCTGTCATTCCTTGGGTGCCAGCCGCACTATGTCCATTTCTAATATAAGATTCCCTTATGGCACACTCCACATGACACCAATGAAGACAAACATCACAACCAACCCAACTACATGTGTTGGATGCCATGTCAAACTTGGAGCAGACCAGGCACATACAATCACTGCAAAAGCCATTCTTTACACAAACCTTGCAGTCACACCCATTAGCAGGTAAAGCACTCCGACAGGAAACATTTCTACATCTTAAATTCAGAAAAATCTCAGCCAAATCGGATGATGGAAGACTGGACGGAACTTGAAGATAGTCCGGCAGACCAGTTTTTAGGGCAACCAAGATCTCCAGTTGAGCTCGATGGCATTTCGATAGCATCTCAACAGTTATATCTGATCTGTTCTGCAGCGCTTCTCGAAAAGCCAATAGTTGCTGATGCTTATCTCCATTAACCATTAACTCCTGGATACTTTCTTTGAAATATGCCAAAGATTCCTCTCTCATCTCGCAGAGTTTTCTAGCAATTTCATACAATGGTTCCGAAACCATCTTCTCAACGAGCGACTCAACAAATTCAGTTCCACTTCCACCCATCAATAGTTGATTGGGCTCCTTTCGGCTACCACTCCGGTATAAGCTACCACCATGTTTCTCCCTCGCCGCTTGTTTCTTATCAAAGCCATAACTCGTCCCCAGATCATGAGATCCAACGCTCTGTGAAGGGGACTTGACATCATCATGACGCTTTGTCTGCCCTCCCAACACTTGTTTGTTAAAACTCAGTTCCAGTCCACTGACCATTTTACTGCTTCCCTCTGCCCTAAGATTCAGTCCTTGGACGAGATCACTATTTGAATTGCGATGCACAGCTTGAGACTGGTAAAGAGAGCCGTTTCCATTACTGAGAGATCCTTGATACACCGGAGCTTCCTTAGGCTTAGCCTCATTCTGAGCTAGTGCCTGCCAATCAACTCCCTGAAACAGAGGGCGACTCTTCACGGATTGTTCATAATCTACTGAATTCTGAGTAAGAGAACAACTTGGATTGTGGAAAAAGGATTGAGATCCCGAAAAGGACATTGACTGCGTGAAGCCTTCTGAGTTAGTACGAAAAGTAGACCAGGACTGCACACTTCTGCATTGGCTAGGGGAAGCAGGAGCAGCGGTTGTGTCATCACCCGTGGCGCCAATAGGTAACAACACATTTGGCAAGCTCAGAGAAAGATCGAGTTGCTCCATCCCCAGTTTGTCATCTTTTTGCCTAGTAAGGCCCGCATTATCTGATTTTTCTGCCTTCCTAACAGGAGAGCTTGAGAATAACTCAAAACCCCTAGTGCTTGGCCCTTCCATGTCCATATCCCTGCTACTCACAACATCTCTAAATTCTCTTTCAACCCATACGCGTTCTTCGGCAGCTTCAGCAACTTTGATTGGCATAAAAGCAACGCTCTTGCCTTTGTCCTTGAAGCTATGTACAAGCCTTTCTCCACCCAAGCCCGTATTATCATCAGGCAGCACAGCCCCTGCTGGTTCTCCTAGTTTTAACTCCTGCGATTCTGCACCTTCTTCCTTGAGTTCAAGATCAATACCCTTGTCTTGTTTAGGAGGTTCTTCATCATGTAAGTGCTTCCCAATAACCCTATAATGAACAACTCCCTCTGCAGACTCCAAGTGACCTCCCCAGCTCTCTTCCTCCCCTTTCAGAATCTCCCGATCCTTGACAATTGCACTATCAGATTCAGTTTCACTTTCCTCGCCATTACTCCCACTCATCTCGTCATTTGAAGTCTTTCCATGATCTTGAAAGGCCTCGTCTGTATGTTCCCTCTTCTCCTCAACTGGACTTCCTTCAGGGCACTGCTTCCCTTCTTCACAATGCGACTTACCAGCTTCTTCAGCAACCTCGGCTCTACCCTCACTCTCTACAACTTCCCTATGAACAGACTCCAATTGATCAGCCTTTTGGGGGCTTCCTCCATTCCCAGCCTCAGGAACCAACTTAAGTTCACCGGCCGCTTCCGGTTCCAGCTCTCCTTCCTCCATTTCGCTACTACTGCCACTCTCAGCCAGCAACTCCTCGTGTTTCTTGGTCTCCACACTCCTTGACCTCTCGCTCGACCAGCTCGGGGACTTCTCCTTCTCTTTTGCCTTAACCTCTCCGGCCTCCAGATTTTTCGGCGGCGACCTCATCCTAGACTGCTGTTCACTACCGGAATCGCCTCTGGACACGCTAGGTGACTTCTCCTTCTCTTTCTCCCTCACTTTTCCATCTCTGAAACCTCTCCGAGATTGCTCACTCCCCGAATCTTTCGACCACGTAGGAGATTTCACATCCCTCAGCGCCTTCCTCTCCCTATCTTCCATAAATCCAGCTCTGAAACTTCTGCCCTCGTCAACTTCTTTGCTCCCATTCCCGTATCTCTGCCAAGAGGACGACGAAGTGCTCCCCTCACGCCTCGATCTGTCTCTCTCCGATCGGAATTTCTTAGGAAACTCCTTCGGGCCGGAAAAGCCATCCGATCGGTGAGCGAATCCGCGATTATTGCCGCTGCCGTACCCATCTGCTCTATCGGCGAAATCGACACCGTGCCCCTTCCTATCGCCGTGCCTATCGGGGCCAAACCCCGAGCCCAACCCTTTGCTGCGATTATCGTAGCGCTCCAAATCGTGGTCGGAGCGCTTGCGGGGGATCCTCATGCCGTCGCGGGCGTCGTCGTCGAGGGACCGATCTCGGTCGTATCGAGAGGAGTAAGAAGCGAGCAACACCTTGCGAGGAGGAGCGTCGCCGCCGCCGCCGCCGCCGCCGCCGGGCTTGGCGGAGTAGAAGCCACTGCGGTGGGAAGAAGAGGAGGAGCGGTTGGGAGCGGAGTCTTTACAGAGGCTCTTGTCGCCATAGTAGTCGAGATCATCGCAGGACCGCAACCTCTTCATGATCCGACCGACCGCTTCAAACCCTGCCGCCGAACCCAAGAAAAAAGCAGAAAACGAAAGGAACGGCTCAAGGGAGAACGGCGACGATGGGCTCCGAAATCGCGACCCGCAGGTCCGTGATCATGTCCGATCCCAGCTCCGGCAGCAGCAGGCGAGCCGAAAAGGCTCGACCTTTAGGAAGGGAACCGAACCGAACCAAACCAAACCGGAGAGAACCCTAATCGGCCCAGTCGGATGCTAGACCTCGGAGGAAGCAAGGAACAAAAAGGGAAGGGGGGCAGCCGGTCGAACGGCGAGAAGCGAAGAACCACCACCGACACCGACACCGACACCGACACCGACACCGAGGAGGAGCGATGATGGACGGATGGATCCAGAGAAGGAAGACGGAAGAAGGAAGGAAGGAAGGACGGAGATGGTGGTGGTGGGCAGGGCGGAGAGATTAGGGCAGCGGGTACACTGCACACGTGGAGGTGATTGGATCGAGATTGGAGGAGGGCATTGGGGTGGGAGTCAAATTTGCGGAAAGAGAGAGAAGAGAAGAGGAGAGAGAGAGACACACAAAACATAGAAAAGTCATTGTTGCAGTGAAAATCAGTCAACGCAGTTTAACCACTGTTCCTCGTTCGTCGTGTCGTGCCCCTCTTTCCCCCCCCCCGTTGTCCGTCCGCAGACAGAGACGGGGAGAGAGAAAGAGAGAAGACGACTCGGATACGCAAGGTGCGCACTGCGCATCCCTCTTTTCACAGCCGGGGGCCATTGAATGCCCCAACCTTTTTGACTTTGGTGGTCTCCTCTTCCCCCAAAAAAGGAAAAAATCAAAATAAATTATAAATCAAAATAAATTCCAAAGTGGGGTGTGACTTGGGGGGCGTGGGGTGGTGTGCGCGAGCGTGCGTGTGGAAGGCACTAATCCTAACGTCACCCAGCGGTCTCTTAATGGAGATCTGAATGCGATCGACCGTCTGATCTGGCGAGAATGTGTGTGTGTGTGTGTGGGGATGGAGCTAGTAAGTCTGAATCATCCCATTATAACGTCAACCCCCACCCCTGCCTCCTCCAATTTGTAGCTTCCTTTAAACAATTTGTTATGTATAACATGGAGGCTAGCTAGAATCGCACGCACGCGGTAGGTGTTGACAACTCCAAGAGTCCAATACGTATTATATATATTTCCTTATATATGTTGTTCAATCATCAAGCAAGGGGGCTCCTTCGAATTAAACAAGAGAAACAAATATGTACTAACAAAGAATCCCAAGTGCTCGGATCTTTTTAAGTACTTGGGCAGTTCTTCAGAGGATGCATGGAGAAATATAAGGCTTGTTTAATGATGGTTAATCTGGAAAATTGAGTGTCGACGTGACATAATTGGGTACTTGCTGATGGGCTTTGGCAAAAACATGAGTAAGGAGGATTTAGAGGAATTCAGTCCGTCCGTACCCACACCATATTGGCAAAATCTTCCTCAAATTCGGATTATCAATAAGGGAGTGAGGCTGAGCTCGCTTGAGCAACCAAGGACCGGTCTCTTCTTGATCTGGGAACCCGTGTCTGGGCCAGTCGCGACCCGACCCGACCCGGCCCGGCCCATCATGTTAGGCTTATCCATTCTCATCGTGTCTACGCCCTCGAAATATCTGTTGGCGACTCTTCTCTGCTCTTTTGTTCGTATTCGCAAGACAGATATTCCCGTTTGGTTCTCCGTTCCGCTCCCGGCTTCTTGAAAAAGTGATGCGAGTCGAGGTTATCTTCTTCTTCATCGACAACGGGGGGTCAAATCCTGCATCTTGATCACTGCACAGACCCATCCCGCCATGTCATAGAACCTCCTCTGACCGCTCTCGTTCCAATTAGTCAAACCACTACAAGTCACAGAGACTTCGAGTTCCATCCTTGTGGGCTTCCGTCCATGGCTTCCTTCTCTTTCCATCACCACTACTTCCGCGGCAGATCTACTGCGATTCAAGAAGTCAAGCGTAGTGACTCTTCCAAGCACGTTATCGCCGTTTCTTGCATGGGCCATGACCGAGAGCATGACGATCCCGTAACGCAGAAGCCGAAGAAAGAAAAGCAGAGCAAGAAGCCAACCTTTGCTGGAATGATAGATGGTTTTGAGAAGATAGGGAAGGGATTGAAGCACAATTTGAGGCCACAGAGGAAGGGTGACTGGAAAGATTTGGCTCTGATGAGTTTATCTTTTGCTGTTTATGTGTACATGTCTCAGAAGATTGTTTGTGCTTACTACGCTTGGGTGTCCATGCCAAAGCAGCCCTGGTAATCAGTAAATAAGCGAAGTTAAGCCATCTTCATTGTTGTAAGAGCTAGAGATTGTGTATGTTATTCCCAGAATCCAATGCTGTTGGTAAATTATGACGGCAAGCATCTTCATGGTGTATGTCGCAACTCATTAAGATCTCTGTTTTGATAAAAGTGGCTCACTTTTTTGACATATCTTCTTACCGGAAACTGTCGGTGTGAAACTCTTTTAACTGTTCTCTTGCAATACATGCTGGAAAGTTATAGTCACAAACCATTACGTAGAAGTTTGAATGTGATTACTGTAATTGACCATGGAATTGAATATTGAATTTCGCCAGTCACGGACTAACAGAGTGCAAGATCCAGTTGATCACTGATCGCCTAGTAAGCATGTTAGGTAGGCATTTTTGACCACACAAATGGGATGGCGTTCCTTAATGACCACATGGTTTAAACTGTGTAGAAAATAATAAAATTTCTCAAATAATTCTTTGCTGCCATATTAGTTCCGATCACTTTTTACATTATCACTTTTTTTCCCCATTAAAAGCACAAACCATTTAATCAGCGGAATAGATGTACTAATAGGCTCCTCAATGATGTCAATCTTGTGCCCTTCCTAGGTGTATTACTGTTTCTTTGAATGAATGTGGATATGATATGTAATTAGATAGATGCTAGTCAGCATAGCTAACCTAGTTGCCAAATTGACTGTTGGAGAATTTAAGCAATAGAGGTGGACTAACAATTTCTTTTATATCTGGAGATTAAGACATATATATCTTCGATAGAAAAAGTAGGCTCAATGTATTGTCTATAGATATTGTTGATGCTGAAGGTTATACAGGAGGTGGTGGCAAGTCTAGCAGCAGCCAGAATCCAACACAATCATCTGAATCCAGGTCCTCTTGGATGGCGAGGAAATGTAAGCCCCCACAGGACTTTTTTGCTGATTCCCAAGCTTCGGCTTCAGTTGTAGTCACGGGAGATTTCTTGTAGGTTGCGTAAACATAACGTGTTGAAATTCCAACCGAAAGAATCAAGCTGGCTCGACCAGTGTCAGCTTCAATTGAACTGACCTCCAGTCCATTCATCCAAGCTGCGGCAGTGGAACAAAGATTATAATATAATTAAATTTTGAGAGCTGTAGTGAATATAACTATATAAAATTTTACGAGGCCAAGTGTCATTACAGTTAGATGACCAGTGTGATGGTTAGAGGAGAGATAGCTCTTAAGAAACAACTAAGTGTTAAGAAGAGATAAACTCAACTGCGAGTCTGCAACTATGCAAGCAAGCCTAGCTAGAAAATAGTTATGTACTCATGATTCCATGAATCCTTTAACAAAACAGAGTATTAATTGATAGAGTACTGAGAAGACCAAACCGTGACTTTTAATTCTGTCAATCTCACAAGGACTGTTGCATACTAATAATGTACTCCTGTTTTCCGATTAATGCATCATCTCGATTCATTCCCAGTTCAGCTAATTAGTGGACATCAAAGCCACCAGGAATAGATGTCAAAATATTAGGTGCATTTGCTCTTTGCCGCTGGCTATAAGTCCTAGGATATCAGCCTCATTTTATGATGCATGGATGTGAGGAGCTGCTGTTAGTCAAGCTTCATAAACCTTTCCTTAATGCCAAATTGAACGTCAGATGGTGAAACTTTAATCAAACTACACACTGCCGTGCTGTATGTCAAGTGAGTGTGGAAGCTCGAGATACTTCATTATCACTAGAAGATTCTGGCAGGATGCAATAGAATCAGTAGCATGCTAATGTCATGCAAGAGATATACAGAAAAAGAATGCACCTGCTAGTGGTTGTGCACGTGAAGATGCAACAGCCAACCCTGGTATCAACGTATTGTCATCTATCTCAATGCCCAATAAATCCAAATCCAGACCTGAACCGAACACATATCTCGTGTCCAAGCCAGAGATTTCCTCACAAACAGCTACAGAGAAAGAGAACAATAAATCAACTGAAGAGTTCCAAAATGTGTGTGCTTGTATGTGGAAAAAATGGATGTCATGATATAAAGACTAAGCACACACCCTTGTTTCTAATTTCCACAAGCGTCTATAGAGATCATTGTAATGCCTTCACATGAAACTATTAATTCACGAGGACAATCATGACTGAAGGGTTCGTACCTGAGTATGGTAATTGGACAAATGCCCACTTCTCCCCAAACAGATTTTCAGGAAGTTCCATTGGGAAAGGGTTATCAAGAGCCATAAGGGGCTTGGATCCTTTCTGAAAACCCGGGTGACGTGTATACATTGTCTCATACCGCTCTTCTAGCCAGAGCAGTAGTGACACACACTGAAATACAAACATTACTGAATGAAAGTCAGTACACATAGAGCATGCAAAGTTAACGTGTAGAAAAATTTCTTCCTCATGTGATACTAAGAAAACCACAGAATCAATACCCAAAGGAAGAAAAAAGGAAGAAATGAAGCTATATTATCCATTACAAATAGAGCAAGATGGAAGCAGCAGCAACATGCTAACCCATCCATGTCCATCACATCCTGAAGTACTTTTCACTTATCTAAAACGATACATACGAAGTTAGACAAAACACAGCAGGATGGGGGTGAAGAGAACGTTAGCGTGGCTGATGAGGAAGCTTCTATCAAATAGACGTGCTATTCTTTCTATCCAATACAAAGCACAAAGTCAAGAAGATGTCAGAACCTTAGTATCTGTCCAACAATTTAGGAACTTTTAATATGCTCATCCAACTTCATTTCGAATTTTCAACGGAGACAAGATTGAATCCTTTTTTGTTATCTTACCAGTGAATGTTCCCATCTAAAGGGATTCACAAGTGAACAAAATAACATGAAGATACAAATGGAACCGTAACAACTTAGCGAACTGTACATACCCGCTTACTCGGAACAGGCTTTATGCCGAGCTCCTTACATGACTTTGTGATAATCGTCTGCATCTGAGACCTATCAGACCACGCACCAAAGCTTTTAGGCAAAGTTCTTACTCAGAACAAAAGAATTAACACAGCCATGTAATTCTATAGAGTGGTGGTTACATCCACTGATGTCCATGTGACTTTTGTTCGTGATGCAATAAAATTACCTGAAGTAGCGAATCTTCTCCGGGAGAGGAACGCCCAGTTCATCACTAATGGACACCATAGCATCCTTCAAGGTGATGCTATTGATCACATTGTTAGGGAAATACTTGGTGTATTGGAGAGAAAGCGAATCGTCACACACCACAAGCTCCCACAGCTTCTTGCCCCTGATATCAAGAATGGGCCTGGAGCAAAAATCAAGCTCCCACTCCGATATGCTCTCCGGATCGGTTTCTGGGTCGAGGTAGCTCAGCTCTGCCGTCGGGTCATCATCTTCTTGACCTCGTTCTTCCTCGTTGAGTTCGGGCTCCTTCTCCGTCGAAACGGAGCTTTCGGACACCGAGTTTGGCCGAAACCGGTGCACGAGCCGCGGGTTTCCGGCGAGGCCTCGAGGAGTACAGTGAGGAAGGTCGGTGAATTTCGGGAAGGAGGCGAAATTGGAGATGGGTTGGTGAGGTTGTAGAGGAGGGGTCCGGACTCTGGTGGGATTGAAGCTGAGACCAGCCATGGAAAGTTCTCTGTAATGCAAAGTGATGATGATAAGAAAAAAAGGAAGTGGCAGTTTTCTTGGGGTAGTTATTTATCCACCACACGTACGACCAGTAGCGGCACAATCGACTCTGGCGGATGGATGGGCTTCGCTTGGATGATGGGGGAAAGGGCCCATCTCGGCCCGGCCCAAAAGCATCGCATCTAGCCTAATGGCCGCAGATAAGGCGGAGAGGAGATGTTGCGTTTTTGGTGAGGAAGATAGCGTGAAGGCGGAAGCTTTTGGAGTCGCAGGGAAACGCCGTCTTTGCGGAGCTGAAGCTGCGAAGCTCCTCCAGAATTTCCGGAGAGGGTATCATTGACTATGTAATTCTCTGTCTCGTTCACCTCTACTCTTGCACGAATGTTTGCGCTCTGGGGATGCTCAGGTGTTGGGGATGCAAGTGTTCTCTAGCTGTTTGATTAAATGCCACAGTGTTTTGGTATTCCAAGGGGCTGACTTTTGGTTCGTTAAACTTCTGAGCGGATTTCTGGGTCATCGTTGGGTGTTCTCCTTGATATTGTCTCTTTGCTTTCTAAGTAAAGCTGCTATTTTAATTTGTTATATTCGCTGAAAGTTCTCTCTCTCTCTCTCTCTCTCTCTCTCTCTCTCTCTCTCTCTCTCGATTTGGAGGCAATATTATACGGTGAGTAGATTCTTGGAATGCTTTTTCTGTAAATAGAACCATTAATGAGTCGAAAGCTGCTTAGCCTCAAACATGTCTGCTCTACCGAAGGTTGGGTATTTTAGTTGTCAAAAAGAAAAGAAAAGAAAAGAAAAGAAAAAAACAGTGAGGATGCATTTTAGCAAGATGGGACTCGATATTGGAGCTGACGAAGGTCAAAACTGAAATAAACCATGTATGGTTTGGGAAGATGCTTGTATGAGGCAGAAAGTGGGCATATGTGAATTTAAGTGAGCTTACTCCATTCACACATCCCCGTGTGTAAGTACTTCTCTTTTCTTGAATAGGTACCTTAAGGAGCAGGCCTCGATCTGATCACAGAGATGATGAAGTTTGCGGGATATACTTTGATAACATCATTTACTCCTACTCATTCTATTATCCTTAAACACCCTCGCAGATTTCGATTTGGTTTGAATCTGGCCAATTCAAGGAACGTATCAGCTGACGCTCTGAAACATCGATCGAATACGAAAACTCTAATGGTCGCTGGGCGCTATTTTCCTCCTTTGTTTAGGTATCTTAGCTACTTGTCCCTTTCTGTTGTTTTGAACCATATTCTGGTGTAGTGATCCATGAGTTCCCTATTCGCAGTGTTGCTCCAATGATGGAGTGGACAGACCATCACTATAGGACCCTTGCCCGTCTCATCTCAAAACATGCATGGCTTTACACTGAGATGCTTGCTGCTGAAACAATTGTTTATCAAGAGCATAACTTGGTAAGTTGGCAAGATTCTTCATATTCATGGACTGCAGAAACAAGGAGTCTAGCCAGTGGTCTTTTTTGTAAATCATGTAGGTGAATTTCCAATGATGTGACAAACTAAGTTTCCACTACTGTTGATACTGGTCAGGATAGGTTCTTGGCTTTTTCTCCGGAACAGCATCCAATAGTGTTACAAATTGGAGGCAGCAATTTGGAAAACCTGGCCAAAGCAACTGAACTTGCTAATGCTTATTCCTATGATGAGATCAATTTTAAGTCAGTTATTGTTCTTTTTATTAGTTTATGATCCCATTTTTATGTTTTATCATTAGTCTTTTGATGCTTGCTTTCTTTATTCACTAGTTGTGGGTGTCCTAGTCCAAGGGTAGCTGGACATGGGTGCTTTGGTGTTCGTCTCATGCTTGATCCAAAGGTTCGAGTTTATTATGCTAATTAGTTTTCTGGACTGGTATGATCACTGTTGGGATTTTTTCGGTGTGTTCTGATAGAATTGTTGGTCTCTGCGAGGAAGTTTGTTGGTGAGGCCATGTCAGTAATTGCTGCCAAAACAAATGCTCCGGTCAGTGTGAAATGCCGAATTGGTGTTGATGACCATGATTCATACAATGAGCTTTGTAAGGTCCAATTTTCTTCTAGCTTAGCAAGTAAAATGCAAGACTTACTTTCTATAATATTGTCTCTTCTTTATCTTAATGTTCAAGAACTAAAGAGAGAACAGATTGAACATTTGGTGTATAATGGGATTGTCATCCTGCTATCAAAAGTTCTTAGAGGAAATTTGATGTTTAATTTGGATTATGACTGCTTTGCATTGAGCCTTCCTTATAAGGTTAGAGTCAAGGTAGATGGAGTGCCACTACGAAGCACTTGCTTTGCTACGCTGGGGCTATGGCTTTAATTTAATACGTGTGTGAACAATTGCAATGCCTTGGTTTGGGACAATATAATGTCAAGCTAGAAAGGGATGCTTTTATGGACCAAAAGAAATATTAATCTCACAAACGTGTAATTATTTACAGTTTCTTCACTACAATTGTCTGCCTCTTTTTGCACTCAGTTAACTGGTTTCGAAGGCCACTTTAGCAAAGATGATTAACCGCTGTATAAGTTTTGTAAATTCTGATTTTCCTTTTTTGGCCACATTACATCCCAAAAGTGCTTGGTGCTATAGTTTTCAGTGAAATCATAACCTTTAAGTGAGCTGTCGTGATGCCTCTAAGCCTAACTTTATGGTGCTTTATTACTCTACAGGTGACTTCATTTATAAGGTTTCTTCTCTCTCACCAACGAGACATTTCATTATACATTCTCGTAAGGCACTACTCAATGGCATCAGCCCTGCTGACAATCGTCGGGTTCCTCCTCTCAAGTACGTATGTAAAAAATATGTTAGGGAAGCCTATCTTTGGTTTTTTGTTTCTTTTTTTTTTTTTTTTACGTTTTTTGTTATTTTTGTTCTGAATATTTTCTTAAATGGTTTAATTATTGTGCTTGGGAAACAGTACAGTATGTTCAGCTCATCATTTCATTTTCTCATATGCAGATATGAATACTTTTATGGTCTATTGCGTGACTTTCCAGACTTAAAGTTTACGATAAATGGAGGCATAAACTCTATTGATGAGGTAAATCATACTTTAGTCAAGTTAATTTTAGATTGATTTGTGGAGCCTGGAAGCAGACATGAATGATTGGCCCACTATATCATGGTGATCCATGTCCTTGATCAATAAGAGGAAGCAAAGCGATTTACTTGTCTTGTTTATTCACTATATATTCTGCTTGACTGCAAGCACGTCAAAGTGAGAAGTGGAGCTCAAGTATATAATGCAATCTTTTTAAGCAATCTGTTATCAATGTGGAAATTGGTGAGTTTGATTTGCAATTGTGTTTTGTTTCATGTCTGTATCTAAGGCGTGGTGAAACTGAGTTGAGTTGACACAGACTATTAATATAATTCAACTCATATTGAGTAATAGAGACACAATCAATTATTTTATGAAATATGAGTCTTGGCTCAGTTAAGCCCAAGTACGAGCTTGAGCTCAAACTCAAGTTTTGTAAGTACAATGTAGTTGATAATTTGTTATGTTTAAATGTCTTGCAATGAAAACAAAAGTTCAATTACAAGATTAGGCTCAGGAGCTACTTCAGTTCAAAAATCGAACTCAAGCTGACTCAACTCAATTATCAAGCAGTTCAAACTTAATTGAGTTCAAACTAATTAAGCTGAACTTGAGTAGCTCATGGATAGATTGAGATCTTGATTTGGTGATACTTAGGCTGGGGAAACTGCCATTTTGTTTTGAGTTTGTGTAATTGTCTGATTGGTAAAATTTTTTAGCACCATCATTTGAAATGACATTCATGACTCACCAATTTTTCATGGATATTTGAGTATACAGGTGAATGCGGCATTGCTGGAAGGAGCTCACGGTGTAATGGTAGGACGTGCTGCCTATAATAAGTACGTATGACACAACAAAAATAACTTTCATAGGTTCATCTATGTCTTCAGATTCATTTAACTTTGAAATTTGAGGGCCATACTGCAACGGGATGAATAATCCAAGGGAATGTTTTATGGTATTGAAGAAAGGTATTATTTTGTTTTATGATATAAAATGCAATGATATAGATCATACTTGATATAAAATGCAATGATATAGATCATACTTGATTAGGTGTTTAGCTATGTCAAGCGGTGCTCTTTAATGGTCGCAAAATTTGTTCAGTGATTTGAAATTGATTATAAATTTGAACAGCCCATGGCAGACTTTGGCTTATGTAGATAGCGCTGTCTATGGTGTTCCAAGCAGTGGTGTCACGCGCCGTCAGGTATAGTTGTACATGTGGCTGAATATTATTATCTGCTTAATCACTGCCTCCTGTTTGTTTTGAGTATTACCCTCCCCACAATTATCCAATTCTCAGGTCCTTAAAGAGTATGAAGTTTATGGAGAAGCTGTTCTTGGAATATATGGAAAGAAACCAACTGTGCGTGATGTGGCAAAGGTATGGATGGAGGAAATTGGTGAACTTGATAATCTCTTCTTTGGTAGTGTTCTAGGGGTGGTTTTTAGTGGTCTTTGCTTGACTGTGCGACTGTTGGAACAATTTAAGATCCATTGGTTAGGCCATTTGTAGCTGATATTTCAGCTATGGGCATTGTAAAGGTCACTTATCTAAGTGTGACTTTGGTGGGGAGTAGTCCAGCACCGGGAGGATCTGTCATGGATATCTTTAAAAACTCCCATATTGGTATTTATTGCTGGGAAGCCATCATTAGCATTTGGAAGCAGATTTCCTGCTTCTCTGCCGTTGGAATGTTGCTGGGTGTGATAGATCGTCTGTTTCTTATTTGGCCAATATGAAGCTTTTTCAATAATTGTATTTTTAACATGTTGCAGCCTTTGCTTGGTCTTTTCCATTCGGAGCCTGGAAATGGATTGTGGAAGCGGAGAGCTGATGCAGCTTTTATGCATTGCACTGTATGTTTGTGCATTAGTCTATTCGTTTTGTATATTGAACTTCTGTGTCTTTCAGCCTGACCATTTGAATAACTTTAATGTGGTCTTTGGAACTTGTAGACGATGAAGTCTTTCTTGAGGAAACACTCGATGCAATTCCTGACTCAGTGTTGGATGCACCTCTTGCGGAGGCTCCGTCCGGTTCAGAAAACCCTTTTGCTAATATACGAGATGTGCTGCCTCCTCCATACAAGGAAAGAGAACAAGAGGTGTTATATGCATAGTCATTCATTGTTTGTGCAACAGCTCTTTCAGATATCCTTCAATTCCAAAGTCAATAGGAAAAGAGAGAGATTAGTTAGCTAGGTCATCTGTTGCAACTATTTTGGGAGGTGGTCTGTCTGTACTGTCATCCTATGTCCCATTTGTGATTGAGTACTGTATAATCAAACAAGTGGTCATGGTTATTTTGTCTGTACCACCTGATATATGCAATTTTCACATTGTTTTTGTTGTTTTTGAAGTAATCACGAGTTCTTAAGACAAACAGTCTCATCTTCTCCCCACATTACCAAAAACAGGTGAACGTAGGAGCTGCAATCATGTTTAGCTGTTCAGATATTCTGTAGAGGCTTTGTGAGGGAAACTGAATTTCCAAGAACCATCATCTCTCTTGGTTGATTAGAGAGACAAAAAAGGATCATCGTAAAGAAATTAATAGTGATTTAAAAAAATTCATCATGCTATTGTTTATTTTTTAAAGAATGAAGGAATGGAGCTCAATCTAATGCAACTAGATAGCAAGGCCAGTTGAGAAGGTCTTGGATGTTTATGTTGGTTTACAAGTTTGATACTCTTGTCAAGGTCTAACAGTTAAGAGTTTTAAAAAAATAAAAAAATAGAAGGAAGCTAGTAAGACAATCAAGCATGTGCAGATTTACAGTAGCATGGAGTTTTGCTTAGAGCTATTAAAAGAACTTTGTATGGCAAAGGGCATAGTGAGACACTGCACTAGTGCCAGTGAACTACAATTGATTGCACAGTTGATAAGCAGGACATTATTAAAGGCACCCCATAAAATCCTCTTTAATGCTAGTGTTGTAGGAAATTCTTGGCTGATACAATTAGTAAGAAAGCTAGATTCTCATTGATTGCGATTGAGTGTCAAACTTTTGAATAAGTGTGGTCAGGTGAAGTTGTTGATTATTCTAATCTTGGAATATTTGGTACCCTTTGTGTTCGACTGCGTTTTGATAAGATAGATGAGAGGGTAAGAAAGTGTATATTTCTGAACTATGTACAAGTTGATCAGGCTATTGATTGTGGTGCTTGAAATTATTTTCATTTGTTATGAGCAGAGAATTTACAATTGATGAATCTCCAATACTTTTGAGTAGGAGTTATTGTGGCAGTGTTACGAATTTAGATGGTTTTTCAGCTCCAACAGAGGATACTTGTGTGGTAATTGACATAAATGATGCTTTGAAGCAAGGCTCCAATGTAGAGCCAATGGAGATTGTAGTTATTGAGTTTGATAATCTAAATTTGATCTTTTGATGGTTATTGATGCAATGGTGGTTGTCTGTGAATTCTTGTGCAGCGGTTAATGTTGTAGGTAGAGTTTGTATCTTGATAAGGGCCAAAGTTATGGCAAAATTCAAGTGTGGCTTGAACTTGAAAGATCTTTATGATAGTGGAGCCCATGATGAGCCGTGGGAGAGTTGCAAATTTAAGGTTCTAGTGAAACAATTGTGACTTGACTCAAATATGAAGCCGAGGTAGAGGATGGTTTAATATTGCGCAAAAATGCAACCTGAAGTGCAACTCTTGGATGTCACGCTAAAAGAATCTAGGATTAATTTTCCTAACAAAGCAAGAGAGTTACCTTTCCTCGTCCGATTTAGAAGCAAGCCACAAGGTTTCCTAATTTGGTTGGAAATATACGTTTATATTCGATGTTCGGTTTTGGTCTTTCTACCACTGGTACGTGATGGTGTGCCTTGCGGGTGCAATAGTTGGGCACTAAAGGTACTACTTATTCGTGAATTACACCCTGGAGGAATCTGAGGGCATTGATAGGGTAAGATTTTGTGTACTATTTTGTGAGATTAAGAGATATTATTTTATGAGTAATTGTGACAGCTAAACACTGTACAAGTTATTGAGTAAAATTAGGGGTTCGAAAATAGTGAAAATGTGTGAGTTAACTTGAGTGTGATTACAATCTCCATCTTATCACTTGATTTATGGAGAAATCCTATACTACTCGCTCCATGGAGTTAGTCATATTGACAGAACTACGCAAATGCAATGTCCGATTCATTTCTTTTTTCTATTTATTTTATTATTTGATCGTTTGTTTATGCAACAACTTACTTCTATAGTAAATTCAGCTTACTTGTACAAGAAAAAAAACTTTCCTTGGGGTGTTCATGGAAAACATAATCCGAACGAAATCAAATCGAGGTTCATCAGTTTGGTTTTGGTTGGGGAGTAAAATGAATAAACCAATTGGTTTGGCTTTAGTTGTGGATTACGTTTTCCCCATTTCAACCGAAGCACCGTTAAACAGCTATGGACATTCAGCATTTATATGAAGAATATGTACTGAAGGAAGCAACTGATATCCTCAAATTTTTTACATAAAAATGTTACTTTCTATTAAAGGAACAACATTAACCGACCAAAAATAAAATACAATTTAAAGGTACAACATGAAACTTGTGACACGAATATCAAACCAGTGCAATTTGGGCGTAATTTGTGTGAGCTTTCATCATTTGGTCCGAAGAAGTGCACAGAATCGCAGGATATTAGAAATATTGAATAACTAGAGTTTTTAATAAAGGACACTCAATAATGTGCGCTCAGAGCAAATAAGCACATCTATTACATGAAGAAACAAGCACATCAATCACATGAAACGAAACAGAGGTGTAAATAAATTGAGATTGCAATGGAATTTGCACGTAGGAGCCTCATCTTTTGCCGACTCGGCAACTGTCCATCTGTCCACCGAGGTATGAATGGTGCCCCCTTCTATTTGGAACTGTTCGCTCAAGCCAAGATGTACCATCAATAACCAGACTATGGTGACAAGTTCTCCTCCTTTACTAAGCTGTTGAGCATGCATATTCGGTCGGCAATGGCTCGCAGCATACGCCAGCAATTCCATCCATACTTCACTCAGAATCACCCATTTGGTCTCCCCAAGTTTGCCCAACTCTTTTGCGAGAATACACGCATCAAATAGCGCAGATTTGCTTTTGTCTCCTTTCACACTAGCAGGCTTCACTTCTGTAGGAACAGAAAGGAGACTTTTGCAGGCATATTTGATCGTTTTGTTCTCATCAGAGAGTTTTTCGTGGAAGAACCTGTCCGTCTCAGCACAAGTGTCTTGGAACCTTATTTGGCCAATCCCAGCCACTGCAGACATCATGCCAGGTTGTTTGATCATAAGATAAAGCATGTAATCTGACAAGATCTTACTGGTTTCTTGGTGGTGGTTTGGACTTTCATCAGTTTCAGTGTTGTAACAGAGTTCGGTGGCAATGTGCCACAGTAAAATGCTCTCATCATAATCGACATCGCAGATGAATGGAAACAACATTTCGCAATCATCCCCTATTTTAGTATGCTCCAGAGCCCATTTACCTCGAGCAGCACACATCTCTTTAATGCTTTGCAAATCATTTGCAATTGATGCCTTCTGTTTCAGCTCATCAAAAATCAGTTCACCTAATTTGTCATTGTATGGTTCTACCCGTCCAGACTTCAAGTCATCAAACAATTCTCTCAGAGGGATGAGACTGAGGGGTTCCTCAATCCATCTTGGCCACTTTCTCAGCCGAGCATCTATCAGTTTCTCGATCCATTTTGGCCACCTTCTCAGCCGAGAATCTATCAAATTGTACTGGGAGACAGATTTAGACCATCTAGCACTTAGTATACGCAATGCAAATGGTGAACTTTCAGATTTGAATTTAAGGAGGAACTTGATGAAGATGCTTCCTGGAAATAGACTTCTACCATGTTTCTCAGATGTCCCTATTTTTGCAATTGTCCAGTCCGAGCAAATGACCATACCAAGGATTGCAAATTCCAGGCCAATAGCTCCAAGGAGCAAGGTATATGTAATCTGTACATCATATTCGTGAAAACCATGCTTGTCTAGGACATGGAAACTTGCACAAGCAGCAACAATGCAGCCAACTGAAATAGCTCGGTAAATGTACCCTGATGGACAGTGAACAATGGCAGACTTGGTATAAAGAAGATCATAAAAGAAGTTGAGCTCAACCTCAATGACCCGAAAAGCATCCTTTGCAGTTCTGCTATTGAAAAATTGCATGCTATGGTCGCGATCATGGAAGCTGAAGATGAGACCAACAAGGAGGCCTTTGAACTTTTTGAAGTAAAAAAACGCCTCTTTTATCACTGTTCTGTCATCCAAAATTTTCTCACCTTCCGCTCCTACATGATGGGATTGCGACGAGGCTATTAATGGTTGGATATTAGCTTCCTCCTGAGCAATGCATCCTTCCATGATCTTGGCATAGTTCGGCCCAGGATCAGGAGATGGGAGCAAGGAACCTCGGAGCATAGGGAAGCTTGCAAGATACAGAGCACGTGTTCGCGCTATGTATTTAATGCTTCCTCCAATGAACATGAGGATGGATGGGACAATTAGCTTGTTACCGGGGAGGGATTGGTAAAACACATAGCATGCAGAAACTAGATGGATTGAGAGATTAAGCAAGTGCCTACCCCACAGCTCATTGTCCTCGAGTGCGAAAGCAGTTATGGTGTATGGTCCTCCGAGGTGTAGCAGAAGAAATGGAGCCCAGAAAGCCAAAAGATGACCAGATGCATCAACCTGGGTGTCTGAATTAACCCCATTGATTTGCGCTTTGGAAATGAGTCCAAAGGCGTAGAGGGCGACCGAGTCGGCAACCAAGTAAGCCGACCACAAGGGAGTCGTGATCCACCATTTTGATTGCCGCTTTCGAATGGGCGCAAAAAAGATGAGAAAGGCTTGCAGAGCTAGGCTCGCAAGGATCGCCACTCTGAGATTGAGTTTCATCCATAGATTCTGGGCTTCTACAAGAATTTTCGTAATTTTCATTTGATCCTCACTCTCACCAGATCCTGGAAGAAAATGTTTTAGACAGCAGCACGAGTACTATTACAGTAAGACAACAGTTATCGAATAGACATGCAAAGCAGAACATAATAACAAAGAAGTCGACTATTGACTATGTCAAGTCAAGTCAAGCAATGCGTAATTGTAAAGGGGCTAGAAGCAACGGGACTCGATCCGTGAGGTCCAGTGCGAATGTTGTTATGGGTATAAATTATATTTTTAATCATGCTTTCGACTTTTCTTCTTCATCTTTGTCTGTTATTAGGGATGCAAATTATATTTTTAGTCACACTTTAGACTTTATTCTTCCTCTCCAGCTGTTGTTGAGGATGTAAATTATATTTAAGTCACACTTTAGACTTTTCTTCTTTATCTGTGGCTGTTGCTAGGGATGTAAATTATATTTTTAATCGCACTTTAGCCTTTCTTCTTCATCTCTGTTTGTTGTTAGGGACGTAAATTATATTTTTAATCACACTTTAAGCCTTCCTTCTTTATCTTTAACCTCTCTTCTCATTCAAGCATTGTTGTTGATTGAAACGAAATTGTACAAGCACAAATTGTGCTGGAATTTAACTGATGATAGAGCTTGGAGAATACGATCAATTCAATAGAACCAAACATAAAGAAACTATGACGGAATTTAATCAATGACGCAACACTAGGGATAAATATACATGCCGGAATTTAATTGATGATACAAGTTTGGAAATTAAAAGCTCACTACAAGAAAGTAAAGATAACTTAAAGATAGTAGATTTGTTTGTTTGTGTGCAGGAACCTCTTAAGAATACGTTATGGCTATTTAAAGCATACAATCAATGATTATAAACAAAGGTTAAAAAGAGAAGTTGCAAAATGTTACAAATGATTATGTTGACTCCACCACCTTGATGGTTTTTTCGACTTCACTATCTTGATAGTTTCTTTGACTCTACTATCTTAATGGTTGCTTTATTCCACTACATTGACAATTACTTATTTGATGATTGTATTTGTCACGCCCCGACCCTCGAGCACGCGACGATCCCCATCTTCCACTTACGGTCATTTGAATGCGACGTCCTAGGACGCGTCGCCGACCATTCTTTTTATCTTTCAATTAAGCACATGCGGAAGCGATAATTAATCCCCGTACAATTTAACGAATTGGGATAGCCAGGAAAAACAAATAGGAACACAATTAATGATACCAGTTTATTCATCTTCTGATTAACCTTAGGAAATCTACACATACAAGCCCTTACCAAGGGCTACTTCCTACAGAGCCAACCGAACAAATAGGCCAGGATTAATCCACTTCTTCCAAAACGCACCACCAGTCAAATCTGCCTCCAACGAACTTGAAAATGGTTATTCAATAACCAGTGAGATATAAATCTCAGCGAGTTCTTGCCCTAATCCCCGGCTAGGACATCAACTCGCCTCGGGGTACCTATGGCACTGTCTAATATCTCAAGCAGGTCAATAGCAGAACAATCATACATCTTAGGCAATGATTTAATACTATCAATACTGTCGTGAGCACATCGACAAGCAATCGACTCGCAAGCGACCTTACCCGGTCATGCCATACCCTGCACGATAAATACACATGCAATTCACTAATAATGCATCTTGCACTCTCAGAATTTCATTAAACAATCACACTCGAGTCGTATTGCAGGCGATCTCACCTGACCATTGCCACACCCTGCATGGTACCAACTCAGACATATCATAAACAGTGCAACAATCACACATATAATTAGAACACAATGTCAACTTGTCTCTCATGCACTCTCGCATTCATGCGTGTTCCAATTATATACCTCAGGGCTCTACCTTTTCCCCGGGTAAACACACCTCAGGGCATAATTTCCTTTGCCTCCCCATGCAACAAATACACCTCAGGGCTCTACCTTTTCCCCGGGTAAATGCACCTCAGGGCACAATTTCCTCTGCCTCCCCGTGCAACCAAGTACACCTCAGGGCTCTACCTTTTCCCCGGGTAAACACACCTCAGGGCACAATCTCCTCTGCCTCCCCGTGCAACAAGTACACCTCAGGGCTCTAGTGGACTCACAAGCACACGTCATAATCCGCACACGACATGCATGAGGTCCACATGCGAAGCAGTAAGTATTCCACATATTATCCATAAATCGCCACATTGCGATAATCCAATAATCAACTAATTTCATAAGGAAATACCACATAATTCCCGAAATGTACGTGCTTCAATCAATAAGGCATAAACAAGCAATCAACAATTCAATCAATTATTGTCTCAGACGATATTCGTCTCACGATAATGCGACGACTGATAATTTCCGTAAATCACTAATTTCCACAATTACTTAATCACGCAGCAATCCAACATTCTTTCATCATAACGACACGTCAAATAATTCCCACAATTTAATTATAAATAAACCGCATTATTCATAATTAAACTATATTCGATTATTAATAAAATACATAATAATAATTCCGAATTTCCACAAATAATATTAATTCTGGAATTTAATAAATAAAAACTAATTTCGGAATTTAATAAATAATATTTATTTTCGGAATTTAATAAATAATAATTAAAAAGAAATTATTTCTTTTTAATAAAAATAATACTAATACGGATTATTCCACTAATCCTTAATCATCCCAACTAATCGTCGTTAATTATCCTTAAACACGCTTAACCACATAAACAACCAATAATCACGATTAACTCTAATCCGCTTCCTAACTAAAATTAACCATAATCTAATTTTCCCATAAACGAGTTTGACGGACTAAACGAGGGTTTAGAACTTAAACTCACCCGGTAACGAAACCGACGATACCGGCACGACGGCGACGACGAGGCGAACGCACGGGAACTCCCGGCGCGTCGGGACGATGGGGCCCGGGACCGGATCTCGGCGGCCGAGGGCGGCTGTCCACGCGGCGAGGAGCTGCGAAACAGAGGAACCGGCGGCTGAGGTGGCTCCGGTGCGGCGGAGGAGGCTCGGGGCGATCCTCCGGCGGTGACCGGCGGCGGCGGGCAGCGGCGAAGCTGCTGGCCGCGTGTCCAAGTCACGGCCAAAGGGCCGAGAGGGAGAGAGGGAGCACGGCGACGGCGACGGCAGCTGGGACGGCTCCCGGAGGGCTCCCCGCGGCGGTCTCGGGCGGCCGGACGGCGGCGAAGGGCGGCCGAACGGCGAGGGTGGCCGAACGGCGAGGGTGGCCGTTCCGGCTCCAACCCGAACGGAAAGAGAGAGAGAGACCAGCGTGTTGAAAAATAGATCACTATTATTTCAGTATATATTTTTTCCTTTACAAGGCTATATATATACACACAAGTACTTGCTAGGGTAATAAGCGCATATTAGGTAAAATATTCGCTTTCTATATGCATTACCCCCACAAATCAACTCACGCAAATATAAATATTTTCTTTCTATACATATCACTCCTACAAATCAGCTCACGCCAACACTCCCCCTCAAGTTGGTGCATAAATGTCGCTAATGCCCAACTTGTCAAGTGAGCTGTAGAAGGCTCTGCTCGAGACTGCCTTCGTCAATATATCTGCTAGCTGATCTTCAGACCTCACAAACGGAAATTGAACTATCTTTGCATCCAAATTCTGCTTAATAAAATGACGATCAACCTCAATGTGTTTGGTCCGATCATGCTGCACAGGATTATGTGATATGTCAATAGCTGCCTTGTTATCACAAAAGAGCTTCATCTCGAGATCTAGGAGGAAATCCCAATTCGGACATCGCTTTCTAAGCCACAAAAGCTCACATAGCCCTTTGGCCATCCCTCGAACTCGCCTCGCACTCGACAAAGCCACCACTTTCTGTTTCTTACTTCTCCAAGTGACCGAGATTCCCCCCATAAATGTAAAATACCCCGAAGTTGACCTCCTGTCATACACACTCCCCGCCCAGTCTGCGTCCGTGTAACCTTCAATTCCAAGATGACCATTCCTCAGGAATTTTAGCCCTCTCCCTGGAGATGCTTTCAAATACCGAATTATTCTCACCACAGCATTCATATGGTCTTCACTAGGAGCATGCATGAATTGACTTACGATACTTACTGCATATGCAATGTCTGGACGCGTATGTGATAAGTAGATTAACTTCCCCACTAACCTTTGGTATCTCTCCTTGTTTGTAGGTACTTGATCGGGATACTCTCCAAGTTTATGATTCTCCACGATTGGGGTATCCGGCTTACAATCTAGCATCCCTACTTCGCTAACAAATCTAGTACATACTTCCTTTGAGACAGAATATATTCCCCTTTTTGATCTTGATACCTCTATTCCCAAAAAATACCTCGGTTCTCCCTAGGTTTTTCATCTCGAACTCTCTAGAAAGCCTCCTTTGGAGTGAGGTGATTTCTTTCACATCATCCCCGTAATGATTATATCGTCAACATAGATAATCAATACAGCTATCTTCCCTTCTTGTTGTCGAAGAAACAAGGTGTGATCCGACTCACTCTGTCTGTACCCATATTTCTTCATTGCCACACTGAACCGACCAAACCAAGCCCTTGGTGATTGCTTCAAACCATATAAGGACCTTTTCAATTTGCAGACCACACCTGGATGTGAAGAAGACTTGTATCCTGGTGGTACATCCATATAAATCTCCTCCTCCAAGTCACCATGGAGGAATGCGTTCTTCACATCAAACTGATATAGTGGCCAGTCTAAATTAACTGCAAGAGACACCAAAACTCGAATAGTATTAAGTTTTGCAACAGGAGAGAAAGTCTCTTGGTAGTCAATTCCATACGTCTGTGTGTACCCCTTTGCTACCAATCTTGCCTTGTATCTTTCGATGGACCCATCCGCCTTATATTTGACAGAAAACACCCATTTGCATCCCACTGTTTTCTTTCCCTCAGGTAAGTCCATCAATTCCCACGTTCTATTTTTTTTCAATGCCTTCATCTCTTCTTCCATAGCCTGAACCCACTGCGGATCCTCCAAAGCTTCCTGTACTCCATTCGGAATTTGAACCGAAGATACAGCCAACACAAACTGCTTCAATGGTTTAGATAACCTTCCTGTTGAGACATAATTTGCAATAGAATATTTCGATCTCCTTTCTCCAACATCTCGGTGAGTATCGATTTGGGGGCTTTCCCGATTATGCCTAACAGGTAATTTATATTCCAACGACATATTAGATTCATCAAACAAACCGAAAGCGGAGAGAGATTACCTCAGGGAAATCCTCACGAACTTGGTCGGGTACTGGAGAGGAAGGGGGCTGTTCAACTTGTTCACGTGTGGGTATTTCACCCTTTGTTGGATCCTGCGAGGCTTCTGTAGCTACACCCGTCACAAATTCATCAGCACCAGCACCATCTCGTCACCCGCTCAACAGTTCCACCATTAACACTAGTCGTGCCGCACCATCCAAGGTTACTCCAACATCAGTCAAAGCCTGCCTAGCCCCGTTATCACCAGTGTTGGAGCTATCATTGACACTACCACCACCCCCAACAACCGCGTTTCTTCTTTTGGGTATAACCCCAGCAATAATCTCCCACCAATTCTCCCTTTCTAGCCAATTCTCCCCCTGAAAGGTAGAATTGGTACTCGGGTAAAAGAACTCTCCTTCAACAAATGTGACATCCATAGTCACATAAGTTTTTTTAGTAGATGGGTTGTAACATCGATAGCCCTTTTGATGAGTACCATACCCCAAGAACACACACCGTAAAGCACATGGATCAAGTTTGGTACGTTGGTTCTTCGGAATGTGAACAAACGCAACACATCCGAACACACGAGGAGGAATTGTCAAGACTGATGGCAATGGGACAAATGCAGAGAGTGCTTGTAGAGGCGTACGGAAATCTAGCACTTTCGAGGGCATTCGGTTGAGGAGATGCACCGCCGTGGCAACAGCATTATCCCAAAAACGTGAAGGAACATGTCCCTCAATTAAGAGGGTTCGAGCAGTCTCGAGAATATGGCGATTCTTCCTTTCGGCCACTCCATTCTGTTGTGGAGTCTGTGTACACAAGGTCTCATGAATAAGACCATGTTGCTGAAAGTACTCCTTGAGATGTCGATTCACATACTCTCCGCCATTATCACTTCGAAGAACTTGTAGCTTAGCATCAAACTGTGTTTGAACCATCTTGTGAAATACTTTAAACACATTAACCACTTCATCCTTAGTTTTCATCAAGTAAAGCCAAGTCATACGCGTGCAATCATCAACAAATATAACAAACCACCGACAACCCGAGATAGCAGTAATAGGAGAAGCACCCCACACATCAGAGTGAACTAACGAAAAAGGCACGTTATTCTTATTCAAACTTATGGGAAAGGAAACACGGTGGCTCTTAGCCAAAATGCAAGTCGGCAACTAAAATCCAACTCTTTTAGATCCAAAAATAATTCAGGAAATAGCTTTTTCATATAGCCAAATGAAGGATGTCCCAATCGTCGATGCCAAAGCCAAATCTGTTTTTCTTTATTGCTAGGTGAACCCCGGACTTGATGCACACTTCCAAACTTGAGATCATCCAAGTAATACAGCCCCCGTTTAGTACCACGTCCAATGATCTCCTTCGTGAGGATATCCTGGAAAAGACAGAATTGAGGATACATTAGGACAATACAATTCAAATCTTCAGCGAGTTGTCCAACAGAAATTAATTTTGTGGTCAATGACGGGACAAGTAAGGTGTTAGGCAATGACAGGCGAGGGGAAACCTCAACCACACCAGCCCCTGTCACTGGGTATGTATGCCCATTTGCATTTGAGATACCGCATCGTCTTGGTTCTGTAATGCTCACAAAATCATCTGGGCTAAAGGTCATATGCTCCGTAGCTCCCGAATCGATAACCCATCCATCACAACTATTGTGATTAGGGAGAACCAACGCACAACCACAATTACCTTGGATATTACCTGAATTGGACGTAGCCGGTTGATCTTGACTTTCGACTTTGGGCACCAAAGATAGCTGAGGTTCCATCTTAGCAAGAAAAACCTTCCCTTTTCCACTTTGTTAGTACCCCGTCGGCTTGTTTTCGCGCCTTCAATTCCTTCCACCACTCGGATAACCATGGAGCTTAAAGCATGTCTCTCGAGTATGCTTAGCATTCCCACATGTGAGCATCCTCCGATGAAATTGTAGTTCGTGAACCGTTATTCGTCCGCCCACCCCCTTGCGCAACTCCCGATTTATTCATTTGTAGAGTTGGCATTACTGGTGATTCTCGGACACCTGTCTTGCTTCCCCGTGCCACCATGGCAGTAGACCCAAACGTGGAATCAGTATGGGTGAGCATCACTGATTGTCTCGTATCCTCCCTACGAACCCGTGCATATGCTTGCTCGATAGTTGGGAATGGTTGCATCTGGAGAACATCCGCTCTCACTTTGTCCAGACGATTGTCCAACCCATCAAGGAAGACATACACCCGGTCTTCCTGAATGGCAAGATTGTACCGCTCAATATCAGCTGGGCATGTCATTGGGTTTGGACGACGGAAGTCGATCTCCTTCCACAAACCCTGAAGATTATTGTAATAAGCCTCAATTGTCTCTCCACCTTGTCTCATCCGAGTCACCCGCCTCTTCAAGTCATAAACTTGGGAGGCATCACTTCCATCAAAGAAAGTTGTTGCAACAGAGTCCCATACCATCTTTGCAGTTGGGAAGCGAATAAAATTTCCTATTAATGTAGGATCCATCGAGTTGATTAGCCACCCCTTCACAATCGCATCCTCAGTCTTCCACTTTCGAAATTGAGGATTGGTAGGTGAGGGCTGAGGGAGATCACCATTAATATAACCCAACTTGTCTTTACCGAGAGATGAACATCTCCACCACTTGAGACCACAATCCATAATTTGATCCATCCAATTTCACCGAGATTTGTGCAAAGTGGATGGCTCCCGGGATTGTGTTGATGCCCGAGTCGAACTCGAGTCAAAATCGTGTCGGCTTCATCGTAAGATTCTCTAGAAGAGAATCGGTTGTTGAGTTCTCCCTTGGTCTTGATGAGGTACCTCATCGCTTAGCTTTGTCATGGTTGCCGATCACAATTCCTTCGCAAAGGAATTTCTGGTCAAGTCGATTAGTGCAACAACAAACAAGTCAATGCCGCGGTAGCGATCGATTTGGTCGGTGCGGCGGCGGCAAAGACAAGGAAAAACCTAGAGCTGCAGCGGCGATCTGATCCGATGGAAAGAAGGTGGAGAAAACTAGGGTTCCTGCTCTGATACCATGTTGAAAAATAGATCACTATTATTTCAGTATATATTTTTTCCTTTACAAGGCTATATATATACACACAAGTACTTGCTAGGGTAATAAGCGCATATTAGGTAAAATATTCGCTTTCTATATGCATTACCCCCACAAATCAACTCACGCAAATATAAATATTTTCTTTCTATACATATCACTCCTACAAATCAGCTCACGCCAACACAGCGGAGGCGACGGCGACCGAGCTGGGGTGGTCCGGCGAGGGGCGGCGGCGACTGAGCGACGGCAAGGTGGCAGCCCGTCGCTCCGGCGTCCAGGCGAGCGGCTCCGGCTCCGGCTGAGCCAGATCCGAGAGAGAGAGAGAGAGCGGCGATAGAAGGCAGCAGGGCGGCGTTCCGCGGTGCCGGGCGGAGGGACGACGACGGCGGGGCGGTCACGAGTTGCTCCGGCGTCCAGGCGGCCGGCCGGCGTTGCTGCGACGGCGGACAGAGACGGAGGAGGAGGAGCGGAGGAAGGGCTGGCTCGCGGGGCCGGTTCGGCTCAAGGCCGGCGGACGGCGGCGAGCTGGCTGGACGGCGATGCTGCGGCGGCGACGAGGTGGTCGCTGGTCTCGCCGGCGGGGAAGCAGATCAGCAGCAGCAGTTCGGCGAGGGAGAAACCAGCAGAAAAAAAAGAAGAAGAAGAAGAAGAAGAAAGGAGAAGGAAGCTGCAGCAGGAGGGGCGTCGACGTGCATGGGGAAGAGGGGGAGAGAGAGAGAGAGAGAGAAAAGTCAAACAAGAAAGGGGGAAAAGAAAGGGCATGGCAGAGGGCAGGTGGGGCAGAGAGAAAGAGAGGAGGGGACGTGCGCGCAGGAGGAGAGAGAGGGAAAGGGGGAGAGAGAGTGCGCGGGAGAGAGAGAGGGGAAGAGAGAGAAAAAGGGAGAAACCCTAAACTTTTGAAAATCAAAAGTCTTCTAGAAGGGGGCAATTTGGCCTTTTTATCCCCTGAAGCGCGGTTCCCAAAATCCGGTCCTTAATTCGGTCCGGTGATCTAACTCGGGCCATTTTCGGACTTACTGGAAAATTTGGGAATTAATGAGGCGTCGTCTAATATTTTTGTCCCGACGTTCTTGAAAGTTCGGTACCCGAAATTGGATTGAATCTCGTGATCAATCTCAACCAATCGCGACTTTGGCACGACCTGACTTTCGGGCTGCACTTAGGGGGGGTTCCATGCGTTTGACCCGCGGTTGATAGCTTTTCAATCCGCGATCGTGTATATTCAAATCAGGACGATCCTCGGTCGTCATGTAATTGTGAGGGATCGATTGCTCACCCTGAATGCGGGGTCAATAGGAATTTAGCATTGTTCGTCGTTAATATCGAAGTCGTGCGGAATCACCCGCAATCCGACCTCGTACTCCGCCGAATCGATATTTCCGTTCGCTAATTGACCTGCAACAGCGTGGTATCGTCCTCGCTTGATCCTTATGGTCGAGTGGCCAGTCCCTGATTGAATTTACTAGTCGCACGCTCATCCGTCCTTAATCGCCTTTCTGAACAGTCAGTTAACTCGTGAGGGGCCAACTCAGAGTAAACGTAACCAATAGTACATTGATGAAATAATCATTCCACACGTGCCGAAGTGGGTCGAAATCCAGGACGTCACAGTATTCGAGATTGTTGACTTCACTTTTTATTAATTCCTTCAAGTTACAGTTTCATCAAGTTGCCGATTCTTATAGTTGTCAATAATTTTGTTCATAAATGACTAAAATCTTCTCTCATTGACTAAGTTCATCACATGTCGATAATAACAAAAACTTGTGTAAGCATAACCATCATCTCTTATTTGTTAATAGAGAGAAAGAAGTATTATCCTAAAGAAATCATCAGTGACTTGAAATTTCATCACGCTATCGTGTATTTCTGATCGAACAAGCCAATGGACTTTAATCTAATGTAATTAGACGAGAAAGCCCGTCAATATTGTTCCCCCTTTTTTTTTTCGCACAACATGAACGATGCAAGTGTAAATCAGGGAGAAGCTAAGAAGGATATCTACTGCCTTTCATTAGAGAAGTGGAAAGGCATCTACTTGTCTATTTAATCCAATGTATAAATTACATTTGAAGCAAAAATAGTTATCTTTAAAATTTTTAAGCATATGGTAGTTATTGGTATATGAACATATCCTCTATCACCTTTACTTTTCAAATGGGATGACATCGAGCATCGTTAGAAGTATGACATGATTATGACATCAACCGTGAATCATTTACAAAAAAGGAATCGAGCTAGCATTAAATAAATAGAAAAAATAAAGGAAAAGCAGAGGTGTCATTACTTACCAAGGAAAACAAAGCAAATTGCATTCGTTAGATAAGTTGGGCATGACAAGAAAAAAGAAAAGAAAGATAAGATGGGAAAATTATCCTTTTTTTCTTTCTACAAGGAAAAGAGCACACACTTTGCCCGCAGAAAAAATTACAATAAAATCTATAAATTCTAAATCTGAGCATGTCCTTAAAAAGCTCAAGGGAGAAGAAATGGGTGGGAGATTCGTACTGAGGTAAGAGGCTTTACAATGTCACCTCGCATATTCCTCGTTGGTGGGGGAAAATATGATCACTTACCAATTAGAAATACAAGGCATGTGGGCACTGATACGTTAAAATAAGGAACACAACTTGACTAAGCACCCCATTGAAGATTACCATAGGTGGCCTCAATGGACATGTTCTTTATTTTTAAAAAAAAAATTGGGTTGTCTTAGGGAACATAGCTTAATTTTTTGTAAAATAAGAGAGATTCCAATTGATGAAATTAAACTGACAAAAAAAATTGATGAAATTAAGAAAGGTTTATACTATAGAAAAGTGCTAGCGAATTGAGATAATTAAAATATTCCATGCACCGGTGGAATGTCATTCACAAGCAAAATCGCTTAACTTCACTATCTAACCTATTTCTGTCGACTAGAGTAAATCTAGCAAATTAATTAGAAATTCCTTCCTTTTCACAAAAAATAAAATAAAAAATTCTCAGGAAAAAACTGTGGACACCGTTAGGTCTTTTGTCAGCGTAAAATTTTTTTTACATATTCCTTGTCGGATTTTCTTATTGATTCAGGGGAGATGTGGGCAATTTAATGTGTTCCTTTGAGTGAATCAAGATTATTTAAACGTTTCGGCCTTATCGTTTAATAGATAAAATTAGCAATTGGAAATTGAAATTGTCATTGTTGAATTGGTCTGAAAGGAAAAGGAACATATTTGATCAATGTACTGGGTTTACTATGGTAAACAAGAAAAGGGAGGTTCATGGAAGATTTCCCAAGGGGATATTACAGCTTCTTCTTCTTTTTTCCCTATGAACATAATTCCATTGTAATTTTTACAAGGAAATTACTAAAAAAAATCATGTACTTATTATAAGGAAATTTTTTGTATTTGTGCCAATTTAATCCATCTAGCCAATTTTGGCCGAGCGATGCTAACTTGGATAGAATTTTAATAATATTTATATTTTTTGAATTTTGTATTAATATTTTATTCTTTTTCTTTTTCTTTTTCCTCTTTCTTCCTTCTTCCTTCTTCCTCAAGTTGGTTGCTGTCGGCTACTAGCAAGGATGAAGTTACGACCTGTCCATGGCCGGCGAGGGTTCCGACTAGGCTCAACCCTCGCCAACCTTGTGGGCGGCCTAGGCAAGTCAAGCTTACCTAGCCATGGGTTTCGCTAGGCTTCCCTCACCAGCGGCCTCAAGGAAGCCTAGTCATGACTAGGCGAGGCTTGACTCATCTCAAATCTGGTGAGGGCAAGCCTCGCCAATGAAGTTGGCCAGCCTGGGCGAGGCTTGACTAGCAAGGCTGAGCCTCGCCCAGCCATGGGAACATCAGCTGAGCATCTATTAGTTTCTCAATCCATTTTGGCCACCTTCTCAGCCGAGAATCTATCAAATTGTACTGGGAGACAGATCTAGCACTTAGTATATGCAATGCAAATGGTGAACTTTCAGATTTGAATTTGGGGATGAACTCGATGAAGATGCTTCCTTGAAACAAACTTCCACCATGTTTTTCAGATGTCCCTATTTTTGCAATTGTCCAGTCCGAGCAAATGTTCATACCAAGGATTGCAAATTCCAGGCCAATAGCTCCGAGGAGCAAGGCGTAGGTAATCTGTACATCATATTCATGAAAACCATTCTTGCTCAGGACATGGATACTTACAAAAGCAGCAACAATGCAGCCAACTGAGATAGCTCGGTAAATGTACCCTGATGGACAGTGAACTATGGCAGACTTAGTATAAAGAAGATCATAAAAGCAATTGAGCTTAGCCTCAATGACCCGTAAAGCATCCTTTGCAGTTCTGCTGCTAAAAAATTGCATGCTATCATTGCGATCATGGAAGCTGAAGATGAGATCAACAAGGAGGCCTTTGAACTTTTTGAAGAAAAAAAACGCCTCTTTTATCACTGTTATGTCGTCCAAAATTTTTTCGCCTTCCGCTCCTACATGATGGGACGGTGACGAGGCCATTAATGGTTGGATATTAGCTTCCTCCTGAGCAATGCATCCTTCCATGATCTTGGCATAGTTCGGCCCAGGATCAGGAGATGGGAGCAAGGAACCACGGAATATATGGAAGCTTGCAAGATACAAAGCATGTGTTCGCGCCATATATTTAATGCTTCCTCCAATGAACATGAGGATGGATGGGACAATCAACTTGTTACCGGGGAGGGATTGGTAAAACACATAGCATGCAGAGACTAAATGGATTAAGAGATTAAGCAAGTGCCTACCCCACAACTCGTTATCCGAGAGCGCAAAAACGGTTATGGTGTATGGTCCTCCTAGGTGTAGCAGAAGAAATGGAGCCCAAAAAGCCAGAAGGTGACCAGATGCATCAACTTGGGAGTTTGAAATACCGCCATTGATTTGCGCTTTGGAAATGAGTCCAAAGGCATAGAGGGTGACGGAGTCAGCAGCCAAGTAAGCTGACCACAAGGGAGTCGTGATCTACCAGTTTGATCACCTCTTTCAAATGGGCTCAAAAAAGATGAGAAAAGCTTGCAGAGCTAGGCTCGCGGCGATCGCCACTCGGAGATTGAGTTTTATCCATAGATTCTGGGCTTCCGCAAGAATTTTCGTAATTTCCATTTGATCCTCACACTCTCACCAGATCTTGGAAGCAAATGTTTGAGACAGCAGCACGAGTATTATTACAGTAAGGCAAAAAGATATAGAATGGATATGCGAAAACCTGAGAACATAATGACAGAGAAGGTGGCTATTGACTATTTGGGGCAGAGAGTCGATAATGACTTGAAATTACGATCCAACATGAATGGACGACTCGCTTTATGCGACCGAGTGTCGAGTTAAGCCAAGCAACGCGGAGTCGTAGAGGAGTTAGAAGCTTCGGGACTCGAGCTGTGAGATCCAGTATGGAAGGTATGTAAATTATATTTTTAATCATGCTTTAGACTTTCTTCATCATCTTTGTCTGTTGTTAAGGATGCAAATTATGTTTTTAGTCACACTTTAGACTTTTCTTCTTCCTCTCTGCTATTGTCAAAGATGTAAATTATATTTTAATCACACTTCAGCCTTTCTTCTTCATCTCTGATTCTTGTTAGGGATGTAATTTATATTTTTAATCACATCAAGCATCATTGCTGATTGAAACAAAACTTTGATCATGCTCTCTGTATTTCTGATTGAACAAGGTGATGGACTTTAATCTAATGCACTTAGTCAACAAAACCTGTCGATATTGTTCCCTTTTTTTTTTCACACAATGTGAACGATGCGGGTCTAAATCAAAAATAAATATGGATAATAAGGAGAAGCTAAGGAGAAGCTAAGGAGAGTATCTATTACCTTTCATTAGAGGAGCAGAAAGGCATCTACGGGTGCGCACGATAACACTTCTGTGTCTGAAAATAATTTTTACTTAGAAATGATTTTTTTTATTTTATTCCTGGGAACAATTTCTAAACATTTAAAGGTGTTTGATAATTGTCCAAAATTTTTATTCTCAGGATAGAAATACATTTGGTAAAACCTTAAAATATCTAATCCAAAATATTTTCTTTTAATTTTTAATGATTTAAATACAATTTTCTCTTTTTTTCTTTTCTTTTTCCCTTTTCATCTTCTTCTTTCTTAAGTTGTCAATTGCGGTGACCGGCTAGACAAGGGCCAATAGCGTCATTGGCCCTTGGTGACACCAAGCCATGGCGAAGCTCAAGTAGTGAGCCTCCCTATGAGCTGGGTGAGGCTCGTCGACCCATCGCCAAGTTGGCATCGGCTTGGCTAGGCAATGTTGGCCTGGCAGTGGGCCGACGAGGCTCAGACGTTGGCTTAGTGGTGGGTTGACGAGGTCGAGTCTTGCTGGTGGCTAGGTGAGCTCAGCCTCACCAAGCTACAGTGAGGCTTGAGTCGACGAGCCTTGCCATGGCTCGGTGTCGTCGGGTGTCGGCGAAGGTGTCGACCCTTGTTTGGCCAATCGTTGGCCATGGCCGAGGCCAGCGACTGGCCAAACAAAAGAAGAAGAACCAAAAGAAGAAGAAGAAAATGAAAGGAAAGAGCAATAGAAATAAAAAAAAGTTTGGCCTTAATTTTGGAATTGTTCCCGGAAATAAAGAAGCAATTATTTTTTATTCTTAATTTTGCTCAAATCTATTATTAGGAACAAAAAATTTACCATATAGATTTTTGTGCCAAATCTATTCCCGGGAACAAAAAAAGAATTAAACACTATTTGGCTAGTTTAGGGTGCGAATGGTAACCATTCTATCCCGGAAATAATTTTTGATCAGAAATGATTCTTTTTTATTAACTTCCTGAGAACAATTTCTAAGTTTTTGAAAGTGTTTGAAAACTGTCCAAAATTTTTACTCTCGAGATAGAAATGCATTTAGTAAAATTCTTAAATTTTTTTGTTTCTTTTAATTTTTTAATACTTTTATTATATTTTTCTTTTTCTTATTTTTTCTTTTCTCTTCTTCCTCCTCCTTTTGGGGTTGGTTGCCCCCGTCGGTGGTGGCTAGTGAGCGAGCGAGCGAGATCTGGCAAGCTTGCTGGAGGCTTGTCTGGGAGGTGACATTGGCAGAGGTCTGTGTACGATGGAGTTGAGGAAGAGAGGGTGGAGTGGGAATGAAAACTATGGGAAAAATTGGAAGAAAATAAAATGGAAACAAGAATTTGTGCTGATTGGGTTGCTCGGACTAAGGTCGTTGTCGATGATAGGAAATGACAACGGCGGAGGATGTATATATCCAGTGGAGTTAAGGAGGAGAGGTTTAGAATGAGAGAAGAAAAATGGGAAGAAATGATGGGAATAAAAGTAAAAATAAAGAGAACAAATTTGTGCTATCTAAAAGTTGGCTAGATAATTAGTGGAGTAGCTCGCAATATCAACAATAATTTGTACGATTTTGATTCCATCAGTATTTATGACTCATCACATGAATGATAATCCAACAAGAAAAGGTTACAGGATGGAAATCTGAAACAGGAACAAAGAGGTAGTATAACAAAATGTCCATCGACCGAACACACTTGACTCTTTATGACTCAATGACCATGAGCATAGAATTCATCTTTGACATTAGAATCGAAGCTTTCTGCATCGTCCCCTTCGAACTTCTTCTAGGCAACGAGACGTGGCGAAGTGAAGGGACCTTCGAGTAAACCCTTGGCCATGTGCCGATACGCCGCCTCCGTGAAGTGAACTCCGTCCCAAAGTATGGAGGCCGATGGATCTTTACACACATTTGAGGTGAAACCACACATCATCCTGACGTTGAAATTGAATGGTCCACCAGCTCCACAACAAGCTACATGTGTTGATTTGGAGAAACCTGAAAACAAGACGATATTGATCTCACTACTCATTTTTATAAGTTCATGAGGACACCGCAAGTTGGATAATCGGAGGTTGTACGTGCCTATTCACCGTTGATCGTGAAACTAAGATGAAAAGAAACTCACCGTCTTGTGCATCGGTGATTCAAAAAGACGCAAGGCATCTCCATAATAATCCGCATAGGTAATCCTTGCATGGCTATATTTTTGTCTCAAAAGCTGCAACTCTCGTTGGAGATAATCATTGTGGTACCTAGCAAATTCATTATAACGATTGAGGCAACCGGTTGTTGTATTAGCGTCGTCCTTGATAAAGGGTGGAGCTGTCGTTATGAACGACGTCAAGCAACCAATCGGCAGATTCCCCGGCACTACTAACTCCACCGCCCCTTCTTCGATGAGCATCTAAAACAATCACATGCCATGGAAAAATTTATTGGAGTGCTAAAAACAGTTCAACCACGTAAGATCTTTTTGAATAGATGGTATTGTGCTTATGTCCCTTGCAAGAAAAGAAAAGGGCCATACGCTGGTGGCATTGGTGATGGCTCCAACAACATTTGGCACAATGGGATGGAGCTTCTCAAAGGTTGCACCCAGGGCGAAAGCAAGATTGTAGTCGTTTCCACCAATCTCCCCCACTAGAAATAAAGACTTCTTGAAATATGTATCACAATCTGCAAAAGAAAAGAATGAAAAAAAAAATCAAATTACGAAATGACTCAAGTAATCGATTAAAAGATCCTAATGACCGGATATATTCCAATACTTGAGTCACTCAGTGAGAGACTTCTTTTATTTTCCTTTAATATTGCAAGAGCATCGAAGTAGAAATCCGTCCATCTAGAGAGAGAATGTAACATCCTGAAATTCGAGCCTTTTAAGGGATGAATGAACATTAATTTCGCCAATGCATTGTTGATTGATCTCACTCGGAGCTGATCACTCCTGAGATACTGACCTTGAGGGAAAGGCTAATGAGGACGTAACTCGTGCGACTAAAGAACTTGACCGGGAAAACGACTCGGCGACCGTGAGACTTGCGTAAGGGCGATCCTCAGTAGTCATGCGAGCGATTTCGGGGACGACTAGAAGTCGATTCGCGGATAGAAATAATGGGACGACGGGTGATTCCATTTACTATTATCGAGCCCGCGAACGGCCCTATGTCGATCCTTGATAATCGTGTACTTTGAAATAAGAATCGATCCTTCGCAATTTCATGCAGTCAAGGACGTCCATGTGTCGAGAAGTCTTGAATGTGAATTAGCACGAGTCGGTTATGCGTGAATCCTCAAAGCCGCCTGTCAGTCTGAGTAGTACCAAAATGGCATTCGGGCGAAATTGACATGGCACGAGAATCCAATATTGGACTTCGAATTTTCGGGAATGTTCGAGAATGACTTTTGGACGATACTTCTTAGACGATCGACACTGCTTAGGTTGAGCCGAGTATTTGGAAAAGGGATTTTCGGACCAAGAACATGAGCCTATGAGGACGTGGGCCGGGCAAAATCGGTGTGGGCCTCACGCCCCGAGTGGGGCGACCACCATGGAAGGCCCGAGGCAGCGAGTGAGCCCATTGGGCCAAACCGACAATTTACCTTCCCGAGCCCGCTCCTATTTATTTTCCGGCCTATTTCCTAGGCCCACCCTTCATTTTCAGCCCAAGGACAGATTGGGAAATGTGCAAGGTGGAAATGACCAAAATGCCCTTGGATATTTTGAAGAAAAGTCAAAAAGAAGAAAGAGAGGATGAGGTCATTGTTTGGCAAGTGGGGCAAGCCTTGATGGCTTGGATAAGGCTTATCCTTCAGCCTTCACTTCACTCTCTCTCTCCTCTTCATCTTCTCCAAAATCGCAAAAGACACCTCTCTCCCATGGTTTTCCTTCCTTCCTTCTGTTTTTCAGTTTGACCTTTCACCGAAATCTGAGTTGTTCATTGCCTTCCCGTTGGAATCTCGTCTCGTTCCACCCGCCGTTGTGTTCAGAAGAGAATTTCCGTTCAAATAGCGTCGGCCGATCGCCGGAAAGAGCTTCCGATCATTCCGTATTCCGGCCGAAAGCCGGCTGTCGCCGGACCGTTTTCTGACCGCCTGCTGCTGTTCTGTTTTGCTGTTTCGGCCATTTTCCTCCCTTTCCGACCCAATCACCGCCCATACCAGCCACAAGTGGTTCCCCCTCGACCCCCAGTGCCGCCGGTCGCTGGCCCGCCGCTCGCCGGAGCTCCGGGCAGCCCGTTTAACTCCGGTCAGCTCATTTCCTCCAAGCAGTGCAGTTTTTTCAGAGTTGCGAGGGATTCCGAGTTTGTTGCTGCTGTTTTGACCCCGCGACCGCCTTGGATCGCTGTGATAGAGGTCCCCGGGTGTCGGGTTCGTCGCCGCCGCCGCGTCCGCGTCTCCGGCCCGCTTAACGGGTGAGTTTAGCTCCTAATCCCTATTTAGTGCCTAAACTTGCTTAGGGTTGGGTTAATTAGTGGTAAGATTGGTTTAGGATGTTTAATTAAGTTTATTAGCCCTAAGATAGGTGGTTAGGATTAGATTAGCTTAATTTTGCTAATTGTGCTTAATTATTGCTTAAATGAGGGTTATGTGATTTTTGTGATTAATTAAGCATGATTTGATTTAATTGAATTGATTAATTGTTTTAATTAATGTTTTGTTTAATTTCTGGATTAAATGTTTTAATTAATTGAATTTCGGAAAAATCACTTCTCACAAAGTATCGCTTCACGGATTCATTGTTCACTAATCACTTTGTTCACGGATTACACGTCACGAATTCGCTCACGGCGACTTTGTTCATCCAGAAGCTAAATTTAGTCTTATTTTGATGTGCTCTTGATTGTTGTGATTAATTGGAGTGCCGATTGTTAATTATGCTCGTGAATATTGATGAAATGCGTGATTGAGTGTTGGTTGAATTGAATTTTGGAAATTGTCGAGTGATACCGCATGACATAATGCGTGGGTTATCGAGATGGCATGTCGCATGAGCATGAGTGCATGAGCGATGTTGCATTCACGACCAAGCAAAAGCAAAGACAAGAATGAACTGTTTGCTGATGTGTTGCATGGTCAGATTAAAGTTGATAGCCCGGTTAAGCCGGATGACCGCCAATCCTTCGGGGTTGTGCCGTGACCATTGGGTCGCCCGGTGGTCGAATGCGGAGTCGCGGTTGAGGCCGGGCCCATGCTCCATATGGAATGCCGTCGATGGGGGATAGCCCGTGACGTCGCCGTGCCTCATGGGGAGGACGATGCACGGTCTTTGACCGGTGACCGCCAACCATAAGGTTGTGCCGTGGCCCTAGTGGTCGTAATAATCGGAGCATATGTGTGAGTGTGAGACATGAGAAAGTTGTGTGAGATGCTCGATTATTCGCATGCTCTTAATGTCGTGATGATTTATGGTACGCACGCATGAGTTGACGATCGTGCGGGTGTGGCAATGGCCGGCCAGTGAGATCGCTTGTGACGCGATTCGCATGTGATTGGTGAACTGTTTCATCTAACGGCCATGTGCCTTGCTTGCATTGTATGAGATTTGACGTGCAGGGTATGGCATACCGGGTAAGGCTGCATGCGAACCGACTGTATGATTGTTGGTTGCCCCATGCATTTGTTGATTGTTTGGTTTTGGCCGTCTTGTTGTTGGGTTGAGTGAGGGGTGGTTACGGAGAGATACCCCGGGTTGAGTTGGCGTACTAACCGGGGCTTAGCGGGAGAACTCGCTGAGATTTTATCTCAACCCGTCGTGGTTAACCATTTTCAGGCCCCTAAAATGGCGTACCCGCAATGGAGGATCCTGCCCCGCTCCTCCAGTGATCGACTCGACGGAGACTGAGTCCGATGGGTCCGAGTGACCGTGGTGTTGAACCCGAGGGTTGTTTGTGTACTGTTGGATTAGCCTAGTCTTTTTGGTTTGGCTTAGAGGATGGATCGGCCCTTTTTGTCGGGCTTGTAATTTGGAAAACGATCCTCCATTGGTTAATCCAATAAATTGAATAATTGAGTAGTTGTTGTTGTTGTTCTTGCTATTCATCCCTCTATCCCTGTTTGATTGTATGTTTGTTGTCTGGGGATGGTTCGTTTTCCGCTTGCGCATAATCAAAGATAAAATGAATGGTCGTCGATGGGTCCTGGGACGTCGCTTTCAATCGACCAAGAGAAGGGGTTGCCGCGAGCTCGAGAGTCGGGCGTGACAACCCCGTCGGTTTTGGTATCGGGCGAGGTCGAGACTTGGAGTGATAAGGTGCGTGGGGTTTTTGGGATAGTGAGATAGGGATGGCTTTTATATTACGTGCTTGTGATTGCTTTTGTGGTTTCGTGTGGTGGCGGGTTGCTCATAGTCCGAGTGATGAGCAATCCCGGCGATCGCCCCAGGCGTAGGGCGTGTCCGGTCGACTGTGCTAGAGGTAGCGTGCAGGCAGATCCTAGGTTAGATGGGATCCTGCTAGCCCTAGAGACCTTGTTAGGACAGCAAGCTGTGTGCTTTTCCTGTGGTCCTTGTGGTTCCCCTAGTGAGAGGAGAGGTCTGTGAGAGACCGATGCCTAGGCTGTTAGAGCAGTTCCTGAGACTGAAGCCACCGAGGTTCAGTGGCGTGGGTGACCCTGAAGCTGCGACCCGTTGGATAAGGGATTTCGAGAGGACTGTTTCAGTGTTGAGGTGTTCAGAGGAAGACAGAGTGCTTCTAGCGACTTATCAGTTTCAAGGTAATGCCATTAATTAGTAGGAAGTCACTTAAGGAAGAGTGTTCCCCAAGGCACGGCTTCGGGTGGGGTGTCTTTCGTGAAGCTTTCATTGGATAGTACTTCTTGGACAAAGTGCGAGAGAGTCAAAGATGGTAGAGTTCCAACAGTTTCGTCAGAATCAGATTTCAGTGGATCAGTATAAGGCGAAGTTCGCTGAGTTGGCCTAGTATGTACCAAGATTAGTGGAGGACCCTTGGATAGGGCGAGACGGTTAAGAGATGGCTTGAAGCCGGAATTGAAAGCCAGCTGGTGCCTTGAGTTTAAAGAGTTTTGATGAGATGTACGAGAGGGCCCAGATGATCGAGAAGAATATGATTGAGAGGATGACCGCATTTGGCTCGCGGTTCGTGCCTAATAGAGACAATCGTCGGTTTGGAAAGGGACTGATGATGGGGAGAAGGAATCTCATCCCACTCAATAGAAAGTGGATTGTCATGGAAAGACAATTCAGTTTAACCCATAGTGGGTAACATTTTGAGTTTGTGGGAAATCGAGGAGGACCCTCGACTCCTTTGAAATTCGTCGTTGGAAGTAACTCGTTTATTGGACGAAGGTTGCTAAGGTTATTGGACAATTGAGGTTAATTGGTTAGTTGAAGAATCAAGGATGGATCGTTGCACTTATGCATCACTTATCAGTAGCTCAACCAAGGGACGGTCATGAGCAAGTATCCATTACCAAGGATGGATGACTTGTTTGACCCATTTCAAGGAGCTTCGATATGTCCCAAGATAGACCCAAGGACGAGCTATCAGTAGTTGAGGATTAAAAATGAGGATAAATTAAAGACGACATATCGTGTGTGATTTGGTCATTACGAGATTACCGTACCGCCGTTTGGATTAACTAATACGCCGCTGCTTTTATGGATTCGATGGATTGAGTGATTAAGGTGTATTTGGAGCAAATTGTAATTGTGTTCGTGAGCGATATGTTGGAATGTTCGAAAAATTTAGAGGAATGCGAACAGCACTTGAGGGCGGTGTTATAGACCATTCGAGAGCATAAACAGTATGCCAAATTTAATGCGTGCGAGTTTGGGTTTACTCGTGTTGTTTTGTTGGTCATATGATTTTGGATGAATGAATTTCTATGGATCCGCTAAGATCAAGGTAGTCATGATTATGTCAGGACTTATGACGGTGATGAGAGGTTCGAAGTTTTCTAAGCCGGACAGGTTAGTACAGACGATTCGTAGAAAGGTTCTCTACGATAGTTACGCCTCTGATACGAAGGTTAATGAAGGACGTAAGAATTTGAATGGACGAGTAAGTGAAATTTTTAAGAGCTTAAGTATAAGCTGATTACTGCACCAGTTTTGAGGATTTAGTCTAGTATTGGAGAATACGAGATTTGCAGTAAGGTGTCGTATAAGGGATTTGACTACGTGGTAAGGCAACAAGGAAGATTGGTTGCTTACGCGTCACGACAATTGAGGTCATTGGATTTGATGGAAGTCAAATAAGTTTATCTTGATGATTTGAGGAGTTGTAGGTATGGGATCATAAGAGATGATCTATTAAATGGTGATGATCTTTGATAAGAATTACGGTGGATGATTTATTGCTCGGAAGTCTTAGATTCGATTAAGATGTGAATTTACCCAAGGTGGATTATTTCAGGAGATATATAAGATAGGGATTTGAGGAATGGATTTTTGTCTTCGGTGGATTAAGAATTAATTATCCCTTGATGCTAGATGGATGAGTGAGGAAATGGCATTGTCGATGATTTCTTCTCGAGGTATCAGAAATGATTTGAAAAGGTACCCGAAAGCGTTTGGTGCAATAAATGACATTTGGTTTGCACTAATTTTCAAGTGATTGAGGCGAATTCTTGGTTTTGTTATTAAATGGACATGAAAGGAATGTTGAAAGAAAAATCGATAGTTTGTGGAATTCGGACAGCGATTTGATGGAAATTCAGTGAATAAGATTTCAAGTGTTGATAAGTGATCCTGTGGAAACGAACTCATGGTTGACGAGTTGGAGAAAGTTTTACACTTTGAGGTGCTCAAACGAGGTTAAAACCGTGAGGCTTGGTATGGGACAGGCCAAAGCGGATAATACCTCTATGAGATGGTGCATATCAAAAAAGGACTTTGCTAGTAGTGGTGCGGTTCGAAGATGCCCGTAACGACCGATCCGACGAGGGCGGGGAGTGGTCGCCGGGGCCGAGTGCTCGAGCAAGGAGCGACTCTTGGCGAGCTTCTAGGATGTCGAAAGGGGCAGAAATGAACCGAACTACGCACTTTGTGCAAAAAGAGAGTGCTTGTGGGATAAAATTTTATTGGAGTGGTATAGCAGAAATATGATCAAGTTTGTGGAACTCCAATCTATGGAACGAGGTCGAGAACCGGGAATCGCTGGTTCAAAAATTGGTTTAGCAGTTATTGAATGCAGTTCAGATTATCAGAGACAAACTAAAGACCGCTCAGAGTCATCAGAAGAGTTATGCAGATAAGCATCGTAGACCGTTGGAGTTTAAGATGGGCGATCATGTATTTTTGAAAGTATCGCCGATGAGGGGTACTTCTAGATTTGGCAAGAAAGGAAAGTTAAGTCCGAGGTACGTTGGACCCTTTGAAATTTTGAAAAGGATCGGGATTTTAGCGTATCGTCTTGTGTTGCCACCGAAGCTTGCTCAAGTACATGATGTTTTCCACGTGTCCATGTTGAGAAAGTATGAACCGGACCCGACTCATGTTTTGAATATTGAGGAACTGGACATAGACGACAGGGTGTCGTACGTGGAGAAGCCGATACGGATAGAGGACCGTAAAGAGCAAGTACTTCGAATTAAGACTATTGCCTTAGTTAAGGTGATTTGGCAGTATCATGGATCAGAGGGAGTTACATGGGAAAGTGAAAAAGTAATGAAGCATCAACACCCCCATCTTTTTGAGGAATTGTCAGTTGCTGCAAATTTCGAGGACGAAATTTTTATAAGAGGGGAAGAGTTGTAACATCCTGAAATTCGAGCCTTTTAAGGGATGAATGAACATTAATTTCGCCAATGCATTGTTGATTGATCTCACTCGGAGCGATCACTCCCGAGATACCGACCTTGAGGGAAAGGCTAATGAGGACAGAACTCGTGCGACTAAAGAACTTGACCAGGGAAAACGACTCGACCGTGAGACTTGCGTAAGGACGATCCTGTAGTCATGCAGGCCGATTTCAGGGACGACTAGAAGTCGATTCGCGGATAGAAATAATGGGACGACGGGTGATTCCATTTACTATTATCTAGCCCGCGAACGGCCCTATGTCGATCCTTGATAATCGTGTACTTTGAAATAAGAATCGATCCTTCGCAATTTCATGCGGTCAGGACGTCCATGTGTCGAGAAGTCTTGAATGTGAATTAGCACGAGTCGGTTATGCGTGAATCCTCAAAGCCGCCTGTCGATCCCGAGTAGTACCAAAATGGCATTCGGGCGAAATTGACATGGCACGAGAATCCAATATTGGACTTCGAATTTTCGGGAATGTTCGAGAATGACTTTTGGACGATACTTCTTAGATAGTCGACACTGCCGGTTGAGCCGAGTATTTGGAAAAGGGATTTTCGGACCAAGAACATGAGCCTATGAGGACGTGGGCTGGGCAAAATCAGTGTGGGCCTCACGCCCAAGGTGGGACAGCCACCATGGAAGGCCCGAGGCAAGCGAGTGAGCCCATTGGGCCAAACCGACAATTTACCTTCCCGAGCCCGCTCCTATTTATTTTCCGGCCTATTTCCTAGGCCCACCCTTCATTTTCAGCCCAAGGACAGATTGGGAAATGTGCAAGGTGGAAATGACCAAAATGCCCTTGGATATTTTGAAGAAAAGTCAAAAAAAGAAGAAAGAGAGGATGAGGTCATTGTTTGGCAAGTGGGGCAAGCCTTGATGGCTTGGATAAGGCTTATCCTTCAGCCTTCACTTCACTCTCTCTCTCCTCTTCATCTTCTCCAAAATCGCAGACACCTCTCTCCCATGGTTTTCCTTCCTTCCTTCTGTTTTTCAGTTTGACCTTTCACCGAAATCTGAGTTGTTCATTGCCTTCCCGTTGGAATCTCGTCTCGTTCCACCCGCCGTTGTGTTCAGAAGAGAATTTCCGTTCAAATAGCGTCGGCCGATCGCCGGAAAGAGCTTCCGATCATTCCGTATTCCGGCCGAAAGCCGGCTGTCGCCGGACCGTTTTCTGACCGCCTGCTGCTGTTCTGTTTTGCTGTTTCAGCCATTTTCCTCCCTTTCCGACCCAATCACCGCCCATACCAGCCACAAGTGGTTCCCCCTCGACCCCCAGGTGCCGCCAGTCGCTGGCCCGCCGCTCGCCGGAGCTCCGGGCAGCCCGTTTAACTCCGGTCAGCTCATTTCCTCCAAGCGGTGCAGTTTTTTCAGAGTTGCGAGAGGATTCCGAGTTTGTTGCTGCTGTTTTGACCCCGCGACCGCCTTGGATCGCTGTGATAGAGGTCCCCGGGTGTCGGGTTCGTCGCCGCCGCCGCGTCCGCGTCTCCGGCCCGCTTAACGGGTGAGTTTAGCTCCTAATCCCTATTTAGTGCCTAAACTTGCTTAGGGTTGGGTTAATTAGTGGTAAGATTGGTTTAGGATGTTTAATTAAGTTTATTAGCCCTAAGATAGGTGGTTAGGATTAGATTAGCTTAATTTTGCTAATTGTGCTTAATTATTGCTTAAATGAGGGTTATGTGATTTTTGTGATTAATTAAGCATGATTTGATTTAATTGAATTGATTAATTGTTTTAATTAATGTTTTGTTTAATTTCTGGATTAAATGTTTTAATTAATTGAATTTCGGAAAAATCACCGTCACAAAGTCTTTTCACGGATTCTTGTTCACTAATCACTTCACACGGATTCGTTCACGAATGCATTCACGGCACCGTTCATCCGAAGCTAAATTTAGTCTTATTTTGATGTGCTCTTGATTGTTGTGATTAATTGGAGTGCCGATTGTTAATTATGCTCGTGAATATTGATGAAATGCGTGATTGAGTGTTGGTTGAATTGAATTTTGGAAATTGTCGAGTGATACCGCATGACATAATGCGTGGGTTATCGAGATGGCATGTCGCATGAGCATGAGTGCATGAGCGATGTTGCATTCACGACCAAGCAAAAGCAAAGACAAGAATGAACTGTTTGCGATGTGTTGCATGGTCGATTAAAGTTGATAGCCCGGTTAAGCCGGATGACCGCCAATCCTTCGGGGTTGTGCCGTGACCATTGGGTCGCCTGACAGTGGTCAGATGCGGAGTCGCGGTTGAGGCCGGGCCCATGCTCCATATGGAATGCCGTCGATGGGGGATAGCCCGTGACGTCGCCGTGCCTCATGGGGGAGGACGATGCCTGGTCTTTGACCGGTAGACCGCCAACCATAAGGTTGTGCCGTGGCCCTAGTGGTCGTAATAATCGGAGCATATGTGTGAGTGTGAGACATGAGAAAGTTGTGTGAGATGCTCTGATTATTCGCATGCTCTTAATGTCGTGATGATTTATGGTACGCACGCATGAGTTGACATCGTGCGGGGTGTGGCAATGGCCGGTGAGATCGCTTGTGACGCGATTCGCATGTGATTGGTGAACTGTTTTCATCTAACGGCCATGTGCCTTGCTTGCATTGTATGAGATTTGACGTGCAGGGTATGGCATACCGGGTAAGGCTGCATGCGAACCGACTGTATGATTGTTGGTTGCCCCATCATTTGTTGACCGTTGTTTGGTTTTGGCTGTCTGTTGTTGGGTTGAGTGAGGGGTGGTTATGGAGAGATACCCCGGGTTGAGTTGGCGTACTAACCGGGGCTTAGGGGGAGAACTCGCTGAGATTTTATCTCAACCCGTCGTGGTTAACCATTTTCAGGCCCCTAAAATGGCGTACCCGCAATGGAGGATCCCCCCCGCTCCTCCGGTGATCGACTCGACGGAGACGAGTCCGATGGGTCCGAGTGACCGTGGTGTTGAACCCGAGGGTTGTTTGTGTACTGTTGGATTAGCCTAGTCTTTTTGGTTTGGCTTAGAGGATGGATCGGCCCTTTTTGTCGGGCTTGTAATTTGGAAAACGATCCTCCATTGGTTAATCCAATAAATTGAATAATTGAGTAGTTGTTGTTGTTGTTCTTGCTATTCATCCCTCTATCCCCTCGTTTGATTGTATGTTTGTTGTCCGGGATGGTTCGTTTTCCGCTTGCGCATAATCAAAGATAAAATGAATGGTCGTCGATGGGTCCTGGGACGTCGCTTTCAATCGACCAAGAGAAGGGGTTGCCGCGAGCTCGAGAGTCGGGGCGTGACAGAGAACTATGAAATGCTTTGCAAACCCTATAGATTGATCAATTTTAGGCCTTTGGCCTAAGCAAGTGACCCTGACTTGTAGTTGATAAAATTCAAATGAATGACCTTCAATTTCTCAGTTTGAAATCTGAACACCTCAATCAATTGTGCAAAACCCTTCGTGGTTATCCTACAAAATATTTACGAGCTAAATATACGTGATATCTACCAAATCATCTCCATAAATGACCATGTCTTCAGTGAATAAGATTGATCACACACAAAAGTTATTGCTATATATGTTAGTCCTCAATCGGAGCATCCAAAAATAGGGCTTATAGTTACCTTGCTTTGTTGTGCAAAGAGAAGATTTGAATTTCTTGAACCACTCGAGCTGAACACTTAAGGAATGATTCGTCATTGTCAATGCTGGAATGCCTCGGGTTGCAAAGAATTTCGGATCAAGCGCTGTGGCACCGGCAACTGCAAAATTAACTCCGCCACGAGCATCAACTGAGCCGTTGACTACCTCAAGATATGGCTTCAGAGATGGTAACCCAACTGCTTCCGCTGCATTTTCATATACGTAATAGATATTCACCACTTAAATATGTAAAATTGACACCCCAATGATAAAGATTGTTAAAGATTGCTATTAGCTCCATCGCAAAGGAGAAGTTCCTTTTCCTTTTTACATGTACATGCCATTTTGAAAGAAAAAATATGTACTGTCGTCAGTGAAAGAGCCTGATGTCAACACCGAATGTAGAAATATAACCCCTCCTTTGAGCATGGATATTTACTGCTAAAGATCTAAATATTCTCAACAAAAACAATGGCCTTTTGTTTTAAATGCCTGTTCTTTTCCATAACACGAGCATTCATTTACATAAAGCAAAGAAGAGTCAGGAGAACTGCATACCAATGAAATCAATTACAAGACGTCCATCTGAAAAACGACCGGTGGAATGCCCAAAGAAGGTCTTGCCGTAAGGAGAAGTCGGTGCATGTCCCCTGGTGGATCGGAGGAAGTTCCCAGTGTCGCTTAGAGAGTCGCCGAAGTTGAAAATCGACTCATACTTATGCAGGATCATCGAGTTGGCCTTCAAAGCAAGGCAACATTGCAAAAGGATCAAGATTATTGCAGTATATTTCATGGCAACTCTTGAGTATTTTCGAGAGATGAAGTCTTAGAGATGCTAAGAGAGTTTGACAACAATTCTAGGTGCTCTCCTTGCTAATTTTCAGTTGGTGAAATTTGGGGTCTTCAAGGTGAGCTTAAATAGCTGAGATTGGTTCGATCGGTTCATTGTGCCCTTTGCTTATAATAGAAGGGGTGAGATGGAAGGGCAACGGACAGCATGGGGGCATGAGAACGTCGTTTTGTCGTTATTTAGTCGTTTCATTGTTACCTCTTTATTCGTCATTCCTATGGGAAGACAAAGGTTGTTGATTCTAGAACTTCTTTCGATTCTGGTTCGGCCGTTTTGGACAGCGTACAGAGCGACGCGGAAGATATATAGATATTTTTAAGGTTGTCGAGAATGTCGTTCTCCCGATTTGTTGCATCGTTTTCATCCTTCTCCAATATTTTTCTAGAAAACAAGTTATCGAAACCCAAGAAAAGTCCACGGAAAGACATGTCACTCGGATAAAGCCGACCAGTAGCATGTGCTGCGCTTTGTGGACTTCAAGGACATGCCACATCGAAGCTTCTCTCCTAATTCCCCAAGATTTATGAATAAAATCAATAATAATTTTATCCCTAAGGTAATTATGCACGAAATTTTCTATAATTTGATACGTTCATAATTGACCACAAGTGGTGATACGACTTGTTAAGGTGCACAACTAGCACAAAGATGGATAAATTATCTTAGGGATCGCAAAGAAAAAGTCCAACCTAAAGTTCATAAATATCAATCCATACAAGATTTTATATTAATGAGTTGAGAGGAATAAGTCCTTAAATTACTTCATCTGAACTTTGAGACGTAAAATACAGGGGTATTTCTACATTGTTAGGGAAGAAAAATATATAACTTGTAATAAGGGGTGCAAGGCTACGAGCACCAGTACATACTCAAGTTCAGTACATATTCAAGGACTTAGCAATACCACATCAAAGGCTTCTTTCCAATTACTCAAGATTTATGAGAAAAACCGATAATATTTTTCTACTTGCGATTATCTTTTTCTTTCGTGCAAATATAAGTTTCCAATTACTCAAGTCTTAAAGTTCTCTCTTCTCTCAGTGCTCAAAGACTCACCTTCAACCTTCAAGGAACTCTTCTATTTGTAATCAAGAGAAGCCTCTCATCATTTATTGCAATACAAGGAAGTCTTCTTCACTCTCTCTCTCTTCTTGATGGAGTCCTTTTCTTTTGACTTTGATGCACGAAGAGCTCTTAGCTCCTCATTTCTTCCCCTTCTCTCTTTGGCCATTTATTAACCAAAAAAACAAATTAAGCCCACGAAAGATGACCAAAAGAAGGGGAGAGATGTTGGGCGCCTGCAATATTCTATGGGCATGGATGCACATTCCATGTTCATGCATTAATGAGGAAGAAGAAGAAAATGGACGTGGAGTTATGCACATAAACTCATGTCCATCTCTATTTAATGCTCCAAGTTGGCGCTATTCTCATTGAAAGCTCTACAAACGCGCTCGTCCCTTCCAGGCTATTAATAAAAGCTGAGCATGTGGATTGAGTATCATATATGGGTTCAAACTCAAGACATATTTTAATAGGTACTAGATGGAAATAGACATGACTAGAATGAAGGGTCGAGAGAAACCTTCAAGTCGAGGCGAAGGTTGTACACCTACCATACATTACATCCCTAGGACCAAACCATTCGACCAAAAATGCTTCTTTACTAGATGAGGATGGGCAACTTGACACAACACATGTTTTCCCATAATAATACGCTAGTTTTATGCATGCGCTACTAGCGATTTTTTCTTTCCCATGCACGACGGTTGTGAGGACAAGGCAATAGGTGTTGGGTCGCTGGGGGGTGACTCGGTAGAGGTCTGTGTACGATGGAGTTGAGGAAGAGAGGGGTGGAGTGGGAATGAAAAATATGGGAAAAAATTGGAAGAAAAGAAAATGGAAACAAGAATTTGTGCTGCTTGGGTTGCTCGGACTAAGGTCGGTGTCGACGATAGGAAATGACAACGGCGGAGGATGTATATATCCAGTGGAGTTAAGGAGGAGAGGTTTAGAATGAGAGAAGAAAAATGGGAAGAAATGATGGGAATAAAAGTAAAAATAAAGAGAACAAATTTGTGCTATCTAAAAGTTGGCTAGATAATTAGTGGAGTGGCTCGCAATATCAACAATAATTTGTAAGATTTTGATTATATCAGTATTCATGACTCATCACATGAATGCTAATCCAACAAGAAAAGATTACAGGATGGAAATCTGAAACAGGAACAAAGAGGTAGTATAACAAAATGTCTATCGACTGAACACACTTGACTCTTTATGACTCGATGAACATAAGCATAGAATTCATCTTTGACATTAGAATCGAAGCTTTCTGCATCGTCCCCTTTGGACTTCTTCTAGGCAACGAGACGTGGAGAAGTGAAGGGACCTTCGAGTAAACCCTTGGCCATGTGCCGATACGCAGCCTCCGTGAAGTGAACTCCGTCCCAAAGTATGGAGGCCGATGGATCTTTACACACATTTGAGGTGGAACCACACATCATCCTGACGTTGAAATTGAATGGTCCACTAGCTCCACAACAAGCTACATGTGTTGATTTGGAGAAACCTGAAAACAAGACGACATTGATCTCACTACTCATTTTTATAAGTTCATGAGGACACCGCAAGTTGGATAATCGGAGGTTGTACGTGCCTATTCACCGTTGATCGTGAAACTAAGATGAAAAGAAACTCACCGTACTGTACTGGTGATTCAAAGAGACGCAAGGCATCTCCATAATAATCCGCATAGATAATCCTTGCATGGCTATATTTTTGTCTCAAAAGCTGCAACTCTCGTTGGAGATAATCGTTGTGGTACCTGGCAAATTCATTATAACGATTGAGGCAACCGGTTGTCGTATTAGCGTTGTCCTTGATAAAGGGTGGAGCTGTCGTTATGAACGACGTCAAGCAACCAATCGGCAGATTCCCCAGCACTACTAACTCCACCGCCCCTTCTTCGATGAGCATCTAAAACAATCACATGCCATGGAAAAATTTATTGAAGTGCTAAAAACAGTTCAACCACGTAAGATCTTTTTGAACATATGGTATTGTGCTTATGTCCCTTGCAAGAAAAGAAAAGGGCCATATGCTGGTGGCATTGGTGATGGCTCCAACAACATTTGGCACAATGGGACGGAGCTGCTCAAAGGTTGCACCCAAGGCGAAAGCAAGATTGTAGTCGTTTCCACCAATCTCCCCCACTAGAAATAAAGACTTCTTGAAATATGTATCACAATCTGCAAAAGAAAAGAATGAAAAAAAAAATCAAATTACGAAATGACTCAAGTAATCGATTAAAAGATCCTAATGACCGGATATATTCCAATACGAGGGTCACTCAATGAGAGACTTCTTTTATTTTCCTTTAATATTGCAAGAGCATCGAAGTAGAAATCCGTCCATCTAGAGAGAGAACTATGAAATGCTCTGCAAACCCAGACCTAGAGCTATTTGCATGCAGTTGATAAACTTAAACGAATCACCTTTAGTTTCTAAGCTGTAAATCTCAACATCCCAATAATTGTGTCAAACCCCTAGTGGTTATCCCACGAAAGATTTATAAGCTACATAAACGTGTTGTCTACCAAATCACCTCAATAAATGACCGTATCTTGAGTGAATAAGATCGATCATGCAAAAAGGTTAGTGCTATATATTTTATCCTCAATCGGAGCATACAAAAATAGGGTTTGTATCTACCTTGCTATGTTGTGCAAAGAGAAGATTTGAGTTTCTTGAACCACTCGAGCTGAATGCTCAGGGAATGATTCGTCATTGTCAAGGCTGGAATGTGTCGAGCTGCGGAGAATGTCGGATCAAGCGCTGTGGCACCAGCAACTGCAAAGTTAACTCCGCAATGAGCATTGATTGAGCCGTTGACCACCTCAAGATATGGCTTCGGAGAGGGCAACCCAACTGCTTCCGCTGCATTTTCACGTACGTAATACATATTCACCACTTAAACATATATAATTAACACCCCAATGATAAAGATGGTTAAAGATAGTTATTAGCTCCTTCGTAAAGGCGAAGTTCCTTTTCCTTTTTACATGTACACACCGTTTTGAAAGAAAAAATATGTATTGTCGTTAGTGAAAGAGCCTGATGTCAACACCGAACGTAGAAATATAACCCTCTTTGAGCATGGATATATCCTGCTAAAGATCCAAATATTCTCCACAAAAACAGCGGCCTTTAGTTTTAAATGCCTGTTATTTTCCTTAACACGTGCATGCATTTACAGAAAGCAAAGGAGAGTCGGGAGAACTGCATACCAATGAAATCAATTACAAGACGTCCATCTGAATGACGACTAGTCGGATGCCCAAAGAAGGTCTTGCCATAAGGAGAGTCGGGAGAACTGCATACCAATGAAATCAATTACAAGACATCCATCTGAATGACGACTAGTCGGATGCCCAAAGAAGGTCTTGCCATAAGGAGAAGTCGGCGCATGTCCCCCGGTGGATTGGATGAAGTTCCCAGTGTCGCTTAGAGAGTCACCGAAGTTGAAAATCAACTCATTCTTAGGTAGGATCGTCGAGTTGGCCTTCAAAGCAACGCAACATTGTAGAAGGATCAAGATTAATGCAGTATATTTCATGGCAACTCTTGAGTATTTTCGAGAGGTGAAGTCTTAGAGATGCTAAGAGAGTCGGACAACAATTTTAGGTGCTCTCTTGCTAACTTTCAGTCGGTGAAATTTGGGGTCTTCAAGGTGAGCTTAAATAGCTGAAATTGGTTCAATCAGTTCATTGTGCGCTTTGCTTATAATAGAAGGGTTGAGATGGAAGGGCAACGAACAGTATGGGGGCATGAGAACGTCGTTTTGTCGTTATCCATTCGTTTTGTTGTTACCCCTTTACCCGTTATTCCTATGGGAAGACAAAGGTTGTTGATTCTAGAACTTCTTTCCGGTCCCGGTTTGGTCATTTGAGATGGCGTATGGAGCGACGTGGAAGATATATGGATATTTTAAGGTTGTCAAGAATGCCGTTCTCCCGAATTGCTGCATCGTTTTCATCCTCCGCCAATATTTTTTCTAGAAAACATTTGTCGAAACCCAGGAAAAGTCCACGGAAAGACGTCTCACTCGGGTAAAGCCGACCGTCAGCATGTGCCACGCTTTGTGGGCTTCAAGGACTTAGCAATACCACATCGAAGGCTTCTTTTCAATTACTCAAGATTTAAGAGAAAAATTGATAATATTTTCTACTTGTGAAAATCTTTTTCTTTTGCACAAATATAAGTTAGTAAGAGATTAGCAAAGTGACTAATCATCTGCGAAATTTAATGAACATATTTAATGACACTGACAATTTTCTTTTTAGTTAGTGATTACATTTTTCTAATTTTGTTTATTTGTTTTGTGTTGTCTAATTTGCTCAAGAATTATTTATTTTTACAAATTATTTTTTCGTCCGCTTAAGTATTAATAATATATTTTTCCCCTAGAATGAATTATTTTTCTCAAATTAAATGCCAACGCATATGGTTTTGATTCAATCAATCTAACTATAAGTTTTTTCTTGTGTGACATTGCGTCTAGAATCAAATGCAAATTAACCCTCGGCCTCATGTTTATTGTAATTGGGTGGCGCCGCAAAATTCCAATTCCCCATCCTGAGGAAATTTCTGTAAATGAGCCTAAGTTGGAATCCATTATTTTTATATTATGCAGTTGAATCCATATTTACTCAATAACATAAATCAGAATTATGAGTCAACTTTTTATATCTAGTAAACCTCTACCCCACATTGCTGCATCGTAAAATCTGCCTCCATACATAATCTCTTCAACCAAATCGTAACGTAATGATAATTTAATCTAAAAATCTGTAATTATGCGTGAAATTTTCTATTGGTGGCCAGTAATTGATCACAAATGGTGATACTACTTGTTAAGATCCACACCAGCATAAGACCAATAAATTATCTTAGAGATCACAAAGAAAAAGTCCAAGTCCAAATTCATAAATATCATCTGATAGTCACGCAAGAATTAGCATTGTTGAAGCTCAAAATGAATTGATTATTCTTAGAGATGCATGGTAGATTAAACACCGTATTAGACAACATCCATTATGAATTTATATAGACCATGAGGAGGGAATATAAACAGTATGAAACCGACACATGTACACATAGTATGCACAGACATAGGGTCAAACCTAAGACCCAATTGCTCGTAAGGACAAAGTCCATATGACACACATAGATTCAGTTTACCCTATAAACTCATGTTAAGATATCTCTCAATTTTGAGTCCATGAACGAAACCCAACCTGAGATGAAGGAAAGCATGGAGTTAATTCTTTAGATGTTCATCGGGGAAGTATTGGACCGGATCTCAACTTAAGTGACTTGCGGATAAGGAAATCTTCCCCCATCTGAAGTAGAAATTGGCGAGGGAAAATCAAGAAGGAAAGTCAGAACTTTGACTGAAATATTCGGATTTCAACATTCGGTGTTGAAGTTGGTGAAGAAAAACACAAAGATATGGGAAAATCCAAGTTGGGTCGCCCTCCTTCGCCAATTCGGAAAACTAGAAAATATATGATTCATATTCGGTTGTGGGAGTTTAGTTTTTTTTTTTTTTTGGGGGTGCACATGTCAATGAACGCGTATAGAAGGGTGCTTCTTCGTCAGGATTTTCCTTCGGCAGGTTACATCCAAGAATTCGAGTGTTTGTAGCCAATTAAACTTTGTAGTAAGATTGGTGTATAATTCTTTTGTCAAATTGAGAGATTATTTAGAGTAAAATTTGTGGGGTTAAACATTACGTGAGTTATTGGATGTAATTAGAGCTTGGAAATATTGAAAGTATTTGAGTGACTCAAGCGTGGTTATAATCTTCATTGTATTGCTTGATCTATAGTGAAATTCGTTAATGCTCTTCTTATGGACGTAGATCACTATTATTGAGTAACGTAAATCTAACGTCCAATTTATTTTCTTGTTCTATCTATTTTATTATTCGACTGCTTGCTTATGTAACAACTCATGTAAGTACAGCATAAACCCTAAACCAAAAATCCTTGACAAATACTTATGAAACAACCCCCGCCTCCTCTCTCTCTCTTTATCAAAGGTTCAATTTTGTAAGAAAATCAAGTATTTCGAAATTTCGGTGAATAGACACCATTAGCACTGAAATTAGGAGTCGAAATGCACAAGTTTGGAAAACTTTGAGGACTTGAGCACACGATATGCTTAGAATTTGATTGCACTTCATTGTTTTGACTTTCTAGTGTCAATTTTCTTTCTAGTTTCACTCGGATAGCTTTATCTGTTGGTATATCCAATTTATAGATACGATGAAGAAATTCAAAAATATGTTGACGACAAGTGGCTCCGATGACAGTAGGTTTGTGTCGATTTCCTTTTTGTTCGGGAAAATTGTCCAAAATGTGTTAACCTATTTCATTTTGACAAAGTTGTCGTAAACTTTTTAATTATGTCAATTAAGTCTTAAATATTTTCATATTTTACTAAGTGAGTCTATTTGGCCAATTTCATCCGAAAATTACTGAGTTAGATGTTTAACCATTCTTCGTGGCACGGTCAGTGTTGACGTCGACATTTCTTGGATAATATTTGACTAGTTTTTTTATTTTTTATTTTATAACTTTTTGGTTTTTCATTTTTCTTCTCTTTTCTCACTTTACTTTACTTTTTTTTTTTTTTTAACTCAACACTAGGTGATGGCATTGTGGCTCTCACCAAACACAAGGGAGGTGAGCCGACCCTTGCTATATCTGGGCAATTGTTGCCACGCCCAAGCTAGGCCATCCCTCACCTATGGCCGACGAGGGTGGCCCTTGCCAGACTGAGTAGTGGTAACCTTGCCCTAGCCCTCTCTGACCATTGCTAGTGGCCAGCCATCGCATGACACTAGCCACTAACAAAAAGAAAAAGAAAAAATAGAAAGAAGAAAAAAAGGAAAAAAAAAAAATTGTCCATGTTAGCGGCGATACACCACCCAGGATGATCAGTGCTAACTAGGCCACCACATTAGTGTTTTTCAATCAAAATTAGTCAGATGGACTTAATTGGCAAGATACAAAAAGGTTAAAGACTTAATTGGTACAATTGAAAAGTTCATAACTGAATTGACATAATTAAACATGCAATATGTTTAGGACTTCTTGAACAATTTTTCCCTATCTTTTTCAATTGTGCCATTCTACTTTTGAATCCCTGGAAAAATAAGATAAACTCCTTCTCAATGTTGCCAACATGGAATGGTGAATGATTATTGACTTTAACGCACAAAATCCCTTCTTTTGCCACTTCATGTATATGAAACTCCCGGTTGTGTGATTTGCTAAAAACGAGTGCCGGACACCTCAAGTATCAAAACTTGGCATGTGATGACACTTTTAAGCACCAAAAGTTTCAAAAAATACACTTAAATGCTAAAATTGAAGAAAAATGGATTACTTAAATACCAACAGTGAAAAATTCTGGTCAAATTACCTATATGACATTTTCTTGCAACTTTTTTTGTTGACGTGGCAATTTTTCAAAAAAAATTATCCACTTGGTAGTTTTGTTTTAAAAAAAAAGTTGGCATGGCATTTGTTTTTCAACAATAAGGCCCAAAATCAATTACCAAAAAAAAAAAAAAAAGAGAAAGGGGAGAGGTTCAACGAGGGTCGGCAACCCTTGACTCGATTGGGCAAGGGTCAACGACCCTCATTGAATCTGAGTGAAGGCTCATAAGGCCTCACCAATGGTTGGCCAGGGACGTCGACCACTACCCAAGGTTCAACGACCATGGCCGACCTTCGCCCCACCATCGTTGGCCTTTCGAAGCGATGGTAGGGCAGTGGATGCGACGAGATAACTTCACACAACGCCCGGTAAGTACATGCACCCCTTGTTCCTCCAATCAAAATATTTTTTCGGTTTAGGGTTCCAATTCGGAATATCGGGAATATTGAGCGGTGATGTCCGATTTTTGAGTTGTTGAGCTGTGAAAATTTATAAGAATGATAGTTTAGGACGTCATGGACCTGTATGATTTTACAGATTTGGATTTGAGCTTGTGGTTTGTTAGAAATGAAATTTTGAACTTCCCCGCGCATGGTGAACAGTACGCGCACGGTCACTTTGAGGTCTGATTTTGTCGGTTTCGGCTCAAAATTGAGTTGTCCAACTTATGGGTCTTCTAGTGCTTGGAATTATCTTCAAGATTGCCCGGATCGGAGTTCAGATGAGAAAGTTTTGGCGTAATCAAGTTTCGCACTCAAGTCTCGCTTTATAAATAACTTTAATTAATCACTTTCGATAGGCGATTTGTTAGCTGATAGGGGTCATTTTATTAGTGTTAAGGCATAATTTAGTTATCTCATAGGCGAGGTAGAGTTTTATCGGATTTTAACTTATTCCTCAATTATTTGTTAGGATCGTGAGTTTGACGATACAAGTACTGTTTTATTGAGTCGTAAGTAACAAGGTGAGTGGTACTATATATTCTTTGAATTTGTAAAATTCATGTTGAGAAAATTCTATGGATTATATATGGTATAGGATTATGAAATAACTTTATTATTGCTTAAAAGTCGGATCGGGCATGGACTACTTTTTGATTGTTTATAAATGTTTGGAAAGAATATTATGCAAAGTATTGGAAGGTAAAATATATTTGTAATTGCTTTGCAAATGCTTTATGGAAAAGTATGTGGATGACTTGAGAAATGGATGAGAAATGGTGGATGACGATATCAAAAAGGTATTTGCTTAGTTTATGATATTGATTTATGAATTGGATTTCTGGTATTGGAGGATGGTTATTTTGTTCATTATTGCTGTGAGCCCATTGAGGGGCATGTTGGTATGCATACCGAGTTAGGATATCCTTTTGGGCCGAGCCACCAACATTGTAGGTGGAGACCTTGCCAAGGGGGGAATCTTGGTCGTCTTGTTACATGATGTTGTGTTATGACTATGATAAGAGGTTGAGTAATAGATTAGTTAATGGATGGACCATTGACATGTGATTTTTGAATGGAGATCATTCAATGAATTTGACCATTGATTATTCTATTGTGATGGTGGTTTAATGAGTTTTTCATATAAGTATAAAAATAACTCCTATATGATTCATTATATATTTTATACATTGGATTGAGTTATAAAATTTTGGTCTTACTCTGAATTCATGCATAGTGCTTGCTCGATCTTCTTAGAAGATATTTACTGCTTACTGAGTTTGTGGTTGCTCACCCCTCTTTCCCAATCTTTCCAGGTTCTTTGGTTAGTAGCTAGTAGAGTGAGAGCGCTTTTATGGGGACTTTTGGGAGCTAGACCTTTTGTGGTTAGAGGTTGCGTCCTTCGGGTGAAATGGCAGCCATGTCACCTCTATCCCTGTAGGATTCGGGGTGTGACACTAAAAGAATCCAGGATTAATTTTCCTCACAAAACAAGAAAATCACCTTTCTACATCCGATTTAGAAGCCAGCCACAAGGTTTCCTAATTTAGTCGGAAATATATGTTCATATTCGATCTTGGGTTTTGGTCTTCCTGCCCCTGGTACGTGATTGTGTGCCTTGCGTGTGCAATGGTTGGGTAGTAAACTTATAGGTTATTCGTGAATTACACCCTGAAGGAATCTAAGGGCGTTGAAGGGGTAAGATTATGTGTACTATTTTGTAAGACTGAGGGGGATTATTTTGCGGGTAATTATGATGGCTATAGTGTACGAGTTTTGGGTAAAATTATTGGGTGGAAAACATAGTGTGTGAGTTGACTTAAGTGTGATTATAATCTTCATCGTATTGCTAAATTTATGGAGAAATCCTATGTTGCTTACTCTCCATGGAGTAAGTCTCATTGATTGAACTACGTAAATGCAATGTCCAATTTATTTCTTCTTCTTTTTTTTTTTCTGTTTATTTTATTATTGGATGGCTTGGTTTCTGCAAAAATCTACTTTCATAATAAATTCAGCTTCATTGTACAAGAAGAAAAACTTTCCTTGGGGGGTTCAAGGAAAAGTGAAAACATTATCCGGACAAATTCAAACTAGGCTTCATCAGTTTGGTTTTGGTTGGGGAGTAAAAAGAACAAACCAAATGGGTTTTGATTTAGTTGGGGTTTACGTTTTACCCCATGTCAATCAGAGCACTGTTACTGTGAAGGGGAACAACAAGAATTGCCTCTCACCTTGGGTGAGTTTCTCTCTATCCCTCAGGTGATAGCCCCTCTTCTCCTTTGAAACCCTAACCCTATCTTCATTCCATCTGCTTCCATCACCATGGTTGCATTTCGAGTGCTCTTTCCAGATTAATCATCCATTCCCGGATTCTCTGTTCCCGCATCTTCTGTCTGGAAGGAGTCGTAGATTGACTATCCCAGCAAGAAGCGGGTAGCAGCACCCTTTATTCTTCCAAACCCACAGCAACACCTCTCCGATCAGAGCCCCCTTCATTCCCAAATCTAACCCACAGCACCGATTTCCCCGCCATGGATGTGAGTCAGGAAGACGAACTTTGGGTGATGGCCCTCTGTCAGCGGATGGGTGATTTATGGGCTGAAGTTGAACCCACTATTCTGGATGATTATTCCCCTGCAACTGGACAACAAGTAGATGAATTTCTCCTCTATGGGAAGTTGTTCTCAAAGCCTAACGTCAATTTTTAGGCATTTTTATCTACAATGTGGAAAGCTTGGAAGGTAGAGGATGTTAAATGTGAAATCATTGAACTTGGATTTTATGTGTTCATCTTTACCTCGACGGATGAGAGAAGGAGAGTTGTTCAATCTGGCCCTTGATCCTTTGCAAGTAATCTGCTAATCCTGCAGGAAGGGGACCCGAATATACTGGAACATTGTTACGATTTCACTCACTGCTCCTTTTGGGTGCATTTAATAGGCCTACCACGTGCTGCTGTGGTGGAGGATTCTATTGAGGCCATTGCTGGCAAATTAGGAAAAGTGGAGGCAGTTAAAATTGAGGCCCATACTAACAGTGCCAGGAAAATAGGAAAGGCTAAGGTCAATTTGAATCTGTTCAAGCCACTAAAAACAGGAACTATCATCCAGTTGGGAGGCCGAAAATGGTGGATTGATTTTAAATATGAACGCCTACCTCACTTCTGCTATTCCTGTGGGAATATTGGCCATTATGCCACTGCGTGTCCGCTAATAGCTTATGAAAAATCTGGCTTACCTCAGGACAAACCAGGATGCTATGGGTCTTGGCTAAAGGCTGAAATGAAAGAGCAAAGCCCCTGCTGGCACATGTTCTATGGTGAGATTGAGTTATCTCAAGAAGTCGAGGAAATGGTGCCCGAGACCCAGGTAGTGCCGTCTAATAAACACCTACATAATTACCTACATAATGAGACAAGTCAGGCCATGGTACTATATGAACCAGCAGTAAGACAGTCAGGGGGCTTGAACTCCATCGCCAATAAAGGCAAACGAGTCCAAGAGCCATTGGACCAACATTTCAACACATCCGATTATGTTATAGGGCTAGAACAGTATAAGTCGGAGAAATTAATTTAGAAAAAAAAAATGTTGCAAATGAAACGCTTTGCACCTTATGAGAAGAAGGGGTCTCTTGCTAGTTTTGTGGATATGGACAACCTAACAGATACACCAATTGAGATGTGGGAAGGGGCAAACTCAAGGGCTTTGGTGGCTAGCCCTAATAAGCCACCACAACAAACATGAAACTCCTAAGCTGGAACTGTCAAGGCCTAGGCACTCCCTTGACAGTCCAGCATCTAAGAGCCCTAGTGGCTCGAGAGAGGCCTAATCTTGTTTTCATAATGGAAACAAAAAATAAAGAAGCAATGGTAGATCGTATTAGGAGAAGACTTCATTTTGGACACTACTTTGTAGTCAATCCGATGGGGATAGCGGGTGGTCTAGCATTATTCTGGGATGAGGAAGTGCAAGTGACAGTGAATTACAGTGGCCTAGAAGTGCTGGAAGTGGTGTGCAAGGACCTGGACAAGGGTTTAGCGATGAACATCTCCTTCTTACATGCATCAACAAACTTTCAACAACGGACCAGGTTATGGGATATTATCCGCTCTCATAATGCCCATGCTCATACTCCCTAGTTATGTATCAGTGACTTTAATGAAGTGCTATACAACTGGGAAAAGACAGGGCGAAGGGATGTAGAGAGATACCGAATGGTGGCCTTCCGTGATTTCATAGACTCTTGCTCTCTCATGGAAGTTGAAAGTAGAGGCTACAAGTTCACCTGGACAAATAACAGAAAAGGGGCGGAATTAGTAAAAAAGAAACTGGATCAAGCTCTCTGCAACATGAATTGGCGAGTGCTTTATCCTCAAGCCGAGGTGTTTGCTTTTCCGGCAGTTGGTTCTGATCATAGCCCACTCTTACTATGTACTGAATCACATAGAGCGAGAACAAAAAGAGCTTTCGGATTTGAAGCATTTTGGCCCTCAAAACCAGAATTTACAGCGGTGGTGGAAAATGCATGGAATAATACTACGGGAGCCCAGCAGAATATTGCAAGCAAAACCATGCATGTTACAAAAGTCTTACATCAATGGAGCAAAAAAACATTCAAACATGCAGCTAAACAGCTTGAAGAATGCCGCTTGAGACTTATCAATCTCACTAATTCCACCACAGACGCAGAACATAGGGAGGATTATAAGCAAACTATTAACCACATGGAGAGTATTTGGAGGCAAGAGGAGATGTATTGGGCGATGTGCTCTCTCATCAATTGGCTGTAGTGGGGAGATAGAAACACGAAGTTTTTTCATGCTACCACAGTTCAACAGAGGCAAAGGAACTAGATTGTGATGTTGAAAATCACTGATCAGGAATGGAGTAGAGATCCTCATGCCATCAAACAACACATCACAGATTTCTATAAAGAATTATATACCTTAGAGGGCCCGAGAGATTATCGTCCTATTCTAGAACAATGCCTGGTAGTAGTAACTGATGAAATAAATGTAGACTTATTGAAAACAGTTATTCGGGAGGAAGTACAAGCTGCTGTTTTTTAGTTGGGTGCAATGAAGGCCCCAGGTCCAGATGGGCTTAATGGTCAATTTTATCAACATGCATGGTCTATTGTATAGGAGGACATTTTTCGAATGGTGGAGACATTCTTTGCCTGTGGTAACTTCGAATCCAGCTTAAACAACACACTAATTACCCTTATACCCAAAGTCCCATCCCCTAAGACCATAACTGAATATAGACCCATAAGTCTTTGTAATTTCAGTTACAAAATTATTGCAAAGGTTATGGCTAACCGATTAAAACCTTGGCTCCCACAGATCATTTCCCCTGAACAGAGTGCTTTTATTGGAGGACGTCAAATCCAAGATAACATTTTCATAGTGGAGGAAGTTTTACATCAGCTCAGAATCAGGAAATGGAAAAAGAAATTTGGAGCAGTTTTGAAGCTGGACATGAAAAAAGCTTATGATAGGGTCAAATGGGACTTCCTATGTGATTGTATGCGACAAATGGGTTTTAGTGAGCAGTGGGTTCTACTTGTGCAGTACTGTATTTCCTCTATCAGATTCAGTGTCAAAGTTAATGGGGAGTCATGCCATTATTTTAATCCTACCCGAGGACTACGTCAAGGTGATCCACTCTCTCCTTACCTCTTTATTATAGTGGCCAACGTCCTCTCCTCCCTTATGACTAAAGCTATGCAAGATGGTTCTATCCATGGTATTAAGCTGAATTCCAATTGCCCGGTCCTTTCACATCTGTTATTTGCAGACGATGCGATTTTTTTCTTAGAAGGAAAGGTCCAAGAAGCCTAGAACTTGGCCAATATTCTGCACTGCTATTACTATGCTTCAGGACAGGCCGTTAACTTGAATAAGTCAGGGATTTTCTTTGGGAAAGGATGTCCTCCGGGGTTACAACGAAATATTGCAGCAGAACTACAAGTCCCAATTATCGACAAAATAGGTAAATACTTGGGATTACCATCAGATTGGGGATAGACTAAAAAACAGATGTTTCAAGGGCTGCTTGGGAGAGTGGATAGGAAACTAGAGGGGTGGAAGGAGCATTTAATCTCCAAAGCAGGGAAGGAGGTACTGTTAAAAACGGTCGTCCAAGCCTTACCCACCTATGCAATGTCCATTTTTAAAATACCTCCATCCATTTGTCGAGCTATAGAAAAGAGAATAGCAAATTTCTGGTGGCAACAAAATCAGCACCAAAAGGGCATTCATTGGAAGCATTGGGACCTATTGAAAACTAGGAAAGATAGAGGAGGTACGGGGTTTAAAGACCTAGTGGACTTTAACCGTGCAATGTTGGATAAACAAGCGTGGCGATTAAGCCAAAACCCAGAAGCCTTGTGGAGTCGGGTGTTCAAAGGGCTCTATTTTCCAAGTACAAACTTCTGGGCAGCTTCAAAAGGAACCAGACCATCATGGGGTTGGCAAGGCATAATCACAGGGCGTGCTATTCTGGAACCTGAGGTCAGATGGGAGGTAGGGGATGGTCAAAGTATCAACATCAGAGAAGCTAATTGACTGCCTATTGGTAGAATAGGAGGACCGTACAACAAAGATGATCCTAGACTCGTGGCAGACCTCCTTAAACCAGATTCTAGAGAATGGAATGCCCCTCTCATTGTCAACACTTTCGAGTCCTCCATTGCACAACATATACTTGCAATTCCCCTAAGCATATACCCACAGCCAGACAAATTGCGATGGATAGCACATAAATTAGGAGAATACCAAGTGAAAAGCGGCTACAACAAACAACGCAATATCAAACAAGCCTATTTAGCTTCACAAGCCTCCTCGTTTCAGGTCCCCAATAAACTATGGCACGAAATTTGGAACTTGCAGACTAATCCCTGAATTCGGTTTTTCATGTGGAGTTTATGTCATGAAGGCCTTCCCACAAGATGCAACCTTTACAAAAGGAAGATATCACCTGATTCCATATGTCCGATATGCGCGCAAGCTCCAGAAACCACCGAGCACTTATTTATACTGTGTGAATGGGTAAATCAGTTCTGGTCAGCCTTCAACAACGACATATCAGCCGATCCAACTCTAATAACAAGGACGGACAAGTGGGTTGCGGATTACCTGATTTCGGGAGCATCTCCGCAAGAGAAAGCCTTGTTTTGCACTGCACTACGGCTCATCTGGAAAGCAAGGAATGGACTGGTTTTTCAAGGACGCCGGCCAAACTCGAGCTGCATAAAACAAGATGCAGAAGTAAGTCAGCAACTTTTTAAGAAATGGAGTGGGTCGGCACCAGCAAGAAGGAAGTAGCGACCTACCTCTTCCGAACAGTGGCTGCCTCCAGAACCGAGCGCGGTGAAGATTAACATCGATTGCTCCTGGTCCGCAGATGATCTCAGAGGTTCGATCGCTGGGGTTTGCCGAGGGAACGACGGGGTGCTGATCAATGGATTTGCGACGGAAATCAGCGCCCATTTGGTTGAAATTGCCGAAACCCTAGGCGTCCGTGCGGCTCTCCTCTGGGTGTTCAAAGCTAAAGACTCCAACTGCAGATGGGGAAGACTTAAACTGGATGACCAACTGCACGTGCAGATAACTTGTGATAATTTGTCGGTGGTGGAACAGGTCATGGGCCGGGCTGAGCTTCCGTGGGCCTCTCGCGGTCTCATCCAAGATTGCCGCAGATTGCTGGGCCAACTCCCACGGGCCCGATTAATGTTCGAACCAAGAGCCACGAATGCTGTTGCGAACTGGGTCACCAAATCCCATTGGGCCGGAGCCCTTCCCCGAAATTGGGTGTCGATGCCACCTTACCCGTTATTTTCCCTTTTATGCTTAGATTACCGACATGAATGTTCTTCTTCTTCCTGATGATGATCAATGAAGTACTTTTTCGACCAAAAAAAAAATTAGAGCACTGTTAAACAATTGGACATTTCAGCGTTTGGATGGGTATACGATCATTAATATGAAGAATATGTATTAGAGGAGGTGACTGATACTCTCTAATTTTTTACTTAAAAATGTTACTTTTTATTAAGAGTACAACCGTTAAACTTGCGGCACGAAATTTAAATCAGAGCACTCGGATGTAATTGGTGTGAGCTTCTCTCACTTGGTTCAAAGAAGTGCACAGAATCGCAGGATACTATAGAAATCGAACAGCTAGAGCTTACAAGGAAGGACACTATTAACAATGCGCAGTCAGAGCAAAGAAGCAACACTCGTGACAAGAAGAAACGAAACGCAAAGGTGTAAACAAAAACAAAGTGAGATTTGAAATTGAATTCGCACGTAGGATCCTCTTCTAGGGTCGGACTATTTGGAACAGTTCGCTCAAGCCGAGATGTGCCATCAATAGCCAAACCAAGGTGACGAGTTCTCCTCCTTTGCTAAGTTGTTGAGCATGCATGTCCGGTTGGCAATGGATCGCAGCGTACGCCAGCAATTCCACCCACACTTCGCTCACGATCACCCATTTGGTCTCCCCATATTTCCTCAACACTTTGGCGAGAATACCCGCATCAAAAAGCACAGATTTGATTCCGTCTCCTTTCACATCAGCTGGCCTCGCTTCTGGTTTGACAGAAAGGAGAATTTTGCAGGCATTTTCCATCCTTGTGTCCGCTTCACTCTTATCAAAGATGTCTTCACTATTATCGCTGAAGTACTTGTCTATCTCGGTACAAGTGCATCGAAACCTTATTTTGCCAAAACCAGCCACTGCAGACATCATAACAGGTTGTTTGATCATAAGATGAAGCATATAATCTGACAAGACCTTACTATTGACACGATTGTTCCTAGTTTCATCAGTGTCAGGGCCGTTACTTTCATCAGTGTCGGTATTGTAACAGAGCTCCGTGGCAACGTGCCATAGCAAAAGGCTCTCATCATAATCAACATCATGGATGAATGGAAGCAACTCTTCGCAAATTTGCTGTGTTTTAGAATGCTCCACAGCCCATTGACCTCGAGCAGCACGTATCTCCCTTATGCTTTCCAAATCATTTGCATAGGATGACTTCCGTTTCAGCTCACTAAAAATCAGTTCACCTAATTTGTCGCCGTATGGTTCCACTCGTCCAGGCTTCAAGTCCTTCAGAAATTTCCCCAGAGAGATGAGATCAAGGAGTTTGTCAATCCATTTTGGCCACCTTCTCAGCCGAGAATCTATCAAATTGTACTGGAAGATAGATTTAGACCATCTAGCATGAAGAATATGCAATGCAAACGCTGAACCTTCAGATTTGAATTTGAGGAGGAACTCAGTGAAGCTGCTTCCTATACAAAAACATCTCCGATGTTCCTCACAAATCCCTAAAAGAGCGATGGTCCAATCAGAGCAAATGAGCATAATAAGAGCTACAAATTCCAGGCCAACAGCTCCGAGGAGCAAGGTGTATGTAATCTGTATGTCAAATTCGTCAAAACCATGCTTGTTCAGGAAATAGAAAAGCGCAAAAGCAGTTATGACACAACCAATTGAGATAGTTCGTGAAAGGAATCCTATTGGATAGTAAACCACGAGGGCCTTGGTATAAAGGACATCATAGAAGTAGTTGAGCTGAGCCTCAATGACTCGAAAAGCATCCTTTGCGGTTCTCCACCTGAAAAATTCCCTGCTTCGGTTACGTTCATGGAAGCTGAAGGGGAGATCCACAAGGAGGCCTATAAAGTATATGGAGTAAAAACATGCGGCTTTTATCACTTCTCTTTCGTCTAATGTAGTTTTTTCTTCCGCTCCAACATCTTGGGATTCAATATCGGGCGCTGGCATCATCTCTATTGAAGCACGGATATTCAGCCTAGCATCAAAAGACGAGCAAGAAGTCACGGAGCTTCCTGAAGCTTGCGATATACAGAGCACGTATTCTCTCTATGTATTTTGTGGTTCCACCAATAAACATGAGGATGGTTGGGACAATCAACTTGTTATTGGGGAGCGATCTATAAAATACATAGCCCGCAGCAGCTAGCTGGAATAAGAGATTAAGCAAGTGCCTACGCCACAGCTCATTGTCCTCAAGCGCAAAAGCGGTTATGGTGTCTGGTCCTCCGAGGTGTAGCAGAAGAAATTGAGCCCAAAATGCCATAAGGTCACCATATGCATCAGCCTTGGATTTTGGAGTACCGCCAGTGTATTGGGCTTCGGAAATGAGTCCAAGGGCATAGTCAGCGACCAAGTCAGCAACCAGGTAAGCTGACCAGGTGAATGTCATGAGCCACCCTTTTGAGCACCTCTTTCAAAAGGGTGCAAAAAATATGAGAAAGACTTGTAGAGATAAGCTAGTAAGGATAGCCCCCGGAGATTGAGTTTCATCCATAAATTCTTGGCTTCTGCAAGAATTTTCATATTGCCCACTTTATCCTCATTCTCTCACCAGATCCTGGAAGGAAATCTTTTAGACAGCATGAGTATCATAATAAGACAACAATAATAGATATGCAAACTGGAGAACACAATAACAAACTAGGTGACCATCGAAGCAGAGAGTCAATCATACCTTGAAATTTATTTAAGATCAGATAGGAACGGACATCCTGCTTCAGGCAAGCGAGTGTCAAGCAATGCGTAGCTATGAAGGAGCTGGAAGTGACAGGACTCGAGCTGAGCTCAGTGGGAGCAGAACCGGATTCAGCGAGAAGCTAGTGGAATGCAAATTAAATTAAGAGAATGAAAAGGAGAGTGCTTTTGACTGTTGTTCATGATGGACATTCTATCCTTTATCTCACTTCAACCTTTTTTCTTTCTCTTTAACCACTCTTCCCATTAAAGCAAGCATGGTCATCCCACCTGTCACTGTCCAGCGTGTCTCAGGAGATCACGTACCAGTTTGAAGCCGAGAGAGAGAGTCTTCTTTTGTCATCTGGTGCTTCTTGCTTACGAGCTTAACACTGTTTGTTTCCAATTTTAGCTTTAGCCTCATTCACATTTCTCTCTTTTTCATTGCCTTGCAGGTTCTCATCTTCCTGATGAAGAAGAAGAAAAACGGAACCCAAGACTTACAACAAACGAGACGCTTCACAGCTACCCTTCAGACATTGACAACTTATTATCATAAAGCACCACACAGTTAACAGAGTTTAGAACATCGTCCCAGCTCAATGTAGTAGCTTCATTCCTTCGCGAAAATGTGCAACTTAATCACATCAAAGCAAATTGGACACTAGTTCAGAACTTCAGACAGCAAACAACCAGAGCACCAAACCAAAGCAAAAACTTGGTCCCAAAAAAGGAAACCTGGAAAGAGGAAGAACTGCAGCAATGGACGAAGACTCCCTCCCGACGGGAACAAAATATCGGGGGATGCAAAGTCGCAGAAGAAGGAGAAACAGAAAGATGGAGAGGGGGAAGCGGGGTGGGCTCGCGCCACGTGGTGTTAGACGCTTCCTCCTCATTTCCGAATTCCCTCCTATTTTCTTTTTTCCTGTCATTTTTGCAGTAGGAGTTTTGTCACTCGTGGAGCGATTCGAACAACCGCTATTAAACATGGCTTGATTTGAAATAATGCTAATTTCAAACCGTGGGTGTTACACAGCACTAGAACGATCATTCACTACCCAAAAAGACAAACAACTCAAACTGCCAAAATATCCGAATTATCGATATAACAGAAATTGAACAGCTGGAGTTTACAGGGAAGGACACTTTTGACATTGTGAAGTCAGAGCAAATCAGCACGCTTAATCCCCCAGCATTAGATTTTCAATGGAATTTGCGGGTAGAGAGCCTCATCCTTTACCGCTCGACTGCTCGCAAATGTCGATAAAGGCTAAGCTGTGCCATCAATAACCAAACAAAGGTGACAAATTCTCCTCCTTTGCCAAGTTGTTAAGCATGCGCGTACAGTCGGCAGTGAACAGCAGCATACGTCGGCAATTCCATCCACACCTCACTCAAGATCTGCCACCTGTCCTTTTCAATACTCTACAGTTCTCTAGCAAGAACACGTGCTTTAGAAAGCGTAGATCCGATTGTCCCACTATCCCCTAGAGCTGGCCGCACTTCTGGACCAACAGGGACGAGACTTTCGAACACGAGAGAACAGAGAACGCTTTTCTCCGTTTTGTTCGTTTTGGTCCCGTCAATGAATTGTCTAATGAGAAACTCGTCCATCACATCACAAGGGCATCGGAACCTTATTTCGCCAAACCCATCCACTACAGACATCATATCAAGTCGTTTGATCATAAGATGAAGTATATAATCCGACAAGACCTTACTGTTTACTCGATTATTGTTAAAGTCGGTACTACCATCAGTGTCAGTATTGTAACAGAGCCTGGTGGCAACGTGCCACAGTAAAAGGCTCTCATCATACTCAACATGACTGACGAATGGAAGCAAGTTTCTGTAATCTCGCCCTGCTTTAGTATGCTCCAAAGGCCATTTACCTTGAGCGGCACATATTTCCCTCGAGAGGTCCCAATTATATGCAGTCGATTTCTTCCGTTTTAGCTCATCAAAAATCAGTTCACCTAATTTTTCATTGTATTGTGCGACTTGTCCAGGCTTTAAGTCATCAAACAATTCGCCCAGAGGGATGAGACCAAGGAATTTCTCAATCCATTTTGGCCACCTTCTCAGCCAAGAATCTATCAAATTGTACTGCAATGGCAATGGTGAGCTTTCGGATTTGAATTTATGGAGGAAATTGATGAAGATGCTTCCTTTAGAAAAACTTCTACGATATTTCTCAGATGTCCCTAATTTTGCAACTGTCTTGTCAGAGCAAATGAGCATATTGAGAGCTACAAATTCCAGGCCAACAGCTCTAAGGAGCAAGGTGTACGTAATCCTTATATCATATTCATGAAAACCATGCTTGTTCAGGACATAGAAAAGTGCAAAAGCAGTTACGTTGGAGCCAATTAAGATAGCTCGGAAAAGGAACCCTATTCGACAGTGAACCCCAGCAGCCTTGGTATAAAGAATATCATAAAAGAAGTGGGCTCAGCCTCAATGACCCGAAAAGCATCCTTTGCGGCTATCCTCCCAAGGAAGAAGAAAAAAATGGACGTGGGGTTATGCACATTAACTCATGTCCATGTCTATTTAATGTGCCAAGTTGGTGCCATTCTCATTGAAAGCTCTACAAACGCGCTTGTCCCTTTGAGGGTATTATTAAAAGTTGAGCATGTGGATCGAGTATTGTATATGAGTTTAAACTCAAGACATATTTTAACAGGTATTAGATGAAAATAGACATGACTCGAATGAAGGGTCAAGAGAGAAACCTTCAAGTCGAGGCAAAAGTTGTGCAACTACCATACATTAGATCCCTAGGACCAGACCATTCGACCGAAACTACTTCTTTACTAGAGGAGGATGGGCAGCTTGACAGCACAAATGTTTTCCCTTAATAATACACTAGTTTGATGCATGCACTACTAGCGATTTTCGTTCCCGTGCACGACGGTTGCGAGGACAAGGCAATAGGTGTTGGGTCGCTGGGGGGTGACATCGGCAAAGGTCTGTGTACGATGGAGTTGAGGAAGAGAGGGTGGAGTGGGAATGAAAACTATGGGAAAAAATTGGAAGAAAATAAAATGGAAACAAGAATTTGTGCTGATTGGGTTGCTCGGACTAAGGTCGGTGTCGACGATAGGAAATGACAACCGTGGAGGATGTATATATCCAGTGGAGTTAAGGAGGAGAGGTTTAGAATGAGAGAAGAAAAATGGGAAGAAATGATGGGAATAAAAGTAAAAACAAAGAGAGCAAATTTGTGCTATCCAAAAGTTGGCTAGATAATTAATGGAGTGGCTCGCAATATCAACAATAATTTGGAAGATTTTGATTCCGTCAGTATTCATGACTCGTCACATGAATGATAATCCAACAAGAAAAGGTTATAGGATGGAAATCTGAAACAGGAACAAAGAGGTAGTATAACAAAATGTCCATCGACTGAACACACTTGACTCTTTATGACTCAATGACCATGAGCATAGAATTCATCTTTGACATTAGAATCAAAGCTTTATGCACCGTTCCCTTGGACTTCTTTTAGGCAACGAGACGTGGAGAAGTGAAGGGACCTTCGAGTAAACCCTTGGCCATGTGCCGATACGCCGCCTCCGTGAAGTGAACTCCGTCCCAAAGTATGGAGGCCGATGGATCTTTACACACATTTGAGGTGGAACCACACATCATCCTGACATTAAAATTGAATGGTCCACCAGCTCCACAACAAGCTACATGTGTTGATTTGGAGAAACCTGAAAACAAGACGACATTGATCTTACTACTCATTTTTATAAGTTCATGAGGACACCGCAAGTTGGATAATCGGAGGTTGCACGTGCCTATTCGCCGTTGATCGTGAAACTAAGATGAAAAGAAACTCACCATACTGTACTGGTGATTCATAGAGACGCAAGGCATCTCCATAATAATCTGCATAGATAATCCTTGCATGGCTATATTTTTGTCTCAAAAGCTGCAACTCTCGTTGGAGATAATCGTTGTGGTACTTGGCGAATTCATTATAACGATTGAGGCAACCAGTTGTCGTATTAGCGTCGTCCTTGATAAAGGGCGGAGCTGTCGTTATGAAGGACGTCGAGCAACCAATCGGCAGATTCCCTGGCACTACTAACTCCACCGCCCCTTCTTCGATGAGCATCTAAAACAATCACATGCCATGGAAAAATTTATTGGAGTGCTAAAAACAGTTCAACCACGTAAGATCTTATTGAACATACGGTATTGTGCTTATGTCCCTTGCAAGAAAAGAAAAGGGCCATATGCTGGTGGCATTGGTGATGGCTCCAACAACATTTGGCACAATGGGACGGAGCTGCTCGAAGGTTGCACCCAGGGCAAAAGCAAGATTGTAGTCGTTTCCACCAATCTCCCCCACTAGAAATAAAGACTTCTTGAAATATGTATCACAATCTGCAAAAGAAAAGAATGAAAAAAAAAAATCAAATCACAAAATGACTCAAGTAATCGATTAAAAGATCCTAATGACCGGATATAGTCCAATACTAGAGTCACTCAATGAGAGACTTCTTTTATTTTCCTTTAATATTGCAAGAGCACTAAAGTAGAAAGCCGTCCATCTAGAGAGAGAACTATGAAATGCTCTGCAAACCCTATAGATTGATAAATTTTAGGCCTTTGGCCTAAGCAAGTGACCCTGACTTGTAGCTATTTACCTGCAGTTGATAAAATTCAAATTAATGACATTCAATTTCTCAGTTTGAAATCTGAACATCTCAATCAATTATGCAAAACCCTTCGTGGTTATCCTACAAAATATTTACGAGCTACATATACGTGATATCTACCAAATCACCTCCATAAATGACCATATCTTTAGTGAATAAGATTGATCACACAAAAAAGTTACTGCTATATATGTTAGTCCTCAATCGGAGCATCCAAAAATAGGGCTTATAGTTACCTTGCTTTGTTGTGCAAAGAGAAGATCTGAGTTTCTTGAACCACTCAAGCTGAACACTTAAGGAATGATTTGTCATTGTCAATGCTGGAATGCCTCGAGCTGCAAAGAATTTTGGATCAAGCGCTGTGGCACCAGCAACTGCAAAATTAACTCCGCCACGAGCATCAACTGAGCCGTTGACTACCTCAAGATATGGCTTCAAAGAGGGTAACCCAACTGCTTCCGCTGCATTTTCATGTACGTAATAGATATTCACCACTTAAACATGTAAAATTGACACCCCGATGAAAAAGATTGTTAAAGATTGCTATTAGCTCCATCGCAAAGGAGAAGTTCCATTTCCTTTTTACATGTACACGCCATTTTGAAAGAAAAATGTCTATTGTCGTCAGTGAAAGAACCTGATGTCAACACCGAACGTAGAAATATAACCCCTCCTTTGAGCATGGATATTTATTGCTAAAGATCCAAATATTCTCAACAAAAACAGCGGCCTTCTGTTTTAAATGCCTGTTCTTTTCCATAACACGAGCATGCATTTACATAAAGCAAAGAAGAGTCAGGAGAACTGCATACCAATGAAATCAATTACAAGACGTCCATCTGAAAAACGACCGGTCGTATGCCCAAAGAAGGTCTTGCCGTAAGGAGAAGTCGGTGCATGTCCCCCGGTGGATCGGAAGAAGTTCCCAGTGTCGCTTAGAGAGTCGCCGAAGTTGAAAATCGACTCATACTTATGCAGGATCATCGGGTTGGCCTTCAAAGCAAGGCAACATTGTAGAAGGATCAAGATTATTGCAGTATATTTCATGGCAACTCTTGAGTATTTTCGAGAGATGAAGTCTTAGAGATGCTAAGAGAGTTGGACAACAATTCTAGGTGCTCTCCTTGCTAATTCTCAGTTGGTGAAATTTGGGGTCTTCAAGGTGAGCTTAAATAGCTGAAATTGGTTCGATCAGTTCATTGTGCCCTTTGCTTATAATAGAAAGGGTGAGATGGAAGGGCAACGAACAGCATGGGGGCATGAGAACGTCGTTTTGTCGTTATTTAGTCGTTTCGTTGTTACCTCTTTACTCGTCATTCCTATGGGAAGACAAAGGTTGTTGATTCTATAACTTCTTTCGGTTCTGGTTCGGTCGTTTTGGACGGCGCATAAAGCGACGCGGAAGATATATAGATATTTTTAAGGTTGTTGAGAATGTCGTTCTCCCGATTTGTTGCATCGTTTTCATCCTCCTCCAATACTTTTCTAGAAAACAATTTATCGAAACCCAAGAAAAGTCCACGGAAAGACATCTCACTCGGATAAAGCCGACCAGTAGCATGTGCTGCGCTTTGTGGACTTCAAGGACATACCACATCGAAGCTTCTCTCCTAATTCCTCAAGATTTATGAATAAAATCGATAATAATTTTATCCCTAAGGTAATTATGCGCAAAATTTTCTATAATTTGATCACGTTCATAATTGACCACAAGTGGTGATACGGCTTGTTAAGGTGCACAACCAGCACAAAGACGGATAAATTATCTTAGGGATTGCAAAGAAAAAGTCCAACCTAAAGTTCATAAATATCAATCCATACTCACTCAAGATTTTATATTAATGAGTTAAGAGGAATAAGTCCTTAAATTATTTCATCTGAACTCTGAGACGTAAAATACAGGGTTATTTCTACATTGTAAGGGAAGAAAAATATATAACTTGTAATAAGGGGTGTAAGGCTACGAGCACTATGGGTGTCATGAACCAAACCGAAATCGAAAACCGAACCGAACCAAATTTTCTATAATTTGGTTTGGTTTGGTTTCGATTGGGTTAACCGAAAAATAACTGTTAACTTTTCGGTTCGGTTCGGTTAACCGAACCAAATCGGAATTCTTAATTAAAAGTGAACAATCTCTCTTCATCATCATCTCTTCTTTATTTAGGTCTCAATAAGTAAAGCAAAAATAGAAAATTCAAAAAACTTGTCCCAAGCCGAACCGAACCAAACCGCATTTTCGGTTCGGTTCGTATTCGGTTCGAGATGGTTTTGGTTCGGTTCAGTATTATCCCTTATCGGTTCAGTTTGGTTTGATTTTTCAAAAAAATCGAACCGAACCGTTTACACCCCTAACGAGCACTAGTACATACTCAAGTTCATAAAGATTAATTCATACTCTCCCAAGATTTTATATCAATGAGTTAAGAGACCACTAGATATATCAAGTGTTTAATCCCTCAATCCCCTATGCGGATCCCTTGTCCCTAACATTGAGATGTACACCTCAACGAATTAGCATCATTGAATGATGCAGGAGCATCAAAACTTAAATCTTCCAATGATTACATGGCCATCCCAACTCAAGCTTCATCAATCCATCAAGCCAACTTGTTAATCATAAAAGCACATAGCAAATTCATCCTTAACATGGTTCATTGGGTCCATAGCACATAAGATAGCATTTGCTGATGCTTGGTCGCATAAATGTAAGGTTGAAGAAGGAATGGGTGTATTCCTTTTGTTCGGTGTGCTCTATTTGTCTTAAGTTGTCCTAATTGCTCTAGTGTTCTCAACTTATCTTCTTACATTAAAGAGTCTTTATTGCAATGCTGCGATGTCAAAGAGTGTTTATTGCAAGTTTGAAAGAGTGGGGAGCTAGTCTTCATTACTAGGTTGAAGTATAAGAATTTAGAGTGTGCTTAGTTTGTCTTCTTATATTAATGAGTCTTTAATGCAAGGCTAGAATGTTAAAGAGTTTTTATTGCAAATTTGAAAGAGTGAGAGCTAGTCTTCATTACTAGACTAAAGTGTAAAAAAGTAGAGTGAGCTGATATTTATTATGATAGTCTTAGTATAATGTTTTAATATAGCTATAAATGGAGATGTAATTTCTTAATAAGGCAAACCTGATTTGCAATACATGTTATTTCTTCTTGAAGTAAGTAATTTCCTTCAAATTTCGATTATTTAACCATTTGTATGGTGTTAAGCCTTAAGTTCCTTTGGCTAATGGTTTGTTTCTTTAAGCCTTGGTGAAGAGCTACATCCATCACAATTTCATTTCCATTCATAATACAATCCATTCTACCTCAATTTCAGCACGTTCCCACTTCAGTCGAAAGCAACGACGCCTTCGATCTTCAAAGCAACATCATGGGCAATAGGGCACGGCAACAATAGAGGCACGGTGGGAGGCAACGCGGTTCTCGTCCGAAGCTGGTTGAGAATTCCACCATCTCTCTCTTCTCACATGTTTTCTCTCTATTGTTCTGGGATTATGGTTGCCCACCTTGAATTATGAGGCACAATTGTGTTTATATTGTGAATGCATAGGTTTAACCTCAATTTGATGGACTTATTTTAGGCCTTATCAGGATAATGAACTCTAATAACCTATGCCCAATCCCTAATTAAACTTTTAATGGGCTGATTGAAGCTCAAATTAAGCCAATTGAGACCCATTTTCCTATGAATATTGCCACACCTATCCTTTAGCCTTAGCAAAATTTTGCCTTCTTTCATGGGCTCAATTTTTCAAATTTTAAGCTCATAATCATCCACTGTTAGTCCAATGCTAATGCATAACAAAAATTATATGCTATGCAATTTAATTCTAATACTTTTATATAAGGGTTAAAAATTAATCCATAATATTTTATGTAATAAATGGATGATTGGGTCGTAAAATTTAGGTGTCAATGTATACGAAAGTCAATATGAGGCTAATGAAACCCTAGTTCTACTACAAGCACTTCTGTTTTTGATTGAAGAAAGGAAGCTAGGCGCACGTTCTGTTCTACACGAATTGGGAAGTGATCTGCGGGTGAGGAGTCGTGATCTGCGAGGGGTCCTACAAAGTGACAACTTATCAATAATTGACTCTATATCAGGCCGAATCCAAAGCCCATGGACTACTCCCTCTCTTAATTAATGAATGTAGCGGGCTTCTTGGCCCATTCAAAGGAGTTGTTGTGGAATTTTGCCCAAGAAAAGCTAAATACTTGTGCCGATCCAATCGCCAAAACTCATAACATAGATCCGTCTCTGTTAATTGGCTTTCTAAACCTCTCAAACCATTTGGGGTTTATTATGTTTATATGCTAGACGATATCATTCTTCTAGTTCTGCTACTTAATGAAAAACATTCTTCTAGTTCTGCTACTTAATGAGAATGTTTCGCTTTTGAACCCAAAAGAAATTTACCCTGATCAATTTTTTGCTCCGATCGTAACATCATTAGATGTTATTTGCTCCCAAAAGAGCATAATTCTCCCTAACCGTAATGTCTTACCTAATATTCCGCCGCCAGTCTACAAATCTTGTCTTACTTTTCTCAAAAATTAAGGGTGAAATTCCTTCTTTTGAATGCATTGTCAGTCAGACACGGCGTTGAAGAAGGAAGCTTCTATAGCTCATTTTGTCGTGATGTTCTTACAACGTGCTGCAGCATCTGGAAAGTTAAAAGATGTCCTCGAGAGTTGTTAGCTTATGATCCAACGATTACAAATCCTGAGTACCTGGCGTGGTGTTTTCAGGAAACTGCGAGAACTCGCGTGGAATCGAAATCAAATGCTGTGAAAAAATAAAAACTGGCCTGTAATCACTATGGTTGGCAAGCTTGAAGGAACAGAGGGATGGTGATTCCTCCGATATCCACAGAGGGTATTCCAGTAGCTTTATTTTACAATTCACTCTTGTTAAAATTTTACATCATACAGAAAGCTCTCGCGCATCAGCATTCATCTTATTCACAAGTGATCCCCTCTCTCTCTCTCTCTCTCTCTCGAATCAACCGAGGACTTAGAACACGGAGAAATTACTGAGGATTAGGAGCACGGCTGTTCGCAGCAGAGACGCATGACCCCCACTCTAGCAGCTCTTTGCTTGTGTCGTCCTTGTGCACGATCACCTCGATGAAGCACAAGCAATCCTTTTGCGGCCCTGTCGCCGTCGCAATCGCATCTATTAGCTCTTCCTCCGTGCGAACCTGCTTTCACAACATGAGTCAGTAAAAAGTTCGGATATTTGAAGCAGTTGGAGACCCAAGACTCCATCAACATGCCTTTCATAAACAAAATAAGCATAGGAAGAAAAAATGGAAGGAAACTACGAGTGGGAACGAGTTAATTGGGTTCCATACATCCTTCTCGTTGTCGTTAGTTAGAATTAAAATGAAAACATCGTGGGTTGAAGCTAACCTTTGTAGTCCAGCATTTGCCTTCACCATTGTGAATGGCATCCACGAGACCAGTGTAGTTCCAATTCTTGATCACATTGTAAGGGCCATCATGAATCTCCACTTTGCTTGTGTAACCCCCGTTGTTGATCAGGAAGATTATGCTCTTCTGTCCACATCGAATCATCGTCGATATATCCTGAGCTGTGACCTGAGTAAAGGGAAGACAAATTGCTTAGGTCCCTTCAAAGTATAAAATGCCTGACAGACTAGAAAAAGAGGTCATGTAATCTTCCAAGTGATTTGTGAGATAAACGTGATCACTTTGTTTAACAAGAAAATATACCAATTCGAGAAAGAAAATTCACTCTGTGAGTTGTTACTAGTCAGTTTCTTTGTCAATTACTCAGGTTGAAGATAGATTTATCTTCACAAGAGGAAAGTGCAATCTACATAATCTTCACACATGATCATCCAATAAGCTTCTTTGACAATTTAGCTATAAAACGTCACCAAAATGTCATTCGGTTTGTATAGTTTATTCAAAGTTCACTTTTTGGCTGTTCAACAATTTCAGGAATTACTCAGTTGATGTTTCTGCAGAAGTTTGAAATTTTCGTATCATTCTTCATAGATATTGCAACTGACCTGGAAACTGCCATCACCAATGCAAGCTATCACACGCTTATCAGCGGCAGCTTGAGCGTATCCTAGAGTGGCACCCACCGACCAACCTATGGATCCATATTGCATCTGGAATTCATACCTAAATGAAGTTTATATGAGAATATAAGTTAGATGAACCCCGAGACAACCATCCACAAACAAAAAGAGGCAATTTGGAAGATTGCAAATGAAAATGTCGAAATTCCAGCTTGTAGTACCCGCAATTCTCAGGCAACCGGAGTTTCTGACAGTTAAACCAGGAGTCTCCAGTTTCAGCGATAACTGCAGTGTCCCCACCGAGCATATCCTGTTTGACGAGTTGGAAAATGAATCATCAGAGTCGACACCTTTTGCGTTTACAGAAGTGAATTTTTAGTTCTCAAGCCTTGAACATTGAGCTATGAAGACACACGGATGACCTATTAACTGAGGGTAGATAGATATAGGCTCAGTGAGCACTATCCATTTCCGAGGAAGCAACAATATGAGTCCTACAGTTGATAATGCTTTTTCCTGTGCAAGTAGCTTCTTCTTTAAAAAATTTAAAGTCTGATCAACATACTGGCGTGGAACATACCTGAATGTACTTAAATAGCCACGAAAGATTTATAAGCTACATTAACGTGTTGTCTATCAAATCACCTCAATAAATGACCGTATCTTGAGTGAATAAGATCGATCACACAAAAAGGTTAGTGCTATATATTTTATCCTCAATCGGAGCATACAAAAATAGGATTTGTATCTACCTTGCCGTGTTGTGCAAAGAGAAGATTTGAGTTTCTTGAACCACTCAAGCTGAACGCTGAAGGAATGATTCGTCATTGTCAAGGCTGGAATGCGTCGAGCTGCAAAGAATGTCGGATCAAGCGTTGTGGCACCAGCAACTGCAAAGTTAACTCCGTAATGAGCATTGACTGAGCCATTGACTACCTCAAGATATGGCTTCGGAGAGGGCAACCCAATTGCTTCCACTGCATTTTCACGTACGTAATACATATTCACCACTTAAACATATATAATTAACACCCCAATGATAAAGATGGTTAAAAATAGTTATTAGCTCCTTTGTAAAGGAGAAGTTCCTTTTCCTTTTTACATGTACACACCGTTTTGAAAGAAAGAATATGTATTGTCGTCAGTGAAAGAGCCCGATGTCAACACCGAACGTAGAAATATAACCCTCTTTGAGCATGGATATATCCTGCTAAAGATCCAAATATTCTCCACAAAAACAGCAACCTTCAGTTTTAAATGCCTGTTATTTTCCTTGACACGAGCATGCATTTACAAAAAGCAAAGAAGAGTCAGGAGAATTCAATACCAATGAAATCAATTACAAGACGTCCATCTGAATGACGACTAGTCGGATGGCCAAAGAAGGTCTTGCCATAAAGAGAAGTCGGCGCATGTACCTTGGTGGATCGGAGGAAGTTCCCAGTGTTGCTTAGAGAGTCACTGAAGTTGAAAATTGACTCAAACTTAGGTCGGATCATCGAGTTGGCCTTCAAAGCAAGGCAACATTGTAGAAGGATCAAGATTATTGCAGTATATTTCATGGCAACTCTTGAGTATTTTTGAGAGATGAAGTCTTTGAGATGCCAAGAGAGTTGGACAACAATTTTAGGTGCTCTTGCTAATTTTCAGTCGGTGAAATTTGGGGTCTTCAAGGTGAGCTTAAATAGCTGAAATTGGTTCAATCGGTTCATTGTGTGCTTTGCTTATAATAAAAGGGATGAGATGGAAGGGCAACGAACAGTATGGGGGCATGAGAACGTTGTTTTGTTGTTATCCATTCGTTTTGTTGTTACCCCTTTACTCGTTATTCCTATGGGAAGACAAAGGTTGTTGATTCTAGAACTTCTTTCTAGTCCCGGTTCGGTCGTTTGAGACGGCGTACGGAGCGACGTGGAAGATATATGGATATTTTAAGGTTGTCGAGAATGCCATTCTCCCGAATTGCTGCATCGTTTTCATCCTCCGCCAATATTTTTCTAGAAAACATTTGTCGAAACCCAGGAAAAGTCCACGGAAAGACGTCTCACTAGGATAAAGCCGACCGTCAGCATGTGCCGCGCTTTGTGGGCTTCAAGGACTTAGCAATACCACATCGAAGGCTTCTTTCCAATTACTCAAGATTTAAGAGAAAAACCGATAATATTTTCTACTTGTGAAAATCTTTTTCTTTTGCACAAATATAAGTTAGTAAGAGACTAGCAAAGTGACTAATCATCTGCGAAATTTAATAAACATTTTTAATGACACTGACAATTTTCTTTTTAGTTAGTGATTGCATTTTTCTAATTTTGTTTATCTGTTTTGTGTTGTCTAATTTGCTCAAGAATTATTTATTTTCACAAATTATTTTTTCGTCCACTTAAGTATTAATAATATTTTTTATCCCCTAGAATGAATTATTTTTCTCAAATTTAAATGCCAACTCACATGGTTTTGATTCAATCGATCTAACTATAAGTTTTTTTCTTGTGTAACATTGCGTCTAGAATCAAATGCAAATTAACCCTCAGCCTCATGTTTATCGTAATTGGGTGGCGCCGCAAAATTCCAATTCCCCATTATGAGGAAATTTCCGTAAATGAACCCAAGTTGGAATCCATTATTTTTGTATTATGCGGTTGAATCCATATTTACTCAATAACATAAATCAGAATTATGAATCAACTTTTTATATCTAGTAAACCTCCACCCCACATTGCTGCATCGTAAAACCTGCCTCCATACATAATCTCTTCAACCAAATCGTGACGTAATGATAATTTAATATAAAAATCTGTAATTATGTGTGAAATTTTCTATTGGTGGCCAGTAATTGATCACAAATGGTGATACTACTTGTTAAGATGCACACCAGCATAAGACCGATAAATTATCTTAGAGATCACAAAGAAAAAGTCCAAGTCCAAATTCATAAATATCATCTCATAGTCATGCAAGAATTAGCATTGTTGAAGCTCAAAATGAGTTGATTATTCTTAGAGATGCATGGTAGATTAAACACCATATTAGACAACATCCATTATGAATTATATAGACCATGAGGAGGGAATATAAACAGTATGAAACCGATACATGTACACATAGTATGCACAGACATCGGGTCAAACCTAAGACTCAATTGCTCGTAAGGACAAAGTCCATACGACACACATAGATTCAGTTTACCCTATAAACTCATGTTAAGATATCTCTCAATTTTGAGTCCATGAACAAAACCCAACCTGAGATGAAGGGAAGCATGGAGTTCATTTTTTAGATGTTCATCGAGGAAGTATTTGACCGGATCTCAACTTAAGTAACTTGCGGATAAGGAAATCTTCCCCCGTCTGAAGCAGAAATTGGCAAGGGAAAATCAAAAAGGAAAGTCAGAACTTTGACTGAAATATTTGGATTTCAACATCCGGTGTTGAAGTCAGTGAAGAAAAACACAAAGATATGGGAAAATCCAAGTTGGGTCGTCCTCCTTAGCCACTTCGGAAAACTATAAAATATATGATTCATATTCGGTTGTGGGAGTTTAAGGGGGCACATGTCAATGAACGCGTATAGAAGGGTGCTTCTTCGTCGGGGTTTTTTTCGGCAGGTTACATCCAAGAATTCAAGTGTTTGTAGCCAATTAAACTTTGTAGTAAGATTTGTGTATAATTCTTTTGTCAAATTGAGAGATTATTTAGAGTAAAATTTGTGGGGTTAAACACTGCGTGAGTTATTAGATGCAATTAGAGCTTGGAAATATTGAAAGTATTTGAGTGACTCGAGCGTGGTTATAATTTTCATTATATTGCTTGATCTATAGTAAAATTCGTTGATGCTCTTTTTATGGACGTAGATCACTATTACCGAGTCACGTAAATCTAATGTTCAATTTATTTTCTTGTTCTATCTATTTTATTATTCAACCACTTGCTTATGTAACAACTCATGTAAGAACAGCATAAACCCTAAACCAAAAATCCTTGACAAATACTTATGAAACAACCCCCGCCTCCTCTCTCTCTTTATCGAGGGTTCAATTTTGTAAGAAAATCAAGTATTTCGAAATTTCGGTGAATAGACACCATTAGCACTGAAATTAGGAGTCGAGATGCACAAGTTTGGAAAACTTTGAGGACTTGAGCACACGATACGCTTAGAATTTGATTGCACTTCATTGTTTTGACTTTCTAGTGTCAGTTTTCTTTCTAGTTTCACTCGGATAGCTTTATCTGTTGTTATATCCAATTTATGAGATAGGATGAAGAAATTCAAAAATATGTTGACGACAAGTGGCTCTGATGACAGTAGGTTTGTGTTGATTTCCTTTTTGTTCGGGAAAATTGTCCAAAATGTGTTAACCTATTTCATTTTGACTAAGTTGTCATAAACTTTTCAATTATTGTTGACACCCGAAATTTTGTTTATTTTGTCTTAAATGCCCATTTTCTTTGCTTATATAAATACATATTAATTTCTAAAAAGAAAAAAAATTTAAAAGAATTTAAAAAAAAAAAAAATCGAAAAAAAAAGAGAATTAAAAAAAAAAAAAAAAAATTTGGGTTCGGGCCAGGGCTGGGCCTGCCTGGCCCCTTTCTTTTCTTTCTTTTCCCCGCATGGGCTCGGCCCATTGTCCTTTTTCTCTTCTTTCTCAGCTCGGCCCACTTGGACTTCTTCTTCCTCCCCTCTTCTCCCACGCACGGCAACGGACACCTGCAAAAAGAAGAATAGAAAAACGAAGGCAAGTCAAGGCAGCAGCAGAAAATCAGGGGAGGGTAGCTCCGGCGCGATCAGCGGGTCAGGCGGGGGTTAGGTCGGCAAGGTAGGAGGTTCACGGGGGGCCCGAGAGGAAAAAAGGAGAGGAGGAGAGAGAGAGCAAGAGAGCAGGGGGCGGTTCTAAAAAGAAAAACGAGATCTGAGAGAAAGAAGGAGAGAGAGTAGAAGGAACCGGGGGTGAGAGGGAGCAGCTGGAAAAAGGTTCTTCAGGGAAAGATCCGAAAAAAAACTGAGAGAAAAAGGAGAGAGACGAGGGAGACCGAGGACAGGAGCACGAAAACGAACCGAAGAGGGAGCTGCTGGAGGGAGGTTCTTGAGAGAAGAATCCGAAAGAGAAGAGAGCACCCGAGAGGGCTGAGCCGAGAGAATAAAAAACAGAGAGAAAAGTGAGAGGAGAGAAGAGGGAGTCCGAAGGAAGAGACCGAGGACAAGAAGCTCGAATCCGGCGGAGAGAGACGGCGAACTGAGAGAGCGATACGAGCGACTGAGAGCGGCTCAGCCACGCACGGGCCCGTCCGAAGACTTTCCCGGCGACGTCCTCGAGCTGACCAGGTAAGTTCGGCTCCGTCCTTGATCCGTTTTTAGGCGCACCGGGCCGGAGCTCGCGGCCATCCGGCTCGCGCAAGCTCCGGCCCTCGTAGCCCTCGCATTTTGTTCCCACGTTCCTTGTATGTCATGTTCGAAGACCTCTAAAGCATGTTCGAGGCTCGGTTGAGTCGGAAACCTTCGAATTTGGTAGCGCCCGTTAACTGTTCGATGAAATGACCGAGTGAGGTCCGGCGCCGATCTCGATTCGTTTGGTAGACACCGAGTCACCATTGCCGGTCTGACTTCGTGAGGGTGTCCCAGCGGCGTTTGTTTGTCCGATTTCGGCTTATTTTGGCTGAAAGTGTCCTTAGTGTCTCGGTTCATCGCCTTCTCCGGCGACCTTCGGAAACATCGGCCGGCTATGGGCCGGCGGCGCTCGGCGTCCGTCGGACCGAACGACCGACGCCAGACGACGACCTAGTGACGACCCCAAGACCCGGTGAGGACTCGCGGTGGCGTCGGCGTCGGCTCCGCAGAACGGAGTTGCAGGGTCTTCATGCATGAAGACGTCGGGCGTGCATGCAGGAGCAGGAGGAAGAAACCTGCAGGGAAGAAGACCAGAATAAAGAAGACCAAGAGAAAAAGAAACATAAAAGAAAAAAAAAAGAAAAAAAAACAATAAAAAGGGAAAAAACAAAAACAAGGCCAAAAATGAAATAGGGGCCAAGGAGATGGGCTTCGCAGTGGGCCCGCTTCAGCTGGGCTGAATTTGTCACGGGCCGGGTTTTTTAGCTGGGCTAGAAAATAGAAATAGAAATGGGCTGTTTTAATTTCTGTTTTTGTTAATTAATGGGCCATTTAAAAAAATTTACCGGGCCGTGCGGCCAGCCCGGTTTCTTTAGCCCAGCCCGGACCGATAGGGTCCGGGTCGGTTTAGTAGGGCCGAGTTTCCCGACCCGGTCCAATTTACTCTTTTAATAAATAAAAAAAATCGAATATTTTCAAAATTCCAAAAAAAGAGAGAGGAAAATTTAGAAAATTCCAAAAGAAACATTAATAAATGTTTTTTAAAATTCCAGAAAAGCCAAAAATTTGCAAAAACCTTAAAAGCTCGTTTTGTTTAATTTCGGAAAATTCGGAAAATATTAAAAAAATATTAAAAAAATTTAAAAATATAAAAATTCCATAAAAATTCAGAAAAATCAGAAAAAATTGCAAAAAATTAGAAAACCCTTAAAAAGGAAAAAATGCCAAAATTGAATAAGCCTTTAGGGCTCTACAATAGGGCTCTTCTCCCGTGCCTTATTTTGTCATGATTTTTGGATCTTTTTCCTTCTTGTAGAGCGGTTAGGAAAACGCGGATTTTTACGAATGTCTTGTGACTTTAGTTAATACACAATCGAGTTAGGTACCGAAAGGGCGTTAGTCGCGTGACTAACGTAATCAAGTCCCCGACCCTAGATTCCCTGTTGCGTAGAAAGTGAGGCACGCTCCCACGTATCCGCTTGGTTTTAGCCAACCCTAATAGGTAGTGGACTCGACTCCTTATTAGAAGACTTTCATGATATCCCACGTCGCGCGGGGTATGGGCTTGGGAGAGCCCGAGTTAATGAAGGCCCGTCGGCCCGAAATTAACAATACCCCTAAACCTACTATTTTCCGAAATTTTAGGTCACGACAATTATGTCAATTAAGTCTTAAATATTTTCATATTTTACTAAGTGAGTCTATCTGGCCAATTTCATCTGAAAATTATTGAGTTAGATGCCTAATCATTCTACATGGCATGGTCAGTGTTGACGTTGACATTTCTTAGATAATATTTGACTATTTTTTTAAATAATTTTTTTGGTTTTTCATTTTTCTTCTCTTTTCTCACTTTAATTTACTCTTTTTTTTTTAACTCAACACTAGGTGATGGCATTGCGGCTCTCACCAAACATAGGGGAGGTGAGCCGACCCTTGCTATATCTAGGCAATTGTTGCCACGCCTAAGCTAGGTTGTCCCTCACCTATGGCCGATGAGGGTGGTCCTTGCCAGACTGAGAGAGGGTAACCTCACCCTAGCCCTCTCCGACCATTGCTAGTGGCCAGCCATTGCATGACACTAGCCACTAACAAAAAGAAAAGAAAAAATAGAAAGAAGAAAAAAAAAGGAAAAAAAATTAAAAAATTGTCCATGTTAGCGGTGATACACCACCCAGGATGATCAATGCTAACTAGGCCACCGCATTAGTGTTTTTTAGTCAAAATTAGTCAGATGGACTTAATTGGCAAGATATGAAAATGTTAAGGACTCAATTGGTACAATTGAAAAGTTCATAACTGAATTGGCATAATTAAACATGCAATATGTTTAGGACTTCTTGAACAATTTTTCCCTTTCTTTTTCAATTGTACCGTTCTACTTCCGAATCCCTGGAAAAATAAGATAAGCTCCTTCTCAATGTCACCGACATGGAATGGTCAATGATTATCGACTTTATCGCACGAAATCCCTTCTTTTGCCACTTCATGTATATGAAACTCCTGGTCATGTGATTTGCCAAAAACAAGTGCCGGACATCTCAAGTATCAAAACTTGGCATGTGATGACACTTTTAAGCACCAAAAGTTTCAAAAAATACACTTAAATGCTAAAATCGAAGAAAAATGGATTACTTAAATATCAACAGCGAGAAATTCCGGCTAAATTACTTATATGCCATTTTCTGGCAACTTTTTTTTGCTGACGTGTCAATTTTTCAAAAAAAGTTATCCACTTCGTAGTTTTGTTTTAAAAAAATGTCAGCATGGCATTTGTTTTTCAACAATAAGGCCCAAAATCAATTACAAAAAAAAAAAAGGAAGGGGAGAGGTTCGACGAGGGTCAACAACCCTTGACTCAATTGGGCAAGGGCCAGTGACCCTCATTGAATCTAAGCGAAGGCTCGTAAGCCCTCACCAATGGTTGGCCAAGGTCGCCGACCACTACTCAAGGTTCAACGACCACGGCCGACCTTCGCCCCATCATCGTTGGCCCTTTGAAGCGATGGTAGGGCAGTGGATGCGATGAGATAACTTCACGCAACGCTCGGTGAGTACACGGGCCCCTTGTTCCTCCAATCGAAACATTTTTCCGATTTAGGGTTCAAATTCGGAATATTGGAAATATTGAGCAGTGAAATTTGATTTTTGAGTTGTTGAGCTGTGAAAATTTATAAGAATGATAGTTTAGGACGTCATGGACCCATTGGATTTTATGGATTTGGATTTGAGCTTGTGGTTTGTCCGAAATGGAATTTTGAACTTCCCCGCACATGGTGAACAGTACATGCGCAGTCACTTTGAGGTTTGATTTTGTCGATTTCGGCTCAAAATTGGGTTATCCAACTTATGGGTCTTCTACTGCTTGGAATTATCTTCATTTTGATTGCAAGATTGTTCGGATTGGAGTTCGGATGAGAAAGTTTTGGCATAATCAAGTTTCGCACTCAAGTCTCGCTTTATAAACAGCTTTGATTAATCATTTTCGATAGGCGATTTGTTAGCTCATAGGGGTCATTTTATTAGTGTTAAGGTGTAACATAGTTGTCTCATAATTGAGGTAGAGTTTTATCGGATTTTAACTTATTCCTCAATTATTTGTTAGGATCGTAGTTTGACGATATAAGTACCGTTTTATTGAGTCGTAGGCAACGAGGTGAGTGGTACTATATCTTCTTTGAATTTGTAAAATTCATGTTGAGAAAATTCTATGGATTATATATGGTATAGGATTATAAAATGACATTATTATTGCATAAAAGTCAGATCAGGCATGGATTACTTTTTGATTGTTTATAAAGGTTTGGAAAGAATATTATGCAAAGTATTGGCAAGCAAAATATATTTGTAATTGCTTTGCAAATGGTTTATGGAAAAGTATGTGTATGACTTGAGAAATGGATGAGAAATGGTGGATAACGATGTTGCAAAAATGTATTTGCTTAGCTTATGATATTGATTTATGAATTGGATTTCTAGTATTGCAGGATGGTTATTTTGCTCATTATTGCTGTGAGCCCATTAAGGGGTATGTTGGTATGCATAACGTGTTAGGATATCCTTTTGGGCGGAGCCACTAGCATTGTAGGTGGAGACCTTGTTAAGAGGGGAATCTTGGTCGCCTGGTCACAAGGCGTTGTATCGTGACCATGGTAAGAGATTGAGCAATAGATTGGTCAATGGATGGACCATTGATGTGTGATTTTTGAATGGAGATTATCCAATGGACTTGACCATTGATTATTGTATTGTGATGGTGGTTTAATGAGTTTTTCATATAAGTATAAAAGTAACTCCTATATGATTCATTATGTATTTTATACATTGAATTGAGTTATAAAGTTCTTGTTTTGTTTTGAATTTATGCATAGTGCATGCTCGATATGCTTAGAAGATATATACTACTCACTGAGCTTGTGATTGCTCACCCCTCTTTTCCAATCTTTCCAGGTTCTTTGGTTAACAACTAGTAGAGTGAGAACGCTTTTGTGGGGACTTTTGGGAGCTAGACATTTTGTGGTTAGAGGTTGCGTCCTTTGAGTGAAAGGGCGGCCATGTCACCTCTATCCCTGCGGGATTCAGGGTGTGACACTAAAAGAATCCAGGATTAATTTTCCTCACAAAACAAGAAAATCACCTTTCTACATCCGATTTAGAAGCCAGCCACAAGGTTTCCTACTTTAGTCGGAAATATATGTTCATATTCGATCTTGGGTTTTGGTCTTCTTGCCCCTGGTACGTGATTGTGTGCCTTGCGTGTGCAATGGTTGGGCAGTAAACTTATAGGTTATTCGTGGATTACACCCTGAAGGAATCTAAGGGCGTTGAAGGGGTAAGATTATGTGTACTATTTTGTAAGACTAAGGGGGATTATTTTGCGAGTAATTATGACGGCTACAGTGTACGAGTTTTGGGTAAAATTATGTGGTGGAAAACATAGAGAGTGTGTGAGTTGACTTAAGTGTGATTATAATCTTCATCGTATTGCTAGATTTATGGAGAAATCCTATGCTGCTTGCTCTCCATGGAGTAAGTCTCATTGATTGAACTATGTAAATGCAATGTCCAATTTATTTCTTCTTCTTTTTTTTCTGTTTATTTTATTATTGGACGGCTTGGTTTCTGCAAAAATCTACTTTCATAATAAATTCAGCTTCATTGTACAAGAAGAAAAACTTTCCTTGGGGGATTCAAGGAAACGTGAAAACATTATCCGGACGAATTCAAACCAGGCTTCATCAGTTTGGTTTTGGTTGGGGAGTAAAAAGAATAAACCAAATGGGTTTCGGTTTAGTTGGGGTTTACGTTTTACCCCCATGTCAATCAGAGCACTGTTAAACAATTGGACATTTCAGCGTTTGGATGGGTATATGATTATTAATATGAAGAATATGTATTAGAGGTGACTGATACTCTCTAATTTTTTACTTAAAAATGTTACTTTTTATTAAGAGTACAACCGTTAAACTTGCGACACGAAATTTAAATCAGAGCACTCGGATGTAATTGGTGTGAGCTTCTCTCACTTGGTTCAAAGAAGTGCGCAAAATCGCAGGATACTATAGTCGAACAGCTAGAGCTTACAAGGAAGGACACTATTGACAATGCGCAGTCAGAGCAAAGAAGCAACACTCGTGACAAGAAGAAACGAAACGCAAAGGTGTAAACAAAAACAAAGTGAGATTTGAAATTGAATTCGCACGTAGGATCCTCTTCTAGGGTCGGACTATTTGGAACAGTTCGCTCAAGCCGAGATGGGCCATCAATAGCCAAACCAAGGTGACGAGTTCTCCTCCTTTGCTAAGTTGTTGAGCATGCATGTCCGGTCGGCAATGGATCGCAGCGTACGCCAGCAATTCCACCCACACTTCGCTCACGATCACCCATTTGGTCTCCCCATATTTCCTCAACTCTTTAGCGAGAATACCCGCATCAAAAAGCACAGATTTGATTCCGTCTCCTTTCACATCAGCTGGCCTCGCTTCTGGTTTGACAGAAAGGAGAATTTTGCAGGCATTTTCCATCCTTGTGTTCGCTTCACTCTTATCAAAGATATCTTCACTATTATCGCTGAAGTACTTGTCTATCTCGGCACAAGTGCATCGAAACCTTATTTTGCCAAAACCAGCCACTGCAGACATCATAACAGGTTGTTTGATCATAAGATGAAGCATATAATCTGACAAGACCTTACTGTTGACACGATTGTTCCTAGTTTCATCAGTGTCAGGGCCGTTACTTTCATCAGTGTCGGTATTGTAACAGAGCTCCGTGGCAACGTGCCATAGCAAAAGGCTCTCATCATAATCAACATCACGGATGAATGGAAGCAACTCTTCGCAAATTTGCTGTGTTTTAGAATTCTCCACAGCCCATTGACCTCGAGCAGCACGTATCTCCCTTATGCTTTCCAAATCATTTGCATAGGATGACTTCCGTTTCAGCTCACTAAAAATCAGTTCACCTAATTTGTCGCCGTATGGTTCCACTCGTCCAGGCTTCAAGTCCTTCAGAAATTTACCCAGAGAGATGAGATCAAGGAGTTTGTCAATCCATTTTGGCCACCTTCTCAGCCGAGAATCTATCAAATTGTACTGGAAGATAGATTTAGACCATCTAGCATGAAGAATATGCAATGCAAATGCTGAACCTTCAGATTTGAATTTGAGGAGGAACTCAATGAAGCTGCTTCCTATACAAAAACATCTCCGATGTTCCTCACAAATCCCTAAAAGAGCGATGGTCCAATCAGAGCAAATGAGCATAATAAGAGCTACAAATTCCAGGCCAACAGCTCCGAGGAGCAAGGTGTATGTAATCTGTATGTCAAATTCGTCAAAACCATGCTTGTTCAGGAAATAGAAAAGCGCAAAAGCAGTTATGACACAACCAATTGAGATAGTTCGTGAAAGGAATCCTATTGGATAGTAAACCACGAGGGCCTTGGTATAAAGGACATCATAGAAGTAGTTGAGCTCAGCCTCAATGACTCGAAAAGCATCCTTTGCGTTTCTCCACCTGAAAAATTCCCTGCTTCGGTTACGTTCATGGAAGCTGAAGGGGAGATCCACAAGGAGGCCTATAAAGTATATGGAGTAAAAACATGCGGCTTTTATCACTTCTCTTTCGTCTAATGTAGTTTTTTCTTCCGCTCCAACATCTTGGGATTCAATATCGGGCGCTGGCATCATCTCTATTGAAGCACGGATATTCAGCCTAGCATCAAAAGACAAGAGCAAGAAGTCACGGAGCTTCCTGAAGCTTGCGATATACAGAGCACGTATTCTCTCTATGTATTTTGTGGTTCCACCAATAAACATGAGGATGGTTGGGACAATCAACTTGTTATTGGGGAGCGATCTATAAAATACATAGCCCGCAGCAGCTAGCTGGAATAAGAGATTAAGCAAGTGCCTACGCCACAGCTCATTGTCCTCAAGCGCAAAAGCGGTTATGGTGTCTGGTCCTCTGAGGTGTAGCAGAAGAAATTGAGCCCAAAATGCCATAAGGTCACCATATGCATCAGCCTTGGATTTTGGAGTACCGCCAGCGTATTGGGCTTCGGAAATGAGTCCAAGGGTATAGTCAGCGACCAAGTCAGCAACCAGGTAAGCTGACCAGGTGAATGTCATGAGCCACCCTTTTGAGCACCTCTTTCGAAAGGGTGCAAAAAATATGAGAAAGACTTGTAGAGATAAGCTAGTAAGGATAGCCCCCGGAGATTGAGTTTCATCCATAAATTCTTGGCTTCTGCAAGAATTTTCATATTGCCCACTTTATCCTCATTCTCTCACCAGATCCTGGAAGGAAATCTTTTAGACAGCATGAGTATCATAATAAGACAACAATAATAGATATGCAAACTGGAGAACACAATAACAAACTAGGTGACCATCGAAGCAGAGAGTCAATCATACCTTGAAATTTATTTAAGATCAGATAGGAACGGACATCCTGCTTCAGGCAAGCGAGTGTCAAGCAATGCGTAGCTATGAAGGAGCTGGAAGTGACAGGACTCGAGCTGAGCTCAGTGGGAGCAGAACCGGATTCAGCGAGAAGCTAGTGGAATGCAAATTAAATTAAGAGAATGAAAAGGAGAGTGCTTTTGACTGTTGTTCATGATGGACATTCTATCCTTTATCTCACTTCAACCTTTTTTCTTTCTCTTTAACCACTCTTCCCATTAAAGCAAGCATGGTCATCCCACCTGTCACTGTCCAGCGTCTCAGGAGATCACGTACCAGTTTGAAGCCGAGAGAGAGAGAGTCTTCTTTTGTCATCTGGTGCTTCTTGCTTACGAGCTTAACACTGTTTGTTTCCAATTTTAGCTTGAGCCTCATTCACATTTCTCTCTTTTTCATTGCCTTGCAGGTTCTCATCTTCCTGATGAAGAAGAAGAAAAACGGAACCCAAGACTTACAACAAACGAGACGCTTCACAGCTACCCTTCAGACATTGACAACTTATTATCATAAAGCACCACACAGTTAACAGAGTTTAGAACATCGTCCCAGCTCAATGTAGTAGCTTCATTCCTTCGCGAAAATGTGCAACTTAATCACATCAAAGCAAATTGGACACTAGTTCAGAACTTCAGACAGCAAACAACCAGAGCACCAAACCAAAGCAAAAACTTGGTCCCAAAAAAGGAAACCTGGAAAGAGGAAGAACTGCAGCAATGGACGAAGACTCCCTCCCGACGGGAACAAAATATCGGGGGATGCAAAGTCGCAGAAGAAGGAGAAACAGAAAGATGGAGAGGGGGAAGCGGGGTGGGCTCGCGCCACGTGGTGTTAGACGCTTCCTCCTCATTTCCGAATTCCCTCCTATTTTCTTTTTTCCTGTCATTTTTGCAGTAGGAGTTTTGTCACTCGTGGAGCGATTCGAACAACCGCTATTAAACATGGCTTGATTTGAAATAATGCTAATTTCAAACCGTGGGTGTTACACAGCACTAGAACGATCATTCACTACCCAAAAAGACAAACAACTCAAACTGCCAAAATATCCGAATTATCGATATAACAGAAATTGAACAGCTGGAGTTTACAGGGAAGGACACTTTTGACATTGTGAAGTCAGAGCAAATCAGCACGCTTAATCCCCCAGCATTAGATTTTCAATGGAATTTGCGGGTAGAGAGCCTCATCCTTTACCGCTCGACTGCTCGCAAATGTCGATAAAGGCTAAGCTGTGCCATCAATAACCAAACAAAGGTGACAAATTCTCCTCCTTTGCCAAGTTGTTAAGCATGCGCGTACAGTCGGCAGTGAACAGCAGCATACGTCGGCAATTCCATCCACACCTCACTCAAGATCTGCCACCTGTCCTTTTCAATACTCTACAGTTCTCTAGCAAGAACACGTGCTTTAGAAAGCGTAGATCCGATTGTCCCACTATCCCCTAGAGCTGGCCGCACTTCTGGACCAACAGGGACGAGACTTTCGAACACGAGAGAACAGAGAACGCTTTTCTCCGTTTTGTTCGTTTTGGTCCCGTCAATGAATTGTCTAATGAGAAACTCGTCCATCACATCACAAGGGCATCGGAACCTTATTTCGCCAAACCCATCCACTACAGACATCATATCAAGTCGTTTGATCATAAGATGAAGTATATAATCCGACAAGACCTTACTGTTTACTCGATTATTGTTAATTTGGATTACACGACTGCTTTGCATCGAGCCTTCCTAATAAGGTTAGAGTCAAGGTAGGGGGAGCGCCACTACAAAGCACTTGCTTTGTGAGACTCAGGTCATGGCTTTAATCCAATACGAGTGTGAACAATTGCAATGCCTTGGTTGGGAACAATATAATGTCAAGTCAAAATGGGATGCTTTTAAAGACCGAAAGAAATATTATAAATCTCACAAATAATTAATTATTTACAATTTCTTGGCAACAACTGTCTGCCTCTTTTGGGACTCGGTTCACTGGATTTCAAGGGCATTTTAGCAAAGATAATTAACTACTGTACAAGTTTGGTAAATTCTGACTTTTCTCCTTTGGCCACATTACATCCCAAAAGTTCTTTGCACTATAGTTTTCAGTAAAATCATAACCTTTAAGTGAGCTGTTCTGATGCCTCTATATTAGGGGTGATCGGTTCCCGATTCGGTCCGGTTCTAAGGTGGAACCAGAAACCGGACCGGGAAGACCGGTTCCCATTTTTTGGGACCATGGACCGGACCGGACAGTCCTAGGACCAGGAACCAGACCGAACCATTGGTCCGGTCCGATCCAATAGGACTGACCACTTAGCCAAAAAAATAAAAAATACTAGAAATATTATTATTTTAGGGTTTATTGCATTTTTTAAGAAATTTAAGAAATTTATTTTAAATAGAAAATTGTTGATCTGGTCCGTCGGTCCGGTCCGGTCCAGTTCCCCCTGGAACCGGAAACCGGACCGAAAATCACCGGTTCCTATTTATGGAACCGGGTACCGGACCAATGCTCCCGAGAACCGGACCAAACCCGCCGGTCCGATGCGGTCCGGGTGATTCTCGGTTCAGGCGGTCTAATGTGCTCACCCCTACTCTATATCTAACTTTATGGTGCTTGATTACTCTACAGGTGATTTTAATTTATATGATTTTCTTCTCTCTCACCAACGAGATATTTCCTTAATACATTCTCGTAAGGCACTACTCAATGACATTAGTCCTGTTGACAATCGTTGGATTCCTCCTCTCAAGTATGTACCTGGAAATACATTAGGGAAACCTATCTTTAGTTTTCTATTTATTTCTTCGTTTTTTTTTTAAATGTTGTTTTTGCTATTTTTGTTCTGAGTATTTTCTTAAATGGTTTAATTATTGTGGGAAACAATATAGTATGTTCAGCTTAACATTTCAGTTTCTCATATGCAGATATGAATACTTTTTCCAGTCTATTGTGCGAAATTCCAGACTTGAAGTTTACAACAAATGAAGGCAAAGCAATTTACTTGGCTGGGGAGCAAAAAGAATCAACCAATTTGGTTTGGCTTACTTGTGGTTTATGGTTTCTCCATTTTCAACCAGACCACTATTAAACAGCCACAGACATTTCAGCATTTATATCTTTATGATCATTCTCATGAAGAATGTGTATCAGACGAGGTGACCGATATTCACTAATTTCTTACTTAAAAATGTCACTTTCTATTTAACGGTACAATATTAAAGTTGCGATTCAAATTGTGAATCGGAGCACTCTGGATGTAATCTTTGGTGTGGGGGAGAGACAAGGAGTGACCGGGATCAGTTAACGCAGCAACGCTAACACTACTACACTGACTGAGGTATAACAAATTAAAGAAGAGGAATGCCTGGTCCAAAAAAAGGAAACCTGGAAAGAGGAAGAACTGCAGCAATGGACGAAGACTTCCTCCCGACGGGAACAAAATTTCGGGGGATGCAAAGTCGCAGAAGAAGGAGAAACAGAAAGATGGAGAGGGGCAAGCGGGGTGGGCTCGCGCTACGTGGTGTTAGACGATTCCTCCTCATTTCCGAATTCCCTCCTATTTTCTTTTTTTTTTGTCCTGTCATTTTTGCAACAGGAGTTTTGTCACTCGTGGAGCGATTCGAACAACCGCTATTAAACATGGCTTGATTTGAAATAATGCTAATTTCAAACCGTGGTTGTTACATAGCACTAGAACGATCGTTCTCTACCCAAAAAGACAAACAACTCAAACTGCCAAAATATCCGAATTATCAATATGACAGAAATTGAACAGCTGGAGTTTACAGGGAAGGACACTTTTGACATTGTGAAGTCAGAGCAAATCAGCACGCTTAATCCCCCAGCATTAGATTTTCAATGGAATTTGCGGGTAGAGAGCCTCATCCTTTACCGCTCGACTGCTCGCAAATGTCGATAAAGGCTAAGCTGTGCCATCAATAACCAAACAAAGGTGACAAATTCTCCTCCTTTGCCAAGTTGTTAAGCATGCGCGTACAGTCGGCAGTGAACCGCAGCATACGTCAGCAATTCCATCCACACCTCACTCAAGATCTGCCACCTGTCCGTCTTCTCAATACTCTGCAGTTCTCTAGCAAGAACACGTGCTTTAGAAAGAGCAGATCCGATTGTCCCACCATCCCCTAGAGCTGGCCGCACTTCTGGACCAACAGGGACGAGACTTTCGAAGACACTTTTCTCCGTTTTGTTCGTTTTGGTCCCGTCAATGAAATGTCCAATGAGAAACTCGTCCATCACATCACAAGTGCATCGGAACCTTATTTCGCCAAACCCATCCACTACAGACATCATATCAGGTCGTTTGATCATAAGATGAAGTATATAATCCGACAAGACCTTACTGTTTACACAATTATTATTAAAGTCGGTACTTTCATCAGTGTCAGTATTGTAACAGAGCTTGGTGGCAACGTGCCACAGTAAAAGGCTCTCATCATACTCAACATGACTGACGAATGGAAGCAAGTTTCTGTAATCTCTCCCTGCTTTAGTATGCTCCAAAGGCCATTTACCTTGAGCGGCACATATTTCCCTCGAGAGGTCCCAATTATATGCAGTCAATTTCTTCCGTTTTAGCTCATCAAAAATCAGTTCACCTAATTTTTCATTGTATTGTGCGACTTGTCCAGGCTTTAAGTCATCAAACAATTCGCCCAGAGGGATGAGACCAAGGAATTTCTCAATCCATTTTGGCCACCTTCTCAGCCAAGAATCTATCAAATTGTACTGCAATGGCAATGGTGAGCTTTCGGATTTGAATTTATGGAGGAAATTGATGAATGCTTCCTTTAGAAAAACTTCTACGATATTTCTCAGATGTCCCTAATTTTGCAACTGTCTTGTCAGAGCAAATGAGCATATTGAGAGCTACAAATTCCAGGCCAACAGCTCTAAGGAGCAAGGTGTACGTAATCCTTATATCATATTCATGAAAACCATGCTTGTTCAGGACATAGAAAAGTGCAAAAGCAGTTACGATGGAGCCAATTGAGATAGCTCGGAAAAGGAACCCTATTCGACAGTGAACCCCAGCAGCCTTGGTATAAAGAAGATCATAAAAGAAGTGGGCTCAGCCTCAATGACCCGAAAAGCATCCTTTGCGGCTATCCTCCCAAGGAAGAAGAAAAAAATGGACGTGGGGTTATGCACATTAACTCATGTCCATGTCCATTTAATGTGCCAAGTTGGCGCCATTCTCATTGAAAGCTCTACAAACGCGCTTGTCCCTTTGAGGGTATTATTAAAAGCTGAGCATGTGGATCGAGTATTGTATATGAGTTTAAACTCAAGACATATTTTAACAGGTATTAGATGAAAATAGACATGACTCGAATGAAGGGTCAAGAGAGAAACCTTCAAGTCGAGGCAAAAGTTGTGCAACTACCATACATTACATCCCTAGGACCAGACCATTTGACCGAAACTACTTCTTTACTAGAGGAGGATGGGCAGCTTGACAGCACAAATGTTTTTCCCTTAATAATACACTAGTTTGATGCATGCACTACTAGCGATTTTCGTTCCCGTGCACGACGGTTGCGAGGACAAGGCAATAGGTGTTGGGTCGCTGGGGGGTGACATCGGCAAAGGTCTGTGTACGATGGAGTTGAGGAAGAGAGGGTGGAGTGGGAATGAAAACTATGGGAAAAAATTGGAAGAAAATAAAATGGAAACAAGAATTTGTGCTGATTGGGTTGCTCGGACTAAGGTCGGTGTCGACGATAGGAAATGACAACGGTGGAGGATGTATATATCCAGTGGAGTTAAGGAGGAGAGGTTTAGAATGAGAGAAGAAAAATGGGAAGAAATGATGGGAATAAAAGTAAAAACAAAGAGAGCAAATTTGTGCTATCCAAAAGTTGGCTAGATAATTAGTGGAGTGGCTCGCAATATCAACAATAATTTGGAAGATTTTGATTCCGTCAGTATTCATGACTCGTCACATGAATGATAATCCAACAAGAAAAGGTTACAGGATGGAAATCTCAAACAGGAACAAAGAGGTAGTATAACAAAATGTCCATCGACCGAACACACTTGACTCTTTATGACTCAATGACCATGAGCATAGAATTCATCTTTGACATTAGAATCAAAGCTTTATGCACCGTTCCCTTGGACTTCTTTTAGGCAACGAGACGTGGAGAAGTGAAGGGACCTTCGAGTAAACCCTTGGCCATGTGCCGATACGCCGCCTCCGTGAAGTGAACTCCGTCCCAAAGTATGGAGGCCGATGGATCTTTACACACATTTGAGGTGGAACCACACATCATCCTGACATTAAAATTGAATGGTCCACCAGCTCCACAACAAGCTACATGTGTTGATTTGGAGAAACCTGAAAACAAGACGACATTGATCTCACTACTCATTTTTATAAGTTCATGAGGACACCGCAAGTTGGATAATCGGAGGTTGCACATGCCTATTCGCCGTTGATCGTGAAACTAAGATGAAAAGAAACTCACCGTACTGTACTGGTGTTTCAAAGAGACGCAAGGCATCTCCATAATAATCCGCATAGATAATCCTTGCATGGCTATATTTTTGTCTCAAAATCTGCAACTCTCGTTGGAGATAATCGTTGTGGTACTTGGCGAATTCATTATAACGATTGAGGCAACCAGTTGTCGTATTAGCGTCGTCCTTGATAAAGGGCGGAGCTGTCGTTATGAAGGACGTCGAGCAACCAATTGGCAGATTCCCTGGCACTACTAACTCCACTGCCCCTTCTTCGATGAGCATCTAAAACAATCACATGCCATGGAAAAATTTATTGGACTGCTAAAAACAGTTCAACCACGTAAGATCTTATTGAACAGATGGTATTGTGCTTATGTCCCTTGCAAGAAAAGAAAAGGGCCATACGCCGGTGGCATTGGTGATGGCTCCAACAACATTTGGCACAATGGGACGGAGCTGCTCGAAGGTTGCACCCAGGGCAAAAGCAAGATTGTAGTCGTTTCCACCAATCTCCCCCACTAGAAATAAAGACTTCTTGAAATATGTATCACAATCTGCAAAAGAAAAGAATGAAAAAAAAAAATCAAATCACGAAATGACTCAAGTAATCGATTAAAAGATCCTAATGACCGGATATATTCCAATACTAGAGTCACTCAATGAGAGACTTCTTTTATTTTCCTTTAATATTGCAAGAGCACCGAAGTAGAAATCCGTCCATCTAGAGAGAGAACTATGAAATGCTCTGCAAGCCCTATAGATTGATAAATTTTAGGCCTTTGGCCTAAGCAAGTGACTCTGACCTGTAGCTATTTACCTGCAGTTGATAAAATTCAATGAATGACCTTCAATTTCTCAGTTTGAAATCTGAACATCTCAATCAATTGTGCAAAACCCTTCGTGGTTATCCTACAAAATATTTACGAGCTACATATACGTGATATCTACCAAATCACCTCCATAAATGACCATATCTTTAGTGAATAAGATTGATCACACAAAAAAGTTACCGCTATATATGTTAGTCCTCAATCGGAGCATCCAAAAATAGGGCTTATAGTTACCTTGCTTTGTTGTGCAAAGAGAAGATCTGAGTTTCTTGAACCACTCAAGCTGAACACTTAAGGAATGATTCGTCATTGTCAATGCTGGAATGCCTCGAGCTGCAAAGAATTTTGGATCAAGCGCTGTGGCACCGGCAACTGCAAAATTAACTCCGCCACGAGCATCAACTGAGCCGTTGACTACCTCAAGATATGGCTTCAAAGAGGGTAACCCAACTGCTTCCGCTGCATTTTCATGTACGTAATAGATATTCACCACTTAAACATGTAAAGTTGACACCCCGATGATAAAGATTGTTAAAGATTGCTATTAGCTCCATCGCAAAGGAGAAGTTCCATTTCCTTTTTACATGTACACGCCATTTTGAAAGAAAAAATGTCTATTGTCGTCAGTGAAAGAGCCTGATGTCAACACCGAACGTAGAAATATAACTACTCCTTTGAGCATGGATATTTACTGCTAAAGATCCAAATATTCTCAACAAAAACAGTGGCCTTCTGTTTTAAATGCCTATTCTTTTCCATAACATGAGCATGCATTTACAGAAAGCAAACAAGAGTTGGGAGAACTGCATACCAATGAAATCAATTACAAGACGTCCATCTGAAAAACGACCGGTTGTATGCCCAAAGAAGGTCTTGCCGTAAGGAGAAGTCGGTGCATGTCCCCCGGTGGATCGGAGGAAGTTCCCAGTGTCGCTTAGAGAGTCGCCGAAGTTGAAAATCGACTCATACTTATGCAGGATCATCGGGTTGGCCTTCAAAGCAAGGCAACATTGTAGAAGGATCAAGATTATTGCAGTATATTTCATGGCAACTCTTTAGTATTTTCGAGAGATGAAGTCTTAGAGATGCTAAGAGAGTTGGACAACAATTCTAGGTGCTCTCCTTGCTAATTCTCAGTTGGTGAAATTTGGGGTCTTCAAGGTGAGCTTAAATAGCTGAAATTGGTTCGATCAGTTCATTGTGCCCTTTGCTTATAATAGAAAGGGTGAGATGGAAGGGCAACGAACAGCATGGGGGCATGAGAACATCGTTTTGTCGTTATTTAGTCGTTTCGTTGTTACCTCTTTACTCGTCATTCCTATGGGAAGACAAAGGTTGTTGATTCTATAACTTCTTTCGGTTCTGGTTCGGTCGTTTTGGACGGCGCATAAAGCGACGCGGAAGATATATAGATATTTTTAAGGTTGTTGAGAATGTCGTTCTCCCGATTTGTTGCATCGTTTTCATCCTCCTCCAATATTTTTCTAGAAAACAATTTATCGAAACCCAAGAAAAGTCCACGGAAAGACATCTCACTCGGATAAAGCGGACCAGTAGCATGTGCTGCGCTTTGTGGACTTCAAGGACATACCACATCGAAGCTTCTCTCCTAATTCCTCAAGATTTATGAATAAAATCGATAATAATTTTATCCCTAAGGTAATTATGCGCAAAATTTTCTATAATTTGATCACGTTCATAATTGACCACAAGTGGTGATACGGCTTGTTAAGGTGCACAACCAGCACAAAGACGGATAAATTATCTTAGGGATTGCAAAAAAAAAGTCCAACCTAAAGTTCATAAATATCAATCCATACTCACTCAAGATTTTATATTAATGAGTTAAGAGGAATAAGTCCTTAAATTATTTCATCTTAACTTTGAGACGTAAAATACAGGGGTATTTCTACATTGTAAGGGAAGAAAAATATATAACTTGTAATAAGGGGTGCAAGGCTACGAGCACTATGGGTGTCATGAGCCAAACCGAAAACCGAACCGAAATCGAAAACCGAACCGAACCAAATTTTCTATAATTTGGTTCGGTTCGGTTTCGATTGGGTTAACCAAAAAATAACAATTAACTTTTCGGTTCGGTTCGATTAACCGAACCAAATCGGAATTCTTAATTAAAAGTGAATAATCTCTCTTAATCATTATCTCTTCTTTATTTAGGTCTCAATAAGTAAAGCAAAAATAGAAAATTCAAAAAACTGTCCCGAACCGAACTGAACCGAACCGCATTTTCGGTTCGGTTTGTATTCAGTTCGAGATGATTTTGGTTCGGTTCAGTATTATCTCTTATCGGTTCGGTTTGGTTCGGTTTTTCAAAAAAATCGAACCAAACCGTTTACACCCCTAACGAGCACCAGTACATACTCAAGTTCATAAAGATTAATTCATACTCTCCCAAGATTTTATATCAATGAGTTAAGAGACCACTAGATATATCAAGTGTTTAATCCTTCAATCCCCTATGCGGATCCCTTGTCCCTAACACTGAGATGTACACCTTAACAAATTAGCATCATTGAATGATGCGGGAGCATCAAAACTTAAATCTTCCAATGATTACATGGCCATCCCAACTCAAGCTTCATCAATCCATCAAGCCAACTTGTTAATCATAAAAGCACATAGCAAATTCATCCTTAACATGGTTCATTGGGTCCATAGCACATAAGATAGCATTTGCTGATGCTTGGTCGCATAAATGTAAGGTTGAAGAAGGAATGGGTGTATTCCTTTTGTTCGGTGTGCTCTATTTGTCTTAAGTTGTCCTAATTGCTCTAGTGTGCTCAACTTATCTTCTTACATTAAAGAGTCTTTATTGCAATGCTGCGATGTCAAAGAGTGTTTATTGCAAGTTTGAAAGAGTGGGGAGCTAGTCTTCATTACTAGGTTGAAGTATAAGAATTTAGAGTGTGCTTAGTTTGTCTTCTTATATTAATGAGTCTTTAATGCAAGGCTAGAATGTTAAAGAGTTTTTATTGCAAATTTGAAAGAGTGAGAGCTAGTCTTCATTACTAGACTAAAGTGTAAAAAAGTAGAGTGAGCTGATATTTATTATGATAGTCTTAGTATAATGTTTTAATATAGCTATAAATGGAGATGTAATTTCTTAATAAGGCAAACCTGATTTGCAATACATGTTATTTCTTCTTGAAGTAAGTAATTTCCTTCAAATTTCGATTATTTAACCATTTGTATGGTGTTAAGCCTTAAGTTCCTTTGGCTAATGGTTTGTTTCTTTAAGCCTTGGTGAAGAGCTACATCCATCACAATTTCATTTCCATTCATAATACAATCCATTCTACCTCAATTTCAGCACGTTCCCACTTCAGTCGAAAGCAACGACGCCTTCGATCTTCAAAGCAACATCATGGGCAATAGGGCACGGCAACAATAGAGGCACGGTGGGAGGCAACGCGGTTCTCGTCCGAAGCTGGTTGAGAATTCCACCATCTCTCTCTTCTCACATGTTTTCTCTCTATTGTTCTGGGATTATGGTTGCCCACCTTGAATTATGAGGCACAATTGTGTTTATATTGTGAATGCATAGGTTTAACCTCAATTTGATGGACTTATTTTAGGCCTTATCAAGATAATGAACTCTAATAACCTATGCCCAATCCCTAATTAAACTTTTAATGGGCTGATTGAAGCTCAAATTAAGCCAATTGAGACCCATTTTCCTATGAATATTGCCACACCTATCCTTTAGCCTTAGCAAAATTTCGCCTTCTTTCATGGGCTCAATTTTTCAAATTTTAAGCTCATAATCATCCACTGTTAGTCCAATGCTAATGCAATTAACAAAAATTATATGCTATGCAATTTAATTCTAATACTTTTATATAAGGGTTAAAAATTAATCCATAATATTTTATGTAATAAATGGATGATTGGGTCGTAAAATTTAGGTGTCAATATATAGAAAGTCAATATGAGGCTAATGAAACCCTAGTTCTACGACAAGCACTTCTGTTTTTGATTGAAGAAAGGAAGCTAGGCGCACGTTCTGTTCTACACGAATTGGGAAGTGATCTGCGCGTGAGGAGTCGTGATCTGCGAGGGGTCCTACAAAGTGACAACTTATCAATAATTGACTCTATATCAGGCCGAATCCAAAGCCCATGGACTACTCCCTCTCTTAATTAATGAATGTAGCGGGCTTCTTGGCCCATTCAAAGGAGTTGTTGTGGAATTTTGCCCAAGAAAAGCTAAATACTTGTGCCGATCCAATCGCCAAAACTCATAACATAGATCCGTCTCTGTTAATTGGCTTTCTAAACCTCTCAAACCATTTGGGGTTTATTATGTTTATATGCTAGACGATATCATTCTTCTAGTTCTGCTACTTAATGAAAAACATCCTTCTAGTTCTGCTACTTAATGAGAATGTTTCGCTTTTGAACCCAAAAGAAATTTACCCTGTTCAATTTTTTGCTCCGATCGTAACATCATTAGATGTTATTTGCTCCCAAAAGAGCATAATTCTCCCTAACCGTAATGTCTTACCTAATATTCCGCCGCCAGTCTACAAATCTTGTCTTACTTTTCTCAAAAATTAAGGGTGAAATTCCTTCTTTTGAATGCATTGTCAGTCAGACACGGCGTTGAAGAAGGAAGCTTCTATAGCTCATTTTGTCGTGATGTTCTTACAACGTGCTGCAGCATCTGGAAAGTTAAAAGATGTCCTCGAGAGTTGTTAGCTTATGATCCAACGATTACAAATCCTGAGTACCTGGCGTGGTGTTTTCAGGAAACTGCGAGAACTCGCGTGGAATCGAAATCAAATGCTGTGAAAAAATAAAAACTGGCCTGTAATCACTATGGTTGGCAAGCTTGAAGGAACAGAGGGATGGTGATTCCTCCGATATCCACAGAGGGTATTCCAGTAGCTTTATTTTACAATTCACTCTTGTTAAAATTTTACATCATACAGAAAGCTCTCGCGCATCAGCATTCATCTTATTCACAAGTGATCCCCTCTCTCTCTCTCTCTCTCTCTCTCTCTCTCTCTCTCTCTCAGCAACCGAGGACTTAGAACACGGAGAAATTACTGAGGATTAGGAGCACGGCTGTTCGCAGCAGAGACGCGTGACCCCCACTCTAGCAGCTCTTTGCTTGTGTCGTCCTTGTGCACGATCACCTCGATGAAGCACAAGCAATCCTTTTGCGGCCCTGTCGCTGTCGCAATCGCATCTATTAGCTCTTCCTCCGTGCGAACCTGCTTTCACAACATGAGTCAGTAATAAGTTCGGATATTTGAAGCAGTTGGAGACCCAAGACTCCATCAACATGCCTTTCATAAACAAAATAAGCATAGGAAGAAAAAATGGAAGGAAACTACGAGTGGGAACGAGTTAATTGGGTTCCATACATCCTTCTCGTTGTCGTTAGTTAGAATTAAAATGAAAACATCGTGGGTTGAAGCTAACCTTTGTAGTCCAGCATTTGCCTTCACCATTGTGAATGGCATCCACGAGACCAGTGTAGTTCCAATTCTTGATCACATTGTAAGGGCCATCATGAATCTCCACTTTGATTGTGTAACCCCCGTTGTTGATCAGGAAGATTATGCTCTTCTGTCCACATCGAATCATCGTCGATATATCCTGAGCTGTGACCTGAGTAAAGGGAAGACAAATTGCTTAGGTCCCTTCAAAGTATAAAATGCCTGACAGACTAGAAAAAGAGGTCATGTAATCTTCCAAGTGATTTGTGAGATAAACGTGATCACTTTGTTTAACAAGAAAATATACCAATTCGAGAAAGAAAATTCACTCTGTGAGTTGTTACTAGTCAGTTTCTTTGTCAATTACTCAGGTTGAAGATAGATTTATCTTCACAAGAGGAAAGTGCAATCTACATAATCTTCACACATGATCATCCAATAAGCTTCTTTGACAATTTAGCTATAAAACGTCACCAAAATGTCATTCGGTTTGTATAGTTTATTCAAAGTTCACTTTTTGGCTGTTCAACAATTTCAGGAATTACTCAGTTGATGTTTCTGCAGAAGTTTGAAATTTTCGTATCATTCTTCATAGATATTGCAACTGACCTGGAAACTGCCATCACCAATGCAAGCTATCACACGCTTATCAGCGGCAGCTTGAGCGTATCCTAGAGTGGCACCCACCGACCAACCTATGGATCCATATTGCATCTGGAATTCATACCTAAATGAAGTTTATATGAGAATATAAGTTAGATGAACCCCGAGACAACCATCCACAAACAAAAAGAGGCAATTTGGAAGATTGCAAATGAAAATGTCGAAATTCCAGCTTGTAGTACCCGCAATTCTCAGGCAACCGGAGTTTCTGACAGTTAAACCAGGAGTCTCCAGTTTCAGCGATTAACTGCAGTGTCCCCACCGAGCATATCCTGTTTGACGAGTTGGAAAATGAATCATCAGAGTCGACACCTTTTGCGTTTACAGAAGTGAATTTTTAGTTCTCAAGCCTTGAACATTGAGCTATGAAGACACACGGATGACCTATTAACTGAGGGTAGATAGATATAGGCTCAGTGAGCTATCCATTTCCGAGGAAGCAACAATATGAGTCCTACAGTTGATAATGCTTTTTCCTGTGCAAGTAGCTTCTTCTTTAAAAAATTTAAAGTCTGATCAACATACTGGCGTGGAACATACCTGAATGTACTTAAATAGCCACGAAAGATTTATAAGCTACATTAACGTGTTGTCTATCAAATCACCTCAATAAATGACCGTATCTTGAGTGAATAAGATCGATCACACAAAAAGGTTAGTGCTATATATTTTATCCTCAATCGGAGCATACAAAAATAGGATTTGTATCTACCTTGCCGTGTTGTGCAAAGAGAAGATTTGAGTTTCTTGAACCACTCAAGCTGAACGCTCAAGGAATGATTCGTCATTGTCAAGGCTGGAATGCGTCGAGCTGCAAAGAATGTCGGATCAAGCGTTGTGGCACCAGCAACTGCAAAGTTAACTCCGCAACGAGCATTGACTGAGCCATTGACTACCTCAAGATATGGCTTCGGAGAGGGCAACCCAACTGCTTCCACTACATTTTCACGTACGTAATACATATTCACCACTTAAACATATATAATTAACACTCCAATGATAAAGATGGTTAAAAATAGTTATTAGCTCCTTCGTAAAGGAGAAGTTCCTTTTCCTTTTTACATGTACACACCGTTTCAAAAGAAAAAATATGTATTGTCGTCAGTGAAAGAGCCTGATGTCAACACCAAACGTAGAAATATAACCCTCTTTGAGCATGGATATATCCTGCTAAAGATCCAAATATTCTCCACAAAAACAGCAGCCTTCAGTTTTAAATGCCTGTTATTTTCCTTGACACGAGCATGCATTTACAAAAAGCAAAGAAGAGTTAGGAGAATTGCATACCAATGAAATCAATTACAAGACGTCCATCTGAATGACGACTAGTCGGATGCCCAACGAAGGTCTTGCCATAAAGAGAAGTCGGCGCATGTACCTTGGTGGATCGGAGGAAGTTCCCAGTATTGCTTAGAGAGTCACCGAAGTTGAAAATTGACTCAAACTTATGTCGGATCATCGAGTTGGCCTTCAAAGCAAGGCAACATTGTAGAAGGATCAAGATTATTGTAGTATATTTCATGGCAACTCTTGAGTATTTTTGAGAGATGAAGTCTTCGAGATGCCAAGAGAGTTGGACAACAAGTTTAGGTGCTCTTGCTAATTTTCAGTCGGTGAAATTTGGGGTCTTCAAGGTGAGCTTAAATAGCTGAAATTGGTTCAATCGGTTCATTGTGCGCTTTGCTTATAATAAAAGGGATGAGATGGAAGGGCAACGAACAGTATGGGGGCATGAGAACGTTGTTTTGTTGTTATCCATTCGTTTTGTTGTTACCCCTTTACTCGTTATTCCTATGGGAAGACAAAGGTTGTTGATTCTAGAACTTCTTTCTAGTCCTGGTTCGGTCGTTTGAGACGGCGTACGGAGCGACGTGGAAGATATATGGATATTTTAAGGTTGTCGAGAATGCCATTCTCCCGAATTGCTGCATCGTTTTCATCCTCCGCCAATATTTTTTCTAGAAAACATTTGTCGAAACCCAGGAAAAGTCCACGGAAAGACGTCTCACTCGGATAAAGCCGACCGTCAGCATGTGCCGCGCTTTGTGGGCTTCAAGGACTTAGCAATACCACATCGAAGGCTTCTTTCCAATTACTCAAGATTTAAGAGAAAAACCGATAATATTTTCTACTTGTGAAAATCTTTTTCTTTTGCACAAATATAAGTTAGTAAGAGACTAGCAAAGTGACTAATCATCTGCTAAATTTAATGAACATTTTTAATGACACTGACAATTTTCTTTTTAGTTTGTGATTACATTTTTCTAATTTTGTTTATCTGTTTTGTGTTGTCTAATTTGCTCAAGAATTATTTATTTTCACAAATTATTTTTTCGTCCACTTAAGTATTAATAATATTTTTTATCCCCTAGAATGAATTATTTTTCTCAAATTTAAATGCCAACTCACATGGTTTTGATTCAATCGATCTAACTATAAGTTTTTTTTCTTGTGTGCCATTAAGTCTAGAATCAAATGCAAATTAACCCTCGGCCTCATGTTTATCGTAATTGGGTGGCGCCGCAAAATTCCAATTCCCCATTATGAGGAAATTTCCGTAAATGAACCCAAGTTGGAATCCATTATTTTTATATTATGCGGTTGAATCCATATTTACTCAATAACATAAATCAGAATTATGAATCAACTGTTTATGTCTAGTAAACCTCCACCCCACATTGCTGCATCGTAAAACCTGCCTCCATACATAACCTCTTCAACCAAATCGTGACGTAATGATAATTTAATCTAAAAATCTGTAATTATGTGTGAAATTTTCTATTGGTGGCCAGTAATTGATCACAAATGGTGATACTACTTGTTAAGATGCACACCAGCATAAGACCGATAAATTATCTTAGAGATCACAAAGAAAAAGTCCAAGTCCAAATTCATAAATATCATCTCATAGTCATGCAAGAATTAACATTGTTGAAGCTCAAAATGAGTTGATTATTCTTAGAGATGCATGGTAGATTAAACACCGTATTAGACAACATCCATTATGAATTTATATAGACCATGAGGAGGGAATATAAACAGTATGAAACCGATACATGTACACATTGTATGCACGGACATAGGGTCAAACCTAAGACTCAATTGCTCGTAAGGACAAAGTCCATATGACACACATAGATTCAGTTTACCCTATAAACTCATGTTAAGATATCTCTCAATTTTGAGTCCATGAACAAAACCCAACCTGAGATGAAGGGAAGCATGGAGTTAATTTTTTAGATGTTCATCGAGGAAGTATTGAACCGGATCTCAACTTAAGTAACTTGCGGATAAGGAAATCTGCCCCCGTCTGAAGCAGATTGGCAAGGGAAAATCAAAAAGGAAAGTCAGAACTTTGACTGAAATATTTGGATTTCAACATCCGGTGTTGAAGTCAGTGAAGAAAAACACAAAGATATGGGAAAATCCAAGTTGGGTCGTCCTCCTTCGCCACTTCGGAAAACTATAAAATATATGATTCATATTCGGTTGTGGGAGTTTAAGGGGGCACATGTCAATGAACGCGTATAGAAGGGTACTTCTTCGTCGGGGTTTTTTCGGCAGGTTACATCCAAGAATTCAAGTGTTTGTAGCCAATTAAACTTTGTAGTAAGATTTGTGTATAATTCTTTTGTCAAATTGAGAGATTATTTAGAGTAAAATTTGTGGGGTTAAACACTGCGTGAGTTATTGGATGCAATTAGAGCTTGGAAATATTGAAAGTATTTGAGTGACTCGAGCGTGGTTATAATTTTTATTGTATTTCTTATAGACGTAGATCACTATTACCGAGTCATGTAAATCTAATGTTCAATTTATTTTCTTGTTCTATCTATTTTATTATTCAACCGCTTGCTTATGTAACAACTCATGTAAGAACAGCATAAACCCTAAACCAAAAATCCTTGACAAATACTTATGAAACAACCCCGCCTCCTCTCTCTCTTTATCGAGGGTTCAATTTTGTAAGAAAATCAAGTATTTCGAAATTTCGGTGAGTAGACACCAATAGCACTGAAATTACGAGTCGAGATGCACAAGTTTGGAAAACTTTGAGGACTTGAGCACACGATACGCTTAGAATTTGATTGCACTTCATTGTTTTGACTTTCTAGTGTCAGTTTTCTTTCTAGTTTCACTCGGATAGCTTTATCTGTTGGTATATCCAATTTATGAGATAGGATGAAGAAATTCAAAAATATGTTGACGACAAGTGGCTCCGATGACAGTAGGTTTGTGTTGATTTCCTTTTTGTTCGGAAAAATTGTCCAAAATGTGTTAACCTATTTCATTTTGACTAAGTTGTCATAAACTTTTCAATTATGTCAATTAAGTCTTAAATATTTTCATATTTTACTAAGTGAGTCTATCCGGCCAATTTCATTTGAAAATTACTGAGTTAGATGCTTAACCATTCTACATGGCACGGTCAGTGTTGACGTTGACATTTGTTGGATAATATTTGACTAGTTTTTTTTTTTTTTTTTATAATTTTTTTGGTTTTTCATTTTTCTTCTCTTTTCTCACTTTAATTTACTTTTTTTTTTTTAACTCAACACTAGGTGATGGCATTGCAGCTCTCACCAAACATAGGGGAGGTGAGCCGACTCTTGCTATATCTAGGCAATTGTTGCCACGCCTAAGCTAGGCTATCCCTCACCTATGGCCAATGAGGGTGGTCCTTGCCAGACTGAGAGAGGGTAACCTCACCCTATGTCACGCCCCGACTCTTGAGCTCGCGGCAACCCCTTCTCCTTGGTCAATTGAAAGCAACGTCCCACGACCCAGCGACGACCATTCATTTTATCTTTCGTTAAGCGCAAGCGGAAGACGAACCATCCCCAGACAATCAATCAATCAAACAGTGATAGAGGGATGAACAGCAAGAACAACAATAACTACTCATTTAAACATCTTCATTGGATTAACCAACGGAGGATCGTTTTTCGAATTACAAGCCCGACAAAAAGGGCCGATCCATCCTCTAAGCGAAACCAAAAGGACTAGGCTAATTCAACAGTACAGAAGAACCCTCGGGTTCAACACCACAGTCACTCGGACCCATCAGACTCAGTCTCCGTCGAGTCGATCACTGGAGGAGTGGGGCAGGATCCTCCATTGCGTATACGCCATTCTAGGGGCCTAAAAATGGTTAACCACGACGGGTTGAGAAAAAATCTCAGTGAGTTCTTCCCCTAAGCCTCGGTTAGTACGCCAACTCAACCCGGGTATCTCTCCGTAACCACCCCTCACTCAACCCACAACAAACAAACAAAGAACCAACAACGACACGGGGCAACCAACGTAGCAATATTCGATTCGCATGCAACCTTACCCGGTATGCCATACCCTGCACGTTCAATCTCATACAATGCAATCAAGGCACATGGCCGTTAGATGAAACCGTTCATCAATCACATGCGAATCGCGTCACAAGCGATCTCACCTGGCCATTGCCACACCCTGCACGACTGTCAACTCATGCGTGCGTACCATAAATCATCACGACATTAAGAGCATGCGAATAATCAAAGCATCTCACACAACTTTCTCATGTCTCACACTCACACATGCTCCGATTATTACGCCCCCTCCTGGGCCAACGGCACAACCTTATGGTTGGTGGTTCCTGACTAAACCAGCTTCGTCCTCTTTACCTTGAGGCACGGCGACGTTAAGGGCTCACTCCCAAGACGGCATTCCCGAAGGAGCATAGGACCCGCCCACTACCGCAGCCCCGCAACTGACAGGAACATAGGACCCGCCCACTACCGCAGTCCCGTCACATGTCCCCCGTCAGGCAACTGACAAAAGTCAGGACGACCAAACGGCCACTAAGCACAACCCCATAAGGATTGGCGGTCTTCCGCAACGCCGGTTCCTCTCTTAATGTGATCATGCAACACATCATCAAGCAATCCATTTATATCTTTGCTCTGTCATGAATGCAACATCGTGCATGCTCATGTGACATGCCATTTCAAATAACCCACGCAATATGTCATGCGATCTCACTCGACAATTTCCAAAATTCAATTCAACCAACACTCGATCACGCAATTCATCAATATTCACGAGTATAATTAATAATCGGCACTCCAATTAATCACAATAATCAAGAGCACATCAAAATAAGACTAAATTTAGCTTCTGCATGAACAAGCAGTCCGTGAACGTGCTCGTGAACGAAGTGCTCGTGAGTGAACGTAATTATGAACAAAGTGATTTTTCCGAAATTCAATTAATTAAAACATTTAATCCAGAAATTAAAAAAAACATTAATTAAAACAATTAATCAATTCAATTAAATCAAATCATGCTTAATTAATCACAAAAATCACATAACCCTCATTTAAGCAATAATTAAGCACAATTAGCAAAATTAAGCTAATCTAATCCTAACCATCTATCTAACCACCTATCTTAGGGCTAATGCAACTTAATTAAACTCCTTAAACCAAAATTAACACTAACTAACCAACCCTAAGCAAGTTTAGGCACTAAATAGGGATTAGGAGCTAAACTCACCCGTTAAGCGGGCCGGTGACACGGACGCGGCGGCGGTGACAAACCCGACACCCGGGGACCTCTACCACGACGATCCAAGGCGGTCCCGGGGCTGGAACAGCAGCAACAAACTCGGAATACCCACTGCAACACTGAAAACTGCATTGCACAGGAGGAAAGTGGCTGACAGGAGGAAAACGGGCTGCCCGGAGCTCTGGCGAGCGGCGGGCCAGCGACCGGCGGCACCTGGGGGTCTAGGGGGAACCACTTGTAGCTGGTATGGGCGGAGATTTAGTCGGAAAGGAAGAAAAACAGGTGAAAAGGCGGAACAAAGCTGCTGCAGGCGGAACAGTGACGGTCCTGCGAGCAGTGACTTCCGGCGGCCATACGGATCGGGCGGAGGCTCCTTTCGACGATCGGCCGATGCCATCTGAACGGATTTCGTCTTCTGAACGCAACAGCGGGTGGTACGGGCCGAGATTCCAATGGGAAGGGCATGAACAACTCAGTTTTCGGTGAAAGGTCAGAACTGAAAAACTGAAGGAAAGAAGGAAAACCATGGGAGAGAAGTGTGCGGTTTTTGGAGAAGATGAAGAGGAGAGAGAGAGTGAAGTGAAGGCTGAAGGATAAGCCTTATCAAGGCTAATTAATGCTTGCCCCTACTTGCCAAGAAAATGACCTCATCTTCTCTCTCTTCCTTTTGACTTTTCTTCAAAATATCCAAGGGTATTTTGGTCATTTCCATCTTGCACACTTCCCAATGTGCCCTTGGGGTGAAAATGAAGGGCAGGCCTAGGAAACGGGCCGGAAAATTAATAGGAACGGGCTTGGGAATTTGTTGGGCTCGAATTGGCTCGAGTTTGGACAATGGGCTCGGAAGGGTAAATGGTCGGTTTGGCCCAACGGGCTCACTTGCTTGCCTCGGGCCTTCCATGGCAGCTGTCCCACCTTGGGCATGAGGCCCACACTGATCTTGCCCGACCCATGTCCTCGTAGGCTGTTTCCTCGGTCCGAAAATCCCTTTCCCAAAACTCGGCTCAACTCAATTGACACTGTCGACTGTCTAAGAAGCATTGTCCAAAAATCCTTCTCGAACATTCCCGAAAATTTGAAGTCCAATATTGGATTCTCATGCCTTGTCAATTTTGCCCGAATGCCATTTTGGTACTACTCAGACTGACAGGCGGCTTTGAGGATTCACGCGTAATCGACTCGTGCCAATTCACGTTCAAGACTCCTCGACACATGGACGTCCTTGACTACATGAAATTGCGAAGGATCGATTCTTATTTCAAGGTACACGATTATCAAGGATCGACATAGGGCTATTCGTGGGTTCGATAACAATAGACGGAATCACCCGTCGTCCCATTATACTCTGTCCGCGAATTGACTTCTATTCGTCCCTGGAATTGGCCTGCATGACTACAGGATCGTCCTCACGCAAGTCTCACGGTCGAGTCGTTTTCCCAGGTCAAGTTCTTTAGTCACACGAGTTCTGTCCTCATTAGCCTTTCCCCTCAAAGTCAGTATCTCGGGGTGATCGGTTAGTGAGATCAACCAACAATGCATCAACGAAATTCACGTTCATTCCTTCCTCAAAAGGGCTCGAATTTCAGGATGTTACACCCTAGCCCTCTCCGACCATTGCTAGTGGCCAGCCATCGCATGACACTAGCCACTAACAAAAAGAAAATAAAAAATAGAAAGAAGAAAAAAAAAAGGAAAAAAAATTAAAAAATTGTCCATGTTAGCGGCGATACACCACTCAGGATGATCAGTGCTAACTAGGCCACCGCATTAGTGTTTTTTAGTCAAAATTAGTCAGATGGACTTAATTGGCAAGATATGAAAAGGTTAAGGACTCAATTGGTACAATTGAAAAGTTCATAACTGAATTGGCATAATTAAACATGCAATATGTTTAGGACTTCTTGAACAATTTTTCCCTTTCTTTTTCAATTGTACCATTCTACTTCCGAATCCCTGGAAAAATAAGATAAGCTCCTTCTCAATGTCGCCGACATGGAATGGTGAATGATTATCGACTTTATCGCACGAAATCCCTTCTTTTGCCACTTCATGTATATGAAACTCCCGGTCATGTGACTTGCCAAAAACAAGTGCCAGACATCTCAAGTATCAAAACTTGGCATGTGATGACACTTTTAAGCACCAAAAGTTTCAAAAAATACACTTAAATGCTAAAATCGAAGAAAAATGGATTACTTAAATACCAACAGCAAGAAATACCGGCCAAATTACCTATATGGCATTTTCTGGCAACTTTTTTTTGCTGACGTGTCAATTTTTCAAAAAAAGTTATCCACTTGGTAGTTTTGTTTTAAAAAAATGTCAGCATGGCATTTGTTTTTCAACAATAAGGCCCAAAATCAATTACCAAAAAAAAAAAAAAAGGAAGGGGAGAGGTTCGACGAGGATCAAAAACCCTTGACTCAATTGGGCAAGGGCCGATGACCCTCATTGAATCTAAGCGAAGGCCCGTAAGCCCTCACCAATGGTTGGCCAAGGTCGCCGACCACTACTCAAGGTTCAACGACCACGGCCGACCTTTGCCCCACCATCGTTGGCCCTTTGAAGCGATGGTAGGGCAGTGGATGCGACGAGATAACTTCACGCAACGCTCGGTAAGTACATGGGCCCCTTGTTCCTCCAATCGAAGCATTTTTTCGGTTTAGGGTTCAAATTCGGAATATTGGGAATATTGAGCGGTGGAGTTTGATTTTTGAGTTGTTGAGCCGTGAAAATTTATAAGAATGATAGTTTAGGACGTCATGGACCCGTTGGATTTTACGGATTTGGATTTGAGCTTGTGGTTTGTCCGAAACGGAATTTTGAACTTCCCCGCACATGGTGAACAGTACATGCACAGTCACTTTGAGGTTTGATTTTGTCGATTTCGGCTCAAAATTGGGTTGTCCAACTTATGGGTCTTCTACTGCTTGGAATTATCTTCATTTTGACTGCAAGATTGCTCGGATTGGAGTTCGGATGAGAAAGTTTTGGCATAATCAAGTTTCGCACTCAAGTCTCGCTTTATAAACAGCTTTGATTAATCACTTTCGATAGGCGATTTGTTAGCTCATAGGGGTCATTTTATTAGTGTTAAGGTGTAATATAGTTGTCTCATAATTGAGGTAGAGTTTTATCGGATTTTAACTTATTCCTCAATTATTTGTTAGGATCGTGAGTTTGACGATACAAGTACCGTTTTATTGGGTCGTAGGCAACGAGGTGAGTGGTACTATATCTTCTTTGAATTTGTAAAATTCATGTTGAGAAAATTCTATGGATTATATATGGTATAGGATTATAAAAAGACATTATTATTGCATAAAAGTCGGATCGGGCATGGATTACTTTTTGATTGTTTATAAAGGTTTGGAAAGAATATTATGCAAAGTATTGGCAAGCAAAATATATTTGTAATTGCTTTGCAAATGGTTTATGGAAAAGTATGTGGATGACTTGAGAAATGGATGAGAATGGTGGATGACGATGTTGCAAAAATGTATTTGCTTAGTTTATGATATTGATTTACGAATTGGATTTCTGGTGTTGCAGGATGGTTATTTTGCTTATTATTGCTGTGAGCCCATTAAGGGGTATGTTGGTATGCATAACGTGTTAGGATATCCTTCTGGGCCGAGCCACTGGCATTGTAGGTGGAGACCTTGCCAAGGGGGGAATCTTAGCCACCTTATCACAAGGCGTTGTGTCGTGACCATGGTAAGAAATTGAGCAATAGATTGGTCAATGGATGGATCATTGATGTGTGATTTTTGAATGGAGATTATCCAATGGACTTGACCATTGATTATTGTATTGTGATGGTGGTTTAATGAGTTTTTCATATAAGTATAAAAGCAACTCCTATATGATTCATTATGTATTTTATACATTGAATTGAATTATAAAGTTCTGGTCTTGCTCTGAATTTATGCATAGTACATGCTCGATCTGCTTAGAAGATATATACTACTCACTGAGCTTGTGGTTGCTCACCCCTCTTTTCCAATCTTTTCAGGTTCTTTGGTTAACAGCTAGTAGAGTGAGAGCGCTTTTGTGGGGACTTTTGGGAGCTAGACCTTTTGTGGTTAGAGGTTGCGTCCTTTGAGTGAAAAGGCGGCCATGTCACCTCTATCCCTGCGGGATTCAGGGTGTGACACTAAAAGAATCCAGGATTAATTTTCCTCACAAAACAAGAAAACCACCTTTCTACGTCCGATTTAGAAGCCAGCCACAAGGTTTCCTAATTTAGTCGGAAATATATGTTCATATTCGATCTTGGGTTTTGGTCTTCTTGCCCCTGGTACGTGATTGTGTGCCTTGTGTGTGCAATGGTTGGGCAGTAAAGTTATAGGTTATTCGTGAATTATACCCTGAAGGAATCTAAGGGCGTTGAAGGGGTAAGATTATGTGTACCATTTTGTAAGACTGAGGAGGATTATTTTGCGGGTAATTATGACGGCTACAGTGTACGAGTTTTGGGTAAAATTATAGGCTGGAAAACACAAAGTGTGAGTTGACTTAAGTGTGATTATAATCTTCATCGTATTGCTAGATTTATGGAGAAATCCTATGCTGCTTGCTCTCCATGGAGTAAGTCACATTGATTGAACTACGTAAATGCAATGTCCAATTTATTTCTTCTTCTTTTTTTCTGTTTATTTTATTATTGGATGGCTTGGTTTCTGCAAAAATCTACTTTCATAATAAATTCAGCTTCGTTGTACAAGAAGAAAAACTTTCCTTGGGGGGTTCAAGGAAAAGTGAAAACATTATCCGGACAAATTCAAACCAGGCTTCATCAGTTTGGTTTTGGTTGGGGAGTAAAAAGAATAAACCAGATGGGTTTTGGTTTAGTTGGGGTTTACGTTTTATCCCATGTCAATCAGAGCACTGTTAAACAATTGGACATTTCAGCGTTTGGATGGGTATATGATCATTAATATGAAGAATATTTATTAGAGGAGGTGACCAATACTCTCTAATTTTTCACTTAAAAATGTTACCTTTTATTAAGAGTACAACCGTTAAACTTGCGACACGAAATTTAAATCAGAGCACTCGGGTGTAATTGGTGTGACTTGGTTCAAAGAAGTGCGCAAAATCGCAGGATACTATAGTCGAACAGCTAGAGCTTACAAGGAAGAAGTCACGGAGCTTCCTTTCGTCTAATGTAGTTTTTTCTTCCGCTCCAACATCTTGGGATTCAATATCGGGCGCTGGCATCATCTCTATTGAAGCACGGATATTCACCCTAGCATCAAAAGACGAGCAAGAAGTCACGGAGCTTCCTGAAGCTTGCGATATACAGAGCACGTATTCTCTCTATGTATTTTGTGGTTCCACCAATAAACATGAGGATGGTTGGGACAATCAACTTGTTATTGGGGAGCGATCTATAAAATACATAGCCCGCAGCAGCTAGCTGGAATAAGAGATTAAGCAAGTGCCTACGCCACAGCTCATTGTCCCCAAGCGCAAAAGCGGTTATGGTGTCTGGTCCTCCGAGGTGTAGCAGAAGAAATTGAGCCCAAAATCCCATAAGGTCACCATATGCATCAGCCTTGGATTTTGGAGTGCTGCCAGCGTATTGGGCTTCGGAAATGAGTCCAAGGGCATAGTCAGCGACCAAGTCAGCAACCAGGTAAGCTGACCAGGTGAATGTCATGAGCCACCCTTTTGAGCACCTCTTTCGAAAGGGTGCAAAAAATATGAGAAAGACTTGCAGAGATAAGCTAGTAAGGATAGCCCCCGGAGATTGAGTTTCATCCATAAATTCTTGGCTTCTGCAAGAATTTTCATATTGCCCACTTTATCCTCACTCTCTCACCAGATCCTAGAAGGAAATCTTTTAGACAGCATGAGTAACATAATAAGGCAACAATAATAGATATGCAAACTGGAGAACACAATAACAAACTAGGTGACCATCGAAGCAGAGAGTCAATCACACCTTGAAATTTATTTAAGATCAGATAGGAACGGACATCCTGCTTCAGGCAAGCGAGTGTCAAGCAATGCGTAGCTATGAAGGAGCTGGAAGTGACAGGACTCGAGCTGAGCTCAGTGGGAGCAGAACCGGATTCAGCGAGAAGCTAGTGGAATGCAAATTAAATTAAGAGAATGAAAAGGAGAGTGCTTTTGACTGTTGTTCATGATGGACATTCTATCCTTTATCTCACTTCAACCTTTTTTCTTTCTCTTTAACCACTCTTCCCATTAAAGCAAGCATGGTCATCCCACCTGTCACTGTCCAGCGTGTCTCAGGAGATCACGTACCAGTTTGAAGCCGAGAGAGAGAGAGAGAGTCTTCTTTTGTCATCTGGTGCTTCTTGCTTACGAGCTTAACACTGTTTGTTTCCAATTTTAGCTTTAGCCTCATTCACATTTCTCTCTTTTTCATTGCCTTGCAGGTTCTCATCTTCCTGATGAAGAAGAAGAAAAACGGAACCCAAGACTTACAACAAACGAGACGCTTCACAGCTACCCTTCAGACATTGACAACTTATTATCATAAAGCACCACACAGTTAACAGAGTTTAGAACATCGTCCCAGCTCAATGTAGTAGCTTCATTCCTTCGCGAAAATGTGCAACTTAATCACATCAAAGCAAATTGGACACTAGTTCAGAACTTCAGACAGCAAACAACCAGAGCACCAAACCAAAGCAAAAACTCGATGCAATGCAAATCTAGTCCCTAACCTTTAGCTCTAAACCTCATTAACAACTGGGAGAAATTTGAAAAATCACGATGAACACTATTTCCACGTGACGATGACCCTGGAATTTTAGGCTTCCAAGAACACCATTGGAAAAATCTAAGATTGTAGGCCATTTATAGCTGATGTTTCAGCTACAGGCATTGTGTAGGTCACTTACAGAGGAAATTTAATGTTTAATTTGGATTACACGACTGCTTTGCATCGAGCCTTCCTAATAAGATTAGAGTCAAGGTAGGGGGAGCGCCACTACAAAGCACTTGCTTTGTGAGACTCAGGTCATGGCTTTAATCCAATACGAGTGTGAACAATTGCAATGCCTTGGTTGGGAACAATATAATGTCAAGTCAAAATGGGATGCTTTTAAAGACCAAAAGAAATATTATAAATCTCACAAATAATTAATTATTTACAATTTCTTGGCAACAATTGTCTGCCGCTTTTTGGACTCGGTTCACTGGTTTTGAAGGCCACTTTAGCAAAGATTACTTAACTACTGTATAAGTTTGGTAAATTCTGATTTTCCTCTTTTGGCCACATTACATCCCAAAAGTTCTTTGCACTATGGTTTTCAGTAAAATCATAACCTTTAAGTGAGCTGTTCTGATGCCTCTATATTAGGGGTGATCGGTTCCCGGTTCAGTCCGGTTCCAAGGTGGAACCGAAAACCGGATCGGGAGAACCGGTTCCCATTTTTTGGGACCGTGGACCAGATCGGACAGTCCTAGGACCGGGAACCGGACCGAACCATGGTCCGGTCCGGTCCAATAGGACCAACAACTTAGCCAAAAAAAAAAAATACTAGAAATATTATTATTTTAGGGTTTATTGCATTTTTTAAGAAATTTATTTTAAATAGAAAATTGTTGGTCTGGTCCGTCGGTCCGGTCAGGTCCGGGTTCCCCCCGGAATTGGGAACCAGATCGAAAATCACCGGTTCCTATTTATGGAACTAGGAACCGGACCGATGCTCCCGAGAACCGGACCAAACCCGCCGGTCCGGTCCGGTTCGGGCGGTCCAATGTACTCACTCCTACTCTATATCTAACTTTATGGTGCTTGATTACTCTACAGGTGATTTTAATTTATATGATTTTCTTCTCTCTCACCAACGAGATATTTCCTTAATACATTCTCGTAAGGCACTACTCAATGACATCAGTCCCGTTGACAATCGTCGGATTCCTCCTCTCAAGTATGTACCTGGAAATACGTTAGGGAAACCTATCTTTAGTTTTCTATTTCTTTCTTCGTTTTTTTTTAAAATGTTGTTTTTGCTATTTTTGTTCCGAGTATTTTCTTAAATGGTTTAATTATTGTGGGAAACAATATAGTATGTTCAGCTTAACATTTCAGTTTCTCATATGCAGATATGAATACTTTTTCCAGTCTATTGCGCGAAATTCCAGACTTGAAGTTTACAACAAATGAAGGCAAAGCAATGTACTTGGCTGGGGAGCAAAAAGAATCAACCAATTTGGTTTGGCTTACTTGTGGTTTATGGTTTCTCCATTTTCAACCAGACCACTATTAAACAGCCACAGACATTTCAGCATTTATATCTTTATGATCATTCTCATGAAGAATGTGTATTAGACGAGGTGACCGATATTCATTAATTTCTTACTGAAAAATGTTACTTTCTATTTAATGGTACAATATTAAAGTTGCGATTCAAATTGTGAATCAGAGCACTCTGGATGTAATCTATGGTGTGGGGGGAGAGACAGAGAGTGACCGGGATCAGTTAACGCAGCAACGCTAACACTACTACACTGACTGAGGTATAACAAATTAAAGAAGAGGAATGCCTGGTCCAAAAAAAGGAAACCTGGAAAGAGGAAGAACTGCAGCAATGGACGAAGACTCCCTCCCGACGGGAACAAAATATCGGGGGATGCAAAGTCGCAGAAGAAGGAGAAACAGAAAGATGGAGAGGAGAGAGAGACAGAGATGGAGAGGGCAAGCGGGGTGGGCTCGCGCCACGTGGTGTTAGACGCTTCCTCCTCATTTCTGAATTCCCTCCTATTTTTTTTTTTTCCTGTCATTTTTGCAATAGGAGTTTTATCACTCGTGGAGCGATTCGAACAACCGCTATTAAACATGGCTTGATTTGAAATAATACTAATTTCAAACCGTGGGTGTTACATAGCACTAGAACGATCATTCACTAACCAAAAAGATGTTAGCTGGGTTCACTCGTATGTGGAGGAAGCCCAATGAGTTGCAAGCTCAAAAGGGCTTGAGCCCATATAATGAGTTATATGGAGAAATAAGGTTTCTCACTATCGTAGAAGTGGTAGCCGCAAAAAGACATAGTAACAAGAGAAAAAGAGAAAGCAGAAAATCTGGGGTTTGGGGCAAAGTCTGATTTACATCAAGCTGGCATCGGAGGTCGATTCGAGGTCCGATTGAGCTGAAATTTTGTCAGCATGTTCGTGGTGCAATCTCCTCGAATCTGAACAGTTTGATTTTCGTTTGAAGCTCCCTACATCAGATTTTTTTCGTGGATTGATCAAAACCTGCGTTTTTGGTCGATTTATCATTGATCTCTTGTGAAGTTTATGTGTATTGCCAAGAATTATGTTCTTGAGATCTTTGCTGCTATGTACCTCTAGTATTTGCTAGAGAAGAATATTGTTCGCCCAATTTTGTTGATAGTGAAGATTTTCGGGTGGACTCCAGTCCCGTGATTTTTTATCTCCTTACACTAAGGGGGTTTTCCACGTAAAAATCGTCTTGTGTTTACGTGTTTGGTATTTATTTTGCTCTACTATATCGGTTTCTATTAGGTTTACACAAGAGGGGAGATTATTTTATTCCACTACGTTAATTCGATATTGTTCGAATTGTTACCGTTCTCCCATCATAGTGGTATTAGAGCTTTTGGTTGTTGTTTGATTTTTCTGCCTTGTGTTAAACAATGGAAACGAATACGAGTAGAATGGTTATACTGAATGATTCGAATTATCATATTTGGAAAGGGAAGATGGAAGATCTTTTATATGTGAAAGATTTTTATTTGCCCGTATTTGCCGAGGAGAAACCGGAGAATAAAACTGATGCTGAATGGTCTATATTTCATTGTCAAGTGTGTGGTTATATTAGGCAGTGGGTAGATGATAATGTTTTGAATCATATTATTGAGGAAACACATGCACACGGTTTATGGAATAAGCTCGAACAGTTATATGCTCGAAAGGCTGGGAATAATAAATTATTTCTGATAAAACAGATGATGGCTCTGAGATATCAAGATGGTACTCGTTTGACTGATCATTTAAATTCTTTTCAATGAATTATAAATCAGTTGGCTGCGATGGGAATCAAGTTTGATGATGAGATACAAGCACTATGGTTGCTTGGTACTTTGCCGGACTCATGGGAGACGTTTCGAACGTCTTTGTCTAATTCTGCCCTGGATGGTACGGTTACCATGGATTTGGCCAAGAGTAGTATTTTGAATGAAGAGATGAGAAGGAAGACATAAGGATTGTCCTCTTCACATTCTGATGCCTTGATTGTTGAGAAAAGGGGAAGAAGTGAGTCTCGAGGTTCAAGAAACAGAGACAAGAGTAGAGATAAAAGCAGAGGTAAGTATAATAAATTTGCTAATGTTGAGTGCCATTATTGTCATCTGAAGGGACATATTCAGAGGTTTTGTCGCCAGTTAAAAAGGGAGAAACAAAAGGAGAAAGGTAAAGAGAAGAAAAGTGATAGTGACAGTGATGATAATCGTGTTGCTACACTTAAAGAAGATTTTCTCATTATTTTTGATGGTGATGCGGTGAATTTTGTATCTCATGAGACCAGTTGGGTAATTGATAGTGGTGCATCTATTTATGTTACATCTCGTAGGGATTTCTTTACATCATACAGGTCAGGTGACTTCGGATCTGTGAAGATGGAAAATAATGGGCTGACTCAAGTTGTAGGTATCGGTGATGTGTGCCTAAAAACCAGCAATGGCACGAGGTTAGTATTGAATAATGTTAAACATATACCTGATATTCGCTTGAATTTGATTTCCACAAGCAAGTTGGATGATGAGGGGTATTGCAGCACATTCAGTAATGGTCAATGGAAGCTCACCAAAGGTTCTCTTGTTGTAGTTAGAGGTGAAAAATATTCTTCGTTGTACCTTATGCAGGCAAAGTTGTCTACAAAGAAAATTAATGCAGTAGATAGCGAAGATGCAGCTGAGTTATGGCATAAGAGGCTCAGTTACATCAATGAGAAGGGTTTGTCAATATTGGCCAAGAAGAAGCTCCTTTCAAGATTGAAAAGTTCGGCGCTAAAAAGGTGTACTCATTGTTTAGTAGGAAAATATAACAGAGTTATATTTAAAAGCTCCCCTCTTTCAAGAAAGTCAGGTATATTGGATTTAGTGCATTCTGATGTTTGCGGTCCTATGAAAACAAAATCACTTGGTGGCTCCCTTTATTTTGTTACCTTCATAGATGATTTTTCAAGGAAATTTTGGATTTATACCTTGAAAGCTAAAAATCAAGTATTAGATGCTTTTAAGCAGTTTCAAGCTTCAATTGAGAGACAGACTGGAAAGAAATTGAAATACATCAGAACTGATAACGGGGGAGAGTATATTGGACATTTTGATGAATATTGCAGACAACAGGGTATTCGACATCAAAAGACACCTCCCAAGACGCCTCAGTTAAATGGCTTAGCTAAGAGAATGAACAGAACACTGGATGAAAGGGTAAGATGCTTACTTTCACAGTCAAAGCTACCTGGATCCTTTTGGGGTGAGGCTTTGAGTACAGTTGCATATGTATTGAATCTTACTCCATGCGTTCCTTTAGAGTTTGATGTTCCTAATAGAGTTTGGACCGGCAAAGATGTTTCTTATGATTATTTGTGTGTCTTTGGGTGCAAAACATTTGTGCATATTCCCAAAGATGAGAGGTCTAAACTTGATGTGAAAACACGACAATGCATATTCATTGGTTATGGACAGGATATGTTTGGCTACAAGTTTTATGATCCAGTTGAAAAGAAAATTGTAAGAAGCAGAGATGTTGTATTTATGGAAGATCAGACAATAGATGATATTGAGAAATCAGAGATGATTTCAACACCACAGGTTAGTGATGATTTGGATCTAGTTTCTTTTATAAATATTCCTACCCAGGTTGATGAAGAGCAGCAGGAAGTCAATGTTCCAGAGAACGCACATGTTCCTGAACATGTTGAAACAGATAATGTTATTCCTGAACCAGATGCTCAATTAGATGTTCCACTGGATGTTCCAATCCGGAGATCCTTTAGAGACCGACGACCTTCCACCAGGTATTCTGAAGATGAGTATATATTATTGACTGATGCAGGTGAACGAGAGTGCTTTGCAAAAGCAATAGAAGATGAGTACAAAAGCAATTGGTTTGATGCTATGCGAGATGAGATGCAGTCACTTTATGATAATCATACTTTTGAGCTGGTGAAGTTACCTAAAGGTAAAAGAGCTTTGAAGAACAGGTGGGTATGCAGGTTGAAGCAAGATGAACATACTTCACAACCACGGTACAAAGCTAGATTGGTTGTTAAGGGATTCGATCAGAGAAAAGGTATTGATTTTGATGATATATTTTCTCCGGTAGTGAAAATGTCTTCTATCCGTGTGGTATTAGGGTCCGGCTACCCTAGATTTGGAGATTGAGCAAATGGATGTCAAAACAGCCTTCCTATATGGTGACTTGGAGGAAGAGATATACATGGAACAACCTGAAGGTTTTAAAGTGAAAGGGAAAGAGGATTATGTGTGCAAACTGAAGAAAAGTCTCTATGACCTAAAGCAAGCACCGAGGCAGTGGTACAAAAAGTTTGCGTCAGTTATGACAGAACAAGGCTATAAGAAGATTTCATCGGATAACTGTGTGTTTGTCCAAAAATTTTCTGATGATGACTTTATTATTCTCTTGCTTTATATTGATGATATGCTGATTGTTGGCAGGAATGCTTCACGAATTGAGTTATTGAAGAAACAATTGAGCAAGTCTTTTGCCATGAAAGACTTGGGCTTGGCGAAGCAGATTCTTGGCATTAGAATTACCCGAGACAGAGATGCTAAGAAGTTGTTTTTGTCGCAAGAGAAATATATCGAGAAGATCCTTCATAAATTTTACATGGACAAGGCTAAAGTGGTTAGTACTCCTCTTGCTGCCCACTTTAAGTTAAATATGAAGCAAAGTCCTACAATTGATAAAGAGAAGAAAAATATGGAAAGTGTTCCATATGCCTCAGCTGTAGGAAGCTTAATGTATGCGATGGTATGTACACGCCTAGACTTGGCACATGCAGTTGTCGTTGTTAGTCGCTATTTGTCAAATCCAAGCAGAGAGCACTGGAATGCAGTGAAGTAGATTATGAGGTATCTTCGGGGAACTTCAAATTTGAAACTCAGTTTCGGGACCGGGAAACTTGAGTTAGTTGGATACACAGATTCAGACTTGGCAGGAGATATTGATACTCGAAGATATACTTCTGGTTATTTGATTTCTTTTGCGGGTGGAGTTGTGCCATGGAAGTCAAGATTGCAGAAGTGTGTTGCACTTTCTACAACCGAAGCTGAATTTATTGCAGCGACTGAAGCTAATAAAGAGATGCTATGGATGAAGAAGTTCTTGGAAGAACTTGGGTTCAAGCAAAAGACGTGTGTGCTATTTTGTGATAATCAAAGCGCAATTCATCTTGGTAAGAATTCATCCTTTCATTCTAGATCGAAACATATTGATGTTAGATATAATTGGATAAGGGATGTTCTAGATGAAAAGTTGTTGGAACTTGAGAAAATCCATACGGACCATAATGGCTCTGATATGATGACGAAAACTCTACCAAGAGAGAAGCTTGAACATTGCCGATTGATAGCGGGATGGAGAATCCCTCCACATTGTCGTGAGGGGAGATTTGTTAGTTGGGTTCACTCCTACATGTGGAGAGCCCAAGCCCAAAAGCGGCTGAGCCCATATAATGAGTTATATGGAGAAATAAGGTTTCTCACTATCGTAGAAGTGGTAGCCGTGAAAAGACATAGTAACAAGAGAAAAAGAGAAAGCAGAAAATCTGGGGTTTGGGGCAAAGTCTGATTTACATCAAGCTGGCATCGGAGGTCGATTCGAGGTCCGATTGAGCTGAAATTTTGTCAGCATGTTCGTGGTGCAATCTTCTCGAATCTGAATGGTTTGATTTTCATTTGAAGCTCTCTACATCAGGTTTTTCGTAGATTGATCAAAACCTGCGTTTTTGGTCAGATTTATCCTTGATCTCTTGTGAAGTTTATGTGTATTGCCAAGAATTATGTTCTTGAGATCTTTGCTGCTATGTACCTCTAGTATTTGCTAGAGAAGAACATTGTTCACCCAATTTTGTTGATAGTGAAGATTTTCGGGTGGACTCCGGTCCCATGGTTTTTTATCTCCTTACACTGAGGGGGTTTTCCATGTAAAAATTGTCTTGTGTTTACGTGCTTAGTATTTATTTTGCTCTACTATATCGGTTCCTATTAGGTTTACACAAGAGGGGAGATTATTTTATTCCGCTACGTTAATTCGATATTGTTTGAATTGTTACCGTTCTCCCATCAAAAGACAAACGACTCAAACTGCCAAAATATCCGAATTATCAATATAACAGAAATTGAACAGCTGGAGTTTACAGGGAAGGACACTTTTGACATTGTGAAGTCAGAGCAAATCGGCACGCTTAATCCCCTAGCATTAGATTTTCAATGGAATTTGCGGGTAGAGAGCCTCATCCTTTACCGCTCGACTGCTCGCAAATGTCGATAAAGGCTAAGCTGTGCCATCAATAACCAAACAAAGGTGACAAATTCTCCTCCTTTGCCAAGTTGTTAAGCATGCGCGTACAGTCGGCAGTGAACCGCAGCATACGTCAGCAATTCCATCCGCACCTCACTCAAGATCTGCCACCTGTCCGTCTTCTCAATACTCTGCAGTTCTCTAGCAAGAACACGTGCTTTAGAAAGAGCAGATCCGATTGTCCCACCATCCCCTAGAGCTGGCCGCACTTCTGGACCAACAGGGACTAGACTTTCGAACACACTTTTCTCCGTTCTGTTCGTTTTGGTCCCGTCAATGAAATGTCCAATGAGAAACTCGTCCATCACATCACAAGTGCATCGGAACCTTATTTCGCCAAACCCATCCACTACAGACATCATATCAGGTCGTTTGATCATAAGATGAAGTATATAATCCGACAAGAACTTACTGTTTACACAATTATTATTAAAGTCGGTACTTTCATCAGTGTCAGTATTGTAACAGAGCTTGGTGGCAACGAGCCACAGTAAAAGGCTCTCATCATACTCAATATGACTGATGAATGGAAGCAAGTTTCTGCAATTTCGCCCTGTTTTAGTATGCTCCAAAGGCCATTTACCTCGAGCAGCACGTATCTCCCTCGAGAGGTCCCAATTATATGCAGTCGATTTCTTCCGTTTTAGCTCATCAAAAATCAGTTCACCTAATTTTTCATTGTTTTGTGCAACTCGTCCAGGCTTCAAGTCATCAAACAATTCGCCCAGAGGGATGAGACCAAGGAATTTCTCGATCCATTTTGGCCACCTTCTCAGCCAAGAATCTATCAAATTGTACTGCAATGCGAATGGTGAGCTTTCAGATTTGAATTTATGGAGGAAATTGATGAAGATTCTTCCTTTAGAAAAACTTCTACCATATTTCTCGGATGTCCCTAATTTTGCAACTGTCTTACCAGAGCAAATGAGCATATTGAGAGCTACAAATTCCAGGCCAACAGCTCTAAGGAGCAAGGTGTACGTAATCTTTATATCATATTCATGAAAACTGTGCTTGTTCAGGACATAGAAAAGTGCAAAAGCAGTTACGATGGAGCCAATTGAGATAGCTCGGGAAAGGTACCCTATTCGACAGTGAACCCCAGCAGCCTTGGTATAAAGAAGATCATAAAAGAAGTTGAGCTCAGCCTCGATGACCCGAAAAGCGTCCTTTGCGGTCATCCTCCCGCAAAATTCCCAGCTTCTGTTCATTTGACGGTAGCCGAAGGGGAGTTCCACGAGGAGGCCTTTGAAAGTTGTGAAGTAAAAAAAAATGTGGCTTTTATCACTTCTCTGTCGTCCAAATCTGTTTTACTTTGCTTCTCAATCATCTTTATTGGAGCATCGCTATCCCGCACAGTATCAACAGACGAGAGGAGAGAACCACGGAATTTACTGAATCTTGCAAAATGCAGAGCATATGTTCGCTATATATATTTTGTGGTTCCTCCAATAAACAAGAGGATGGTTGGGACAATTAGTTTGTTACTAGGGAGTGATTGGTAAAACTCAGAGCATGCAATGCCTAGCTGGAATAAAAGGATAAGCAAGTGCCTACCCCACAGCTCATTATCTTCGAGCACAAAAACAGTTATGGTGTCTGGTCCTCCAAAGTGTAGCAGAAGAAATGGAGCCCAAAATGCCAAAAGGTCACCGTATGCATCAGCCTCGAAGTCTGAAGTACAACCATTGATTTGGGCTTTGACAATGAGTCCATAGGCATGGACAGTGAACAAGTCAAGCAACCAAGTATGCTAGCCACATGAGAGTCCTGATCCACCTATTTGAGCACCTATTTCGCATGGGTGCAAAAAGATGAGAAAGACTTGCAGAGATAGGCTCGTAAGGATCGCCCCTCGGAGATTGAGTTTCATCCATAGATTCTGCACTTCTGCAAGAATTTTCGTAATTCCCATTTGAAGAAGAATGCGTAACTTTATTTATTGTACCACTATGTAGCAACCATAGAGCAAGCCCCTCGGAGATTGAGTTTCATCCATAAATAGAATTTTCGTAATTTTCCTTATGAAAATGCAGCCTGATGTGCAACTCTTGGACGTGACATGCTAAAAGAGTACAGGACTAATTTTCCTAACAAAACAAGAAAATCACTTTCCTTATTCCATTTAGAAGTCGATTAAATCTTGTGAGTAAAATTTTACAGACTACTTTATGAGATTGAGAGAGATTATTTTATGAGTAATTGCAATGGCTAACCTCATGTGAGTAATTTGGTAAAATTGGGAGTTGGGAAATAATGAGAGTATTTAAGTTGACTTGAGTGTAGTTATAATTTTCATTGTATCGCTTGATTTACGGTGAAATCTTATGTTGCTCTCTTCATGGAGTAGTTCACATTGACCAAACTTTGTAAATCTAGTGTCATATTTTATTGAAGAACTAAAATAAATTCTATTTATTGTATTGTTCAATCGTGTATTTTTCACAACCTTGCTCCTCTTGGAAATTCGGCTTAAGTCATACAAGAAGAAAGGTTTCCTTGGGGTGTTTAAGGAAAACATAATCTGGACGAAATCAAACCAAGGTTCACCAGTTTGATTTTGGTTGGGGAGTAAAAAAATAAGCCAATTGGTTTGGCTTAGTTATGGTTTACTTTTCCCTATTTCAACCAGAACACTATTAAACAACCATGGACATTTAAGCATCTATATGAGGAGTATGTTCTAAACGAAGCAACCAATATTCTTTAATTTTTTTACATAAATATGTTACTTTATTTTAAAGGTACAACACCAAACCTGTGACGCGAATATCAAACCAGTGCAATTTGGGTGTAATTTGTGTGAGCTTTCGTCATTTGGTTTAAAGAAGTGCAGAGAGTCGCAGGATAATAGAAACATTGAATAACTAGAGTTTTTAGGACACTCGATAATGTGCAGTCGGAGCAAATAAGCACATCTATTACATGAAGAAACGAAACAAAGGTGTAAATAAAGTGAGATTGAATGGAACTTGCACGTAGGAGCCTCATCTTTGGCCAACTCGGCAACTGTCCATCAGTCCACCGAAGTATGAATGTTTCCCCCTTCTATTTGGAACTGTTTGCTCAGGCCAAGATGTACCATCAGTAACCAGACCAAGGTGACGAGTTCTCCTCCTTTACTAAGTTGCTGAGCATGCATGTTCGGTCGGCAATGGATCGCAGCATACGCTAGCAATTCCACCCATACTTCACACAAAATCACCCATTTGGTCTCCCCAAGTTTCCCCAACTCTTTTGCAAGAATACACGCATCAAACAGCGCCGATTTGCTTTTGTCTCCTTTCACATCAGCAGGCTTCACTTCTGTAGGAACAGAAAGGAGACTTTCGCAGGCATATTTGTTCGTTTTGTTCTCACCAGACAGTTTTTCATCGAAGAACCTGTCTGTCTCAGCACAAGTGTCTTGGAACCTTATTTGGCCAATCCCAGCCACTGTAGACATCATGCCAGGTTGTTTGATCATAAGATAAAGCATGTAATCTGACAAGACCTTACTGGTTTTTCGGTGGTGGTTTGTACTTTCATCATTGTCAGTTTCAATGTTGTAACAGAGTTCGGTTGCAATGTGCCATAGCAAAAGGCTCTCATCATAATCGACATTGCAGATGAATAGAAGCAAGTTTCTGCAATCCCGTCCTGTTTTTGTATTCTTCAGAGCCCATATACCTTGAGCAGCACACATCTCTTTTATGCTTTGCAGATCATCTGCAATCGATGCCTTCTGTTTCAGCTCATCAAAAATCAGTTCACCTAATTTGTCACTGTACGGTTCTACCCGTCCAGACTTTAAGTCATCGAACCATTCTCTCATAGGGATGAGACTCTCGGGTTCTTCAATCCATTTTGGCCACTTTCTCAGCCGAGCATCTATCAGTTTCTCAATCCATTTTGGCCACCTTCTCAGCCGAGAATCTATCAAATTGTACTGGGAGACAGATTTAGACCATCTAGCACTTAGTATACGCAATGCAAATGGTGAACTTTCAGATTTGAATTTAAGGAGGAACTTGATGAAGATGCTTCCTAGAAACAGACTTCTACCATGTTTCTCAGATGTCCCTATTTTTGCAATTGTCCAGTCCGAGCAAATGACCATACCAAGGATTGCAAATTCCAGGCCGATAGCTCCAAGGAGCAAGGTGTACGTAATCTGTACATCATATTCGTGAAAACCATGCTTGTTCAGGACATGAAAACTTGCAAAAGCAGCAACAATGCAGCCCACTGAAATAGCTCGGTAAATGTACCCTGATGGACAGTGAACAATGGCAGACTTGGTATAAAGAAGATCATAAAAGAAGTTGAGCTCAACCTCAATGACCCGAAAAGCATCCTTTGCAGTTCTGCGATTGAAAAATTGCATGCTATGGTCGCGATCATGGAAGCTGAAGATGAGATCAACAAGGAGGCCTTTGAACTTTTTGAAGTAAAAAAACGCCTCTTTTATCACTGTTCTGTCATCCAAAATTTTTTCACCTTCCGCTCCTACATGATGGGATTGCGACGAGGCTATTAATGGTTGGATATTAGCTTCCTCCTGAGCAATGCATCCTTCCATGATCTCGGCATAGTTCGGCCCAGGATCAGGAGATGGGAGCAAGGAACCTCGGAGTATACGGAAGCTTGCAAGATACAGAGCACGTGTTCGCGCTATGTATTTTATGCTTCCTCCAGTGAACATGAGGATGGATGGGACAATTAGCTTGTTACCGGGGCGGGATTGGTAAAACACATAGCATGCAGAAACTAGATGGATTGAGAGATTAAACAAGTGCCTACCCCACAGCTCATTGTCCTCGAGCGAGAAAGCAGTTATGGTGTATGGTCCTCCAAGGTGTAGCAGAAGAAATGGGGCCCAAAAAGCCAAAACGTGACCGGAAGCATCAACCGGAGAGTCTGAAGTACCCCCATTGATTTGTGCTTTGGAAATGAGTCCAAAGGCATAAAGGGCGACCGAGTCGGAAACCAAGTAAGCTGACCACAAGGGAGTCGTGATCCACCAGTTTGATCGCCTCTTTCGAACAGGCGCAAAAAAGATGAGAAAGGCTTGCAGAGCTAGACTCGCAAGGATTGCCACTCGGAAATTGAGCTTCATCCATAGATTCTGGGCTTCTACAAGAATTTTCGTAATTTCCATTAGATCCTCACTCTTTCAACAGATCCTGGAAGGAAATGTTATAGAGAGCAGCACAAGTATTATTATAGCAAGGCAACAGTTATAGAATAGATATGCAAAATCCGGAGAACATGATGACAGAAAAGGCGACTGACTCTTGAGGGAAGAGAGTCCATTATACCTTGAAACTTATTCTCGATCCAATAGGAATGGATGTCTTGTTTTTATGCAACCGAGTGTCAAGTCAAGTAATGCGCAGTTTGTAAAGGAGTTAAAAGCGACCGGAGCCGAGCTGTGAGGTCCAGTGCAGAGTAGGGGTCAGGCAAGAAACTCGCGGAATGGAAATTAAAGGCATGAAAATCAGAGCGCGCTTTAGCTGTTGTCAGTGATGTATTCTATTATCTATTATACTTTAGCCTTTCTTCTTTATCTTTAACCTCTCTTCTCATTCGAGCGTATTCATCTTAACTTTCCCTGTCAAGCATCCTCCTCGTACGTTTCCATGTCAAGCATCCCCAGGAGACGGTAGACTCCTAGAATGTAAGTTGAAGGCATAAAAACCAGAGCGCTTTGGCCGTTGTTAGGGATGTAAATTACTTTTTTAATCATGCTTTAGCCTTTCTTCTTCTTCTTCTTCTTTGGCTGTTATTAGGGATGTCGATTGTTGACACCTAAATTTTGATTGATCATTCGTAATTTAATGCACAAAAATTTATGGATTAATTTTAACCCCTAAACAAAAAATATTATGATTAAATTGCATAGCATATAGTTTTATGAGCATTTATTATTGCATTTGCATTGGACATGTCACGCCCCCGACCCTCGAGAACGCGACGATCCCGTTACTCGCTAGCGGTCAAAAGAGTGCGACGTCCCAGGACGCGTCGCCAACCATTCTTTTTATCAAATAAATATACGCATGCGGAAGCAATTAATAAACCTCGATCAAACATCATCAATAGAGATAGTCAGTAAACATAGACAATTCAAAACGATCTCATTCAATCCTTAAGAAAGGGGCACTCGTACAACCCCTATCCTTGGGAACTATTCCCATAATCAACAAAATACATAAGGCAAAAAGGGTTGATCTACTTCCTCCCTTATTCTTAGGGTTCAAGGTCTAGTCAGTCCAAAAGTCCATAGCCAGGCACGTCCCTCAAGGACCTGAAAATGGTTAAATAATAACCAGTGAGATAAAATCTCCGTAAGTTCAGGCGCTAATCCTCGGCTAGGGCATCAATCCACCTCAGGGGTACCTAACAGGCATAGCTCTTATAATAACAACCAATAATTAAATTCAATCACAAGTAACCTTACCTCGCCACTGCATATGCTCTGCACGATAATAGTTACACAGCCACACAAAGGTAAGCAAATGATCACATAATTAGAACACCGCACCTATAATGTTCAATGCACATAGCAGTCAAGCGTATTCTAAATATGCATCTCCCCGCGTAAACACGCATGAGGGCACAACCACCTCTACCTCCCCACGTTACACGCATCAGGGCTCTACTTTTTCCCCTCGTAAACACGCATCAGGGCACAACCACCTCTACCTCCCCCCGTCACACGCATCAGGGCTCTACCTTTTCCCCGCGTAAACACACCTCAGGGCTCTACCTTTTCCCCACGTAAACACGCATCAGGGCCGTCCTCCACCCCGCGTCACACATGCCTCAGGGCACAAGTGGACTCATAAGCACACGTCATAACCCACACAAGATATGCATGAGGTCCACATACGAAGCAGTAAGTATTCCACATATTATGCATGAATCTCCACATTACGATAATCCAATAATCAACCAGTTTCATAAGGAAATACCACATAATTCCCAAAATAAACGTGCTTCAATCAATAAGACATAAACAAGCAATCGGCAAATCACTCAATTATTGCCTCAGACAATATTCGTCTCACAATAGTGCGATGACCAATGATTCCTGTAAATCATTATTCACCACAATACTTATCTGAAAGTAATCAATCCAACCATAGGGAATTATCCTAATTAACAATCATTAAGCACAACAATTACCAACAATATAACTTATTATTATTAAAATAATAATAAAATAATATAATATTAAATTTGGAATAAATAAATATAAATAATTAAATAAACACGTAACTAATTAATCCCCACTAACCCCAATTAGCCAAAATAACAATAACTAACCACCTAATTCCGATTAGTCCTAACTAAACTAACCCTAAACGAGATTAACACGCTAAACAAGGGTTTAGAGCCGAAACTTACCGTTTGACGACGGTAAAGGCGTGGCTGCGACGGGGACGACGAGGCGATCGTACGGGCACCTCTCGGGTGTCGGGACGGACGATGCGGTGGCCGAAGGCCCGCTGTCCGCATAACCAAAGGAGACGACGGGGAAGGAGGAGGCGTCCGAGCGGCTCGGGGGCCAGGCGGGCGGCTCTCCGGTCGGCCGGGGCGGCGGATGACGGTCCGTGGGCGGCCAACGGCAGCGGAGAGGCTGGAACAAGTGGCAGCAACGATCGCCGGTTCGGTTGCACCAGCACCGAGAGAGAGAAACGAGCCCGGCGAGGAGAATGGCGGTTGGCTTGAACAAGGACGGGCGGTCGAGCTACGGCTTTCGGTGCCAACCGATGCAACAGGATGGCAAGGAGGGGAGGGGGCGACCAGCGAGCGGCGATGGTGCAGCTTGACGTGGAAGAAAGGGAAACGGAGGAAGAACCGAAGAGGAGGGTCGGCGTCGGGCGGCTCACGGCGGCTCAGTGGCAAGCAGATGATATAACTAGTATAAACACCTAGGGGGGGTGAATAGGTGTAGAGAGATTATTCACGCAACTATATATAACTTTTGCAATCAACGAATTGAAATCAAGTAGAGAGAGTTAGAGAAGATTGCAAACACATTTTATAGTGGTTCGGCTTTTTGACAAGCCTACGTCCACTCTCCGGTCGACCAGTCAATCGGCTGTATTTCACTATATGATCAACGGTGATTACACACTCTCGAGTGTTTGTACTTGTGATGATCTGTCTCACTAAGTCACTCACTATTGTAAAACACCGAAATCACTCAAATACGCACTATGAACAACAATTGAAGAACGGAATCGCTTTTGGAATAATGTTCATCTTGTCTACCCCTAAGTCTCAACCTATCCTTAAATACTCTACAAGCCACACTCGACCGTTGGCTCTTTCCTTGAGAGTTTTGTCTTCCCTTTCTTGGACAGACTTTATAAGGCAAGTCTTTTTGACCGTTGAGGGTAGATCAGATCCCCTTAGATTCTGTTCGCCCATACAATTAGAATCTGGGCTTCCATAAGTGCTCTATTCTTCTTTGGAAGTTGCCCACTAATTGATCCTCTCAATCAGATTAGTATAACATAATCAACATAAATAAGGTAAGTGAAATACTCTACCGTTGGTGATCTTATCGTGTAAGTTCATCTTAAGTCGACGGTCTTAAGTTCTCGTCCGCCTAGATTTTCGATGCCGTTCGTTCGGACTTAAAATCTCGATGCAGGTACGGTCGGACTTAAATCTCGCTGGGTACGGCCGGACTTAAATCTCGGTTTGGATGAGTCTTTCCGTCTAGTACGGTCGGATTCTAAGACATCTCATGCTTTATCTTCTCGCTACCAAAGCGACTTGAAAAGCCTATGTCATTACGTGTACTTTTCCTTCAAGAGATTGATATAAATATCATTCATAAAATGTTTTGTAAGCATCAAAACTAGGAGTTTTCTCAATAATCTCCCCCTTTTTGATGGTGACAAAACATTTTATACATATGGCTTAATGTCCCTGCAAAATATGGTTAAATAGAGCCTGCTTCCAACTATTCTGCTCAACTCATAAGAATAGCCCATATCAACCCTGTATAGACAATACAACAGCAACATAATTTCATATTACAACTTAACATGATTCAGACTTTATTAGTACTGTGTGATCATCATATAAGAAAATATCGTTAGCCATGCATAATCAGAACTTTCATATCATAGGATCATGCATCAACACAATGATAAAGCCAACTGTCATACATCCATCCATCAAAAGTCAAAAGTAATAAAAGCCATATTTACTCTCCCCCTTTTTGTCAACTTCAAAAACAAGTTTATAACGCAGAAGATGTTTTTAAGAGGTTTTCTTGTTTGGGGTCCGAACAAGGGTGAAATACTCCATATCTGATGCAGACTTCTCAATCCTATCAATACACTGATTAACTGTCTTCTCGAGAGTCTCCAGTTTGTTATTGAAGGAGGTTTCTATTTCTACCTGCCGATCCCTGATCTCTGTTAAAAGTGCTAAGATCTTCTGATAATCAGCATTCCCAAATGAAGCTGCAGGTACTTGAATTTCAATATGTTCAGAAGGATGCTCCCCCTGAATTGATGCTTCATTATGTCCTTGTTGCCCCTCTTTTTCCCCATCCTCATCTCCTTCTTCTTCTTATTCTGTTTCTTCTTCTTCTGGATCTTCTTCAGATACATCATTCTTCTCATGTTCTGTGCTGAGAATGTTTTCTGCATGTGTTTCTACTTCTGGTTCAGACATTCTCTGAGAAGTTTGACGCATATTTGCCAGAATTGCGAGAGATACTTTCTTCTTCATCTTCTTCATCTACCAGTAGGAGTTGTCTTCTCCTTTTAGAACTTGGCTCAGCAGCAGCTGATTCTTTTCCTTTTCGTTTTGCTGTCTCTGCTCTAGCCAATTCCTTTTCTTTTTGTCTCCATGTCTCTGCGACATCCTTCAGTCTCATCTTATTGATCATTTTCATATCAATGGCCATTGTGGGAAGAGTTTTAGTGCTTAATCTTCTGGGTATGTCTATCTTAAGATGATCAAAGATCCTTGTCACTAAAGCTCCATAGGGTAGCTGTCCTTTGTCCTTCGACACTGTCCGATACATATGCAATATTATTGTGTGAGGCAGTGAGAATAGTACTCCCTTTTCAATAGCCCACATCAGTTTGGCCTCAAATTTAGATACATCAGCCTTTGATGAGGCTTTTGGATGAATACAAACATAATGATCTTATGCAAAATAGTTCTTGCGAAGTTAGAAGATGATAAGTTATAGTGGCCCTTATAGACTTTGTAAGAAACTTACAAACTGTTTCATAGGAGACGTCTATTGGCCTAAATGCTCCTCTTTCAACTTTTATAATGTCAGCCAGAGTGTCTGAACTAACATCATAGAACCTGTCATTCACACTGTATTGCATTCTGTCTGGAGATAGAAATGTCAAATTCGAGTAAAAATATGCTGTTAATTCAGGATAAACAATAGCATAATCAGTGCAAAATTGGTCCATCTGCAATTTTTCAAAGTATTCTCGCAGATTCACTTCAGCAGCATCCAAATAATCAAAATCCACAATTCTGTGATTCATGATTCCTCGATCCATCAGTCTGTTAAAGAAAGTCTTATGCTCTCTGGATCGAAATAATTTCCCGGTTGTGTTTCGGGCTACAGCAGCTATTCCCATTCTCACTTCAAAATTTCTGTAAATGTTCTCATTATCTTCCTTCACATTATCTTTGCTTCTCCCTTTATCACTTACTCGTTCTGTACGAGTAGATGGTGATTCTCGTGGCTGTCTTCGCTTGAATGAGACGGAGTTCATTCGCATACCCTTTCTCTCTCAAGAAAAACAGTTTGACATCATCCCTAACATTTCTTTGGACTAATTTCTCATATCTCCTCATTACTACATGAGGGCTTTCAGTGGGTGTGGGTAGAGTTAGTCCAGACGTACTTCTACGTGAGAAATTTCTTTCTTCAGATTGTGAGCGGATAGCTCTTGGAGATTCCTCAGGATCATTTTGAGAAGAAACTCTTGGAGATTGTCCTTGAGTATCTTCGGAAGTCTGTGTGAGGTCAAAATGCGTCTGCCCTCCGTCGACTCTTCTTCCTCCTCTCCCAGCAATCCTGTTTGATTTTCTTCTTGGAGATGGAGATCTTGATCTGGATACAGAGGATCTCGAGGCCATGTTCGGAGAAAGTTGGTTTTGGAGAAGATTGATTTAGAAAGCGTTTTCTGTTAGGGTTTGTAAACAAAACGTTACAAGAGTTGTGAGGAAAAAACCTGACTTTTAGACGTTTTTATACCCTTCGTTAGGAGAACAAATGAACAGTCGCAACCCAAAACAAATTAAAATGGCAGTTATTCTAAACTTAACAAGAATATTCAATCATCATAGACATATGCTAGAAAATATGCAAATCAATTATGCATATCAAAAACTTACTAAAGATTGACCAGATTTAATTAAGGAAATAACATACCTACCCAAAATATCATTATTTCCTTTTTCAATCTTCTTCGAAAACTAGTCTGTCCAGACGATTGCTTCTATCAGACTTTGTCATGTTCTCATAGAATTTATAAAAAAAGGGTTAATAATATTTAATCTCCCACATATTGAATCGAATGTACCTTTGTCCAGCGGCTTTGTGAAGATATCTGCTAATTGATTCTTAGAATCAATGAATTCCACATATATATCTCCATTTTGCACATGGTCTCGAATAAAGTGATGTTTGATTTCAATGTGCCTTGCCCTGGAGTGTAGAATCGGATTCTTGGTGAGGTTTATGGCGCTTGTATTATCACATCTTATTTCTGTACAGGATTCTTCTTTTCCATAGTCTCTTAGTTGCTGTCTCATCCAAAGAATCTGTGAACAACAGTTTCCAAGTGCTACATATTCTGCTTCTGCTGTTGATAGAGCCACAGTATTATGCTTTTTGGAGAACCATGAAACTAGCATTTTTCCCAGAAGTTGGCATGTACCTGAAGTACTATTTCTGTCTATTTTGCATCCTGCTAAATCTGCATCTGAATAGCCAAGAAGAGTAAAATCTATTTCTTTTGGATACCATAACCCCAAGTTTGGATAAGTGGCTATATACTTAATTATACGTTTAACAGCAGAAAGATGTGATTCTTTAGGATCCACTTGAAATCTCGCACAAAGACAAACACTATATAGAATATCTAGTCTAGATGCAGTAAGGTAGAGAAGAGAACCGATCATGCTTCTATAATTCTTCTGATCAACCTTCTTTCCCGTTTCATCTTGATTTAGTTTGATAGAGGTTGCCATTGGAGTTTCAGTCTTCTTGCAGTTCTCCATTCCAAACTTTTTAATCAAGTCTTTGGCATACTTTTCTTGATTGATAAAAGTTCCATGTTTTGTTTGATTGACCTGAAGTCCTAGAAAGAATGTTAGTTCTCCCATCATGCTCATTTCAAATTCTTCCTGCATAGACTTTGAGAAGTTCTTGCACAAGTGCTCATTAGATGAACCAAAGATAATATCATCTACATAAATTTGTACCTAGTATATCTTTACCTTCCTTCTTAATGAACAAGGTTGTATCTACCATACCTTTCTTGAATTTATTGTCTAGTAGAAACTTGATCAATCGTTCATACCAAGCTCGAGGTGCCTGTTTCAGACCGTAAAGTGCATTCTTTAATCTGTATACATGGTATGGCTTTCTTGGTTCTTTGAAACCAGGAGGCTGCTCTACAAAGACTTCTTATTTGATAAACCCATTTAGAAAAACACTTTTCACGTCTATTTGATATAGCTTGAAATTTTGATAGCAAGCATAGGCAAGTAGTAGTCTGATTGCTTCTAGTCTTGCAACTGGGGCATAGGTTTCATCATAGTCTATTCCTTCAGATTGAGAATAACCTTTTGCCACGAGCCTTGCCTTGTATCTCGGTGACTTTTCCAAGTTCATTGACTTTGTTTCGAAAACCCATTTAGTACCAATGATAGTTCTTCCTTTGGGTTTGGGCACCAATTCCCATACATCATTTCTCTTGAACTGTTGAAGCTCTTCTTGCATTGCCTCTATCCAGCTTTCATTTTCCGAGCTTCATTAATTCCTTTGGGTTCAATTTCAGAAATCAATGCAACGATACCGTGTCCTTTTTGTTTCTTGATCTGGTTTGAATCCCCTTGTTGATGTTTCCAATCACAAGCTCCTTAGGATGACTAGACTTATGCTTCCAGTTTCGGTTTGGACCTTCATCATTATTGGAATCTTCTGCTGATGCAGGAATGTCAGGCTGAATTACTTGTTTTTTATGAGTTGCTCCTTTGACTATTTCCTGGGAAGATTCTGCTTATTTGTTGAGACCAGATCTTTCAGGAGTAGCATCTGATTCTTCATTTACTGTATTGCTCTGTTTTGAAACTTCTTTCTCCAGAAACTTTACGTTCATGGATTCTTCCACTGTCTGAGTGTTCTTGTTGAACACTTTATATGCTTTACTAGAGTTTGAATAGCCCAGAAAAAGACCTTCATCTGACTTTTCTTCAAACTTACTAGGTTGATGATTAATATTTTTAAGGATATAACATAGACAACCAAAGATTCGAAAGTAGGAAACAATAGGTTTTCTTTCCTTAGAAATCTCATAGGGGGTTTTCTCAAGAATTGGTCTAAGAAATACTCGTTAATAATATAACAAGAAGTAGAAACTGCTTCGCCCAAAACCGAGTTGCCACCTTGCTTTCTATAAGCAATGTTCTAGCCATTTCCCGCAAAGACCTATTTTTTCTTTCCACCACTCCATTTTGTTACGAGTGTAGGGAGATGAAAAAGTATGCCGTATACCATTCTTGTCACAAAAATTTGCAAAGTCTTGATTCTCAAATTTTCCCCCATGATCTGTTTTGATACTTGAAATAGAGTACCCTTTTTCATTCTGGACCCTCTTTGCAAATGTTGAGAAATATGAGAAGGTATCTCCTTTATTTGATAAAAAATATACCCATGTAAATTGAGAGTAATCATCTACTATCACAAGACAACTTTTACCTCCAATGCTCGGGTTCTGGTTGGTCCAAATAAGTCCATGTGAAGAAGCTGTAAAACACGACTAGTAGAAATCTGTTTTATAGACTTGAATGAGCTTCTTACCTGTTTTCCCAGTGTACATGCAGAGCAAAGCTCTATTTTCTTGTAACTTAGTGAAGGCAAACCGCGAACAAGCTTTTTGCTGGCAAGCTTGGAAATTTGTTTCATGCTGACATGCCCAAGTTTGCGATGCCACAAATCTGCTTCATCTTGGACTAATAATAGACATTTTGCAGTATCTTCATTTATGTCCAGAAGATAAATGTTCCCATGCCTTCGTCCAGTAAAAGTCTGTGAAGAGTCATTGCTTGTTCCAGAACATAGGTTCTCTTTGAAGTTTATTCTGAAGCCGGCATCACATAACTGGCTAATGCTCAGAAGATTGTAGTTTAATCCTTTGACTAGAGAAACGTTGTTGATGATTAAGCTACTGATCTTGACAGTTCCCAGTCCTATAATATTTCCTTTGGTGTTTCCTCCAAACGAAACTGTTCTTCCCTTGATTCTTTCGAATCCAATGAACATCTTTGAGTCTCTTGTCATATGTCTTAAACATCCACTGTCCAAATACCATTTCTTCTTACTTCTGAAGCTTACCTGCAATATTCACACATACTCAATTTTTCTTTGGTACCCAAATTTTCTTGGGTCCATTGAAGTTAGTAGTATAAGCTTTTTCTATCCATTTCTTTTGAACAGTCTCCGTACTTTAGGACATTTATTCTCAAAATGTTCTCTTTCTCCACAATTAGAACACTTTAGATTTTCTTGACCAACGGGTTTAACAAAATTCTTTTTAAAATGATTATTGTAAGCCTGACGAGGAGGTCTCTATTTAATTATTTGCTTAACTTTAGGAAAAACAATTAACGATTTACTTTCCTTGCAAAACCCAAGTCCCGACTTATCATAATAAGGAATTTGGATAGAAAGAATATGTTGCGGGTTTTTCGTCCCTAAAAACTTTGCATTAATATTCGAAATTTCCTTTCTAAGAAATAGATTATTATTTTGTAAAGAACTTTGATTTTTCTTTATTTCTAAAAGTTCCTTTTTAAGAGACTCACTTTCATTTAAAATAAAATCACGACTTTCCTCCAGTTCTGAAAATTCCTTTTTGAGATCACTAAATTTTCCTTTTAACGAACAATTCGATGACTCAACTTAAGATTTTCCACTTTTAAACCGGAGATCTTTTTCAAGGTAGTTTTTAAATTTAAACATAGCTCATTTATGTAATCTGAGATTTCTATTGGGATATCGGAATGATTTACCTCGATTTCTCTATCTGAATCTGAGTCTGATCCTGAATCTGTTTCAGAGTCTGAGTCTGAATGGGCCATAAGACATATGTTGCCATATTCGTCTTCACTGTCCCCAACTTCTGTGTCACTCCATGTTTAAGCTTTCAGGGCCTTCTTGTATTTCTCGAATTTCCCTTTGTTTTTTTTGAGCTTGGGACAATTCTGTATAATATGACCCTTTTTCTTACATTCAAAACAAATGACATCTTTGGCATAATCTTCCTCGTCATCGGTTACCCGTTGTCAGTTGTCTGCTTTTGTTTCCTGTTGTTGAACTTCCTGCCTTTCTTGTTTAACTTCCTCACTTTTCTGATCAACAGTGCAAGTTCTTCGTCATCCAGTTCTTCCTCAGAATCTGTAACATTAGAATCAATGTTAGACTTAAGAGCAATGGACTTTTTACCTCTGGATTCCACTTCCTCGTTCATTTGTTCTGCTTCATAGGACTACAGAGTACCAACGAGCTCATCGGCTATCAGTGGTTAAATTCACAGAGTTTCTTTGATAGATGTCTTCACATTGTTCCATTCTTTTGACTGTTCTCTCAGAAGTTTGTTGACCTTCATTGGTCCAGGAATAGGTTGTCCTTGATATGCCAAACCGTTTACAATTTCTGTAAAACGACTGAACATGTCTCCTATGGATTCTCCCTGTTTCATCTTGAAAGATTCATATTGACCAAGTAATATATTTACTTTGGTCTCCTTGACACGATCAGTTCCTTCGTATGTCACATGTAGTCTATCCCAAACTTCCTTTGCTATATCACACGAAGATATTCGATTATACTCATTAGGTGATAAAGCACAATACAGAGAGTAGATAGCCTTAGCATCGAGAGTTTGTCTCTTTGTCATTTCTTCTGGAGAGATGGTGGCTGATGTTTCTGTTTCTTTCCCATCGTTTCTCTTTGACGTTTTTCCGGTTTTGTCAGTGGGGTCAATTCCCATTTCAACCACATCCCATTCGAGTGGATCTTTCGATTTGAGAAAGGCCTTCATTTTATTCTTCCAAATATTGTAATCTTTGCCGTTGAAGTAGGAAGGACGAGTGTTGCTCTGCCCCTCAATCAAACCTGGTGCAAGAATACTAGCCATAGAGGATCTTTAACTCAGAAGTAATAAACACTTCAAGATCTCGAGCACGAGGCTCTAATACCAATTGATATAACTAGTATAAACACCTAGAGGGGGGGTGAATAGGTGTAGAGAGATTATTCACGCAACTATATATAACTTTTGCAATCAACGAATTGAAATCAAGTAGAGAGAACTAGAGAAGATTGCAAACACTTTTTATAGTGGTTCGGCTTTTTGACAAGCCTACGTCCACTCTCCGGTCGACCAGCCAATCGGCTGTATTTCACTATATGATCAACGGTGATTACACACTCGAGTGTTTGTACTTGGTGATGATCTGTCTCACTAAGTCACTCACTATTGTAAAACACTGAGATCACTCAAATACGCACTATGAACAACAATTGAAGAACGGAATCAGCTTTGGAATAATGTTCATCTTGTCTACCCCTAAGTCTCAACCTATCCTTAAATACTCTCCAAGCCACACTCGACCGTTGGCTCTTTCCTTGAGAGTTTTGTCTTCCCTTTCTTGGACAGACTTTATAAGGCAAGTCTTTTTGACCGTTGAGGGCGGATCGATTCCCTTAGATTCGTTCGCCCATACAATCGAAATCAGGCTTCCATAAGTGCTCTATTCTTCTTTGGAAGTTGCCCACTAATTGATCCTGTCAATCGATTAGTATAACAGAATCAACATAAATAAGGTAAGTGAAATACTCTACCGTTGGTGATCTTATCGTGTAAGTTCATCTTAAGTCGACGGTCTTAAGTTCTGAGTCTGCCTAGATTTTCGGTGCGGTTCGTTCAGACTTAAAATCTCAGTCTGGTACGGTCAAACTTAAATCTTAGTCTGGTACGGTCAGACTTAAATCTCGATCTGGATGAGTCTTTCCGTCAGTACGGTCGACTCTAAGACATCTCATGCTTTATCTTACGCTACCGCGGACTTTAAAGCCTATGTCATTCTCGTGTACTTTTTCTTCAAGAGATTGATATAAATATCATTCATAAAATGTTTTGTAAGCATCAAAACTAGGAGTTTTCTCAACAGCAGACGGCTCGAGTGAGCTGCTGCGACGACGAGCGATGGCCGACCGGAGGAACGCAGCAGCAGTTGCAACGGCGAACTGTGGAGAAGAAGAGGAAGACAGGACAGGGGGCTAGGCGAGGCCGGTTAGGCTCAAGACCGGCGGACGGCGGCCGGCCCGGCTGTCCGGCGGCAAAGCGGGGTGGTGGCGGGCTTGATGGTGGTGACGGCGGTGGCGATGCAGCAACTCTGTAGCAGCAACACAGCCAGCGAAGGGGGAGAGACGAAGAAGAAGAACCGAAGAAGAAGAAGTAGGAGAGAAGAAGGAAGCAGCACACGTCCGTGCGATTTCAGCCGAGAGAGAGAGAGAGAGAGAGAGAGAGAGGATGGTTTGAAAAGTCAAACCAGCATAAATGAGGGGAAATGATTGCACGTGGGGGATAGGGGGCAGGCGGCAAAAGAGGGGAAATGTAGAGGGAAGGGACGTGAGGGGAAGAAGTCAGACGGCAGCAGAACGGGAAGGAGAAACGTGCGGGAAGGAGGAGAGAGAAAAAGAGAGAGGGGAGAGAAAGCGCACGTGGGAGAGAGAAAGGGAAAAAGGAAAATGACGAGGTCTCGGGTCCGAATTTCGGCTCGGCGGTCCTACGTCTGATGTTTCCGAGTACCCGAAAATTTTGAAAAATAATGAGGCCAAAGTCCAATAATAGTTCAGGAAATTCCAAGATGTCACAGGACATGTGACAGATGGGCTTCAATTGATGGTTCTAAGCTTTAATTTAACAAGTTGGACTAAGCCCACGGTGAAAGAGAATTTGGCTAGGCCCATTAAGGGGTGACGAGTTGGAATATGAGAATATTCTGAAAATATTCTCATATTCCCGAGAATATTCGCATTATTCTTTCAATATTCAGGGAATGTATCGGATGAAATATTGAAAAAATATTGCACGTGGGATACAAGAGCTAAATAGGCAAAGTGCAAATTTATCATCTTTCCTTAAATAACATGGTCCTCTCACCTATAAAAAGAGGCCACACACATTGATAGAAGAGACTGAGTACACAGCTGCAAAAGTGAGAGCAAAATTGTGAGGGTGCCCTAGTGGAGAGAGAGAGAGAGAGAGAGAGAGAGAGAGAGAGAGAGAGAGAGAGGAGAAAAAAAAAAAAAAGGAAAAGAGGGGTTTTCTTTGTGGGGGAAATCTTCGAGATCCCACCAAGCCGACGCCTCCAGCCACCACTGCGACGCTGTCGCCTCGTGACCCGTGCCTTTCACCGATGGCGCGCTCCTGCTTCGCCCAGATTCCTTGCTCGTGGTGAATTGTTATCCGTGGAGCTCCCAATTGCGATGATCCACCGCCCACGACGCTGACGGATCATTGAGTTTTGTTGCAGGTTCTTTGCTTGATATACACGGGCCATTAAGGGTAGACAAGTCAAAATTTGATTGTGAGGCCCTGAAAGTCAGAGTTTAATATTTGAAGAATACCGTCCTTGAAGTATCGTTAATCCCGATTCCCACGAGCCGTTGTCCAATCTGGCCAGTTCGAATTGGGAAGCAATATCCATGCAATATTCAAATTAGATGGTTGCATGGATTATCCCATGATCTGACCATCACTCCCTGGAGGCCGACACAACCAGTAGAGAGACACGTCCCTTGCGAATCTTCAGCGAAGCCACTAGCGAAGTCAGCTGCGATCACATACTCCAGCGAGCGCCTGAACCGCCCCACCTGGCTGAGACGTCCGTCCATGAAAACGTTACTGCTGCCGTGTCCAACTCCGCGGTGCATGGTTGCTGCCCTAAATCAACGATGATCAGCTGCTGTCCCCGCTGCACCATCACGCCTTTGCTTGCTATCCTCCAGTCTTTTGAGGTTTGTTTGGCGATCGATTCAATCGAGCACTAGCCGTAAGCCACCTTCCGTGCCGTGACCCACCACCATTCGAGCACTATTTGCGATCCACCACGGGCAGTGAGCACCACCACCTCGCTAGTCCCTCGTATGAAGAGTCCCAATTTGGAAACATTATCCGAAAGCTAGGTAAGAATCTTGACCAATTCAATTTTCTTGTCTATTTCATGAAATTGCAATCTTATTTGAATATTTGATCAATATTGCCATATCCAAAAGATCTCATGACCCCTCGTTAAATTAGGAAATTTTCCTAATTTCACAACGTGCGTATGATTGTTAGTCCGATTTCATGCCCGAAATATGACTCACAATCGCACGGAAAAATCGTCAATCTGATCTCATGCCCCAGATACGATTCACGATTTCATGAAAAATTGACCAATCCAATCTCATGCCTAAGATATGATTTGTCAATTTATTTTCAAAATTAGACGGATATGGATAATATCTTGCCTGATTTGTTGCCATGCTTTCTTGATCCTTTACTCAAATTGATTTTGCTTATAAAAGAAAACCTAAAAAAAATATAGTTGAGTTGGATGTGATTCTTGTTAGAATATTTTCTTTTAGGATAGTTTGCATGTTTAAATATAGATTGTTTTTAATTTCGAATTTTGATTGCCATGCTCATGTTATATAGAATTAGGTCATCTCCCATGTGTCATCTAGCCATTGCATGTTTAGGGTCATTTGAATGCGTGACATACTAGGATAGTTGCATTAAATATTTTCTAGCATTATATTAAGTTAAATAATTAATGTCACGTGACATATAATTTGTATATTAGGTTATACATTGCATGCTATTATAGTTAGACACTTTCGTACGTCATTACATGCATTGCACGTTAGTTTTAGGCTTCATTAAATAAGAGAAAATCCAAAATTCGAGTGATCGCATATTAATTAGAAATCACTTTTAGGTTGATGTGATTTTTTAACTAATATTGCAGACGCTTTTGTAGCTTCAAGGTAAGTAATTTCCTCCCTTTCCTTGCAATTTATTTAATGCTTTGATGATTGAGTGTTAAATAACGATTTGCGTACTTGCATGATCACATTACATGTTAGGGAGTAAATTAAAATCAATACAAATTGCCTGCAAATCATTTTTTTCAAATAAAAGAGAAAATGTACCGAAATGACGTTAGAAAAATCTAACGTAATCAAGTCCCCGATCCCATAGTCTCTGGTTCATAGGAGTAAACTAATCCTCCCGTTACTTTACTTGGGTTTCTAATCAACCCATCAAAAATAGATTAGTGGCAACTCCTAAGTAAAAATCATGTGCATACTAAAAACTTAAACTCTAAGTTGTGAATTGGTATGGGTTTGGGAGAGCCCGAACTAAGTTTAGGCTTAGTAATCCATTAGCCAAACCTTAGGTGGTGCACCTGAGGTGAGATCGCGACATTGATTATATTTTTTAATCACACTTTGGCCTTTCTTCTTTATCTTTAACCTCCATTCTCATTTAAGTATCGTCATTAATTTAAATGAAACTATATAAACACAAATTGTGCCAGAATTTAATTAATGACAAAATTTGAAAAATACAACCACTTCTATATGATCAAACGTAGATAAATTATGCTAGATTTTAATCAAGGACAAAGCTTGAAAACGTTAAGATGTAACATTAGAATATAATCAAAGATGTAACACGTCGGAATTTGATCAACGACTCAAATTTGGAAACTACAACTAAGAAACAAGCCGGATCACGTGAGTCTAGAACTTAAGAGCGCACTACAAGAATGTAAAGATAACTGAAATATAGTAGATTTGTTTGTTTGTGCACAGGGGCCTCTGAAGAGTACGATGTGTTTATTCAAAGCATACAATCAATGATTATCAATGGAGGTTACAAAGGGAAGTTGCTAAAAAAAGTTACAAACAATTATCGAATGGTTTCATTGACTCCACTATCTTGACAGTTTTATTGACTCCACTATCTTGACAGTTTCTTTGACCTTGCTATTTTAAGAGTTGCTTTATTCCACTATATTGATAGGTATATCCAAAATTGTTGACTTTAGTTTTTGTCGACTCTATCAAGTTATCAATTCATCAAGTTGTTGATAATTTTATTCATAGATCACCAAACTCTGTTATGATTAACTAAGTTCATCACATGTTAATAACAACCAAAAGTTGGTCATTTTTCTGGGTAAACATAACCATCATCATTTCTTATGGTTAATAGAGAAACAAAGAAGTATCATACTAAAGAAGTCATCAGTGACTTCAAACTTTGTCATGCTATTGTGTATTTTCAATCAAATAAGTTAATGGACCTTAATCTAATGCAATTAGATGATGAAGCTAGCTGATATTGTTCTCTCTCTTTTCGGCACTACGTGAATGATGCGGGTCATCGAAATGGAATCAAAAGACAAATATAAACCATATAGAAGCTGAGAAGGATATTTATCGCCTTTTGCTGGAGGAGTGGAAAGGCATCTACTTATGTGTTAAATCCAATGTATAATTTTAATTTGAACCAAAAATAGTTATCTTTAAACTTTCTAAGCATGTGGTGGTAATTGGTGTATGAACGTTAGAGGTGTGAAGGTGGGCTCAAAGCCCTTTTATAACTCATTTTTCATAGATTAGGTCACGTATGGATTAGCTAAAATGTTAGAAATATATTTAAATTTGTTAAAAAAAAATGGTAAAGTATAAATGGATCTAAATTTACAACACATTTAACTTATATCCTTGTCCTCCATCGCCTTTACTTTTAAATGGGACGATATCGACTATCATAAGAAGTATAGTATGATTATGATGTCAAACATGAATTATTTACAAAATAAGAGTCAAGATAGCATTAGATAAATAGGAAAAATAAAGGAAAAGCAGAGGTGTCATTACTTACCAGGGAAAACATAGGAAATCGTGTTACTAGGTAAGATGAATTTGTTTTCGACAAATAATATATATATATTATAAGATGCAATTTGTGGGAAAATTATTATTTTTCTTTCTGCGAGGAAAAGAACACACACTTTGCCCATAAGGAAAAAAATACAATAAAATCTATAGATTCAGAAATAGATGTGTCCTTCTTTTTTAAAGAAATTGGGTCTACTTAAGGGACATAGACTTAAAATTTTGTAAAGTAAGAGAGATTTAATTTGACGAAAATAAGAAAATTTTATACTTGAGATTGAGACGAGCTGGACCGTCTGAGCCGGCCAGGCTCAGACTGTCTAGCCGACTCAGTGGCCGTCGAATGGCCTCTTTCTCCGATCGATGATGGCGTGGCCGGCTCAGCTCCTAAAGCTCCTCTCCTTCTGCGCCCTCCGTCGCCCGATCGCAGCCCCTGCGAAATAACTAGTAAGCTTTTCTGACTCACTCGCCGCTTCCCGAGTGCTGAGTGGGTTCCATCATTTTCGTGTGGTGAATTCATAATTAGTCATGAGCTATGAGATGAGATGCAGTCGCTCTGTCGCGGGGTTTCTCCAAGTTCCGTCATTTATTTGCGTTTGAATTCTCTTTTTGTCCTTGATTGTTGAAGCATAAGAGTCAGACCATCATCGAATAGTGGCTTAAGTAGCTTTTGAATGATTCATGTTAATGGGATGTGGTGGTTCGCGTGTCCTTTTCACCTCGAGTGCCCCCATCGTTACTTGCTTAAGCGTGTGTCGAATTTGTGGACCTTGGAGTGCTTATGAGATTGTGAATGGATCCCAATTTGGAAATAGGATGCTGCTTTAACTTTGAAAAAGGAAATGAACAGAAAACAATGGATGGAATGTTGGCAGCATATCAAAGGAAGAGTAGGCTCCACTTTCCTAAATTAGATATCACTTTTGAAGACGATGGCAACTTTACCTTTTTCCTTTACTCTTCTTTTCTGATGCTGGTTAAATCCTGTTCAGGATTTTTACGAGGTAACAGCTGAGATTGAGATTACCGATGCAGACCCCGGCACATCTCTTGCGATTTATCTGCTCTCAGTTCAAAGTGGAGATTGCATGTATATATATGTGGGACTAGAGCTCCTCGTCTGCTTTCAGTTCAAAATGAAGATTGCCTGTACATATATGTAGGACCAGAGCTCCTTGGCTTGTTGCCAGTGATGTACATTCTATTCTTTATCACACCTTATCCTTTCTTCTTTGTCTTTAACCTCTCTTCTCATCGAAGCATCATCATCACACTTGTCACACTGCCCTGCATCCCTCAGGGGATGATCTCCCAGTTTGAAGTCAGAGAGAGAGAGAAAGAGAGAGAGAGAGAGAATCTTCTTTTGTCATCTGGTGCTTCTTGCTTTCAAGCTTTTAACACTGTTTGTTTCCAATTTTAGCTTTAGCCTCGTTCACATTTCTCTCTGTCAGTGTCCTGCAGGTTCAAATCTTTACTGATGAATAAGAACAAGAGCCAAGGCTTACAACAAACAAGAGGCCTCACAGCTACTATTCAGACATTGACAACTTATAAGCTTAAGGCATCACATGATGGACAGAGTTAAGACAGTTCAGAACATCATCCAACATCAGTGGAGAAGCTTCATTCCTTCGGGACAAATGTGCAAATTAATAATGTCAAAGCAAATCGGACACTCGTTTGGCGAACAACCAGAATTGGAGGAATTTGAAAAAATCACGATGAACACTGTTTGCCCGTGATGCCGAGCCTGGAATTGGAGGCCTTCAGGAACACCGTTTTAGATAATGTTTCAGCTATGGGCATTGAACAGCTCCCTTAGGAAATTTGATGTTTAATTCGGATTACGATTGCTTGGCATCGAGCCTTCCTTATAAAGATTAGAGTTAAGGTAGAGGGAGCGCCACTCCGAAGCACTTTCATTGCGAGGCTCAGGCTCTGGCTCCAATACGAGTGTGTACCATCGCAATGCCTTGGCTGGGGATAATATAATGTCAAGCTAAAACGGGATGTTTTTACAGACCAAAAGATATATTAATCTCACAAATATTTAATTATTTACTGTAACATCCTGAAATTCGAGCCATTTAAGGGAGGAATGAACATTAATTTCGCCAATACATTGTTGGTTGATTTCACTCGGAACTGATCACTCCTGAGATACTGACCTTGAGGGGAAAGGCCAATGAGGACAAAACTCGTGTGACTAAAGAATTTGACCTGGGAAAATGACTCGACCGTGAGACTTGCGTAAGGACGATCCTGTAGTTATGCATGCTGATTTCAGGGACGACTAGAAGTCAATTCGTGGACAAAAATAATGGGACGACGGGTGATTCCGTCTACTGTTATCGAACTCGCGAATGACCCTATGTCGATCCTTGATAATCGTGTACTTTGAAATAAGAATCGATCCTTCGCAATTTCATGTAGTCAAGGACGTCCATGTGTCGAGAAGTCTTGAACGTGAATTGACACGAGTCGGTACGCGTGAATCCTTGAAGCCGCCTGTCAGTCTGAGTTGTACCAAAATGGCATTCGGGCGAAATTGACAAGGCCTAAGAATCCAATATTGGACTTCGAATTTTCGGGAACGTTCGAGAAGGACTTTTGGACGATGCTTCTTCAACAATTGACAGTGCCAGTCAAGCCGAGTATTTGGAAAAGGGATTTTCGGACCGAGGAAACAAGCCTACGAGGACGTGGGCCGGGCAAGAACAGTGTGGGCCTCATGCCCAAGGTGGGACAGCCGCCATGGAAGGCCCGAGGCAAGCAAGTGAGCCCGTTGGGCCAAACCGACAATTTACCCTCCCGAGCCCGTTGTCTAACCTTGAGCCGTTTCAAGCCCAATAAATTCCCGAGCCCGTTCCTATTCATTTTCCAGCTCGTTTCCTAGGCCCGCCCTTCATTTTCAGCCCAATGACAGATTGGGAAATGTGCAAGGTGAAAATGACCAAAATGCCCTTGGATATTTTGAAGAAAAGTCAAAAGGAAGAGAGAGAAGATGAGGTCATTTTCTTGGCAAGTGGGGGCAAGCATTAATGGCCTTAATGAGGCCTATCTCCAGCCTTCACTTCACTCTTTCTCTCGTCTTCATCTTTTCCAAAATCGCAGCCCCTCTCTTCCCTAGTTTTCCTTCCTTCTTGCAATTTTTCAGTTCTGACCTTTCACCGAAAATCGAGTTGTTCATTGCATTCCCATTGGAATCTCGGCCCGTGCCACCCACCGTTGCATTCAGAAGACGAAAACCGTTCAGATGGCATCGGCCGTTCGTCGAACGGAGTCGCCGGCCGTCCTGTACGGCCACTGGAAGTCGCTGCTCGCCGGACCGTCACTGTAGCGGCAGCTCTGTCCAGTTTCGCCTTTTCAGCCATTTTCCTCCCTTTCCGACCCAATCACCGCCCATACCAGCCACAAGTGGTTCCCCCTCGACCCCCAGGTGCCGCCGGTCGCTGGTCCACCGCTCGCCGGAGCTCCGGGCAGCCCGTTCAACTCGATCGGCTTCTTTCCTCCCGTGCGGTCGGTTTTTCGAGTTGCGGTGGGGATTCCGAGTTGTTGCTGCTTGTGTTGAGCTCGAGACCGCCTTGGATCGTCGTGGTAGAGGTCCCTGGGTGTCGGGTTCGTCGCCGCCGCCACGTCCGTGTAGCCGGCCCGCTTAACCGGTGAGTTTAGCTCCTAATCCCTATTTAGTGCCTAAACTTGCTTAGGGTTGGTTAGTTAGTGTTAATTTTGGGTTAAGGGGTTTAATTAAGTTGTATTAGCCCTAAGATAGGTGGTTAGATAGTTGATTAAGATTAGATTAGCTTAATTTTTCTTACTAAGCATAATTGTGCTTAATTTGGTATTAATTGTGTTTTTGTGATTAATTAAGCATGATTTGCTTTAATTGAATTGATTAATTGTTTTAATTAATGTTTTGTTTAATTTCTGGATTAAATTTTTTAATTAATTGAATTTCGGAAAAATCACTGTTCACAATTACTGTTCACGAGCACTGTTCATCCAGAAGCTAAATTTTGTCTGAATTTGATGTGCTATTGATTGTTGTGATTAATTGGAGTGCCGATTGTTAATTATGCTCGTGAATATTGATGAAATACGTGATCGAGTGTTGGTTGGAATTTTGATTTTTGGAATTGTCGAGTGAGATCGCATGACATATTGCGCGGGTTATCTGAAATGGCATGTTGCATGAGCATGAGCGCATGAGCGATGTTGCATTCACGACCAAGCAAAAGCAAAGACAAGAATGAACTGTTTGCTGATGTGTTGAATGGTCAGATTAACGTTGATAGCCCGGTTGAGCCGGATGACCGCCAATCCCCATTGGGGTTGTGCCGTGACCATTGGGTCGCCTGACAGTGGTCAGATGCGGGGCTGCGGCAGTGAGCGGGCCTCATGCTCCATAGGGAATGCCGTCGATGGGAGAGAGCCCGTGACGTCGCCGTGCCTCATGGGGAGGACGATGCCTGGTCTTCGACCGGTAGACCGCCAATCATAAGGTTGTGCCGTGGCCCTAGTGGTCGTAATAATCGGAGCATATGTGTGGATCTGAGACATGAGAAAGTTGTGTGAGATGCTTTGATTATTCGCATGCTCTTAATGTTGTGATGATTTATGATACGCACGCATGAGTTGATAGTCGTGCAGGGTGTGGCAATGGCCAGGTGAGATCGCTTGTGACGTGACTCGCATGTGATTGATGAATTGTGTCATCTAACGGCCATGTGCCTTGATTGCGTGTATTGAATAAGATTTGATATGCAGGGTATGGCAGACCGGGTAAGGTTGCATGCAAACCAATTTTATGATTGTTGGTTTGCCATGTCTGCTGTTTGCTGGTTGTGAGTTGTTGGGTTGAATGAGGGATGGTTCTGGAGAGATACCCCGGGTTGAGTAGACGTACTAACCGGGGCTTAGGGGAAGAACTCGCTGAGATTTTATCTCAACCCGTCGTGGTTAACCATTTTCAGGCCCCTATAATGGCGTACCCGCAATGGAGGATCCTGCCCCGCTCCTCCAGTGATCGACTCGACGGAGACTGAGTCCGATGGGTCCGAGTGACCGTGGTGTTGAACCCGAGGGTTCTTCTTGTTTAATTGGATTAGCCTAGTTTCTTTTTGATTTGGCTTAGAGGATGGATCGGCCCTTTTTGTCGGGCTTGTAATTCAGAAAACGATCCTCCATTGGTTAATCCAAGAAATTGAATGATTGAGTAGTTCTTTGTTGTTCTTCTTCATCCTCTATCCCTGTTTGATTGTTTGTTTGTCTGGGGATTGTTCGTCTTCCGTTTGTGCTTAACGAAAGATAAAATGAATGGTCGTCGATGGGTCCTGGGACGTCGCTTTCAATTGACCATGGAGAAGGGGTTGCCGCGAGCTCGAGAGTCGGGGCGTGACAACCCCGTCGGTTTTGGTATCAGAGCGAGGTCGAGACTTGGAGTGATAAGGTGCGTGGGATTTTTGGGATAGTAAGATAGGGATGACTTTTGTATTACATGCCTGTGATTGCTTTTGTGGTTTCGTGTAGTGGCGGGTTGCTCATAGTCTAGAGTGATGAGCAATCCTGAGCAGTCAGCCCCTACGCGTAGGGTAGCATCTAGTCAGGCCAGTGCTAGAGGTAGCGCGTAGGCAGATCCTAGGTTAGTCGGGATCCTGCTAGCGCTAGAGACCTGGTTAGGACAGCAAGCCGTGTGCTTTTGCTGTGGTCCTTGTGATTCCCCTAGTGAGAGGAGAGGCTTGTGAGAGACCGATGCCTAGGCTATTAGAGCAGTTCCTGAGACAGAAGTCGTCGAGGTTCAGTGGCGTGGGCGACTCTAAAGCTGCAACCCTTTGGATAAGGGATTTCGAGAGGATTGTTACAGTGTTGAGGTGTTCAGAGGAAGACAGAGTGCTTTTGGCGACTTATCAGTTTCAAGGTAATGCCAGTACTTGGTGGAAAGCCACTCAAGGAAGAGTGTTCCCTAAAGGCACGGCTCAGACTTGGGGTGCCTTTCGTGAAGCTTTCAATGGAAAGTACTTCTTGGACAGTGCGAGGGAGTCATCGATGGCAGAGTTCCAACAGTTTCGTCAGAATCAGATGTCAGTGGATCAGTATAATGCGAAGTTCGCCGAGTTAGCCAAGTATGCCGAGGTTGGTAAAGGACCGTGTGGATAGGGCAAGACGGTTCAGAGATGGCTTGAAGCCGGAATTGAAAGCCAGCTGGTGCACTTGAGTTTAAAGAGTTTTGATGAGATGTACGAGAGGGCCCAAATGATAGGAAAGGACATGATCGAGAGGGCGACCGCATTTGACTCGCGGTTTGTGCCTAATAGAAATAATCGTCGATTTGGAAAGGGACCGATGATGGGGAGAAGAAATCTCATCCCACCCAACAGAAAGTGGATTGTCATGGAAAGACAATTCAGTTTAACCAAGTAGTGGGTGATAGTTTTGAGTTTATGGGATATTGAGGAGGACCCTCGACCCATTTGAAATTCATTGTTGGAAGTAACTTGTTTATTGGACGAAGGTTGCTAAGGTTATTGGACAACTAAGGTTAATTGATTAGTTGGAGAATCAAGGATGGATCGTTGCACTTATGCATCACTTTTCAGTAGCTCAACCAAAGGATGGTCATGAGCAGGTATCCATTATCAAGGATGGATGACTTGTTTGACCCATTTCAAGGAGCTTCGATATGTCCCAAGATAGACCCAAGGACGGGCTATCAGTAGTTGAGGATTAAAAAGGAGGATAAATTAAAGGCGACATATCGTGTGTGATTTGGTCACTACGAGATTACCGTGCCGCCATTTGGATTAACTAATACGCTAGTTGCTTTTATGGATTCGATGGATTGAGTGATTAAGCCGTATTTGAAGCAAATTGTAATTGTGTTCGTGAGTGATATATTGGAATATTCAAGGAAATTAGAGGAACGCGAATAGCACTTGAGGGCAGTGCTATAGACCATTCGAGAGCATAAACAGTATGCCAAGTTTAATACGTGCGAGTTTGGGTTTACTCGCGTTGTTTTGTTGGTCATAGGATTTTGGACTAAGGGAATTTCTATGGATCCACTAAGATCAAGGAAGTTATGAATATGTTAGGACTTATGACAGTAACAGTGGTTCGAAGTTTTCTAAGTCGGACAGGTTAGTACAGACGATTCGTAGAAAGGTTCTCTACGATAGCTATGCTTCTGATATGAAGGTTAATGAAGGACGTAAGAATTTGAATGGACGAATAAGTGAAATTTTTAAGAGCTTAAGTATAAGCTGATTACCGCACCAGTTTTGAGGATTTAGTCTACTATTGGAGAATACGAGATTTGCAGTGAGGTGTCGTATAAGGGATTTGACTACGTGGTAAGGCAATAAGGAAGATTGGTTGCTTATGCGTCACGACAATTGAGATTATTGGATTTAATGGAAGTCAGATAAGTTTTATCTTGATGATTTGAGGAGTTGTAGGTATGAGATCATAAGAGATGATCTATTAAATGGTGATGATCTTTGATAAGAATTACGGTGGATGATTTATTGCTCGGGAGTCTTAGATTCGATTAAGATATGAATTTACCAAGGTGGATTATTTCAGGAGATATATAAGATAGGGATTTGAGGAATGGATTTTGTTTTCGGTGGATTAAGAATTAATTATCCCTTGATGCTAGATGGATGAGTGAGGAAATAGCATTGTCGATGAATTCTTCTCGAGGTATCAGAAAGGATTTGAAGAGGTATTTAAAAGCCTTTAGTGCAATAAATGACATTTGGTTTGCACTAATTTTCAAGTGGTTGATGTGAATTCTTGGTTTGGTTATTAAATGGACGTGAAAGGATTGTTGAAAGAAAAATTGGTGGTTTGTGGAATTCGAACAGCGTTTTGATGGAAATTCAGTGAATCAGATTTCAAGTGTCGATAAGTGACCCTGTGGAAACGAGCTCATGGGTTAACGAGCTGGAGAAAGTTTTGCACTTTGAGGTGCTTAGACGAGGTTAAAACCGTGAGGCTTGATATGGGACAAGCCAAAGCGGATAATACCTCTATAAGATGGTGTATGTCAAAAATGGACTTTTGCTAGTAGTGGTGCAGTTCGAAAATGCCCGTGACGACTGATCTGACGAGGGCGAGGAGTGGTCGCCGAGGCCAGAGTGCCTGAGCAAGGAGCGACTCTCGGCAGGCTTCTAGGATGTCGAAAAGGGCAGAAATGAACTGAACTACGCACTGTGCAAAAAGAGAGTGCTTGTGGGATAAGATTTATCGGAGTGGTATGGCAGAAATTTGGTCAAGTTTGTGGAACTCCAGTCTATGGAACGAGGTCAGAGAACTGGGAATCGCTGGTACAAAATTGGTTTAGCAGTTATTGAATGCAGTTCAGATCGTCAGAGACAGATTAAAGACTGCTCAGAGTCGTCAGAAGAGTTATGCAGATAAGCATTGCAGACCATTGGAGTTTAAGATGGGCGATCATGTGTTTTTGAAAGTATCACGAATGAGGGATACTTCCAGATCCGAGGTATGTTGGACCCTTTGAAATTTTGGAAAGGATCGGGGTTTTAGCGTACGTCTTGCGTTGCCACCGAAACTTGCTCAAGTACATGATATTTTCTACGTGTCCATGTTGAGAAAGTATGAACCGGACTCGACTCATGTTTTGAATATTGAGGAACTGGACGTAGACGACAGGGTGTTGTACGTGGAGAGGTCGATACAGATAGAGGATCGTAAAAGGCTAGTACTTCGAAACAAGACTATCGCCTTAATTAAGGTGATCTGGCAGTATCACGGATCAGAGGGAGCTACATGAGAAAGTGAGGAAGTGATGAAGCATCAGCACCCCCATCTTTTTGAGGACTTGTCAGTTGTTGCAAATTTCGAGGACGAAATTTTTATAAGAGGGGAAGAATTGTAACATCCTGAAATTCGAGCCATTTAAGGGAGGAATGAACATTAATTTCGCCAATGCATTGTTGGTTGATCTCACTCGGAACTGATCACTCCTGAGATATTGACCTTGAGGGGAAAGGCCAATGAGGACAGAACTCGTGTGACTAAAAAAACTTGACACAGGAAAACGACTTCGCCGTGAGACTTGCGTAAGGACGATCCTGTAGTTATGCAGGCTGATTTCAGGGACGACTAGAAGTCAATTCGCGAACAAAAATAATGGGACGACGGGTGATTCCGTCTACTGTTATCGAACTCGCGAATGACCCTATGTCGATCCTTGATAATCGTGTACTTTGAAATAAGAATCGATCCTTCGCAATTTCATGTAGTCAAGGACGTCCATGTGTCGAGAAGTCTTGAACGTGAATTAGCACGAGTCGGTACGCGTGAATCCTTGAAGCCGCCTGTCAGTCTGAGTTGTACCAAAATGGCATTCGGGCGAAATTGACAAGGCATGAGAATCCAATATTGGACTTCGAATTTTCGGGAACGTTCGAGAAGGACTTTTGGACGATGCTTCTTCAACAGTTGACAGTGCCAGTTAAGCCGAGTATTTGGAAAAGGGATTTTCGGACCGAGGAAACAAGCCTACGAGGACGTGGGTCGGGCAAGAACAGTGTGGGCCTCATGCCCAAGGTGGGACAGCCGCCATGGAAGGCTCGAGGCAAGCAAGTGAGCCCGTTGGGCCAAACCGACAATTTACCCTCCCGAGCCCGTTGTCTAACCTTGAGCCGTTTCAAGCCCAATAAATTCCCGAGCCCGTTCCTATTCATTTTCCAGCTCGTTTCCTAGGCCCGCCCTTCATTTTCAGCCCAATGACAGATTGGGAAATGTGCAAGGTGAAAATGACCAAAATGCCCTTGGATATTTTGAAGAAAAGTCAAAAGGAAGAGAGAGAAGATGAGGTCATTTTCTTGGCAAGTGGGGGCAAGCATTAATGGCCTTAATGAGGCCTATCTCCAGCCTTCACTTCACTCTCTCTCTCCTCTTCATCTTTTCCAAAATCGCAGCCCCTCTCTTCCCTAGTTTTCCTTCCTTCTTTCAATTTTTCAGTTCTGACCTTTCACCGAAAATCGAGTTGTTCATTGCATTCCCATTGGAATCTCGGCCCGTGCCACCCACCGTTGCATTCAGAAGACGAAAACCGTTCAGATGGCATCGGCCGTTTGTCGAACGGAGTCGCCGGCCGTCCCGTACGGCCGCCGGAAGTCGCTGCTCGCCGGACCGTCACTGTAGCGGCAGCTCTGTCCAGTTTCGCCTTTTCAGCCATTTTCCTCTCTTTCCGACCCAATCACCGCCCATACCAGCCACAAGTGGTTCCCCCTCGACCCCCAGGTGCCGCCGGTCGCTGGCCCGCCGCTCGCCGGAGCTCCGGGCAGCCCGTTCAACTCGATCGGCTTCTTTCCTCCTCCCGTGCGTCGGTTTTTCGAGTTGCGGTGGGGATTCCGAGTTGTTGCTGCCGTGTTGAGCTCGAGACCGCCTTGAATCGTCGTGGTAGAGGTCCCTGGGTGTCGGGTTCGTCGCCGCCGCCACGTCCGTGTAGCCGGCCCGCTTAACCGGTGAGTTTAGCTCCTAATCCCTATTTAGTGCCTAAACTTGCTTAGGGTTGGTTAGTTAGTGTTAATTTTGGGTTAAGGGGTTTAATTAAGTTGTATTAGCCCTAAGATAGGTGGTTAGATAGTTGATTAAGATTAGATTAGCTTAATTTTGCTTATTAAGCTTAATTGTGCTTAATTTGGTATTAATTGTGTTTTTGTGATAATTAAGCATGATTTGCTTTAATTGAATTGATTAATTGTTTTAATTAATGTTTTATTTAATTTCTGGATTAAATGTTTCAATTAATTGAATTTCGGAAAAATCACTGTTCATAAATACTGTTCACAATTATTCTTCACGAGCACCACTTCATCCGAAGCTAAATTTTGTCTCGAATTTGATGTGCTATTGATTGTTGTGATTAATTGGAGTGCCGATTGTTAATTATGCTCGTGAATATTGATGAAATGCGTGATCGAGTGTTGGTTGGAATTTGGATTTTTGGAATTGTCGAGTGAGATCGCATGACATATTGCGCGGGTTATCTGAAATGGCATGTTGCATGAGCATGAGCACATGAGCGATGTTGCATTCACGACCAAGCAAAAGCAAAGACAAGAATGAACTGTTTGCTGATGTGTTGCATGGTCAGATTAACGTTGATAGCCCGGTTGAGCCGGATGACCGCCAATCCCCATTGGGGTTGTGCCGTGACCATTGGGTCGCCTGACAGTGGTCAGATGCGGGGCTGCGGCAGTGAGCGGGCCTCATGCTCCATAGGGAATGCCGTCGATGGGAGAGAGCCCGTGACGTCGCCGTGCCTCATGGGGGAGGACGATGCACGGTCTTCGACCGGTAGACCGCCAACCATAAGGTTGTGCCGTGGCCCTAGTGGTCGTAATAATCGGAGCATATGTGTGGATCTGAGACATGAGAAAGTTGTGTGAGATGCTCTGATTATTCGCATGCTCTTAATGTTGTGATGATTTATGATACGCACGCATGAGTTGATAGTCGTGCAGGGTGTGGCAATGGCCAGGTGAGATCGCTTGTGACGCGACTCGCATGTGATTGATGAATTGTGTCATCTAACGGCCATGTGCCTTGATTGCGTGTATTGAATAAGATTTGACGTGCAGGGTATGGCAGACAGGGTAAGGTTGCATGCAAACCGATTTTATGATTGTTGGTTTGCCCTGTCTGCTGTTTGCTGGTTGTGGGTTGTTGGGTTGAGTGAGGGGTGGTTCTGGAGAGATACCCCGGGTTGAGTTGGCGTACTAACCGGGGCTTAGGGGAAGAACTCGCTTAGATTTTATCTCAACCCATCGTGGTTAACCATTTTCAGGCCCCTATAATGGCGTACCCGCAATGGAGGATCCTGCCCCGCTCCTCCAGTGATCGACTCGACGAAGACTGAGTCCGATGGGTCCAAGTGACCGTGGTGTTGAACCTGAGGGTTCTTCTTGTTTAATTGGATTAGCCTAGTTTCTTTTTGATTTGGCTTAGAGGATGGATCGGCCCTTTTTGTCGGGCTTGTAATTCAGAAAACGATCATCCATTGGTTAATCCAGTAAATTGAATGATTGAGTAGTTGCTGTTGTTCTTGCTGTTCATCCCTCTATCCCTGTTTGATTGTTTGTTTGTCTGGGGATGGTTCGTCTTCCGCTTGCGCTTAACGAAAGATAAAATGAATGGTCGTCGATGGGTCCTGGGACGTCGCTTTCAATTGACCATGGAGAAGGGGTTGCCGCGAGCTTGAGAGTCGGGGCGTGACATTTACAGTGTATTGACTACAGTTGTTTGCCTCCATTTGGACTCGGTTCACTGGTTTTCAATTGCATTTCAGCAAAGAAGATTGACTACTGTATAAGTTTGGTAAAGTCTGATTTTGCTCATTTTGGCCACATTGCATCCCAAAAGTTGTTTGCACTATAGTTCTCAGTAAAATCGTAACCTTTTAAAGTGAGCTGTCATAATGCCTTTAAGCCTATGAAAGTGACGTCTCAAGACGCGTCATCGATCATTTTTTTTTTTTTCGATTAAACATATGTGGAGGTAATAAACAATTCCTAGTTAACATAGTAATAAGGATAATCAGGAAAACTAATCAGAAAAATACATTTAACAATACAACTTTATTTTTCTACTGATTAAGCCTAAGGTGATGTTTCAGCTATAGGCATTGTGAAGGTTGCTTAGAGTAAATTCAATCTTTAATTTGGATTACAAAACTGCTTTGCATCGAGCCTTCTTTATAAAGATTTGAGTTATGGTAGGGGGGACTGCCGCTACGAAGCACTTGCTTTGCTAGGCTCAGGCCATGGCTTTAATCCAATACGAGTGCGAGCAATGCAATGCCTTGGTTGGGGAAAAGTATAATGTCAAGCTAAAATGGGATGCTTTTACTGACCAAAAGAGATATTAATCTCGCAGATATTTAATTATTTACAATTTCTTGACTACAATTGTCTGCCACTTTTTGGACTCGGTTCACTGGTTTGGAAGGCCACTTTAGCAAAGATGATTTAACTATTGTATAAGATTGGTAAATTATGATTTTCCTCTTTTGACCACATTACATCCCAAAATTTCTTTGCACTATAGTTTTCAGTAAAATCACAACCTTTAAGTGAGCTGTCCTAATGTAGTCTAAATTTATGACGGCTTGAAATTCAAAGTCCTTTTTAGAGGGAATAATCGCGAATCCTCAAAACGGCTGGTCAGTGGGGGTCATAGCAAAATGGCATTAGGGAGAAATTAATAGGGCATGAGGACCCAAGATTGGACTTAGAATTGTCGGGCACGTCCGGGATGGACTTTTCGGGCAATGCTTCCTTGACAGTCAACGGAGTCGGTCGAGCCGAGTTTTTGAGAAAGGGATTTTGGACCGAGAAACCGAGCCTATGAGGACGTGGGCCGGGCAAGAACAGTGAGGACCTCACGCCCAAGGTGGGACGGCCACCGTGGAAGACCGAGACAGTGAGCAAGTTCGTTGGACCCGACCAACCCCTCACCTGTCCTAGTCCGTCATCCAAACTTGAGCCAATTCGAGCCCAACAAATTCCCGAGCCCATTCCTACCCATTTCCCAGCCCGTTTCCTAGGCCCGCCTTTCATTTTTAGGCCAAGGGCAGTTTGGGAATTGTGCAAGGTGGAAATGACCATTTTGCCCCTAGATATTTTGGGAAGAGACAAAAGGAAGAGAGAGATGATGAGGTCATGTGCTTGGGAACATGGTGCAGCCATTAATGGCATTGATGAAGGACTTTGAGCTCTGAATATCTCTCTCTCACTCAGCTAAATCACAAAAAAATCGCAGCTCTCTTCCCCTTGCTTCTCCTTGCATTTTCTGCAGTTTCTGCTTTGGACCTCTCACCAAAATTTGAGTGGTTCGTTGCCTTCCCGGTGGAATCTCGGTCCGAGCAACCTATCAAACTGATCAGCACAGGAAATCCGTACTATCTACGTCGGCCGATCGTTGGAAAGAGTTTTCGGTCGTCCCGTACAGTGGCCTGAAGTCAGCAGTCCTCCGTCCGTCACTGTAGCGCACCCCCTGTGCAGCTTCACTTTTTCTTCCGTTTCTCTCCATTTTTGGTCTACCACTGCCCACACAAGCCACACACACCTCCCCCTTGACCCCCCGGAACCACCAGCCTCCGGCCGCCAGCTTGCCGGAGCTCTGGCCAGCTTGTTTTTGCTCCGACCAGCAGCCTCCTTCCACTGCAGTGCTGTCCTTTGGAGTTTGGGGTTTGAGCAGAGGTTGCTGCTGTGATTTCTGGCCCGGGACTGCCTTGGAGGGTTGTGTTCAAGGTCCTCGAGTGTCGCCATCGCCGTCGCCGCTTTGTCCGCGTCTCTGGCCCGCTTAACGGGTGAGTTTAGCTCCTAAACCCTATTTAGTGCCTAAACTAGCTTAGGGTTGGATTAAATAGTGTTAAGGGATGATTAAGGTGTTTAATTAAGTGTATTAGCCCTAAGATAGGTGGTTAGATAGTGGATTAAGATTAGCTTAGCTTAATCTTGCTTATTTATGCTTAATTGTGCTTAATTATGTCTAATTGTATGTTTTGTGCTAATTAATCATGTTTTCCTTAATTGCTTGATTAATGTGATTAATTGTTTAGTTTATTGATTAAATTAATTTCTGCATTTAATTATTTAATTATTTAATTTTCGGAATTTAATTATTTATTTATTAAATTCTGAAATTACTGTTCATCCGAAAATTAAATTGTGTAATTTCATGTGTCTTGATTTTATGAATTGAATTGAATGTGTGATTGTATGAGCATTCGCATGAATTGTGGGATTTTCATAAAAATGGGCAAAAGTGAATTGTCCGAGAGACACTGGAAATAAATCGTTTTATGAGGAGTGGGTTGTGACAGTGTACTAATGTGATCGTTAAATTGAACCTGCTGTCTCGGGAGAGTATCCCTTGACATGTTTTGGAAAGTGTCGTCTTGGGACAGTATCCCTTGATGTTGTTTAGGCATGTCGTCTCGGGAGAGTATCCCTTGACATTCTTTGAGCATGCAGTCTCGGGAGAGTATCCCTTGACATCCTTTGAGGAGAACCGTCTTGGGAGAGTATCCCTTGACGTGGTTGCACTAATAGACACCGGTGGGAGTTCAGTTGTGGCCCGATGTGGTAGTAATAATCGAGACACGTATGAATGCCAGAGTGCATGAAGTGATCATATCATTATTTATGGCATACACGCATGAATTGATAACGTGCAGGGTGTGGCAATGGCCAAGTGAGATCGCTTGTGACGCGACTCGTATGTGATTGGTGAACTGTATCATTTAACGACCATGTGCATTGCGTGTATTGTGCTAATATATAATGTGCATAGTATGTCATATCGGGTAAGGTTGCATGCAAATCGACTGTTGATTGTTGGTTGACCCTGCTTGTTATTTTATTGCTGATTGCTGTTTGTTGTGGTTGGGTTGTGTGAGGGGTGGTTCTGGAGAGATACCCCGGGTCTAGTTGGGGTACTAACGGGGGCTTAGGGGAAGGACTCGCTGAGATTTTATCTCAACCCGTCGTGGTTAACCTTGGAAGACTATTGTGTCGCACCACCGGTTCCTGGGTCGGGTGCATCTGTATGAAAAGTATGTCACCACCTTCTGGGTGGATGAAGGACCGGGGCAATAGGTACCCCATCGGTTCATAGCGTGGTTCATCCGGCAGGACGACATGCTGCTCGGTCCCCTTCGAGGTTTTGATGGATTGCCCGGCAGGGGCCTTGAAGACGACGATTGGGATCCCATGGAGTTGGACCCTCCTGACGGTGCAGTGGAGAACCTTGCCCCTGCTCCTGCTCCTGCTCCTCCTCCAGTGACTGGCCCAAACTATGATGACCCATACTACGACCCTGTAGAGCCCGAGTCTGACGGGTCAGAGTGATAGTAGCTGAGAATCGAGGGTTCTCTTTGTATAGGTGGATTAGCCGAGCCTAGTTTCTTTTTGGTCAGGCTTAGCGGATGGATTGGCCCCCGTAGTCGGGCTTGTATATTGAAAAACGATCGTCCGTGGGTTAATCCAGTATGAATGTATAAATGAGTAGTTATGTTATCTTGTTGTTCATTCCTCTATCCCTGTGTAATTGTTTTATTGTTTGTTGGACTGGGGATGATTCGCCTTCCGCTTGCGTTTAATGAAAGACTAAAAATGAATGGTTGTCGACAAGTCCTGGGACGTCGCTTTCAATCGACCATGGTAAGGGGTTGTTGCGTCCCGGGGTTCGGGGCGTGACAAAATTTATGGTGCTTGATTATTCTACAGGTGATTTTAATTTATAAGGTTTTCTTCTCTCTCATCAAAGAGACATTTCCTCTATACATTCTCGTAAGGCACTACTCAAATGGCATCAGCCCTATTGACAATCGTCAAGTTCCACCTCTCAAGTACGTACCTGGAAATACCTTAGGGAAACCTATCTTTGGTTTTTTTGTTTCTTTCTTCGTCTTTTTTAATGTTGTTTGCCATTTTCGTTCCAAGTATTTTCTTAAATGGTTTAATTATTATGCTTGGGAAACAGTACACTGTGTTCAGCTTGACATTTCAGTTTCTCATATGCAGATATGAATACTTTTTCAGTCTATCGCACGAAATTCCAGACTTGATGTTTACAACAAATGGAGGCAAAGCGATTTACTTGGCCGGGGAGCAAAAAGAATCAACCAATTTGGTTTGGCTTATTTATGGTTTATGGTTTCTCCATTTTCAACCAGACCACTATTAAACAGCCACGAACATTTCGGCATTTATATCGGTATGATCATTTATATGAAAAATGTGTATTAGACGAGGTGACTGATATTCACTAATTTCTTACTTCAAAATGTTACTTCTATCGAGCTTCAATATTAAACTTGCGATTCGAATTGGGAATCAAAAGCACTCGGATGTAATTTGTGGAGTGGGAGAGAGACAGAGTGACCAGGATCAATTAACGCAGCGACGCTAACACTACTACGCTGATGAGGAATAACAAATTAAAGAAGAGGAATGCTGGCCCAGAAAAAGGAAAACTGTAAAGAGGAAGAACTGCAGCAATGGACGAAGACTCCCCCGACGGGAACAAAATATCGGGGGTGCAGAAGTCGCAGAAGAGAGAGAAAGAGATGGAGAGGGGCAAGCGTGATGGGTTCGCGCCACGTGGTGTTGGACGCTTCCTCCTCATTTCCGAATTCCCTCCTATTTCTTTTTTTCCTGTCATTTTTGCAATAGGAGTTTTGTCACTCGTGGAGCGATTCGAACAACCGCTATTAGGCGTGGGTTGATTTGAAATAATGCTAATTTCAAACCGTGGATAATACATAGCACTAAGACGATCGGTGCACTACCCAAAAAAAAAAACAAAAAAAAAGAAAACTCAAACTGCCAAAGCATCCGAATTATCAATATCATAGAAATTGAACAGCCGGTGTTTACAGGGAAGGACCCATTTGACATTGTGCAGTCAGAGCTAATCAGCACGGTTAATCCCCCAGCATCAGATTTTCAATGGAATTTGCGGGTAGGAGCCCCATCCTTTGCCGACTCGGCAACTTACCCTAACTATTTTTAAAAAATCAGTTATATTGGAGACTCGAATTCTCGCAAATGTTGATAGAAGCCATGCTGTGCCATCAATAACCAAACCAAGGTGACAAAGTTCTCCTTTACTGAGTTGTTGAACATGCGCGTACCGTCGGTTGTGATCTTCCACCTGTCTTTCTTTTCAATACTCTGCAATTTTTTAGCGAGAGCACGCTCATTCGAAAGCGCAGGTTTGATTTGTCTCTTTATCCCATCGACCTGGCTTCCCTTCTAGACCATCAGAGACGAGACTTTTGCACGCGGTTTCCTTCGTTTTGTTCGTCTTGCTCCCATCAGGGAAATGTGCAACGAGGAACTTGTCCATGTCAGCGCAAGTGTATCGGAACCTCCTTTCGCCAAACCTAGTCACTGCAGACATCATATCAAGTTGTTGGGTCATGAGATGAAGCATATAATCTTACAAGACCTTACTGTTTACACGATCAGTCTTAAAGTCGGTACTTTCATTAGTGTCAGTATTGCAACAGAGCTCGGTGGCAACGTGCCATAGTAGAAGGCTCTCATCATACTTGACATCACGGACGAATGGAAGCAAGTTTGTGCAATCTTGCTTTGTTTCAAAATGCTCCAGAGCCCATTCACCTCGAGCAGCACATATCTCTGACACGTCAGCCAATGGCTTCCGTTTCAGCTCATCAAAAATCAGTTCACGTAATTTTTCACTGTATTGTGCTACTCGTCCAGGCTTCAAGTCATCAAACAATTCGCCCAGAGGGATGAGACCAAGGAGTTTCGCTATCCATTTTAGCCACCTTCTCAGCCGAGAATCTATCAAATTATACTGGGAGATTGATCAAGACCACCTAGCACTTAGTATATGCAATGTGAATAGTGAGCTTTCGGATTTAAATATATGAAGGAACTTAATGAAGATTCTTCCTTTAAACGAACTTCTACCATGTTTCTCAGATGTCTATTTTTGCAATTGTCCTGTAAGAGCAAATCAGCACACTGAGAGCTACAAATTTGAGGCCCACAGCTCCAAGGAGCAAGATGTTGGGGCCCGGCAACATATTTATTAAAGCATCGCTGTCCCGCTGAGCAACAACAGACGAGAGCAGGGAACCACGGAATTTACTGAAGCTTGCAAGATATAGAGCACGTGTTCGCTCTATATATTTTATGGTTCCTCCAATAAACACGAGGATGGTTGGGACAACAAGCTTGTTATTGGGGGGATTGGTAAAACACACAGCATGCAGTGCCTAGCTGGAACAAGAGATTAAGCGAGTGCCTACCCCACAGCTCATTATCCACGAGAGCAAAAGCGGTTATGGCATCTGTTCCTCTGAGGTGTAGCAGAAGAAATGGAGCCCAAAATGCCAAAAGGTCACCATATGCAACGACCTTGCAGTTTGAAGTACCAATGATTTGGACTTTGGCAATGAGTCCAAAGGCATACGTAGCAACCGAGTTGGCAACCAAGTAAGCTAACCACGTGAGAGTCTTGATCCACCTGTTTGACCACCTCTTTCGCATGGGTGCAAAAAAGATGAGAAAGACTTGCAGAGATAGGCTCGTAAGGATCGCCCCTCGGAGATTGAGTTTCATCCATAGATTCTGGGCTTCCGCAAGAATTTTTGTTATTCCCATTTGATCCTCTCTCTCTCACGAGATCCTAGAAGGAAATCTATTAGTCAGCATGAGTATTACAGTAACGCAAGAATGGTTGAACGAATATGCAAACTGGAGAAGTGACATCAGAAAAGGTTACTATTAAGGGGGGAGAGTTGACAATACCTTGAAATTTTTTGATGGTCCGATACGAATGAATGTCCTGCTTCATGCAACCAAGGGTCTAGCAGCGTGGTTATATAGGGAGTTCGAGGCAACAAGACTTGAGTTGAGGTCAGCAGGGAGCAGAATAGGCGTCAACCACAAACTCGTGGAGTGTAAATTAAAGGCGTGAAAACCATAGCGCTTTGACTGTTATTAGGGATGTAAATTATATTTTTAATCACACTTTAGCCTTTATCCTTTATCTTTGCTGTTGATAGGGATGTAAATTATATTTTTAAACACACTTTAGCCTTTATTCTTAATCTTTGGCTGTTGATAGGGATGTCAATTTTATTTTTACTCTCTCCTATCTTACACCCCTACTAGTCCCACTTCTTCTTCTTCTTTCTTTTTTATTTTTTATTTCCATTTTTTATTTTCTTTTTTCCTTTATTTTTTATTTTGCTTCTTCTTCTTTCTCACTAGTCGCTAGCCACACGACGGCCACCGACAAGCCAAAGGCAACCTCCAGTGAGCTCAAGCTCTCTCACTAGCCTCGAGCCTCACTAGAGGCACCAAGCTTGCCAGCCTTGAGCCTCGCCAAATCAACGAGCCAAAGGCTCTCACTCACTGATCTAGCCAACCTCAAGCTCGACTTTTGAGATTGTTGATCTGGCAAACTAGCGAGCTTGAGCTCGCTAGAGGTCGCCAGCTGTTGCATGGCTAGTGATTGGCGAGGAAGAAAAAGGAGCAAAAGAAAAAATCAAAAATCAATTTTAAAAAATAAAATCATAAAAAAAACTATTGAAAAAGAGTACTTAGAAGAAAAGATTTTTCTTATTGAACAATAGAAAATATTTTGTGCTCTATTTTCAGGTTTTAGCCGAACATCGGAAAATAATTACATTTAATTGGAAAATGATTTCTTGGAAAGCATTTTTCTAAAACGCCACATTTGCTGTAACATCCTGAATTTCGACCCATTCCGGGATATATGAAATGGTTATTTTATCAAAGCGCTGTTAGTTACGCTTACTGTGAGTTGGCCCCTCATGAGTTAACTAACTATTTGAAAAGGCAATTAAGGATCGATACGCGTATGACTAGTGAATTTAATCAGGGATAGGCCGCTCGACCATAAGGATCAAAGAGGAATAATACCACACTATTGTAGGCCAATTAGCAAACTGAAATAAATCGATTCGGCAAAAGTACGAGGTTGGATTGCGGATGATTCTGCACGACTTCGATATTGACTGCGAACAACATTAAAATGATTTTCTTTTGGCCTTGTACTCAGTGTGAGCAATTAACCCCTCGTGATTACATGACAATCGAGGATCACCCTGATTTGAATATGCATGATCGTGGATTGAAAATCCATCAATCACGGGTCAAATACGCGAGAACCCCTAAACGCCGCCCAAAAGTTAGGTCGTACTAAAGTCACGATTGATCGATTTTAATCACGAATTTTAATCCGGTATCAGGTATTGAACATTTAAGGATGTCGAAAATAAAATATTGGATATTGCCTCATTGATTCTCGAATTTATCTGTAAGCCCGAAAATTATCGGAAAAGGATTCAACGGGCCTAGTTTTAGAGCCAAATATTTGGGAATTTGTGCTTCAAGGGCAAAAAGACCAAAATGCCCTTTCTAGAAGCTTGTTTAGTATTTTCTTTTTCTTTTTTTTCTCTATTTGTCTCTCCTCCCAACTTCCTCTCCACGTTTTCTCTTCCCCCACCCACTTTTCATTTCTCTCTCTTCCCTCATGGGCTACTGTGATTCACCTAAATCAGCCACCCTTGCCGCATGCCAGAGCCGCCTTATGCCACCGGATAGTCCAAGCCGCGTCCTAGCATCGCTCGTCCGTGAGCCGCGCTCGTCACCGCTCTTTCTCACCAAATTGGAACCACCCTGTCGCCGAGACCCATTTTCGTCGCTGCTTGTCTCGATGTTTCAGATATAGGTGCTCGTCGCCCTCGCCACCGCCATCGCGCCCGTGTCGTTGAAATTGCTAAACCGTGAGTCGATTTCCTAATCCCTTAGTTAGAGGCTACTCTTGTTTAGGAGTAGTTTAATTAGTTTAATTATTGATTAGTGCTTTGGATTATGATTATTAGTTTTTAATATTATTTGATTAAGCTTGCTTAGTGTTAATCATGGTTAAAATAAAGTAACTACGGTTAGATTAAATTAACCATGGTTAGATTAAAGTAATTGAGGTTAGATTAAAGTGACCTAAGTTGAGTTAGTTAACCGTAGTTGGGTTAGAATAGTAACCATGATTAGTATTAATAAATATTATTATTATTTTTGGAATAAATAATAATAATTTATTATTTTCGGAAATTAATTAATTATTAATTAAATTATTTTATGATTTCGAATTATTAATATTGTTATTACTATTCGTTTCTGAAAATTAATTATTTTGGGGAAAATAATTAATTGTGATTATTTATGGGAAATGGTTTTAATTGAGTAATTTTGTGGGAAAATTTCTATGGTCTAATTTACTAATGTCAATAGTATTTATATACTACATTATCAAATGACATTGGTTTATTAAAGAATGGTTTTATTAAATAAAATTATTTGGGTTGGATAATTAATTATGGGATTGGAAAATAATTAGTATTTTGTGGGACTTAAATTATTTTACTCGGAACAATCGACTATAGTATTATATGCTTCTCAAATGAGTATCTTGGAGTCTAATTATAGTTTATACTTATTTTGGGATAATTGAGTATTTATAGGAATAGTTGATTGTCGTAATCGTGAGGACACGTGTTTATTTATTATTGAATATTGAGACACGTGGTTGGATATCGGTAATTATTGAGATACGTGATTATTTTGGAAAAGTGTGCAAGTATCGTTATGTTGATTGGTCAGAAATGATTGACAGACTATGACTTGAACTACTAATTGTTACAACTTTCGTGAGTGGTTGGAATGCTGCTGTTGTATGTGACTTGTGGACACTACTACATTTCATTATACGTGTGTCAACTACAATAGCATGCTGCGTGAGCACGAATTATGTTGCATTCATGACCAAGCAAAAACAAAGACAAGAGTGAACTGTTTGCTAATATGTTGCAATGTCAGATTAAAGTTGATGGTCCAATATAGCTGGATGACCGCCAATCCTTTGGAGTTGTGCCGTGACCATTGGGTCACCTGATAGTGGTCAGATGGGGAGTCGCGGTTGAGGCCGGGCCCATGCTCCTTAGGGAATGCCGTCGGTGGGGGAGAGCCCATGACGTCGCCGTGCCGCCTGGTCTACGACCAGTTGACCGCCAACCATAAGGTTGTGCCGTGGCCTTGAGGGTCGTAATAATCGAAGCACATGTGGGCATTGAGATATGAGAAAGTTGTGCTATGCCCTGATTATTTGTATGCTTCTTACTATTGTTATGAGGTGATTGACAGTTTCTGCAGATTACGTGTGCCAAGGCCAGGTAGGGTCGCTTGTGTTTGCATTTGCTTATTAAACTGTCGTCTGATAATTCTGCTTGAGGTGTGGTATATGTTGTTTGTCGAAACTAGGTTGCACGATTAGACTACCCTTGAGGTGAGCGAAATTCCTAATCGAGGCTTAAGATTTTGACTTACTGAGATTTTATCTCACTGATTATTGAATAACCATTTTCAGGTTTGTAGGATGGAGGATAGACATGTGTTACGGCTCGTGGCCGTTTTTGAATGGAGTAGATTAACCCTGGCTGGTTGGTTTCATTGGCTCGATAGAAAGATGCCCGTGGTAAGGGCTTGTACTTGTAAACTTTCTAGGGTTAATTAGTAGATAAATAAAGCGACACTTTGGAATGTGTTATTATTGGGTTTTTCTGCTATCCCTGTTTTTGGAATTAACTGGGGGATTGTGATTCGCTTCTGCATGCGTTGAATTAAAAGATAAAAATAATGGTTGGCGACACGTCCTAGGACGTCGCATCTAAATGACCGCGAGAGAAGAGGGGTTGCCGTGTGCTTGAGGGTCAAGGCGTGACATTTGCTATGAAACGGATGGAACCTTAACCACACTTTAGCCTTTCTTCTTTATCTTTGGCTTTTGTTAGGGATGTGAATTATATTTTTGATCACGCTTTAGCCTTTCTTCTTTATCTTTAACCTCACTTTTAATTCAAGCATCCTCATCATTGATATGAAATTGTAAGAATACAAATTGTGCCAAGATTTGATTGACGACAAAGTTCGGAGAATACAATCACTTCAATAGAACTAAACATAAACAAATTATGCCCAAATTTAATCGACAAAGCAACACTTAGGATAAAGATAACGTTGGAATTTAATTGACGATACGGATTTAGAAACTACAGCTAAGAAACATGTCGGAATTTAATTAATGACGTGAGTCTAGAAATTAAAAGCGCTCTATAGGAAAGTAAAGACAATTGAAAAATAGTAAATTTGTTTGTTTGTGCGCGAGTGCCTCTAAAGAGTACGATGTGTCTATTTAAATTATGCAATAGACTATTATCATCGGAGGTTACAAAGAGAAGTTATAGAAAAGAGGTTACAAATGGTTACTGAACAATTACATTGACTCCATTACCTTGATGCTTTCTCCACTATCTTGACAGTTTATTTGATTGTACTATTTTAATTGTTGCTTTCTTTCACAACATTGACAGTAACTTCTTTGACGGTTGCCTTCGAGATTGTCGACTCTACTTTTTGCCAATTCATTCGGGTTATTGATAATTTTATTTATAAATGACCAAAACTTTGCTCTCATTGACTAAGTTTATCATATGTCGATAATAACCAAAAGTCGGTCATTTTTCTATGTGAACATAAACATCATCTCTTATGGATAATAGAGAGACAAAGAAGTATCATCCTAAAGAAGTCACCAGTGATTTCAAACTTCATCACGCTATCATGTATTTTCGATTGAATAAGCTGATGGGATCTCAATCTAATGCAATTAGACGATGAAGCCAACCGATATTGCTCCCTTTTTTTAACTACATGAATGATGCAGGTCATCGAAATGAAATCAAAAGATAAATATGGATCATAGGGAGAAGCTGAGAAGGATATCTCTTGCCTTTCGCTAGAGAAATGAAAAGGCATCTACTGGTCTGTTTAATCCAATGTATAATTTTCATTTGAACATAAAACGGTTATCTTTAAACTTTCTGAACATTGGAGGTGTCAAGGTGGACACAAAGCCCATTTTTTTAACTCATTTTTCATGGCCAGGTCAAATATGGATTAGCCAAAATGTTTGGAACACATTTAAATGGGCTCAAAAAATAAATGGCTAAGTATAAAAGAGTCTAAATTTACAACCCATTTGACCCATATCCTCATCCTTTATCGCCTTTACTTTTCAAATGGGACAATAGCAACTGTCGTTGGAAGTGTTAACATGATTAGCACGTCAAAAATGAATTATTTACAAAATAAGAGTCATGGAAGCATTAATAAATAAAAAGAAGAAATGAAAAGCAGAGGTGTCATTACTTACCAGGGAAAACATAGCAAATCGCGTGTACTAGGTAAAATGCAATTGTTTTCGACAAATATATATATAAGATGCAATTTGTGGGAAAATTATTATTATTTCGTTCTTCAAGGAAAAGAGCACACACTTTGCCCATAAGAAAGAAAATACAATAAAATCTATAGATTCAGAAATAGATGAGTCCTCCTCCTCCTGCTTCTTCTTCCTCGGACAGAGTTAAATTTTTGCAAAGTAAGAGAGATTCAATTTGATGAAAATAAGAAAAGTTTATAGTTGAGATCAAGAAGTGCTAGCAAATTGATATAATTAAGATACAAGCATACTCACTCAATCCCCTATCAAACCTATATTTGTCGGCTAGAGTTAATCTAGCAAATTAATTAGAAATTCCTTAAAAAAATTAGTGGTTATAGGTCTTCCATTGGCGTAAATATATTTTTACACATTCACCATCGGACTCTTTTGTTGATTCAGGGGAGATGTGAATAATTTTATTGGATTTCATTAGTGATGCCAGGATTATGTAAACATAGTCATCTTATCATTTCATAGATGAGATTAGCAATTGGAAATTGAAATTGTAATATGTTGAATTGGTTTGAAAGGAAAGGAAATGGAACATTTTTTTATTGATTTTACTGGATTAATAATGGTAAAAATAATTAAGAAGAAGGTTCATGGAAGATTTTCCCGAGGGGATATTACGACTTCTTTTTTCTTTTTTTTCTTTTTTTTTTGTGAAGTGTCAAATTTTGATATTTTTATCGTGATTTTCACGGAAATTAAAATTTTTCAAGCCGACATAATTTATAAAAATCTTCCGATCTTCATATATATACTCCTCTTCCTTCCATTCAGATTTATCGAAATTGCGACCGCCGCTGAGTGATTTCCATCTTCGTAGTCGAATTATCGATCACAGGCTCAATCGCCGGAGAAGACACCGATTGGAGCATTGTGGCAACGAGCTGGACCATCTTAGCCGACTGTCTCGCCGACTCAGTGGCCGTCAAATCGCCTCTTTCTCCGATCAATGATGACGCGGTCGGCTCAGCTCCCAGAACTCCTCTCCTTCTGTGCCCTCCGTCGCCCGATTGCAGCCCCTACGAAATCACTAGTAAGCTTTTCTGACTCCCTCGCCGCTCCCTTAGTGCTGGCGGGTTCTATCGTTTTTGGCGTGGGGAATTCATAATTAGTCATGACTATGAGATGAGATGCAGTCGCTCTGTCGCGGGGTTTTTCCTAATTCCGTCGTCTATCGCGTTTGAATTCTTTTTGTCCTTGATTTGTTGAAGCATACGAGTCAGACCATCATCTATTAGTGGCTTAAGTAGCTGTCGAATGATTCATGTTAATGGGATGTGGTGGTTCATGTGCATGTGTGTGTCCTTTTCACCTCGAGTGCCCCCCCATTATTACTTGCTTAAGCCTCGAAGAGGAATTATTCGGTGCCTTCGTTACGGTGATGAGTGACAAAAAATTCTGTCTGCTGCAGTTAGTTTCGCTCAGATATACGAGGCACTATTTAGATGCTTTGTCAGGATTGCAAAGTTGAGAGATTTTATAAAAAAGGAGATTGGTAAGACAATCACGCATGTGTAGACTTATAGTTACATGGAGTTTTGCTCGGAGCTATTAAATGAATTACATGTGTAGGAGGGCATAATGAGGCACTACATTAGTACTAGTGAATTACAACGGTTGGAAGTTGATGAGCAGAACGTTACTAAAGAGGCCCTGTAAAATCCTCTCTAGTGAGGATGCAGTTATTAGGGTAAGTTAGGTCCCCTTCATTTTGTAATTGGGTGTCGAACTCCAAAGAAATGTAATTAGGTAAAGTTGTTGATTACTATACTCTTTTAATATTTTGGTAATGTTATGTTTGCTCAATGGGAGGATAAGAACGTGCATATTTCTAAGCTATGTACAAGTTAAGCAGAGCTATCGATTGTGGTGTTCGGAATTAAATTTACCTATTGTTAGTAGAGAAATTACAATTGACAAGTCTCACATACTTTTGGGTCAGAGTAATTGTGGCAGTGTTTATAAAAGTTTGGATAATTGTTAGCTCAAGATGGAGTTGCTATAAGAAACTCCTAAGTTAGAGGGTACTTGCATGGTAATTGACACACATAGTAAGGCTCCACCTATAGAGCCTGTGGAGATTGAAGTTGCTAAGTTTGACAAGGCCCAAGTTTGATATTTTGACACCTATTCATGTGTAGCGGTTAATGTTGTTGGTTAAGTTGTTGTCTTGATAAAGTCCCCAGTTTCGGTGAAATGACATCTTTATGGCGGTTGAGACCATGAGGGGCTGTGGGAATATAATAGTTAATAAGGTCAGCAAAGTGATTGTGACTTGACTCAAATATTGAGCCAAGATAATATAAGTCTCAAACTTCAGCCCATGGACGAAACTTGATCTAATAGTGCACAAAATGCAGCCCGATGTTTGATCTTGGATGTGACAAGCTAAAAGAGTTGGCGACTAATTTTCCTAAAAAAAACAAGGAATTCAATTTTAGAAGAGCCCTTTGAGGGAGAAATGAACGTTAATTTCGCCAATGCATTGTTGGTTGATCTCACTTAACCGATCACTCCCGAGATACCGACCTTGAGGGGAAAGGCTAATGAGGACAGAACTCGTGCGACCAAAGAACTTGACCTGGGAAAATGACTCGACCGTGAGACTTGTGTAAGGACGATCCTGTACTAATGCAGGCCGATTTCAGGGACGACTAGAGATCGATTCGCGGATAGAAATAATGGGACGACGGGTGATTCCATTTACTGTTATCGAACCCGCAAACGGCTCTATGTCAATCCTTGATAATCGTGTACTTTGAAATAAGAATCGATCCTTCGCAATTTCATGTAGTCAAGGACGTCCATGTGTCAAGAAGCCTTGAACGTGAATTGGCACGAGTCGGTTACGCGTGAATCCTCGAAGCCGCTTGTCAGCTTGAGTAGTACCAAAATGGCATTCGGGCGAAATTAACATGGCATGAGAATCCAAGATTGGACTTCGAATTTTCGGGAACGTCCGGGATGGACTTTTGGATGATGCTTCCTCGATAGTCGACAGTGTCAGTTGAGCCGAGTTTTTGGGAAAGGGGTTTACGGACCGAGGAATCGAGCCTATGAGGACGTGGGCCGGGCAAGAACAGTGAGGGCCTCACGCCCAAGGTGGGATGGCCACCGTGGAAGACCGAGACAACGAGTGAGCCGTTGGGCCAAACCGATCGTTAACCCTCCCGAGCCCGTTGCCTAAACGTGAGCCAATTCGAGCCCAACAAATTCCCGAGCCCGTTCCTATTCATTTTCCGGCCCGTTTCCTAGGCCCGCCTTTCATTTTCAGCCCAAGGGCACATTGGGAAATGTGCAAGGTGGAAATGACCAAAATGCCCTTGGATATTTTGAAGAAAAGTCAAAAAAGGAAGAGAGAGAAGATGATGTCATGTGCATGGGGACTTGAAGCAGCCATTAAATGGCCTTAATGAGGCCTAAGACCAGCTCTCATCTCTCTCTCTCCTCCTCTTCAGCTCCTCCAAAATCGCAGCCCTCTCTCCCCTTGTTTCCCTTGCTTCCTGCAAATTTCAGCTTCTGACCTCTCACCGAAAACTGAGTTGTTCATGGCCTTCCCGGTGGAATCTCGGCCGTGCCACCTATCAAAATGTTCAGCACAGAAATTCAGTACTTTTGGCATCGGCCGATCCAACGAAAGGAGTCTCCGGCCGATCCGTACGGCCGCCGGAAGTCGGCTGTTCCCGACCGCCTACTGTTCAGCGCCCCTACTGTCCAGTTTCGCCTTTGCTGCTGTTTTCCTCCATTTCCGACCAAATCAACGCCCATCCTAGCCTCCAACAACTCCCCCTCGACCCCCTGGTGCCGCCGGTTGCCGACCCGCCGCTCGCCGGAGCTCCGGCCAAGCCGTTTTGCTCCGATCAGCCCCTGTCCTCCTCCTGCAGTGCTGTTTTCTGAAGTTCAGTGGGGAATCCGAGTTTGTTGCTGCTATGCTGAGCCCGGGACCGCCTTGGAGTGTCGTGGGAGAAGTCCCCGGGTGTCGGGTTCGTCGCCGCCGCCGCGTCCGTGTCGCCGGCCCGCTTAACGGGTGAGTTTAGCTCCTAAACCCTATTTAGTGCCTAAACTTGCTTAGGGTTGGGTTAATTAGTGTTATTGTTGCTGATTAAGATGTTTAATTAAGTGCATTAGCCCTAAGATAGGTGGTTAGATTAAGGGTTAAGATTAGATTAGCTTAATCTTGTTAATTATGCTTAATTGTGTGTTATGTGCTAATTAAGCATGCTTTGCTTGATTAAATTGATTAATTATTTTAATTAATTGATTTATTTAATTTCTGCATTTATTGATTAAATTATGTGATTTCTGAATTAAATTATTTAATTATTAAATTCGGAAATTTCACTTATTCATGTGCACTATTACACATTCACGTGCACTCACGTGCACTCATCCGGAAGTGAAATTGTGCATAATTTCATGTGCCTTGATCATATGAAGTGAATTGGATGTGGCATTGCATAAGCATCCGCTTGAATTGTGTGATTTTCACAAAAGAAAGAAAATGATTTGTCCGAAGGACAACGGAAATGGACCGCCTTTATGAGAAAGAAAGTGATTTGTCCGAGGGACACTGGAAATGGACCGCTTTTATGAGAAAGGTGGGAAAAATGGTTTGTCCGAGGGACACTGGAAATGGACCGCTTTTATGAGGAAGGACTTGAGATTTTAAATGCAAGTGTATTGCAAGTATGTGTGCATTGGCTACAATAGTCCGAATCACCGAAGGGAGGGCACGGAAGGGCACGGTTGCGCCTTTGCGGAGGAGGGCGCCGTAGCGCCGTTGCGCCTCGGAGGGCACGGAAGAGGCACGGTTGCGCCCGTGGAGGAAGGGCGCCGTAGCGCCGTTGCGCCTCACGGTTGCGCCTCGCGGAGGAAGGGCGCCGGGCGGAAGGGCACGGTTGCTCCTCTGCGGAGGAAGGGCGCCGTAGCGCCGTAACGCCTCGGCCTGCACGGAAGGGCACGGTTGCGCCTCTGCGGAGGAAGGGCGCCGTAGCGTCGTTGCAATAGCACGGAAGGGCACGGTTGCGCCTTTGCGGAGGAAGGGCGCCGTAGCGCCGTTGCACCTCGGCCCAATGGAACACGTGTGGATACCAAAGTGTACGAGAAACATTGCATCATCAGTTTCGATTATGCATGAGGTGATCACATCATGATTTATGGCATGCACGCATGAATTGATAACGTGCAGGGTGTGGCAATGGCCGGGTGAGATCGCTTGTGATGCGACTCGCATGTGATTGATGAATTGCATCATCTAACGGCCATGTGCATTGCGTGTATTGTGCTGACTTATAATGTGCGTGGTATGGCATACCGGTAAGGTTGCATGCGAACCGACTTTTGATTGTTGGTTGCATTGCTTGTAACGTGCGGGGTATAGCATACCGGGTAAGGTTGCATGCGAACCGATTAATTGTTTATTGGTTGCCCCTGTCTGTTGTTTGCTTGCGGGTTGCTGGTTGTTTGTTATTGGGTTGAGTGAGGGGTGGTTCTGGAGAGATACCCTAAGTTGAGTTGGTGTACTAACCGGGGCTTAGGGGAAGAACTTGCTGAGATTTTATCTCAACCCATCGTGGTTAACATTTTTCAGGCCCCTAGAATGGTGCACCCGCAGTGGAGAATCCTGCCCCGCTTCTCCAGTGATCGACCTGACAGAGTCGAGTCCGATGAGTCCGAGTGACCGTGGTGCTGAACCCGATGGTTCATTGTGTACAGCTAGATTAGCCTAGCCTAGTTCCTTTTTGGTTTGGCTTAGAGGATGGATCGGCCCTTTTGTCGGGCTTGTAAATGAAAACGATCCTCCGTTGGTTAATCTAGTAAATTGTATAAATGAGTAGTGATGGTTGTTCTTGTTGTTCATCCCTCTATCCCTGATTGATTGATTGATTGTTTGTTGGACTGGGGATGGTTCGTCTTCCGCTTGCGCATAACGAAAGATTAAAATGAATGGTCGTCGACGAGTCCTGGGACGTTGCTTTCTATTGACCAAGAGAAGGGGTTGTCGCGAGCTCGAGAGTCGGGGCGTGACATCCCCGTCGGTTTTGGTATCAGAGCGAAGTCGAGACTTGGAGTGATAAGGTGCGTGAGATTTTTGGGATAGTGAGATAGGGATGGCTTTTATATTACGTGCCCGTGATTGTTTTTGTGGCCTTGTGGTTTGGCTTTGTGGTGGCGGGTTGCTCATAGTCCGAGTGATGAGCAATCCCGAGCAGAGAGAGCCCCCTTAGGCGTAGGGCGCGTCTAGTCGACCCGGTGCTAGAGGTAGCGTGCGGCGAGATCCTAGGTTAGACGGGATCCCGCCGGCACTAGAGACCTTGTTAGGGCAGCATGCTGAGTGCTGCTGCTGTGGTCCTTGTGGTTTCTCTAGTGAGAGGAGAGGTCTGTGAGAGACCGATACCTAGACTGGTAGAGCAGTTCCTGAGACTGAAGCCACCAAGGTTAGTGGCGTGGGTGACCCTGAAGCTGCGACCCTTTGGATAAGGGATAGTGAGAGGACTCTTTCAATCTTTGGGTGTTCGAGTCGACAAAGTGCCTTTGGCGGCTTATCGCTTCAAGGTAATGCCATTAAGTGGGAAGCCTCTCAAGGAAGAGTGTTCCCCTAAAGGCACGGTTCGGACATGGGGTGCCTTTTGAAGCTTTCAATGGGAAGTGCTTCTTAGACAGTGCGAGAGAGTCAAAGATGGCAGAGTTCCAATAGTTTTGTCAGAATCAGATGTCAGTGGATCAGTATGAGGCGAAGTTCGCTGAGTTGGCCAAGTAATAGCCGAGGTTGGTAGAGAACCCTGTGGATAGGGCGAGACGTTTTAGAGATGGCTTGAAGCCAGAATTGAAAGCCAGCTGGTGCCCTTGAACTTAAAGAGTTTTGATGAGATGTACGAAAGGGCCCAGATGATAGAGAAAGAATATGATCGAGAGGGCGACCGCATCTGGCTCGCGGTTCGTGCCTAATAGAGACAATCGTCGGTTCAGAAAGGGACCGATGATGGGGCGAAGGAATCCCATTCCACCCAACAGAAAGAATTACGTGGGAAAGCCGATCGCCTGAAACTAGGTCGTGAAGAAGCCATTGCATATGGTAGATTGTCATGGAAAGTCAATTCAATTTAACCCAGTAGTGGGTGGTCGTTTTGAGTTTGTGGGAAATAGAGGAGAACCCTCCGTTCCTCTGATTTCGTCACTCGAGGTGACTCAGTTGTTTGACTATGGATGCCGAGGGTATTTGGCATTGGTGGCAGACACGATGGTGAAAGGATCAAAGGTAGAGGACATTACAGTGGTACAAGAGTGCATGGATGTGTTTCTCGAGAAATTGCTAAGATTGCCTCCAGAGAGAGAAATTGAGTTTGTGATTGAGTTGGCCCCTGGGATTGAACTAATTTCCAAGGCGTCTTATAGGATGGCCTTGTCAGAATTGAAAGAACTGAAGGTTCAGACGCACTGGGACGAGCGTCTCCTTGGGGAGTGCCGGTACTATTTGTAAGGAAAAAGGACGGTTTGTTGAGATTGTGCATTGATTACCGACAGCTTAATCAAGTGACGATTAAGAACAAGCATCCGTTGCCAAGATTGATGATTGTGTTCATTGACGATATCCTAGTATACTCGAGAGTCCCGAGGATCAAGAGAAACACTTGAGATCGATCGCAGACCTTGAGGAAGCATGAACTTTATGCTAAGTTAGCAAGTGCGAGTTTTGGCTATCTCGCGTGGCATTTTTAGGGCATGTAATTTCAGGTGAAGGGATCGTCGTTGACCCGACTAAGATCGAGGCGGTCATGAATTGGCCGAGACCTATGACGGTAACTGATATTCGAAGTTTCTTGGCATTGGCGGGATATTACAGATGTTTCATGGAGAAGTTTCTTTGCGATAGCCATGCCATCGACGAGGTTGTTAAAGAAAGAGGAGAGGTTTGATTGAACGGACAAGTGCGAGCATAGTTTCCAAGAGCTCAAGAGTAAACTGTCTTGACATTCTAACAATACCGTATGGTCCTAGTGGGTACGAAATCTACAGTGACGTGTCGGATAAAGGACTAGGCTGTGTGTTAATGCAACATGGTAAGGTGGTTGCATACGCATCCCGACAGTTAAGGCCTCACACGCATCCCGATAGTTAAGGCCTCACGAGCTTAACTACCCGACGCATGATTTGGAATTAGCGGCGATCATCTTTGCCTCATGTTCAACGATGATGGATGGAACTTCTTAAGGACTATGATTGCGAGATTTTGTATCATCCGGAAAGCGAATAAAGTGGCAGATGCGCTCGCGAAAGTCGACAATTGCACGATGATGAGAGTACGAGAATGGATTCTCTTGGAGGAGTCGGGGACTCAGATTTTAAAATTGAGGTTGGCCATCTTGCTAGTCTAATGGCCACTCTCAAGGTGGAACCCAAGATGCAAAGTAGGATTAAGAGTGCCCAAGCGATGGATTCTGAAATTCTTAAGATCCTGCAAATGGATCAGGCAAAGAGAAAAGTAGACTTTCAAGTGTTCAAGGATGGGACATTGAGGTTTCAAGGGCGATTGTGCGTTCCGAAAGATGCAGAACTTAAGGAGTGGTACGGTATGAAGTTGGACATTGCAAAGCACATGACTAAGTGTTTGACTTGCCAACAAAGTAAAGGCTTAGCATTGTAAGCCTGGTGGACTGCTACAACCTCTTGAGATTCCCAAGTGGAAGTGGGAACACATTACCATGAATTTGTGATGGGATTGCCAAGGAGTCATCAAGGCAATGACTCGATTTGGGTAGCAGTTGACAGATTGACAAAGTTAGCTTACTTCGTTATGGTAAGAAAAGATTTTACGTTGGATAGGTATGTAGAGTTGTACGTACATCAAATTGTGCGCATACATGGAGTTCCAGTGACGATCACATCTGACCATGATCCTAAGTTTGTGGCAACTTTCTAGAAAAGTTTGCAGTTGGCCTTGGGGACGAAACTGCAGTATAGTACGGCGTACCATCCACAAACGGACGATCGATTAGAAAGGATTTGAAGAAGTATTCGAAAACCTTTAGTGCGATAAATGACATTTGGTTTGCACTAATTTTCATGTGGTTGAGGCGAATTCTTGGTTTGGTTATTAAATGGACGTGAAAGGAATATTGAAAGAAAAATCGGTGGTTTGTGGAATTCGGATAGCGATTTGATGGAAATTCAGTGAATCGGATTTCAAGTGTCGATAAGTGACTCCGTGGAAATGAACTCATGAGTTAACGAGCTGGAGAAAGTCTTGCATTTGAGGTGCTCAGACGAGGTTAAAACCGTGAGGCTTGGTATGGGACAAGCCAAAGCGGATAATACCTCTGTGAGATGGTGCATGTCTAAAAGGGACTAGTAGTGGTGCAGTTCGAAGATGCCAAAACGACTGATCCGACGAGGGCGGGGAGTGGTCGCTGGGGCCAGAGTGCCTGAGCAAGGAGCGACTCCCGGCAGGCTTCTAGGATGTCGAAAGGGGCAGAAATGAATTAAACTACACACTGTGCAAAAAGAGAGTACTTGTGGGATAAGATTTTATCGAAATGGTATAGCCGCAATGTGATCAAGTTTGTGGAACTCCAGTTTATAGAACGAGATTAGAGAACGGGGAATCGCTTGTTCAAAATTCGGTTTCGCAGTTATTGAATGCAGTTCAGATTATCTGAGTCAGACTAAAGATCGCTCAGAGTCGTCAAAAGAGTTGTGCAGATAAGCGTCGTAGACCGTTGGAGTTTAAGGTGGGCAATCATGTGTTTCTGAAAGTATCGCCGATGAGGGGTACTTCCAGATTTTGCAAGAAAGGAAAGTTAAGTACGAGGTACATGTTTTAGCGTACGTCTTGCGTTGCCACCGAAACTTGCTCAAGTACATGATGTTTTCCACGTGTCCATGTTGAGAAAGTATGAACCGGACCCGACTCATGTTTTGAACTTTGAAGAACTGGACGTAGACGACAGGGTGTCGTACGTGGAGAGGCCGGTTCGGATAGAGGACTGTAAAGAGCAAGTGTTTCGAAACAAGACTATCGCTTTGGTTAAGGTAATTTGGCAACATCACGGAACAGAGAGAGCTGCATGGGGAAAGTGAGAAAGTGATGAAGCATCAGCACCCCCATCTTTTGAGGATTTGTCAGTGGTTGCAAATTTCGAGGACGAAATTTTTGTAAGGGGGGAAGAATTGTGACATCCTGAAATTCGAGCCCTTTGAGGGAGAAATGAACGTTAATTTCGCCAATGCATTGTTGGTTGATCTCACTCGGAACTGATCACTCCTGAGATACTGACCTTGAGGGAAAAGGCTAATGAGGACGAACTCGTGCGACTAAAGAACTTGACCTGGGAAAACGACTCGGCCGTGAGACTTGCGTAAGGACGATCCTCGTAGTCATGCATGCGATTTCGGGGGACGACTAGAGGTCGATTCGCGGATAGAAATAATGGGACGACGGGTGATTCCATATACTATTATCGAACCCGCAAACGGCCTATGTCGATCCTTGATAATCGTGTACTTTGAAATAAGAATCGATCCTTCGCAATTTCATGTAGTCAAGGACGTCCATGTGTCAAGAAGTCTTGAACGTGAATTGGCACGAGTCGGTTACGCGTGAATCCTCGAAGCCGCCTGTCAGCTTGAGTAGTACCAAAATGGCATTCGGGCGAAATTAACATGGCATGAGAATCCAAGATTGGACTTCGAATTTTCGGGAACGTCCGGGACGGACTTTTGGATGATGCTTCCTCGATAGTCGACAGTGTCAGTTGAGCCGAGTTTTTGGGAAAAAGGGTTTACGGACCGAGGAATCGAGCCTACGAGGACGTGGGCCAGGGAAAATCAGTGTGGGCCTCACGCCCAAGGTGGGACAGCCATCGTGGAAGACCGAGACAAGCGAGTGAGCCGTTGGGCCAAAATCGATCGTTAACCCTCCCGAGCCCGTTGCCTAAACGTGAGCCAATTCGAGCCCAACAAATTTCCGAGCCCGTTCCTATTCATTTTCCGGCCCGTTTCCTAGGCCCGCCTTTCATTTTCAGCCCAATGGCAGATTGGGAAATGTGCAAGGTGGAAATGACCAAAATGACTTTGGATATTTTGAAGAAAAGTCAAAAAGGAAGAGAGAGAAGATGATGTCATGTGCTTGGGGACTTGAGAAGCCATTAAATGGCCTTAATGAGGCCTAACACCAGCTCCTCATCACTCTCTCTCTCCCTCTCTTCAGCTCCTCCAAAATCGCAGCCCTCTCTTCCCTTGTTTCCTTTGCTTCCCTGCAAAATTTCAGCTTCGACCTCTCACCGAAAATTTGAGTTGTTCATGGCCTTCCCGGTGGAATCTCGGGCCGTGCCACCTATCAAAATGTTCAGCACAGAAATTATTACTTTGGCGTCGGCCGATCCCGAACGGAGCCTCCGACCGATCCGTACAGCCGCCGGAAGTCGGCGCTCTCCGACCGCCTGACCGTCAGCGCCCCTGTGTAGCTTCGCCTTTGCTGCTGTTTTCCTCCATTTCCGACCAAATCACCGCCCATCCCAGCCACAACAACTCCCCCTCGACCCCCAGGTGCCGCCGGTCACCGACCCGCCGCTCGCCGGAGCTCCGGCCAAGCCGTTTTGCTCCGATCGCCCATGTCCTCCTCCCGCAGTGCTGTTTTGTGAAGTTCAATGGGGGAATCCGAGTTTGTTGCTGCTATGCTGAGCCCGGGACCGCCTTGGAGTGTCGTGGGAGAAGTCCCCGGTGTCGGGTTCGTCGCCGCCGCCGCGTCCGTGTCGCCGGCCCGCTTAACGGGTGAGTTTAGCTCCTAAACCCTATTTAGTGCCTAAACTTGCTTAGGGTTGGGTTAATTAGTGTTATTGTTGGATTAAGATGTTTAATTAAGTGCATTAGCCCTAAGATAGGTGGTTAGATTAAGGGTTAAGATTAGATTAGCTTAATCTTGTTAATTATGCTTAATTGTGTGTTATGTGCTAATTAAGCATGCTTTGCTTGATTAAATTGATTAATTGTTTTAATTAATTGATTTATTTAATTTCTGCATTTATTGATTAAATTATGTGATTTCTGAATTAAATTATTTAATTATTAAATTTGGAAATTTCACCGCTTTATTTATTAAATTCGTTCACGATTACACGTCACGACACGTTCACGTGTGTAATTTCACGTGCACCGTTCATCCGGAAGTGAAATTGTGCATAATTTCATGTGCCTTGATCATATGAAGTGAATTGGATGTGGCATTGCATAAGCATCCGCTTGAATTGTGTGATTTTCACAAAAGAAAGAAAATGATTTGTCCGAAGGACAACGGAAATGGACCGCCTTTATGAGAAAGAAAGTGATTTGTCCGAGGGACACTGGAAATGGACCGCTTTTATGAGAAAGGTGGGAAAAATGGTTTGTCCGAGGGACACTGGAAATGGACCGCTTTTATGAGGAAGGACTTGAGATTTTAAATGCAAGTGTATTGCAAGTATGTGTGCATTGGCTACAATAGTCCGAATCACCGAAGGGAGGGCACGGAAGGGCACGGTTGCGCCTCTGTGGAGGACGGGCGCCGTAGTGCCGTTGCGCCTCGGAGGGCACGGAAGGGCACGGTTTCGCCTCTGCGGAGGAAGGGTGCCGTAGCACCGTAGCGCCTCGGAGGGTACGGAAGGGCACGGTTGCGCCTTTGCGGGAGGAAGGGCGTCGCGGAGGGAAGGGCGCCGTAGCGCCGTAACGCCTCGGCTCGCACGGAAGGGCACGGTTGCGCCTCTGCGGAGGAAGGGCGCCGTAGCGCCGCCCCGCAATAGCACGGAAGGGCACGGTTGCGCCTCGCGGAGGAAGAGCGCCGTAGCGCCGTTGCACCTCGGCCCAATGGAACACGTGTGGATACCAAAGTGTACGAGAAACATTGCATCATCAGTTTCGATTATGCATGAGGTGATCACATCATGATTTATGGCATGCACGCATGAATTGATAACGTGCAGGGTGTGGCAATGGCCGTGAGATCGCTTGTGATGCGACTCGCATGTGATTGATAAACTGCATCATCTAACGACCATGTGCATTGCGTGTATTGTGCTAACTTATAACGTGCAGGGTATGGCATGCCGGGTAAGGTTGCATGCGAACCGATTATGTGAGGTTTATCGTGCAGGGTATTGTATACCGGGTAAGGTTGCATGCAAACCGACTAATTGTTTGTTGGTTGCCCCTGTTGTTGTTTGCTTGCGGGTTGCTGGTTGTTTGTTGTTGGGTTGAGTGAGGGGTGGTTCTGGAGAGATACCCCGGGTTGAGTTGGTGTACTAACCGGGGCTTAGGGGAAGAACTCGCTGAGATTTTATCTCAACCCGTCGTGGTTAACCTTTTTCAGGCTCCTAGAATGGTGCACCCGCAATGAAGAATCCTGCCCCCGCTTCTCCAGTGATTGACCTGACAGAGTCGAGTCCGATGAGTCCGAGTGACCGTGGTGCTGAACCCGAGGGTTCATTGTGTACAGCTAGATTAGCCTAGCCTAGTTCCTTTTTGGTTTGGCTTAGAGGATGGATCGGCCCTTTTGTCGGGCTTGTAAATGGAAACGATCCTCCGTTGGTTAATCTAGTAAATTGTATAAATGAGTAGTGATGGTTGTTCTTGTTGTTCATCCCTCTATCCCCGATTGATTGATTGATTGATTGTTTGTTGGCTTGCGCACGGGATGGTTCGTCTTCGCTTGCGCATAACGAAAGATTAAAATGAATGGTCGTCGACGAGTCCCGGGACGTCGCTTTCTTCGACCAAGAGAAGGGGTTGTCGCGTGCTCGAGCTTAATTTCGCTTTTAATATTATTTAATTAATATTTATATTAAAAAATAAAGTTTGGCCAAAACGGCGTCGTTTTGGGCTTATTTTGCCACATCAAGACCCAAAATGATGTCGTTTCGACCTTAGATCATCGAAAAAATGCCATGTTAGCATTTTAGCCGGATTTTCTCGCCGTTGGCAATTGATTAATCCTTTTTGGTCTGATTTTGGCACTTAAGTGTACCTTTTGTAACTTTTGGCACTTAAGTGTCCTCTCGTGCCAAGTTTTGGCACTTGGGCTGTACTTATGCCGAAGAAAATTGATCCCTTAACCTGTGCATTTGTCTTCCAATTCCAATAAAAAATGACCTGGTATTTTTTTTTCTGTTGTGATTTAATGTTGTAGGAGATAAGAAAGTTCATAAACCACTACAATGAAGTGAAAGCAGTCATTGCCGCTAACAAGGAAGGCGGTCGGCTAAGCATTATCAAACTGCGACCTGAATCTATCGCCAATGAAAAGAAATAACTCACAGTAGGGAGATATGCATGTATCTTTTCCTCGTGCCATTGCTTTCATCACTTTGATTGCATTTTGGACATCATTTGAGCAGGATATCACAATTTTTGTATGTTCCGTGGTAGAAGCATTGCAGTGGTATGAGCTCCATTTGAAACTTTTTGCTGACTGTGGTGGAACCTTCCTATTCATTCTTCTTTTCTAAAGAATTCATCATTAGAGAAGTTTATGAGCAAATCATTGTAATCTAGTTAAATGGTCAAAGATTGGGAAAAATTCAAAGCATTTCCAGATCATGGAAGAGCTCCCTAATATTTATAAAAGGAAGATTTAGATCCCAATTATTGATATTCAGTTGACCATGATGCATCTCTTGAAATAGCATGTTTACGTGATCAAATAGTCATGAGAAATAATTAAATAGGTTTGTAAGGATAACGTATATCTTTCCTCAAAACATATGTGACCATGTTTATTTAATAAAATTATTCTCTTATAATTGAGAAAGATCCAATTTGATATGATTTTTTTTATTTATAAATGTCTTAATACGTCTCTTTTACGTTACTTTCAACACGAAAGTAGAAGTCATAGTCATTATTGTTTCTTCAATTTTAAATAAATCAAAGTTAAAAAAAAAACTTCAATTGGCACACCAAAGAACTTTTCAAATGTATGTTTATCAAACAATATTTCTCCCAAAATTTTGCATCCCAATGCATTATTCAATTTTAATTTATCAAACGGTATTTGCATTTCACCAAACTTTTTTAGGCTAAAGGCCTTTCCATTTCCCCAGGTACATTTCCCCAAAGCCGAACCAAATGGGGCTGATATGGAGTATCGGAAAAAGTATGACATGATTGGGACATCAAACATAAATTATTTACAAAATAGGAGTCATGTTAGCATCAAATAAAGAAAAAGAAAAGAAAAGGAAGGAAAATAGAAATGACTTGAACATACCAGCAATATCAATTTCACAGATGAGATTAGCATTTGGAAATTAAAATTGCATCAGTGGAATTATTGTAGAAGAAAAGTGTGATCAAATGGGCCTGCTTATCGATGATTTCATATGCCATCGGTGCACGGAAGATTTTAATTTTTAATTTTTATTATTTTGGTCCTGGTGTATGGAAGATTTTAATTGCACTTTCGAAAGGTCTGTTAACTCATGAATAATTAGTTCAAAGTAATCATACTAACAAAGCATTGACTAATTTCACAATTTCATATAATCCAAAAATAGGGTCGAAATTTAGGATGTCACAAAAAGATTGAATTGGCATTACGTCAAAAAGTTTATGACTGAATTGATACAAATATAATAGATTTATGACTTTTCTGACACTTTTCCTTTAATAATTCAACAGTCAACATGATGCAGCCTTTGCTTGGTCTTTTTCATGGGAGCCTGGAAATGGTTTGTGGAAGCAGAAAGCTGATGCAGCTTTCCGTTTGTATATTAGTGTGTTCGTTTCGATTATATCGTGTTTTATAGTCTGACCATTTGATTAACTTTGAGGGAGTCTTTCTAATTTATAGAAGATGGAGTCTTTCTTTGAGGAGACGCCCGATGCAATTCCCAACTCTATGTTGGACGCACCTATCGTAGAGTTTCCGTCCGGTTCAGAAAACCCTTTCACTAAAGGAAGCAGCTTCATTAAGTTCTTCCAAATATTCAAATCCGAAAGCTCACCATTTGCATTGCATATACTAAGTGCTAGGTGGTCTAAATCTGTCTCCCAGTACAATTTGATAGATTCTTGGCTGAGAAGGAGGCCAAAATGGATCGAGAAACTCCTTGGTCTCATACCTCTGGACGATTTGTTTGATGACTTGAAGCCTGGACGAGTAGCACAATACAGAGATGAATTACGTGAACTGATTTTTGATGTGCTTAAACGGAAGGAATTGGCTGCAAATAATAGGGATCTCTCGATGGAGATATGTGCTGCTCGAGGTGAATGGGCTCTGAATCATACTAACATAGGGCGAGTTCCCAACGGCTTGCTTCCATTCGTCTGTGATGTTGTTACTGTGGCACATTGCCCCCGAGCACTGTTACAATATTGACAGCCACACTGAAGAAAGTAGGAACGATCGTGAAAACAGTAAGGTCTTGTCAGATTATATGCTTCATCTTATGATCAAACAACCCGATATGATATCTGCAGTTCCTGGGTTTGGGGAAATAAGGTTCCGATGCACTTGTGATGAGATGGACGATATCACCAGCAAAATGAGCTCTCATGGGAGCAAAACGAACATAACGAAGAAAAGTGCCTGCGAAAGTCTCGTCTCTGTTGGTCGAGAAGTGGTGCCAGATCCAAGGGATAGAGAGACAATCAAATCTGTGCTTCGTAAAGCGCGTGCTCCCGCTAGAAAATTGCTGGATATTGAAAAGAAAGACAGGTGGAAGATCATGAGTGAAGTATGGGTGGAATTGCTGGGTTATGCTGCGGCTCATTGCCGTCCGTATGCGCATGCTCAACAACTCAGTAAAGGAGGAGAACTTGTCACCTTGGTTTGGTTATTGATGGCACAGCTTGGCTTCTATCAACATTGCGAGGAGTCGAGTCTCCAGGAACCTCCGAGCAAAAGAGAAAACACCAAAAAAAAAAAAAAAACAGTCTCCAGAAACTTCTGACCAAAAAGAGAAAAAGTCTCCAGAAACCGACGGAAAAGAAAAAAGTCACTCCCGAGGAGAGGGCTTCCACATTCCTTTTCATTTGCCCGAGATGCCCGAGATGCCCGAGATGATGCCGCCCATGATGATGGCGCCCAAGACGATGCCCAAGATGCCCGAGAACTGAGAGAACTGATTTGATTGGTTGAAAATAGTAAGGGTAAGTTGCGGAGTCGGCAAAGGATGAGGCTCCTTCCCGCAAAGCCTGTCGAAAATCTAATGTTGGGGGATCTCACCTTTTTACACCTTTTTTGTCGCTTTTTCTTGTAATAAGCGGGTTGATCTGCTTTGCCTACACAAAGTCAAAAGTCTCATTGTAACATCCTAAAAATCGACCCAATTTTTGAGATTTTATAAAATGACAATGTTAGTCGAATGCCTGGTTAATATAAATATTCCGAACTATTTGTTTTTGAGATAACAGATTATAGGGAGGCGCTGATAGTAAGCGATACACATACAACTCGCAATTTCGAACAAGAAAGAATCCTTTGACCATGTGGACTTGGGCAGGAACGATATTCTCTAGTACTAGACTATTAGGGAAACGGAAATAAATCGATTCGACAGAAGTACGAAGTCGGGTTGCGGGTGATTTCCGCATGACTTCGATATGAACTACGAACGACGCTAAACCGAATCATTTTTATCTGGTACTTGGGATTATCAATTGAGCCCCCGGGATTACAAGACAATCAAGGGACGTCCCTAACTCGAGAATTGGTGTAAACGTGGATCAAAGAATGGTTGAACAAAGGTCAAATGTGAGGAAAAGTCCTAAAGGGACGCCTGAAGTCCAAATTGTATTGCGGCCGCAATTGACTCAATTTAGCCTCGATTTTAATCCAATTTTTGGGAACCGACTTCTGAGGGATGTTAGGACTAAATATTTGGACATCGCCTCATTTAGTCTTGGGTTTTCCGTTGGACTTTAAAGTGTCAGAAAAGGAAAATTTGGATCGAGTTTTGAGCTAGTAGGTGGGCCGGCCCAAGACCGACAGCCCAATGGGCCTTGCACCCATCCAGCCCGGCCCAAGAGGGGCCCAAGCTAGCCCATTCTCTCCTCGCTTCTCAGCCCATGGGCTTCTCTTCTTGGCATTTTCTTTTGATGGCCTAAGTGGGTATTGTTTGGCTTTGTTTTGCTTGTTCCCCATTGGTGCTTGAAGCAAGTGAGCTAGCCACTTGCCTTGGCTTCTTGGACAAGTTTTGACTCTCTCCCTCTCTCTCTCTCCATTCCCCCATCTCAGTCGCCCCACCTCAACTCTCTCTCTCTCTCTCTCTCCCTCTTTTCTTCCTTTTCTCTCCTTTTTACTACCCTTGCTGTTTGCCGCCGGTAACCACCCTTACCACCGTTGTCGGAGCTGTTGCCATTGTCTAGCGTGAAGCCACCGACATCCGAAAGCCAGCCGCTCATCGTTGGCCACCCTAGATCCCCACCGGTCACCCGTTCGGCCGCCCAACTACCGCTGCTGCCTTTTTGCCTGAACAGTGCTCCGGTGCTATTTTAGCCAGTTTCAACCACTGTCCATCGTCCGTCGCCTTCCTGAGCTAACCTAATGTAGCCCTCACTCTTGCCTTCGCGCTAGTGCCACCGGATTCCCGAATCAAGTGAGTTAATTTCCTAATCCCTTGTTAGGGGTTAATCTTGCTTAGGTTAGTTTGATTAGCTTAAATTGCGCTTGGTTAATGATAGGTTAGCTTATTAATTATGGCTTATTACATTAGTGTTGTCACGCCCCGACCCTCGAGCACGCGGCAACCCCTATTCTCTCGTGGTCATTTAGATGCTACATCCCAAAACCCATCGTCGACCATTATTTTTATCTTTTAATTAAACGCATGCGGAAGTGCAACACAATCCCCCAGTCAATTACAAAAGAAGGAATAACAGGAAAACCTAACAAGAACACATTCAAAAGTGTTGCTTTATTAACTAACTAATTAACCCTAAGAAGTTTACAAGTACAAGCCCTTACCATGGGCATCATCCCATTGAGCCAATGAAACCAACAAGCCAGGGTTAATCTACTCCATTCAAATACGGCCAGAAGCCATAACACGTACCGGTCTCCATCCTATGGACCTAAGAATGGTTATATAATAACCAATGAGATAAAATCTTAGTAAGTCAAAATCCTAAGCCTTAGTTAAGAATTTCGCTCCTCTCGAAGGTAGTCTAACATGCAACCTAGTTTCGGCAATCAACATAATACCACACCTCAAGCAGCATTATCAGACGACGGTTCAATAAGCAGATGCAAACACAGGCAACCCTACCTGGCCTTGGCACATGTAACTTGCAGAAACTGTCAATCATCTCATAATAATATTGGAAGACATGCAAATAATTAGAGCATTGCACAACGTTCACATATCTCAATGTCCACACGTGCTCCGATTATTACGACCCTCAAGGCCACGGCACAACCTTATAGTTGGTAGTCAACTGGTCGTAGAACAAGCATCGTTCTTGACCTAGAGGCATGGCAACATCATGGGCTCTCCCCCACCGACGATATTCCCTAAGGAGCATGGGGCCCACCCACTACCGCAACCCTGCATCTGACCACTATCAGGCGACCCATTGGTCACGGCACAACCCCAATGGGGATTGGCGGTCATTCAGCTATACCAGCCTATCAACTTTAATCTGACTATGCAACAAATCAGCAAACAGTTCATTCTTGCCTTTGCTTTTGCTTGGTCGTGAATGTAACATAATTCGTGCTCACGCGGCATACTATTGTAGTTGACACACGTATAATGAAATGCAGTAGTGTCCAGGAGTCATGTACAACAGCAGCATTCCAACCACTCACGAAAGTTGCAACAATCAACAATTCAAGTCACAGTCTGTCAATCAATTTCGACCAATCAACATGACGATACTTGCACACTTTTTCAAAATAATCACGTACCTTAATAATTACCAGTATCCAACCACGTGTCTCAATATTTTATAATAAATATACATGCGTCTAAATATTCAATAATAAATAAGCACGTGTCCTCACGACTACGACAATCAACCATTCCCATAAATACACAATTATCCCAAAATAAGTATAAACTATTATTATACTCAAAGAAACTTATTTATGAAGCATATAATACTATAGTCGATTATTCCAATAAAATAATTTGACTCCCACAAAATACTTATAATTATTTCCAATCCCATAATTAATTATCCAACCCAAATAATTCCATTTAATAAAACCATTCTTTAATAAACCAATGTCATTTAATAATGTAGTATATAAATACTATTGACTTTAAAAAATAATACCATAGTAATTTTCCCACAAAATTACTCAATTAAAACCATTTCCCATAAATAATCACAATTAATTATTTTCCCCAAAATAATTAATTTTCAGAAATGAATAGTAATAATAATAATAATTCGAAATTATAAAATAATTTAATTAATTAATTAATTAACAATTCCGAAAATAATAAATAATTATTATTTATTCCAAAAATAATAATAATATTATTAATACTAATCACAGTTACTATTCTAACCCAACTACGGTTAATTAACCCAACCAAGGTTACTTTAATCTAACCACGATTACTTTAAGCTAACTACAGTTACTTTAATCTAATCGCGGTTACTTTATTCTAACCATGATTAACACTAAGCAAGCTTAATCAATAATAATAAAACACTAATAATCATCATGCAAAGCATTAATCCAAGCTTAGACTAATTAAACTACTCCTAAGCAAGATTAACCCCTAACTAAGGGATTAGGAAATCGACTCACGGTTTAGTGATTCCAACGACACGGGTGCGACGGCGGCGGCGAGGGCGACGTGCGGCTACATCCGAAACATCGAGACAAGCGGTGACAAAAATGGGTCTTGGCAACGGGTGGTTCTGATTCGGTGAGAAAGAACGGCGACGGGCGCGGCTCACGAATGGTCGATGGCAGGACGTGGCTTGGACTCTCCGGCGGCATATGGCGGCTTCGATACGCGGCAAGGGTGGCTAGTTCAGGAAAACACAGCAGCATTGTACGACCTAACTTTCGGGCGGTGTTTAGGGGTTCTTGCGCGTTTGACCCGTGGTTGATAGCTTTTCAATTCACGATCGTGCATATTCAAATCAGGGCGATCCTCGTTTGTCATGTAATCATGAGGGGTTAATTGCTCATGCTGAGTACAGGGCCAAAAGGAAATCGGTTTAATGTTGTTCGAAGTCGATATCGAAGTCGTGCGGAGTCACTCGCAATCCAATCTCATACTTTTGTCGAATCGATTTATTTCCGTTCGCTAATTGGCCTGCAACAGTGTGGTATTATTCCTCTTTGATGCTTATGGTCGAGTGGCTTATCCCTAATTAAATTCACTAGTCGTACGTGTATCGATCCTTAATTGCCTTTCTGAACAGTTAGTTAACTCATGAGGGGCCAACTCAGAGTAAACATAACTAATAGCGCATTGATAAAATAACCATTTCATATATCCCAGAATGGGTTGAAATTCAGGATGTTACAACTCTTCCCTCCTTATAGAAATTTTGTCCTCGAAATTTGCTGAACTTCCAATATCCTTAAACAGATGAGGTTACTAATGCCTCATTGCATCCTCACTCCAGATCGTTCTTTTCGTACTCTGATATTACCAAATTACTTCCAATTCCTTTTTGGTTCCCATAGGTTATGCATTATCCGATTTTGCCAAAAGCAACTTTGCTGTCACCTCCCGGTTTCGAATCCTCAATTGGTCCTGTAGAGCTTTATCCCACATACCACTATGCCGAGGCACTGGTAGTGTCCAAATCTACATGTCCCTCTCATTGACGACACCTTAAGGAAAACGTAACACTGAACTTAATAATCCAATAGTCTTAATCTTTTGTCCGTATTGCTTTTCTGGCGATTTTGCGTTGTCATTAGCCTGTCCCTAATATCTTAACAACATCCACTCACTGCCAACAATCTCTGGACCAAGGATTGTCCTTTCTCTGATCTTGTTCCAATGATTGGAGTTCCACAAACTTGACCATACTTTGATTACATTCTTCTAATGATAATCTTATCCTTGAAAGATTCTCTTTTTGCTCAGTGCGTAGTTCAGTTCATTTCTGTCCCTTTCGACCTCCTAGAAGCCTGCCAGGAGTCGCTCCTTGCTCAGGCACTCTAGCCCCAATGACCACTCCCTGCCCTCGTCGGATCAGTCGTCATGGGCATTTTCGAACTGCACCACTACTAGCAAAAGTCCCTTTTTGACATGCACTATCCCATAGAGGTATTATCCGCTTTGGTTCGTCTCATACCAAGTCTCACTGTTTAGTCTCATCTGAGAACCTCAAAGTTCGAAACTTCCTCCAGCTCGTTAATTCATGAGCTCATTTCCACGGGGTCACTTATTGACACTTGAATCTAATTCACCGAATTTCCATCAACTCGCTATCCGAATTTCACAAGGCACCGATTTTCCTTTCAACATTCATTTCAAGTCCACTTAATAACCAAACCAAGAATATCACCTCAACCATTTGAAGAAATCCTTACTAATACCTCAAGAAGAAATCATCGATAATGCTATTTCCCCACTTATCCATCTAGCATCAAGGGATAATTAATTCTTAATCCCCCCGGAAACAAAAATCCATTTCTCAAATCCCTATTTTAATTATCTCTCGAAATAATCCAATGACCTCGATTGTCAGGACTCGTAAGCAACCAGTCTTCCTTGTTGCCTTACCACGCAATCAAATCCCTTATACGTCACCTCACTGTAGATCTCGTAATCTTCGATACTAGACCAAACTCTCAAAACTGGTGCGGTAATCAGCTTATACTTAAGCTCTTAAACATTATGCTCGCACTTATCCGTCCATTCAAATTCTTATGTCCTTCATTAACATTCACGTCAAAAGCGTAGCTATCGTAGAGAACCTTTCTACGAATCATCTGTAATAATCTACCTGACTTAGAAAACTTCAAACCTCTGTCACTGTCATAAGTCTTGGCCAATTCATGATTGCCTTGATCTTGATAGATCCACAGAAATTCTTCGTCCAAAATCACTCGACCCACAAAAGCTACGCGAGTAAGTCCAAACTCACACGTAATAAACTTGGCATACTGTTTATGCTCTCAAATTGTCTATAGCACTACCCTCAAGTGCTATTTGTGTTCCTTCGAATTCCTCGAATATCCTAATATATCATTCATGAACACAATTACTAATTGATCCAAATATGCCTTAATCACTCAATACATCAAATTCATAAAAACAACCAGCGCATTAATTTATCGAACCGGCAGTATGGTAATCTCGTAGTGACCAAATCACACGCGATATGTCATCTTTAGTTTATCCTTATTTTCAGTCCTCAACTACTGATAGCCTATCCTTGGGTCTATCTTGGAACATATCAAAGCTCCCTAAAGTGTGTCAAACAAGTAATCTATCCTTGGTAATGGATGCTTGCTCATGACCGTCCCTTGGTTAGGCTGCCGATAATCAATGCATATGTGCAACGATCCATTCTTAATTCCTTAACTAACAAATTAACCACAATTGTCCAACGACCTTTGCAACCTTCGTCCAATAAACGAGTTACTTCCAACGACGAATTCAAAGGGATCTAGGGTCCTCCTTGATTCCAGTAAACACGAAACTAACCCCACCTAATGGGTTAAATTGGATTACCTTCCAATAGCAATCCATTGTAACTCGATACTTAGTAAGCCAATCCATTCCAACAATCACATCGAAATCGAACATTGCCAATACAATCAAATCGATCATTTCCTCTTGATCACCAATGACCATCGTACAATCTGAACATCCTACTGCATACAACCTCGTCCTTTAACTGGGTCAATCTATTAAGAATCTCTTCCAAAGATTTCGGTCTTAACCTTTCCAACTTAATAAAGTATTCCGCTAAAAACAAATGCGTGGCTCCCAAACCACTTAATGCATAAGCAGCATGATCACATTGGAAGTTGTACCAATAGTCACAGCTTTCGAATCCAACACTTGGCATCCCAATTATATACCGATTTTTCCCAACACTATTCCTCTTATCATTAGCTTTTTCCCAAGCCCATGATTATCCATATAAGATGCAAACCATGATCCAGATGCAACTGCTCATTCTGCCACATCTTTTCAATTAGTCGGGCTCCATTGTACAATCCATCATAGTCCTTTAGGTTCAGGGGCACCAACCGATCCTTAATTTCCGATTTCTAACTATGCTCGACCTTCTGACTCGGTCTATCAGATTCCCAATCATTCTTTGTACAAACTTCGAGAGCTTCGCAAACTTAACCTCCTATTGCATGACCGACAAACGATTCTGACGAAGTTGTAGGAATTCAATTACTTTCTGCTCCTGTGTGCACTAAAAAAAGTATCCTCCGTTGAACACTTCGTCGACAGTACTCCACTCGAGGACAGTACCTTTGGGAAAAACCCTTCCTTGGGTTACTTCCCACTACGTGCTAACATTACCTTGCAATTGGTACTCCGCCAGGGCTATCTTATCTTCCTCTGAGCATTCTAACAATGCGAACACTTACTCCAATTCCTTGATCTAGAGGGTTGCGACCTCAGGATCACTCGCCCTAGCGGACTTGGATGACTCAAACTCTAGGAATTGTTCAACCAACTTAAGCATCAACCGATCATCAATCCCTTTTCCAACCAATGGAACTTGCTAGGCGAGACAGCATCAACAACGGCGGCGGCAACAACAACAACAGCTTGAATCTAAGCTTGCTACCCTATCTCAATACCCAAGGCTTCTAACGCCTATAGGATTTCATCATATCTAGGATCCCTTAGTGCTCTTCCTTTAGCACTAGCTCATCCTTTGATTGTCCCTTCCTCAAGGGCTCTCGAATCAAAATTGTTCATCTAATAGAATTATCACAAAAACCTTATTTCCAATTCCACAAGGAATTAGAAACCAAAACGACCTGCTTACAACCAGAGAATCAAATAAACAAGCACAAGCAAGGGGTGTTTTCCTAACTAACTATCCCAAAACCCATCGCACCTTATCACTCTGTACATTGACTAGGGTCCGATACCAAAATCGACGGGGTTGTCACACTCCGACCCTTGAGCACGCGGCAACCCCTATTCTCTTACAGTCATTTAGATGCGACGTCCCAAGACGTGTTTCTAACCATTATTTTTATCATTTAATTAAATGCATGCGGAAGCGAAACACAATCTCCCAATCAATTACAAAAGCAGGGATAGTTAGAAAAACCAACAAAAACACATTCAAAAGTGTTGCTTTATTAACTAACTGATTAACCCTAAGAAGTTTACAAGTACAAGCCCTTACCATGGGCATCATCCTATCGAGCCAATGAAACCAACAAGCCAGGGTTAATCTACTCCCTACAAATACGACCACAAGCCGTAACACGTACCGGTTCTCCATCCTACGGACTTGAAAATGGTTATACAATAACCAATGAGATAAAATCTCAGTAAGTCAAAATCCTAAGCCTCGGTTAGGAATTTCGCTCCCCTCGAGGGTAGTCTAACAAGCAACCTAGTTTCGGCAATCAACACAATACCACACCTCAAGCAGCATTATCATACAACAGTTCAATAAGCAGATGCAAACACAAGTGACCCTACTTGGCCTTGGCACACGCAACCTGCAGAAACAGTCAATCATCTCATAATAATATTGGAAGACATGCAAATAATCAAAGTATTGCACAACGTTCACATATTTCAAAGTCCACACGTGCTCCGACCTTCAAGGCCACTGCACAACCTTATGGTTGGCGATCAACTGGTCGTAGACAAGGCATCGTCCTCTACCTCGAGGCACGGCGACGTCATGGGCTCTCCCCTACCGACGGCATTCCCTAAAGAGCATGGGACCTGTCCCACTACCGCGGCCCCGCATCTGACCACTGTCAGGCAACCCAATGGTCATGGTACAACCCCAATGGGGATGGGCAGTCATCTGGCTATACCGGGTTATCAACTTTAATCTGACCATGCAACACATCAACAAACAGTTCATTCTTGTCTTTGCTTTTACTTGGTCGTGAATGCAACATAATTCGTGCTCACGTGGCATACTATTGTAGTTGACACACGCATAATGAAATGCAGTAGTGTCTAGGAGTCACGTACAACGGCAACATTCCAACCACTCACGAAAGTTGTAACAATCAATAGTTCAAGTCACAGTTTGTCAATCAATTCCGACCAATCAACATGACGATACTTGCACACTTTTCCAAAATAATCAGGTATCTCAATAATTACCGGTACCCAACCACGTGTCTCAATATTTAATAATAAATATACACACGTCTCAATATTCAATAATAAATAAGCACGTGTTCTCACAAATATGACCATCAACCATTCCCATAAATAAGCAATTATCCCAAAATAAGTATAAACTATTATTATACTCAAAGATACTTATTTATGAAGCATATAATACTATAGTCGATTATTCCAATAAAATAATTTAACTCCCACAAAATACTTATAATTATTTCCAATCCCATAATTAATTATCCAACCCAAATAATTCTAAAAAGTGAGGGGAGCCTCGCTCGCGGTGGGTGAGGGCTTGCAGGCCCTCGCTAGCCTCACAGTTGGCCATGAGGGGCGGCCACCCTAGGCGAAGCTGCCCCTCACCCAGCTATCTATGGATGTTACTGGTGGCCGGTCGGCCACCGATGAAGAGGAAGAAGAACCATAAAAAAGGAAAAAAGAAAAAGAAAAAAAGAAAATGATAAATGACGAAATTACCCTTGATCGTCGGAAAGTTAGGTCCTTATTTGAAATAGACATAGCTACTTCAGGCCCTTATTTGAGAAAGTGATGGTACTTCAGGCTTTTATTTAAAATATGGTCCACTTCGGGCCCTTATTTGAGAAAATGTGGGCATTTCGGGCCATTTTTTGGAATTTTCCCTACTTTAGATTGAAAAGTGCTAGCAATTTGAGATAATGATTAACTAACCCTGCATTGAGAGAATATCATTCACAAGCAGACCCGCGTATGTCCACCATCTGATCTATTTTTGTAGGCTAGAGTTAATCTAGCAAATAAATTAGAAATTCCTTAAAAACTAGTGTTTATTGTTAGATTTTTCGCCAACCTAAATATATTTTTACACATTCACCATCGGACTTTCTTGTTGATTCAGGAGAGATGTGAACAATTTATTGGGTTTCATTAGTGATGCTGGGATTATTTGAACTAATCCATCTTATCATTTCATAGATGAGATTAGCAAGTGGAAATTGAAATTGTCATATGTTGAATAAGTTTGAGAGGAAAGGGAACATTTTTAATTGATTTTACTGGATTAACTATGGTAAAAGAAAAATAAGAAGAAGATTCATGGAAGATTTTCCCCAACGGATATTACGACTACCATTTTTTTTTTATAAGTGAAGTGTCAGATTTTAACATTTCCATCGTAATTTTTATGGAAATTAAAATTTTCAACGGACATAATATATAACGAAAATTCCAAAAAAGGGCCCGAAGTCGATTTTGTTTTAAATAAGGGCCTGAAGTGGCCATGATTATTTCAAATGAAGGCTTAACTTTGCCAGTCACCAATCGGCTATTACATCCTGAAAATCGACCCAATTTTGGGATTTTATAAAATGGCAATGTTAATCAAATTCCTGGTAAGTACAAATATTCCAAGCTCTATGTTCTCGGGATAATGGATTACAGGGAGGCGCCGATAGGAAACAATACGCGTACAACTCACAATTTCGATTAGGAACAAACCCTTCGACCATGAGGACCTAGGCAGGAATGATATCCTCTAAGTACTAGACTATTAAGGAAACGGAAATAAATCGATTCAGCAGAAATACGAGGTCAAATTGCGGGTGATTTCCGCACGACTTCGATACGAACTACGAACGATGTTAAACCGAATCCTTTTCATCTGGTGCTCAGGATCATCAATTGAGCCCCCGGGATCACACGACAATCGAGGGACATCCCTGACTCGAGAATTGACGTTAACGTGGATCAAAGAATGGTTGACCACGGGTCAAATGTGAGGAAAGTCCTAAAAAGGCGCCCGATAATCCAAATTGTACTACGGTCGCAATCGACTCAATTTAGCCTCGATTTTTAATTTGATTTTGGGAACCGACTTCTCAGTGATATCATGACTAAATATTTGGACGTCGCCTTATTTATTTTGGGATTTTCCATTGGATGCAGAAGTGTCAGAAAAGGAAAAATTGGATTGGGTTTCGGGCCCGTGGGTGGGCCGGTGTAACATCCTGAATTTCGACCCATCTCGGAATATACAAAATGGTTATTTCTCGATGCACTGCTAGTCACGACTACCTTGAATTGATCACTCAATGGTAACTGACCTATTTAGAAAGGCAATTAAGGACCGATATGCGTACGATCAGTTAATTCAATCAAGGATAGGCCGCTTGACCATAAGGATCAAAGAGGAATGATACCACACTGTTGTAGGCCAATTAGCGAACGGAATAAATCGATTTGGTATAAATACGAGGTCGGATTGCGGGTGATTCTGCACGACTTCAATATTGACTACGAACAACGTCAAACCAATTTCCTTTTTGGCCTCGTAGTCAGCGTGAGTAATTAACCCCTTGCGATTACATGACAACCGATGATCGTCCTGATTTGAATAGCACGATCATGGATTGAAAAGCTATCAACCATGGGTCAAACGCATGAGAAATCCTAAAAGTCGCTAGGTAGTTTAGGTCGTGCTAGAGTCATAATCGACGGATCTTAATCTTGATTTTTGATCCAGTTTCGGGTATTGAACTTTCAAGGATGTCGAGATTAAAATATTGGACGTTGCCTCATTGATTCTCGAATTTATCGGTAAGCCCGGGAATTATTGGAAAAGCATTCAACGAGCCAAGTTTTGGAGCCAAATATTTGGGAATTTGTGCTTGAAGGGTAAAAAGACCAAATTGCCCCTTTTTAGAAGCTTGAGTAGAAAGTTGTTTTCTTTTCTTTTCTTTTTCTTTTTTCTTTCTTTCTCTCTCCTTGCCCCTCAAGTTTGAGCAGCCCCTTCCCCACGTTTCTCTCTCTTGCTCCCCACTCTCCCACTCTCCCACGTTTCCTTCTTTCTCTCTTTCTCCCTTTCTCTTTTGTTCTTTTATGTTTTGCTTCAAGAACAGTAGCTTGTGCTGCTGTGTTTCCCCCAAATCAGCCACCATTAGCTACCGTCCTTGCTGCCTTGCTGCCATCGAAGAGCTGCCGAACCATCACCGGACCGCCACCCCCTTTCCTCTATCTCTTTTCTCTTCCTTTCTCTTCCTTTTCTTGCTGTTTTTGCTGCTTTCCTGCCGAAAACCACCCTTGATGCAGTTGCCGGAGCCGCCACCATCGCCCAACGTGTAGCTACTAAAGTCAGGGAGCTAGCCGTACCCCGCCGCCCACCCCTGGTCGCCGCCGATTGCCCATACGGTAGTTTCCTTTGGTGTTCCTCTATTCCGTGTGAACAGTAACTCCGGGGCTATTTTGGCCTGTTTCGACAACCGTTTGTCGTCCGTTGTTGTCCCCGAGCTTACCCCTCGTAGCCCTCGTCCCCCTCTACGCGCCGTTGTCACCGGATTTCCGACCCAAGTAAGTTAATTTTCATATCCTTATTTAGGGGTTAATCTTGCTTATGGGTTAATTAGTGTATTTGTGATTAATTCAGGTTGATTGGTTGATTATGATGGTTAATTAAGGTGGACTAGAGTTAGTTAATTGACCATAGTTAGTAATAAAGTAACTAAAGTTAATTAATTAAAGTAACTAAGGTTAGTTTTTAATGTAACCAAGGCTAGATTTTAATCATGGTTAGGTTAAATTAACTATGGTTGGGTTAATTGTTTAACCAAGGTTAGGTTTAATTATTTTTATTTATTTAATGAATTTCGGATGAATTTACTGTTCATAGTTATAGTTCACGTGTGCTGTTCATCAACACTGTTTATGATTACTATTCACAGCATTGTTCATACGGAAGCAAATTTTAGTCTTAATTTGATGTGCCCTTGATTGTTATGGCTTGTTGATTTATTGATTGTGAATTATTTCCGAGAGTTGGGGAATTATAGCTGGTTGTCGATTAGTTGGAATTGAATTTCGGTTTGTCATAATTTTCACAAGTGATTTGATTGTACTGCATGACATTATACCTGTGTCAACTGTAATAGCATGTTGCGTGAGCACGAACTATATGTGCATTCATGATAGAGCAAAGAAATAAACGAATTGATTGATGATGTGTTGCATGGTCACATTAAGAGGAGAGTCCGGCGCTGCCGGTAGACCACCAACCCTTGGGGTTGTGCCATGGCCTTTTGGTCGTCCTGACTTCGGTCGATTGTCTGATAGTGGTCAATTGCGGAGTCACGGTAGAGGCTGTCAGTGGGGGAGAGACCATGACGTTGCCGTGCCTCATGGGGGAGTACAATGCCTAGTCCATGACCCTTGGACCACCAACCATAAAGTTGTGCCGTGGCCTTGGGGGTCGTAATAATCGGAGCATGTGTGGATGTGAGATGTGAGAAAAATGTGTGCAATGCTCTGATTATTTGCATGCCTTTTAATGTTGTAATGATTTAAATGATAGTTCTGCAAGTCACGTGTGCCAAGGCCAGGTAGGGTTGCCTATGATTGCACCTGTGTATTAAACTGTCTTCTGTTATCATTTTCTCTGAGGTGGTGTTGGTTGATTTGATGGATTAGGTTGCATGTTAAACTCCCAAGGCGAGCAAAGTTCCTAACTGGGGCTTAGGACTTTAACTTGCTGAGTTTATCTCAACCCGTTGTGGTTAACCATTTTTAGGCCCGAAGGATGGAGAATTGACGTGTGTTACGGTTCATGGTCGTCTTTGAAGGGAGTAGATTAATCCTGGCTTGTTGGTTTCATTGGCTCGTTAGGAAGATTCCCGTGGTAAGGGCTTGTACTTGTAAACTTCCTAGGGTTAATCAGTAGATAAATAAAGTAGTACTTTTGAATGTGTTCTTGCTAGGTTTTCTTGCTATCCCTGCTTTTGTATTTGACTGGGGGTTTATGATTCGCTTCCTCATGCGTTTAATTAAAAGATAAAAATAATGGTCGGCGACGCGTCCTAGGACGTCGCATCAAATGACCACGAGAGAACAGGGGTTGCCGCGTGCTTGAAGGTCGGAGCGTGACAGCCGACTCGAGACCGGCGGCCAAATGGGCCTTGCGCCTACCCAGCCCAGCCCAAAGGGAGCCCAAGCTGGCCCAAGTTCCTTTCCCTCCTCAGCCCATGGGTTTCTCTCTTTTGGCCTTTTCCTTTTGTGCCCAAATAGGCATTGTTTATACTTGTTTTTGCTTTGTTTTGATTGGCTATTGAACAAGTGGACTTGCCCACTTGGCTTGGCTTTTTGTTCAAGTTTTTAGCAGCTCTCTCTCTCCTCCATTCCCCCTAGCAGCCGCACAAACCCAGCCCCTCTCTCTCTCCCTTTTTCTCTTCCTTTCTTGCTGTCTTTACTGTTTTCCTGGCAGAAAACAACCTTACCGCAGCCACTGGAGCCGCCACCACCGCCCAATGGGTAGCCACTAAAGTCAGGGTGCCGACTGCACACCGTCGGCCGCCCGTACGGCCGTTTCAGCCGGTATTCCTCTATTCCGCGTGAATGGTAACCCCGGGCTGTTTTGGCCCATTTCGGCCACCGTTTGTCATTCGTTGTCGTCCCCGAGCTTACCCCTTGTAGCTCTTATTCCCCCTTACACGCTGGTGTCACCGGATTCCCGACCCAAGTAAGTTAATTTCCTAATATTTGTTTAGGGGTTAATCTTGCTTAGGGGTTATTTAGTTTAATATTTGTGCTTGGTTAATTATGGGTTAGTTTGTTAATGGTGGCTGAGTTAATTAAGGTTGACTAGGGTTAGTTAATTGACCATAGTTACTAATAAAGTAACTAAGGTTAGTTCTTAAAGTAACAAAGGTTAGATTTTAATCATGGTTAGGTTAAATTAACTATGCTTGGATTAATTGATTAACCATGGTTAAGTTTAATTATTTTTATTTATTTATTTAATTTCAGACGAATTTACTGTTCATGTCACTGTTCATACGGAAGTAAATTTTTATCTTAATTTGATGTGCTCTTGATTGTTATGGCTTGTTGAATTATTGATTGTGAATTTTTCCCGAGAGTTGGGGAATTATACGTGGTTGTTGATTGGTTGGAATTGAATTTCTTCGGTTTGTCGTAATTTTCACGAGTGATTGAATTGTATTGCATGACATTATACGTGTGTCAATTATAACAGCATGTCGTGTGGGCATAAATTATGTTGCATTCACAACCAAGCAAAAGCAAAGACAAGAATGAACTGTTTGCTGATGTGTTGCATGGTCAGATTAAAGTTGATAGCCTGGTGTAGCTGGATGACCGCCAATCCTTCGGGGTTGTGCCGTAACCATTGGGTCACTTGAGAGTGGTCAAATGTGGGGTTGCGGTAGTGAGACGAGCCCCATGCTCTTTAGGGAATACCGTCAGTGAGGGAGAGCCCATGACATCGCCGTGCCTCAAGGTAGAGGACGATGCCTGGTCTACGACCAGTTGACCGCCAACCATAAGATTGTACCGTGGCCTAGAGGGTCGTAATAATCAAAGCATGTGTGGGCAGTGTGATTTGAGAAAGTTTCATGCAATGCACTGATTATTTGCATGCCTCTTGTTGTTGTTGTAAGGCAATTGACAGCTTCTATAGGTCGCATGTGCTAAGGTCAGGTAGGGTCGCCTGTAATTGCACTTGTTTATTAAACTATCTTTTGCTGTCATTTTCTCTGAGGTGGTGTTGTTTGATTTGATGGTTTAGGTTGTATGTTAAACTCTCGAGGCGAACAAAGTTCCTAACCGGGGCTTAGGACTTTAACTTGCTGAGTTTATCTCAACCCGTCGTGGTTAACCTTTTCAGGCCTTAGGTGACGCAATACCCGATGATCGAAGAGAGCATCCCTCCGAGGCCAGCGAGTAGGCAGCTGTACAGTGTTAGGTTAGCTAGGCCGGTCCTTTTTTGAGTAGGCCTCAACTTTTCATCTATAGCAAGGCGTGTTTATATGTGCTGTAGTTCGGGCTAACCTTCAGATATATAAAATGGTGTATGTCTTTCCTCTGCTACTGTTGCTATTATCCTTGTTGTTTCTGTGTTGAGAATATTCATTTCCGCTTGTCCATAATTACAAGATAAAATGAATTGGTCGACGATAGTACCTGGGACGTCATACAGCTAGACCTCAAGTGAAATGAGGTTGCTGTGAGTTCAAGAATCAAGGCGTGACAACCTTGTCGATTTTGGTATTTGAGCTTGGTTGGCTGATGGAGTGATAAGGTGCGATGAGTTTTGAGATGGTGCGTGGGGATAGTTAGTAGGAAAGACAATTTCTTTGCTTGCATGTGATTGACTGCAGGATCCTTTGTGATCCTTTGTTTTAGGGTTGTCTCATTTTCTAATTCCATGTGGGGGAATTGGAACACAAGTTAGGAGAGTCCTGCATGATGAGCAGTCCAAATCCGAGTACCCCTAGTTTGAGGACCCTAGGTCAGAGGGATAAGAGGAAGAGGATGGCGCAGGTACCGACTGGTGCAAGGGAGGTAGCACCAGAGGACCCGAGGATGGATGGGATTATGCATGCCATTGAGGCTCTAATAGGTCAGCAGGCTCAAACTCAAGACGCTGTCACTACTGTCGCAGCTGCTCCTATAGCTAGGCCCGGGACTGGTAACTAGCCTATGCATCAGCTGGTGGAGCAGTTCATGAAGCTGAAGCCACCTAAGTTTACTGAGGCTGGCGACCCTGAGATAGCGACCCTTTGGATAAAGGAGTTGGAAAAGACTTTCACCTTGCTGCAGTGTTCTGAGGAAGAAAAGGTGATCATGGCGGCTTACCAGCTGCAGGGTAATGCCGGCACTTGGTAAGAAGCTACCCAAGGATGGGTATTTCTCGAGGGTACAATCAGGGTATGGGATACCTTCAGGGAGGCTTTTCTGAGTAAGTACTTCTTAGACTGCGTGAGAGAGCGGAAACTGGCAGAATTTCAGAGGCTGCATCAGAACTAGATGACAGTGGATCAATATGAGGCTAAGTTTGCAGAGTTGTCGAAGTACATGCCACGGATGGTCAAGCACCCATTGGATATGGCTAGGAGGTTTCGGGACAGACTAAAGATAGAAATCCGAGACCACTTGGTGTTTGTGAACCTGAAGGAGTACAATGAGGTTTATGAGAGAGCTCAGATGATTGAGAGGCACATTGCTGAGAAGGCGACCGCTTCTGTATTGTGGTTTGTGCCTGGTGGGGACAACTGTCGGTCTGGAAAGAAACAAGATGGCGAGAGGAAGGTATCCTCTTTCGCCTAATAGAAGGGACAGTGTGGGGAAACCATCGCCAAGTTCGTTTGGAGGATGTAGAATGTGTGGCCAGAGGCATGGAAATGCCCCATGTCCTCTTCCGATGGTAGCTTGTTTCGGGTGTGGTTAGGTGGGCTACTAAGTGAGGGATTGCCCACACAGGCCCCTGATGCCATTCACGCCACGACCGCCAACCAGATCGCTAGTTGGGAACTTTCAGCAGGGCAATCAGTATAGACCCCCTGCACAAGGACGGGTGTATGCAGTCGCAAGGAAGAAGACGGAGGACACACCTGCCATGATTATAGGTACGAAATCTCTACACGATCATGCTGCTTATGCATTGTTTGATCTGGGAGCTTCGCACTCCTTTATTGCTAAACGGTTTGTAGAATTAGTGGGATTAAGACCAGAGCCGTTGGAAACGGTTTTTGTTATTTCTACTCCATTAGAGGATTCTGTTTTATCTACAGTAAGATGTGCTAGCTGTAAACTGATTATAGATGGTCGAGAAGAAAGAATTGATTTGATTATTTTAGCGATGTATGACTTTGATATCATTATCGGTATAGATTGGCTAACCAAGCAAGGAGCTACTATGGATTGTCGGGCGAAGAGAATCCAATTTAATCCGACTGGAGCTAGTAGTTTCTAGTTTTTAGTAAGCCGAGGAGGGTCCTCAATTCCCTTGATTTCTTCTATGGAAGTGACTAGGTTGTTCAGGTCAGGATGTCGAGGCTATTTAGTGTCTGTGATTGATACGTCGAAAGAAGGACCGAACTTGGAGGACATCGTGGTTGTACGAGATTATCCTAATGTCTTTCCAAAGGAATTTCTAGGACTACCCCCGGCCAGAGAGATAGAGTTCGTGATTGAATTGGCTCTTGGGACGGGACCAATCTCGAAAGCACCATACAGGATGGTGTTGTCAAAGTTGACGGAATTGAAGGTGCAGATGTAGGAATTATTGGACAAGGGCTTTATTCGCCCGAGTGCATCACCTTAGGGAGCGCCAATCTTGTTTGTCAAGAAAAAGGACGGTTCAACGACGGCTTAATCAAGTGACGATTAAGAACAAGTACCCACTACCGAGGATTGACGACTTGTTTGACTAGCTCCAAGGAGCGTCGATGTTCTCTAAGATGGACCTAAGGACAGGCTATCATCAGTTGAGGATTCGAAAGGAGGACATACCGAAGACAGCTTTTCGTACTCGTTATGGTCATTACAAGTTTATGGTAATGCCATTTGGATTGACAAATGCCCCTACTACTTTCATGGATTTGATGAACCGAGTGTTTAAGGAGTATTTGGATTGGTTTGTGATTGTGTTTATCGACGACATTTTGGTGTATTCGAAGAGTCTGCATGAACATGAACAACACCTAAGGACCGTGTTGCAAACCCTAAGAAATCACGAGTTGTATGTGAAATTTAGCAAGTGTGAATTTTGGTTGGCTCGAGTGGCTTTTCTAGGCCACGTGATCTCAGGCGAAGGGATTTCGGTAGACCTGACCAAGATTAAAGTAATCATAGATTGGCCGAGACCGACTTCAGTAACTGAGGTTTGTAGTTTTTTAGGATTGGCTTGTTATTACAGACGATTTGTGAAAAGATTCTCTTCAATAGCTATGCCAATGACGCAGTTGTTGAGAAAGGACAAGAAATATGAGTGGACGGATAAGTGCGAGCGTAGTTTCCAAGAGCTTAAGCATAAGCTGACTACCACACCAGTTTTGACTATTCCGTCAGGCTCAGGAGGATATGAGATTTTTAGCGATGCGTCATACAAAGGACTTGGTTGCGTTTTGATGCAACATGGTAAAGTGATAGCATATGCTTTTAGGCAGTTGAGGCCTCACGAGCTAAATTATCCGATGCATGACTTAGAGTTGGCAGCCATTATTTTTGCGTTGAAAATATGAAGACATTATCTCTATGCAGAGAGATTTCAGATTTTTACGGACCATCAAAGTTTGAAGTATCTGTTCTCCCAAAAGGAGCTGAACATGAGGCAGCGCATATGGATGAAACTTCTTAAGGATTATGACTGCAATATCCTATACTATCCAGGCAAGGCAAACAAAGTGGCAGACGCTTTGAGTTGCAAGTCATTAGTTGTGAGTATGATGGTACAAGAATGGATTCTGTTGGAGGGAATCCGCGATACAGAATTTAGGCTCGAGGTATGCCATCTTTCCAGTTTAATGGCTACCCTTAGGATCGAACCTGAAATTCAAGCCAAGATTAAAGCAATGCAACCTTTGGACGCTGAGATCCAAAAGATTCCGCAAATGGACGTGACCAAGAGAAAGTTGGATTTTCAAGTATCCGATGATAGGATCTTGAAATTCCATGGACGGTTATGTGTACTAAGCAACGCCGAAATTAAAGAAAAGTTGTTATCCAAAGCGCATTGCAGCAACTATAGTGTGCATCCTAGCAGTACGAAGATGTATCAGCATTTGTGACAGTATCATTAATGGAATGGCATGAAACTCAACATCGCCAAGCACGTGGCGAAGTGTTTAACTTGCTAACAAGTGAAAGCGTAGCACTGTAAACCAGGAAGGTTATTGCTGTCCGCCCAGACCCTTGAGCACGTGGCAACCCCTATTCTCTCGTGGTCATTTAGATGCTACATCTCAGGACGTGTCGCCGACCATTATCTTTATGTTTTAATTAAACACATGCAGAAGCGAATCACAATCCCCCAGTCAATTACAGAAGTAGAGATAGTAGGAAAACCCAACAAAAACACATACAAAAGTACCGCTTTATTAATAATTGATTAACCCTAGGAAGTTTACAAGTACAGGCCCTTACCATGGGCATCTTCCTATCGAGCCAATGAAACCAACAAGCCAGGGTTAAACTACTCCTTTCAAAAATAGTCACGAGCCGTAACACGCGTCGATTCTCCGTCCTACAGACCTGAAAATAGTTATACCATAACCAGTGAGATAAAATCTCAGTAAGTCAAAATCCTAAGCCTCGGTTAGGAATTTCGCTCACCTCGAGGGTAGTCTAACATGCAACCTAGTTTCGGTAATCAACATAATGCCACACCTCAAGCCGCATTATCAGATGACAGTTCAATAAGCAGATGCAAATATAGGCGACCCTACCTGGCCTTGGCACACGGAACCTGCAGAAACTATCAATCATCTCATAACAACAATAAGAGGCATGCAAATAATTAGAGCATAGCACATAACTTTCTCATATCTCAATACCCACACGTGCTTCGATTATTACGACCCTCAAGGCCACGGCACAATCTTATGGTTGGCGGTCAAATTGGTCGTAGACTAGGTATCGTTCTCCCCCTTGAGGCACGGCGATGTCATGGGCTCTCCCCCACTGATGACATTCCCTAAAAAGCATGGGCCCGCCTCAACCGTAACTCTGCATCTAACCACTATCAGGCGACTCAGTGGTCACGGTACAACCCCGAAGGATTGGCAGTCATCCGGTTATACCAGGCTATCAACTTTAATCTGACCATGCAACACATCATCAAGCAGTTCATTCTTGTCTTTGCTTTTGCTTGGTTGTGAATGCAACATAATCGTACTCACACGGTATGCTATTGCAGTTGACACACGTATAATGGAATGCAGTAGTGTCTAGTAGTCACGTACAACAGCAGCATTCTAATCACTCACGAAAGTTGCAACAATCAGCAGTTCAAGTCATAGGCTGACAATCAATTCCGACCAATCAACATCACGATACTTGCATGCCTTTCCAAAATAATCACATCCTCAACCACGCGTCTCAAAATTCAATAATAAATAAATACATGTCCTCACGATTATGACAATCAACTATTCCCATAAATAAGCCATAATCCCAAAATAAGTATAAACTATGATTATACTAAAAAATACTCATTTATGAAGCATATAATACTATAGTTAATTATTCCGATAAAATAATTTAACTCCCACAAAATACTTATAATTATTTTCCAATCTCATAAATAAAATACTTATCATTTTACAACAATACTAAAATTCCATTAATAAAAACAAATTTCATTTAATAAACCAATGTCATTTGATAATAATAACAATTAATTAATAACAATTGACATTAGAAAAATAGGCTCTAGTAATTTTTCCCACAAAATTACTCAATTAAAATAAATAAATAATAAATTAATTATTTTCCCCAAAAATAATTAATTTTCCCCAAAAATAGTAATAATAATATTTTAAAAATAGAAAATAATTTAATTAATAATTAATTAATAATTCTGAAAATAATAAATTATTATTATTTATTCCAAAAATAATAATAATATTTATTAATACTAACCATGGTTACTATTCTAACCTACTATGGTTAATTAACCCAACTACGGTTAACTAACCCAACTTTAATCTAACCTTAGTTAACTAATCAACCAAGGTTACTTTAGTCTAATCATGATTAAACACTAAGCAAGCTTAATCAATAATATTAAAACACTAATAATCATCATCCAAAGCATTAATCAAAGATTAAACTAATTAAAATACTTCTAAGCAAGATTAACCCCTAACTAAGGGATTAGGAAATCGACTCACGGTTTAGTGATTCCAACGACACGTGCGGATGGTGGCGGCGAGAGCAACGCATGGCTACGTCTGAAACATCAAGACAAGCGGCGACGGAAATGGGTCTCAGCAAGACGAGGTGGTTCCAATTCGGTGAGAAAGAACGGTGACGGGCGCGGCTCACGGACGGGCAATGGCGAGACGCGGCTTGGACTATCCGGCGACGTATGGCGGCTTCGGCATGCGGCAAGGGTGGCTGGTTCAAGGGAAACACAGCAGCCTATGCTGCTGTTTCGGGAGAAAACCGAAAGGAACCAAAGAGATAGAGAGAGAGAGATGAGAATGTGGGTGGGGTTGATCGGTGAGGGAAGAGAGAGAAATGAAAGGTGGGTGGGGGAGAACAAAACGTGGGGAGGAAACGTGAGAGGAAATGAAAAAAAAAAAAAAATAAGACAAAAAAATACTAAACAAGCTTATAGAAAGGGCATTTTTGGTCTTTTTGCCCCTGAAGCACAAATTCCCAAATATTTGGCTCCAGTCTCGGTCCATTGAATCCTTTTCTGATAATTTTCGAGCTTACGATAAATTCGAGAACTAATAAGGCAATTTAATATTTTAGTCTTGATATCCCTAAAAGTTCGATACCTAATACCAGATTGAAATTCGTGGTTAAAATCGATCAATCGTGACTTTAGTATGACCTAACTTTCGGGCGGCGTTTAGGAGTTCTCATGTGTTTGATAGCTTTTCAATCCACGATCGTGCATATTCAAATCAGGGTGATCCTCGATTGTTATATAATCACGAGGGGTTAATTGTTCACGCTGAGTATAGGGCCAAAAGAAAATTGGTTTAATATCGTTCGCAGTCAATATCGAAGTAGTGTGGAATCCCCCGCAATCCGATCTCGTACTTCTACTGAACCAATTTATTTCTATTTGCTAATTAGCCTGTAATAGTGTGGTATCATTCCTCTTTGATCCTTATGGTCGAGCGGCCTATCCCTGATTGAATTCACTAGTCGTACGCTTCGATCCTTAATTGCCTTTTCGAATAGTTAGTTAACTCATAAGGAGCTAACTTAGAGTAAACGTAACTAACAATGCATTAATAAAATAACCATTTCATATATCCCACAATGGGTCAAAATTCAGGATGTTATAACTCTTCCCTCCTTATAGAAATTTTGTCCTCGAAATTTGCCGAACTTCCAATATCCTTAAACAGATGAGGGTATTAATGCCTCATTGCATCCTCACTTCTCCAGGTCGTTCCTTCTGTACCTTGATATTACCAAATTACTTCCAATTCCTTTTTGGTTCCCATAGGCTATGCATTATCTAATTTTACCAAAAGCAACTTTGCTGTCACCTCCCGATTTCGAATCCTTAGTTTATCCCACATACCACTAAACCGAGGTGCTGGTAGTGTCCAAAATTGATGTGTCCCTCTTATTGACGACACTTTAAGGGATATGCAACACTGAACTTAATATTCCAACAGTCTTAGTCTTTTGTTCGTATCGCTTTTCTAGGGATTTTGCGTTGTCCTTAGCCTATCCTCGATATCTTAACAATATCCACTCATTGCCAACAATCTCTAGACCAGTGGTCGTTCTTTCTTTGATCTTGTATAACCTTGACCATACTTTGGTTACACCCTTTTGATAATAATCTTATCCTTGAAACATTCTCTTTTTGCTCAATTGTAGTTCAGTTCATTTCTAGCCCTTTTGACATCTTAGAAGTCTGCCAAGAGTTGCTCCTTGCTTAGGCACTCTGGCCTTGGTGACCACTCCCCACCCTCGTCAGATCAGTCGTCATGGGCATCTTCGAACTACACCACTACTAGCAAAAGTCCCTTTTTGACATGTACTGTCTCATAGAGGTATTATCCACTTTAGCCCATCCCATACCGAGTCTCATGGTTTTAACCTCGTCTAAGCACCTCAAAGTACAAAACTTCCTCTAGCTTGTCAATCCATGAGCTCATTTCCATGGGGTCACTTATTGACACTTGAATCTGATTCATCGAATTTCCATTAAATTACTATCCGAATTTCACAAGCCACCGATTTTCCTTTCAACATTCTTTTCACGTCCATTTAATACCTAGTCCAAAATATCACCTCAACCACTTGAACACTAGTGCAAGCCAAATGTTATTTATTGCACCAAAAGCTTTCGAGTACTTCTTCAAATCCTTACTAATACCTTGACAAGAAAATCATCAATAATGCTATTTCACCATTTATCCATCTAACATCAAGGGATAATTAATTCTTAATCTACCGAATACAAAAATCCATTCCTCAAATCCCTATCTTAATTATCTCCCAAAATACTCCACCCTAGATAAATTCATCTCTTAATCAAATCTAAGACTTTCGAGCAATAAATCATCCATCGTAAATCTTATCAAAGATTATCACCATTTAATAGATCATCTCTTATGATCCCATACCTACAACTCCTCAAATCATCAAGATAAAACTTATTTGACTTTCATTAAATCTCATGACCTCGATTGTTGTGATGCGTAAGCAACCAATTTGCTTTACCACGAAGTCAAATCCCTTATACGACACCTCATTGTAAATCTCATAACCTCCGATACTAGACTAAAACCTCAAAACTGGTGCGGTAATCAGCTTATACTTATGCTCTTAAACATTATGCTAGCATTTACCTGTCCATTCAAATTCTTACATCCTTCATTAACATTCGCATCAGAGGCGTAGCTATCGTAGAGAACCTTTCTACGAGTCGTCTGTAATAATTTGTCCGACTTAGAAAACTCCAAACCTCTGTCACTGTCATAAGTCTTGGCATACTATTTATGCTCTTGGATCTTATAGCACATCCATCAAATTTCTTTGTGTTCCTCCAAAATCACCCAACCCACAAAAGCAACGTGAGTAAATCCAAACTTATGCACAATTAAACTACTTGGCATTGGCAATCCATTATGCTCATCGAAATAACTATACACATTAATTTGCTCCAATGTGTTCCTCTAAATTCCTTGAATATTTCAAATATATCGTTAACGTTATGTCATCTTTAGTTTATCCTCCTTTTTAATCCTCAATTACTGATAGCCTTTCCTTGGGTCTATCTTGGAACATATCGTAGCTCCTTGAAGTGGGTCAAACAACTCATTCATCCTTGGTAATGGATACTTGCTCATGATGGTCCCTTGGTTGAACTATCGATAATCGATGCATAAGTGCAATAATCCATTCTTGATTCCATAACTAAGATATTAACCATAATCGTCCAATAACCTTAGCAACCTTCGTCCAATAAATGAGTCACTTCAATGATAAAATCAAAGGGATCAAGGGTCCTCCTTGATTTCAACGAACTCAAAACTAACCCCACCTAACGGGTTAAACTGGATTACCTTCCAATAGCAATCCATTGTAACTCGATACTTAGTAAGCAAATCCATTCCAACAATCACATAGAAATCGTACATTATCGAAACAATCCAATCGATCAATTCCTCTTGATCGCCAATGACCATCGTACAATCTGAGCATCCTACCACATACAACCTCATCCTTTAACTGGGTAAACCTGTTAAGAATCGCTTCCAACGATTTCGGTCTTAATCCCTCCAACTTAACAAAGTATTCTGCTATAAACAAATGCGTAGCTCCCAAAACCACTTAATACATAAGCAACATGATCACACTGAAAGTTGTACCGGTAGTCACAGTTTACGAATCCTCTGCCTCCTTCTTGGTAATTGTATACATTTATTCTTGCAGAGCATTATCAGTCAGTTGTCTCACTTGCGGCTGTTGAGGTTGCTTCTTTGGTGGTTAATAAGACACTTTCTTGCGACATGACCTTGATAGTCGCACTCAAAAATACGTCCTTTTCAATTAGTCAGGCTCCCTTATATCATCCATCATAGTCCTTTAGGTTTAGGGGCACCAACTGATCCTTAATTTCCAGACTATCTCTAACCTTCTGACTCGGTCTACTAGATCCCCAATCATCCTCTATACATATTTCGAGAGCTCTGCGAACTTAACTTCCTATTACACAACCAACAAATAATTCTGGCAAAATTGCGGGAATTCAATTACCTTCTGCTATCGTGTGCACTCAGAAAAGTATTCTCCACTGAACGCTTTAATGAAGGCACTCCACTTGGGGACCATACCTTTGGGCAAAACCCTTCCTTAGGTTACTTCCCACTACGTGTTAACGTTACCTTGCGATTGATACTCTGCCAAGGCTATCTTATCTTCCTCTAAGCATATCAGTAATGCAAATGCTTACTCTAATTCCTTGATCCAGAGGGTTGCGACCTCAAGATTACTCATCCTAGCAGACTTAGACGACTCAAACTCTAGGAACAGTTCAACCAACTTAAGCATCGACTGATCGTCAATCCCCTTTCCAACCAATGGAACTTACAAGTTGAGATAGCAACAACAACGGCGACAACAACAACAACAACTTGAGTCTAAACTCGCTGCCCTATCTCAATACCCAAGGCTTCCAATACTTGTAGGATTTCATCATATCTAGGATCCCCTAGTGCTCTTCATTTAGCACTAGCCCATCCTTTGACTGCCCTTTTTCTAGGTCTCTCAAATCAAGATTGTTTGTCCAATAGAATTATCACAGAAACCATATTTCCATTTCCACAGGGAATTAAAAACCATGAGCAACCCGCTTACAACTAGAAAATCAAATAAACAAGCACAAGCATGGAGTGTTTTCCTAACACACAATCCCAAAACCCATCGCACCTTATCACTCCATATGCTCTGATACCAAAATCGACAGGGTTGTCACGCCCCCACCCTCGAGCACGTGACAACCCCTTTTCTCTCGAGGTCATTTAGATGCGCGTCCCAGGACGTGTCGCTGACCATTATTTTTATCTTTTAATTAAACGTATGCGGAAGCGAATTACAATCCCCCAGTCAATTACAAAAGCAGGGATAGCAGGAAAACCCAACAAGAACACATACAAAAGTACCGCTTTATTAATAACTGATTAACCCTAGGAAGTTTACAAGTACAAGCCCTTACCACGGGCATCTTCCTATCAAGCCAATGAAACCAACAAGCCAGGGTTAAACTATTCCCTTCAAAAATGGCCATAAGCCGTAAAACGTGTCGATTCTCCGTCCTATGGACCTGAAAATGGTTATACAATAACCAGTGAGATAAAATCTCAGTAAATCAAAATCCTAAGCCTTGGTTAGGAATTTCACTCACCTTGAGGGTAGTCTAACATGCAACCTAGTTTCGACAATTAACACAATACCACACCTCAAGCAGCATTATCAGATGACAGTTCAATAAGCAGATGCAAACACAGGCGACTCTACCTAGCTTTGGCACATGCAACCTTCAAAAACTGTCAATCACCTCATAACAACAGTAAGATGCATGCAAATAATCAGAGTATAGCACATAACTTTCTCATATCTCAATGCACACATGTGCTCCGATTATTACGACCCTCAAGGCCAGGCACAACCTTATGATTGGCAGTCAACTAGTTGTAGACCAGGCATCATTTTCCCCCTTAAGGCACGGCGACGTCATGGGCTCTCCCCCACCGACGATATTCCCTAAGGAGCATGGGCTCGGCCTCAATCACGACTCCGCATCATGCGACCACCGGTTCATTCGACCCATTGGTCAATATAAATCATGCTCATGCACAACCATGAGTTGGCATAGGTATTGAAATGCGCCTTCCCACGTACAACATTCCAATCACTCACGGTTGCTATCAACTTTAATGTGACCATGCACATCATTACAATACTTGCACGCCTTTCATTCTTGTCTTTGCTTTTGCATTCAATAATAAATGAACACGTGAATGCAACATAATATTCCCATGCTCATGCTCATGCTATGATTATACTAAAGAATACTCATTTATGAAGCATATAATACTATAGTTGATTATTCCGATAAAATAGTATACTCCCACAAAATACTTATAATTATTTACCAATCTCATTAATAATTATCCAACCCAAAATTCCATTTAATAAAACCCTTCTTTAATAAACCAATGTCATTTGATAATGTAGTATATAAATACCATTGACTTTGGAAAAATAGACCAAAGTAATTTTCTCAACAAAGTTACTCAATTAAAACCATTTCCAATAAATAATCACAATTAATTATTTTCCCCCCCAAAAATAATTAATTTTCAGAAATGAATAGTAATAATAATAATAATAATTCGAAATTATAAAATAATATGATTAATTAATTAATAATTCCGAAAATAATAAATTATTATTATTTATTCCAAAAATAAAAATAATATTTATTAATACTAACCACGGTTACTATTCTAACCCAACTACAGTTAATTAACCCAACAACGGTTAACTAACCCGACCAAGGTTACTTTAAGCTAACCGCGGTTACTTTATTCTAATCATGATTAACACTAAGCAAGCTTAATCAATAACATTAAAACACTAATAATCATCATTAAAAGCATTAATTAAAGATTAAACTAATTAAACTACTCCTAAGCAAGATCCTAACTAAGGGATTAGGAAATCGTCTCATGGTTTAGCGATTCCGACGACACGAGCGTGATGGCAGTGGTGAGGGCAACGCGCAACTACATCCGAAACATCAAGACAAGCGGCGACGGAAATGGGTCTCGGCAAGACGGGGTGGTTCCGAGTCGGTGAGAAAGAATGGCGATGGGCGCGGCTCACGAACGGGCGATGGCAAGACACGGCTTGGACTATCTAGTGGCGAATGGCGGACTATCCGAAGGAATGCAAAGGAGAGGGTGGTTGGTTCAAATGGGAAACACAAAGGGAAAATAAGTTGCTATTTTGGGAGAAAACCGAAAGGAACCAGAGAGAGAGAGAGATGAGAACGTGGGTGGGGGAGAGAAAATGTGGAGAGAAGTTGGGAGGAGAGAGAAAAAAAGAAAAAGAAAAAGAAAATACTAAACAAGCTTCTAGAAAGGGCATTTTGGTCTTTTTGCCCTTGAAGCACAAATTCCCAAATATTTGGCTCCAAATCTTGGCCTGTTGAATCATTTTCTGATAATTTCGGGCTTACCAACAAATTCAAGAATCAATGAGGCAACGTCCAATATTTTTGTCTCAACATCCCTAAAAGTTCGATACCCAATACTAGATTGAAATTCGTGGTTAAATTCGATCAATCGTGACTTTAGTACGACCAAACTTTCGGGCGGTGTTTAAGGGTTCTTGTGCGTTTAACCTGTGGTTGATAACTTTTCAATCCACGATAATGCATATTAAAATCAGGGTGATCCTCGATTGTTATGTAATCACGAGGGGTTAATTGCTCACATTGAGTACATGGCCAAAAGAAAATCGGTTTAACGTCGTTCGTAGTCAATATCGAAGTCGTGCGGAATCACCCGCAATCCGACCTCATACTTCTGCCGAATCAATTTATTTTCGTTCGCTAATTAGCCTGCAACAGTGTGGTATCATTCTTCTTTGATCCTTATGGTCAAGCGGCCTATCCCTGATTGAATTCACTAGTCATACGCGTATTGATCCTTAATTACCTTTCCGAATAGTTAGTTAATTCATGAGGGACCAACTCAGAGTAAATGTATCTAATAGCACATTGATAAAATAACAATTTCATATATCCCGGATGGGTCAAAATTTAGGATGTTACAATTACAACCTCTGGAAATCCCTGAATGGAAATGGGAGCACATCACGATGGACTTTATGACGGGATTACCAAGAAGTCAGCATGGTAATGATGCGATTTGGGTCATAGTGGACCGATTGACGATGTTAGCTCATTTCATCTCCGTACGTAAGGATTTCACTTTGGAAAAGTATGCAGAATTGTACGTGCGATAGGTTACCAGTAACAATTACTTCAGATCGAGACCCCATATTTACGGCTGCATTTTGGAAGAGTCTACAGACTTCGATGAGAACAAAGTTATAGTTCAATATGGCCTACCATCCTTAGACAGACGGTCAATCAGAGAGAACAATTCAAACCTTGGAGGATATGCTGAGAGCCTGTGTATTTGATTTCAAAGGAAGTTGGGAGGAACAACTTCATCTCGTGGAGTTCGCATATAATAGTAATTATTAGCAAAGTATCAGAATGGTACTGTTCGAAGCTTTGTACGGCAGACCGTGTAGGACTCCAATTTTTTGGGACGAAGTTGGTGAGTGGAAAATTACAGGGCCAGAGTTAGTGCAGCAATCTTTAGATGCCATCAAAATGATTCAGGAAAGGTTAAAGACAGCTCAAAGTAGACAGAAGAGCTATGGGGACATATGACATAGGCCATTGGAATTTCATGTGGGCGATCATGTATTCCTTAAAGTATTGCCGATGCGAGGTACATCGCGATTTGGAAAGAAAGGAAAACCAACCCAAGGTACGTCGGACTGTTCAAGATTCTAGAAAGGATCGGGAATTTAGCCTATCGTCTTGTGCTGCTGCCTCAACTTGCTCAAGTACATGACGTATTCCATGTGTCGATGTTAAGGAAATACTAGCCGGACCCGACGCACGTGTTGAATTTTGAAGAGATAGAGGTGGACGATAGGGTGTCATATGTGGAGAGACCGATTCGGATTGAAGACCGAAAATAGCAAGTGCTGAGAAACAAGACGGTCTCCTTGGTCAAAGTCATCTGGTAGCATCACGGTACGGAGATAGGTATGTGGGAAAATGAAGAAATCATGAGGCGTCAGCACCCCTATCTTTTTGAGGATTAGCGTGTTAGTTCGAATTTCGAGGACGGAATTTCTGTAAGAGGGGAAGAGTTGTAACATCCTGAAAATCAACCCAAATTTGGGATTTTATAAAATGGCAATGTTAGTCAAATGCTTGGTCAGTACAAATATTCCAAGCTCTCTGTTCTCGGGATAATGGATTATAGAGAGGCACCGATAGGAAACGATATGCGTACTACTCGCAATTTCAATAAGGAACGAACCCTTCGACCATGAGGATCTGGGCGGGAATGATATACTCTAAGTACTAGACTATTAAGGAAATGGAAATAAATCGATTTGGCAGAAGTACGAAGTCAAATTGCGGGCGATTTCCGCACGACTTCGATACGAACTATGAACGACGTTAAACCGAATCATTTTCATATGGTACTCGGGATTGTCAATTGAGCCCCCGGGATCACACGAAAATCGAGGAACATCCCTGATTCAAGAATTGACGTTAACATGGATCAAAGAATGGTTGACCGCGGGTCAAATGTGAGGAAAGTTCTAAAAGGGCGCCCAATAATCCAAATTGTACTACGGTCGCAACCGACTCAATTTAGCCCCGATTTTTAATCCGATTTTGGGAACCGACTTCTCAGTGATATCAGGACTAAATATTTGGATGTCGCTTCATTTATTTTGGGATTTTCCATTGGATGCGGAAGTGTCGGAAAAGGAAAAATTAGACCGGGTTTCGGGCCCGCGGGTAGGCTAGCCCAAGACCAGCGGCCCAATGGGCCTTGCGCCTATCTAGCCTAGCCCAAAGGGGGCCCAAGCTAGCCCAAGTTCCTCTCCCTCCTCAGCCCATGGGCTTCTCTCTTTTGGCCTTTTCCTTTTGTGCCCAAGTGGGCATTGTTTGTGCTTGTTTTTTTTGCTTTGTTTTGATTGGCTCTTGAACAAGTGGACTTGCCCACTTGGCTTGGCTTTTTGTTCAAGTTTTGTCACGCTCCAAACCTCAAGCACACGACAACCCCTTACCATGGTCAATTGAAAGCTACGTCCCAAGACTCGTTGACGACCATTCATTTTAATTTTTCATTATGCGCAAGCGGAAGACGAACCATTCCCAGTCCAAACAGACAATCAAACAATCAAATAAGGATAGAAGGATGAACAACAAGAACAACTATAACTACTCATTTATACATTTTACTAGATTAACCAACGGAGGATCGTTTCCGATATATAAGCCCAACAAAGGGGCCGATCCATCCTCTAAACTAGACCAAAAAGAAACTAGGTTAAGCTAATCCAACTATACAAAATGAACCCTTAGGATCAACACCACGGTCACTCGGACCCATCGGACTCAGGTTTCGTCAGGTCGTAGTCGGAGGCGTTCGGGTTGATCACTGGAGGAGCGGGGGTAGGATTCTCCACTGCACCGTCAGGAGAGTCTAGCTCCATAGGGTCCCAGTTGGCATCTTTAGGGCATCTATCGGGCGGTCCGTCAAAATAACGCAGAGGACCGATCAGCATATCGTCCTCTCTAATGAACCACGCCAGGAATTGATGGGGTATCCATTGCCCCGGTCCCTCGTCCACCTAGATAGTGGAGACGTACTTCTCATACAAGTGCACCCGACCCGGAAAGTGATGGCGCATCACAATGGTCTCCCAGTCCTTTGGGATCCCAAATTACACCGGCGGATGCGCCATTCTAAGGGCTTGAAAGTGGTTATACAATAACCAATAAGATAAAATCACAACGAGTTCTCCCCCTAAGCACTGGTTGGTACGCCAACTCAACCCAGGATATCTCTCTAGAACCACCCCTCAAGCGACGGAACCACAAAAAACAACCAGGGTCAACCAACAAACAAATAGTTGGTTCGCATGCAACCTTACTCGTTATGCCATACCCTGCACGTTAAACCTTATACAATGCAAGCAAGGCACATGGCCGTTAGATGATACAATTCATCAATCACATGCGAGTCGTGTCACAAACGATCTCACCTGGCCATTGTCACACCCTGCACGACTGTCAATTCATGCGTGCGTGCCATAAATAATGTGATCATCATGATATTGAGAGGCATGCGAATAATCAGAGCATTGCACACAGCTTTATGAGTCTCACATTCACACATGCTCCGATTATTACGACCCCTCCCCCCTAGGCCATGGCACAACCTTATGGTTGGTGGTTCCTGACCAAGCCAGCTTCGTCCTCTCTACCTCGAGGCACGGCGACGTCAAGGCTTCACTCCCAAGACGGCATTCCTGAAGGAGCATAGAACCCGCCCACTACCGCAGCCTTGCAACTGACAGGAGCATGGGACCCGCCCACTATCGCAGCCCCACAAGTAACCTCTCTCTATCAGGCATCCGACCGAAGTCAGGCGACCAAACGGCCACGGCACAACCCCATAAGGATTGGCGGTCATTCGGCAATGCCGGGTTGTCAATTTAATGTGACCATGCAACACATCATCAAGCAATTCATTCTTGTCTTTGCTCTATTGTGAATACAACATTGCTCATGCTCATGTGACATGCTATTTCAGATAAACCACATAATGTGTCATGCGGTATCAATTGACAATTCCAAAATTCAATTCCAACCAGCATTTGATCACGCATTTCATCATTATTATGAGTAAAACTAACAACTGTCGGTTCAATAAATCACAACAATCAAGAGCAAACCCAATTCTAAAAATTATAGCTTCCATATGAACAGTGCTGTGAACAATAATTGTAAACAGTGTAATTTCATAATTCAATAATTAAAACATTACATTCAGAAATTAAACAAAAAATTAATTAAAACAATTAATCAATCAATTTAAGCTAAACATGCTTAATTAAGCATAAACCACACAAAAGCAACAATTAAGCATAATAAGCAAGATTAAGCTAAACTAATCTTAGCCATCTATCTAACCACCTATCTTAGGGCTAATACAACTTAATTAAACTTCCTAAACCAACATTACCACTAATTAACCCAACCCTAAGCAAGTTTAGGAACTAACAGGGTATTAGGGGCTAAACTCACCTATTAAGCGGGCCGGTGACACGGACACGGCGGCGGCGACAAAGGAGACACCCGAGGACCTCTACTATAGTGATCTAAGGCGGTCTCGAGGTCAAAATAGTAGCAACATAATCGAACTCTTTCTGCAACACTGAAAAACTGCACCGTTTGAAGAGGAAAGGGGCCGACCAGAGCAAAACGGTATGGCCGGAGCTTCGGCGAGCGGTTGGCCAGCGACCGGCGGCACCTAAAGGTCAAGGGGGAATAGCTAGTTGCTGGGATGGGCGATGGTTGGGTCAGAAAAGGAGGAAAAAGATTGAGACGAGTGGAGTAGTGCTGTAGTATGCGAGTTGGCCGACGGTGACTTCTAGCCGGTTGGCGGGTCGACCAACGAATGGCCGCCGTGGGGCGCACGGTCTAGACCTCCTAAGCATGGTGGTGGGTGGCACGGGTGGTGATCAGCACGGGAAAGCCATGAACAACTCAGGTTTTTGGAGGAAGGTCAAAAGCAGAAGCAGAAGGAAATGAGAGAAACAAGGGGAGAGAGAGGTGCGCGGTTTTAGAGGGCTGAAAGGGAGAGAGAGAGTGAAGCGAGGGCTGCTTCAAGGCTTCATTAAGGCCATTAATTTCTTGCCCAACTCCCCAAGCAAATGACATCATCTTCTCTCTCTTCTTTTGTCATTTCTTCAAAATATCTACGGGCAAAATGGTCATTTCCACCTTGCACATTTCCTAATTTTTCCTTGGGCTAAAAATGAAAGGCGGGCCTAAGAAACAAGGCTAGAAAATGAATAGGAACGGACTCGGGAATCGGTTGGGCTCGAAACGGCTCAAGGTTAGACAACGGGCTCAGAAGGGTAAATTGGTTGGTTTGGTTCAACGGGCTCACTTGCTTGTCTCGGGCCTTCCATGGTGGCCGTCCCACCTTGGGCGTGAGGCCCATATTGGTCTTACTCGGCCCACGTCCTCGTAGGCTCGTTTCCTCAGTCGCAAATCTCTTTTCCAAACACTTGGCTTAACTGGCACTGTCGACTGTCCAAATAGCATCGTCCAAAAGTCCGTCTCGGATGTTCCGGAAAATTTGAAGTCTAATACTGGATTCTCATGCCTTGTCAATTTCACTCGAATGCCATTTTGGTACAACTCAGCCTGACAGGTGATTTCAAGGATTCACGCGTAACCAACTCGTGCCAAATCACGTTCAAGACTTCTTGACACATGGATGTCCTTGACTACATGAAATTGCAAATGATAGATTCTTATTTCAAAGTACATGATCACCAAGGATCGACATAGGGTCACTTGCTGGCTCGATAACAGTAAATGAAATCACCCATCGTCCCATTATTGCCTGTCTACGAACTAACTTCTAGTCGTCGCTGAAATTGGCCTGCAAATCTACAAGATCGTCCTTACACAAGTCTCACGGTCGAGTCGTTTTCCCAAGTCAAGTTCTTTAGTCACACGAGTTCTATCCTCATTAGCCTTTCCCCTTAAGGTCAGTATCTCGAGAGTGATCAACCAACAATGCATTGATGAAATTCATATTCATTCATCCCTCAAAGGGCTTGAATTTCAGGACGTCACAAATTTTCAATAGCTCTCTCTCTCCTCCATTCCCCCTAGTAGCCGTGCAAACCCAACCCTTCTCTCTCTCCCTTTTTCTCTTCCCTTTCTCCTCTTTTCTCTTCCTTTCTTGCTGTCTTTACTATTTTCCAGCTGGAAAACAACCTTGTCGCCACCACCAAAGCCGCCACCACTGCCCAACGGATAGCCACTGAAGTCAGGGTACTAGCCACACACCGCTAGCCACCCCTGGTCGCCGCCGACCACCCGTATGGCCATTTCCACCAGTATTCCTCTATTTCACGTGAACAGTAATCCCAAGCTGTTTTGGCCCATTTCGTCCACCATTTGTCCCCCGTTATTGTCACCGAGCTTACCCCTCGTAGCCCTTGTTCCCCCCTACGCACCGGTGTCACCAGATTCCCGACCCAAGTAAGTTAATTTCAAAATCCTTGTTCAGGGGGTTAATCTTGCTTAGGGGTTATTTAGTTTAATTTTTGTGCTTGGTTAAATATGGGTTAGTTTGTTAATGGTGGCTGAGTTAATCAAGGCTGACTAGGGTTAGTTAATTGACCATAGTTAGTAATAAAATAACTAAGGTTAGTTTTTAAAGTAACCAAGGTTAGATTTTAATCATGGTTAGGTTAAATTAACTATGGTTGGGTTAATTGATTAACCATGGTTAGGTTTAATTATTTTTATTTATTTAATTAATTTCGGACGAATTTACTGTTCACGCTTACTGTTCATTTTTACTTTTCAAGGCACTGTTCATACGGAAGCAAATTTTTGTCTTAATTTGATGTGATCTTGATTGTTATGGCTTGTTGAATTATTTATTGTGAATTATTCCCAAGAGTTGGGGAATTATATGTGGTTGTTGATTGGTTGGAATTGAATTTTGAATTGTCGTAATTTTTACGAGTGATTGGATTGAATTGCATGACATTATACATGTGTCAATTGCAACAGCATGTCACGTGAGCACAAATTATGTTGCATTCATGACCAAGCAAAAGCAAAGACAAGAATGAATTGTTTGCTAATATGTTGCATGGTCAGATTAAAGTTGATAGCTCGGTATAGCCGGATGACAGCCAATCCTTCGGGGTTGTGCCGTGACCATTGGGTCGCCTAACAGTGGTCAGATGCGGGGCTGTAGTAGCGGGACGAGCCCCATGCTCCTTAGGGAATGCCATCGGTGGGGGAGACCATGACGTCGCCGTGCCTTGAGGTAGAGGACGATGCCTGGTCTACGACTAATTGACTGCCAACCATAAGGTTGTGCCGTGGTCTAAAGGGTCATAATAATTGGAGCATGTATGGGTAGTGTGATATGAGAAAATTTTGCGCCATGCTCTGATTATTTGCATGGCTCTTACTATTGTTGTAAGGCGATTGATAACTTCTGCAGGTCGCGTGTGCCAAGGCCAGGTAGGGTCGGCTGTGATTGCACCTGTTTATTAAACTATCTTCTGTTGTCATTTTCTCTGAGGTGGTGTTGCTTGATTTGATGGTTTAGGTTATATGTTAAACTCCCGAGGTGAGCGAAGTTCCTAACCGGAGCTTAGGACTTTAACTTGCTGAGTTTATTTCAACCCGTCGTGGTTAACCTGTTCAGGCCCTAGATGACACAGTACCAGAGGATCGAAGTGAGCAATTCCTACGAGGCCAGCGAGTAGGCAGTTGTACAGTGTTAGGTTAGCTAAGCCGGTCCCTTTTTAAGTAGGCCTCAGCTTTTCGCCTGTAGCAAGGCGTGTTTATGTGTGTTGTAATTCGGGAAAACCTTCAAAAATATAAAATGGTGTATGTTTTTTCTCTGCTATTGTTGTTGTTATCCCTATTGTTTCTGTGTTGGGAGTATTCGTTTCTACATGTGCATAATTACAAGATAAAATGAATTGGTTGACAACAGTACTTGGGACGTCATACAACTAGACCTCAAGTGAAATAGGGTTGCTGCGAGCTCAAGAGTCGTGACAACCCCGTCAACCAGCTAAATTTTCCGACCGATTAAGGGCATTTTTGTCATTTGCCACTATCCTTTTTTCTTTTCTTTTCTTTTTTCTTCTGTTTCATCTTCTTCATCATCGTTGGTACCCTTGCCGGTCACAAGTAAGGGACGGACGAGGCCATCTCTCGCCTTTAGGAGGCTGCCTTATGGCCATCCGTGAGGTCAACCATATGACGTCCTGAAATTTGAGCCATTTGAGGGATGAATGAACGCGAATTTTGTCAATGCATTGTTGGTTGATCTCACTCAGAACTGATTACTCTTGAGATACTGACCTTGAGGGAAAAGGCTAATGAGGACAGAACTCGTGCGACTAAAGAACTTGACCTGGGAAAACGACTCGACCGTAAGACTTGCGTAAAGACGATCCTATAGATATGCAGTTGATTCGCGAATAGAACATAATAGGAAGACGGGTGATTCCGTTTACTGTTATCGAGCCCACGAGCGACCCTATGTCAATCCTCGGTAATCGTGTACTTTGAAATAAGAATCCATCCTTCGCAATTTCATGTAGTCAAGGACATCCATGTGTCAAGAAGTCTTGAACATGATTTGACACGAGTCAGTTATGCATGAATTCTGGAAGCCGCCTGTTAGTTTGAATTGTACCAAAATGGCATTCGGGCGAAATTGACAAGGCATGAGAATCCAGTATTGGACTTCGAACTTTCGGGAACATCTGGGATGGACTTTTGGACGATTCTTCTTCGATAGTCGACAGTGCCAATCAAGCCGAGTTTTTTTGGAAAAGGAATTTACGGATTGAGGAAATGAGCTTACGAGGACGTGGGCCGGGCAAGGTCGGTGTGGGCCTCACGCCCAAGGTGGGACGGCCACCTTGGTAGGCCCGAGGCATGCAAGTGAGCCCATTGTCCAACCTTGAACCGTTTTGAGCCCAACAAATTCCCCAGCCTTTCCTATTCATTTTCTAGCCTGTTTCTTAGGCCTGCCCTTCATTTTCAGCCCAAAGGCAATTTGGGAAATGTGCAGGGTGGAAATGACCATTTTGCCCCTAGATATTTTGAAGAAAGGACAAAAGAAGAGAGAGAAGATGATGTCATGTTGCATGGGGAGTTAGGGCATTAATTAATGGCCTTAATGAGGCTTGATTTATAGCCCTCACTTCACTCTCTCTCCTCCCCTTCAACCCTCCAAAACCGCACACCTGTCTCTCCCTTTGTTTCTCTCATTTCCTTCTGACTTTTCTCCGAAAATCGAGTTGTTCGTGACCTTCCCGTGCTGATCACTGCCCGTGCCACCCACCACTGTGCTCAAGAGAGGCGTTTCGTACGCCCCACGACGGCCGTTCGCGGGCCGACCTGCCAGCCGACCAGAAGTCACCACTGGCCAACTTGTTAGTTTCAGTGCATATCTGCCTATTTAAGTTGTTTTCTTCCCTTTTCGTCCACCCAACCCAGCCACCAGTCATTCCCCCTTGACTCTTAGGTGCCGCCAGTCGCCGGCGAGCCCTTTTTGCTCCAGTCAGCCACTTTCCTCCTATGCAGTGCTGTTTTCAGAAGTTCAATGAGTGAGCAAAGGTTGTTGTTGTTGTTTCAACCCCGGGACCACCTTGGATTGCTGTGGTAGAGGTCCTCGGGTGTCGCCTTCATCACTGCCGCCGCGTTCGTGTCGCCAGTTCGCTTAACGGGTGAGTTTAGCCTCTAATCCTTTTTTAGTGCCTAAACTTGCTTATGATTGGTTTAGTTAGTTGTAATTTTGGTTTAAGGGGTTTAATTAAGTTGTATTAGCCTTAAGATAGGTGGTTAAGATTAGCTTAGCTTAATATTGCTTAATCGTGCTTAATTATTGCTTAATTATGCTTAATTATTGCCTAATTATGCTTAATTGTGTTTTTGTGTTAATTAAGCATGATTTTCCTTGATTGATTGATTAATTGTTTTAATTAATATTTTATTTAATTTATTAATAATTGAATTATGAAATTTACTGTTCATAATTACTGTTCATATGGAAGCTAATTTTGTCTTAATTTGATGTGTTCTTGATTGTTGTGATTTATTGAAGTGCCAATTGTTAATTTTACTCGTGAATAATGAGGAAATGCATGATCAAATGTTGGTTGGAATTGAATTTTGGAATTGTCGAGTGATACCGCATGACATATTGCTTGGGTTATTTGAAATGGCATGTTGCATGAGCATGAGCGATATTGCATTCGTGACAAAGCAAAGATATAAATGGATTACTTGATGATGTGTTGCATGATCATGTTAAATTGAGAACCCGGTGTTGCCAGAAGATCGCTAATCCTTATGGGGTTGTGCCGTGGCCGTTTGGTCGCCTGACATCGGTAGAATGCCTGACAGGGAGGAGTTACTTGTGGGACTACGGTAGTGGGCAGGTCTTGGGCTTCTATCAGTTACGGGGCTGCGGTAGTGGGCAGGTCCTATGCTCCTTTGGGAATGCCGTATTGGGAGTAAAACCTTGACGTCGCCATGCCTCGAGGTAAAGAGGACAAAGCTAGCTTGGCCAGGAACCACCAACCATAAGGTTGTGCCATGGCTTAGGGGGGAGGGGTCGTAATAATCGAAGCATGTGTGGATGTGAGATATGAGAAAGCTGTGTCCAATACTCTGATTATTTGCATGCTCTTAATGTCGTGATGATTTGAATGATAGTCATGCAGGGTGTGGCAATGGCCAGGTGAGATTGCTTGTGACGCGATTCGCATGTGATTGACGAACTATATCATCTAACGACCATGTGCCTTGCTTGCATTGTATGATGTTTAACGTGCAGGATATAGCATATCGGATAAGGTTGCATGCGAACTAACTATCCGTTTGTTGGTTGACCATGTCTGTTGTAACATCCTGAAATTCGAGCCCTCTGAGGGAGGAATGAACGTTAATTTCGCCAAGGCATTGTTGGTTGATCTCACTCGGAACTGATCACTCCTGAGATACTGACCTTAAGGGGAAAGGCTAATGAGGACAGAACTCGTGTGACTAAAGAACTTGACTTGGGAAAACGACTCGACTGTGAGACTTGTGTGAGGACGATCCTGTAGTCATGCAGGCCGATTCCAGGGACGAATAGAAGTCGATTCGTGGGCAGAACATAATGGGACGACGGGTGATTCCGTTTACTGTTATCGAACCCGTGAACGACCCTATGTCGATCCTCGGTAATCGTGTACTTTGAAATAAGAATCGATCCTTCGCAATTTCATGCAATCAAGGACGTCCATGTGTTGAGAAGTCTTGAACGTGAATTGGCACGAGTCGGTTACGCGTGAATCCTCAAAGCCGCCTGTCAGTCTGAGTAGTACCAAAATGGCATTCGGGCGGAATTGACAAGGCATGTGAATCTAATATTGGACTTCGAATTTTCAGGAACGTTCGAGAAGGACTTTTGGACGATGCTTCTTAGTCAGTCGACAGTGCCGGCTAAGCCGAATAATTGGAAAAGAGACTTTTGGACCGAGAACCCGAGCCTATGAGGACGTGGGCCGGGCAAAAACAGTGAGGGCCTTACGCCCAAGGTGGGATGGCCACCGTGGAAGACCGAGACAACGAGCAAGTCCGTTGGACCAAACCGACCCTTTACCCTTCCTAGCCTGTTATCTCAACCTGAGCCAATTTGAGCCCAATAAATTCCCGAGCCCGTTCCTATTCATTTTCCGGCCCATTTCCTAGGCCCGCCCTTCATTTTCAGCCCAAGGGTACATTGGGAAGTGTGCAAGGTGGAAATGACCAAAATGCCCTTGGATATTTTGAAGAAAAGTCAAAAAGAAGAGAGAGAAGATGAGGTCAATTGTTTGGCAAGTTGGGGCAAGCATTTATGGCCTTGATAAGGCTTATCCTTCAGCTTTCACTTCACTCTCTCTCTCTCTTCATCTTCTCCAAAACCGCACACTTCTCTCCCTAGTTTCCCTTCCTTCCTTCAGTTTTTTTCAGTTCGACCTTTCACCAAAAATCGAGTTGTTCATTGCCTTCCCGTCGGAATCTTGGCCCGTGCCACCCGCCATTGCATTCAGAAGACGAAATTCGTTTAGATGGTGTCGGCCGATCATCGAAAGGAGCCTCCGGCCGATCCGTACGCCGGCCGAAAGCCACCGCCGGCCTGACCGTTTTCTGACCGCCTGCTGCTGTTCTGTTTTGCTGTTTCGGCCATTTTCCTCCCTTTCCGACCCAATCACCGCCCATACCAGCCACAAGTGGTTCCCCCTCGACCCCAGGTGCCGCTGGTTGCTGGCCCGCCGCTCGCCGGAGCTCCGGGCAGCCCGTTCAACTCCGATCGGCTTCTTTCCTCCCGTGCGGTCGCTTTTCGAGTTGCGAGGGGATTCCGAGTTTGTTGCTGCTGTTTTGAGCCCGAGACCGCCTTGGATCATCGTGGTAGAGGTCCCCGAGTGTCGGGTTCGTTGCCGCCGCCGCGCCGGTGTCGCCAGCCCGCTTAACGGGTGAGTTTAGCTCCTAATCCCTATTTAGTAGTAAGATTGGTTTAGGAAGTTTAATTAAGCTGTATTAGCCCTAAGTTAGGTGGTTAGATAGTTGGTTAAGATTAGATTAGCTTAATTTTGCTTATTAAGCTTAATTGTGCTTAATTTGGATTTAATTGTGTTTATATGTTTAATTAAGCATGATTTGCTTAAATGGATTGATTAATTGTTTAATTAATGTTTTGTTTAATTTCTGGATTAAATATTTTAATTAATTGAATTTCGGAAAAATCACTGTTCATAATTACTGTTCACGATTACTGTTCATCCATAAGCTAAATTTTGTCTGAATTTGATGTGCTATTGATTGTTGTGATTAATTGGAGTGCTGATTGTTAATTATGCTTGTGAATATTGATGAAATGCGTGATCGAGTGTTGGTTGGAATTTGGATTTTTGGAATTGTCGAGTGAGATCGCATGACATATTGCGCGGGTTATCTGAAATGGCATGTCGCATGAGCATGAGCGCATGAGCGATGTTGCATTCACGACCAAGCAAAAGCAAAGACAAGAATGAATTGCTTGATGATGTGTTACATGATCACACTAAGAGAGGGAACCCGGCGTTGTCGGAAGACCGCCAATCCTTATGGGGTTGTGCCGTGGCCGTTTGATCGCCTGACTTCGGTCGGATGCCTGACGGGGGACATGTGACGGGACTGCGGTAGTGGGCGGGTCCTATGTTCCTGTCAGTTGCGGGACCGCGGTAGTGGGCGGGTCCTGTGCTCCTTCGGGAATGCCGTCTGAGGGAAGGGATGACCCCTGACATCGCCGTGCCTTGAGGTAAAGAGGACGAAGCTGGTTTAGCCAGGAACCGCCAACCATAAGGTTGTGCCGTTGGCCTAGGAGGGGGCGTTAATAATCGGAGCATGTGTGAGTGTGAGACATGAGAAAGTTGTGTGAGATGCTCTGATTATTCACATGCTTTTAGTGTCGTGATGATCGTGATGATTTATGGTATGCACGCATGAGTTGACAGTCGTGCAGGGTGTGGCAATGGCCAGGTGAGACCGCTTGTGACGCGATTCGCATGTGATTGATGAACTGTTTCATCTAACGGCCATGTGCCTTGATTGCGTGTATTGTGCTGAGATTTAACGTGCAGGGTATGGCATACCGGGTAAGGTTGCATGCGAACCAAATGGCGTTTATTGATTGACCCTAGTGGTTGTTTGATTGCGGGTTGTCTGTTGTGGGTTGAGTGAGGGGTAGTTTGGAGAGATACCCCGGGTTGAGTTGGCGTACTAACCGGGGCTTAGGGGGAGAACTCGCTGAGATTTTATCTCAACCCGTCGTGGTTAACCATTTTCAGGCCCCTAGAATGGCGTACCCGCAATGGAGGATCCTGCCCCGCTCCTCTAGTGATCGACTCGACAGAGACTGAGTCCGATGGGTTCGAGTGACCGTGGTGTTGAACCCGAGGGTTCTTTGTGTACTGTTGGATTAGCCTAGTTCTTTTTTATTTGGCTTAGAGGATGGATCGGCCCTTTTTGTCGGGCTTGTAAATCAGAAAAACGATCATCCATTGGTTAATCCAGTAAGCATATATAAATGAGTAGTTGCTGTTGTCATTGCTGTTCATCCCTTTATCCCTGTTTGATTGTATGTTTGTCTGGGGATGGTTCGTCTTCCGCTTGCGCATAATCAAAGATTAAAATGAATGGTCGTCGACGGGTCCTGGGACGTCGCTTTCAATCGACCATGGAGAAGGGGTTGCCACGAGCTCGAGAGTCATGGCGTGACATCTGTTGTTGATTGTTGATTGTTGGGTTGTGTGAGAAGTGGTTCTAGAGAGATACCCCGGGTTGAGTTGGTGTACTAACCGGGGTTTAAGGGGAGAACTCGTTGAGATTTGATCTCATTGATTATTGTATAACCATTTTCAGGCTTTTAGACTGGCGTAGTAGAGAATCTTGCCCCTGTTCCTTCAGTGATCAACCCAACAGACCCTGAGTCCGATGGGCCCAAGTGATGGTGGTGCTGAACCCGAGGGTTCATTTGGTGTAGCTGGATTAGCCTAGCCTAGTTTCTTTTTGGTTTGGCTTAGAGGATGGACTAGCCCCTTGGTTGGGTTTGTAAATCGGAAACGATCTTCCATTGGTTAATCCTGTAAAATGAATAAATGAGTAGTTGCAGTTGTTCTTGCTGTTCATCCCTCTATCCTTGATTGATTGCTTGATTGTGTGTTGGACTAGAGATGGTTCATCTTCCGCTTGCGCATAATGAAAGATTAAAATGAATGGTCATCGATGAGTCCAAGGACGTCGCTTTCTATCGACCAAGGGAAGGGGTTATCGCATGCTTGGGGATTCGGGGCGCGACTAGCCCTTGCCGGCTGAGGTCGGCCACCCTCACCTATGGCAGGCAAGGGACGGGTGAGGCAACCTCTCGCCTTGAGGGAGGCCGCCCCTCGCAGCCATCTTCGAGGTCGACCCTCGCCAGTCGCAGGCAAGGTCGACCTCGCCTGGGGTTGGTAAGGGTCGGCCACCCTCGCCGGCCCAACGAGGAATGGCCGAGGGCGTCTCTCGCCTTGAGAGAGGCCACCCCTCGCAGCCATCCGTGAGGTCGGCCCTCGTTGGCCCCACCGAGCTTGCGGATGGCCACGAGGGGCAACTTCCCCAACCCTCGCCCAAGTGAGGGTGACCCTTGCCCAACCCTATGTATGCTTCACCGGTGGCTACCCGGCCACCAGTGATGGAGAAGAAGATGACTAGAAAAAAAAAGGAAAGAAAAAAAAAGAAAAAATAGTAAATAACGAAAATGCCCTTAAAAAGTCAAGCAATTATTTGAAATAGATATAACCACTTTAGGTCCTTATTTAAACCAAGATTCACTTCAGGCCCTTATTTGAGAAAGTGATGACACTTTAGGCCCTTATTTGAAACAAAGTCAACTTCGAGCCCTCATTTGATAAATTGAGGGCACTTGGGGTCTTTTTTGGAATTTTCCCTAATATATAAAATCTTCCGATTCTCATACACACATATATAGGGCCCATTGAGAAATCTGAGATCGCTAGACGTCAATTGTACGCTCCTCCTCCTCCACGCCTACAGATTTATTGAAATTGCCACCACCGCCGACGAGTGATTTCCATTGCTTCCCAGTAGAAGAATCGTTCATGGGCTCAATCGCCGGAGAAGACACCGATTGGAACATTGTTGCATCACCTCTTTCTCCGATCGATGATGATGCAGTTGGCTTAGCTCCTAAAACTCCCCTCCTTCTACACCCTCCGTTGGTCGCCCGATCGCAACCGGTGCGAAATCACTAGTAAGCTTTCCTGACTCACTCGCTGCTTCCTTAGCTATCGTTTTTGTGCAGTGAATTCATAATTAGTTAGTCGTGACTGACGAGATGAGATGCAGTCGCTTCGTCGCGGTTTTTCAAAGTTCCATCTTTTATTTGCGTTGAGTTCTTTTTGTCCTTGATTTGTTGAAGCATACGAGTCAGACCATCATCGATATTTGGCTTTCGAATGATTCATGTTAATGGGATGTCGTGGTTCATGGGCGAGTGTCCTTTTCACCTCGAGTGCCCCCCATCATTACTTGCTTAAGCGTGTGTCGTATTTGTGGAGACCTCAAGGTGATTCACGGTTGTCACTTTTGTGCGGTAGGCAAAGACATGTAGGACCTGAAGGTGCTTGGAGTGCTTATAAGATTGTGAATGGATCCCAATATGGAAATAGGATGCTGCTTTAACTTTGAAAAAGGAAATGAACAGAAAACAATGGATGGAATGTTGGCAGCATATCAAAGGAAGAGTAGGCTCGACTTTCTTAAATTAGATATCACTTTTGAAGACAATGGCAACTTTTACTTTTTTCCTTTATTCTTCTTTTCTGATGCTGGTTAAATCCTGTTCAGGATTTTTATGAGGCAACAGCTGAGATTACCGATGCAGACCCTGCACATCTCTCACAATTCGTCTTCTCTTAGTTCAAAGTGGAGACTACGTGTAGATATAAGTAGTAGCAAAGCGCTTTGGCTTTTGTTAGTGACGTGCATTCTATTTTTTATCTCACTTTAGCCTTTCTTCTTTATCTTTAACCTCTCTTTTGTCCAAGTATTGTCATTGCACCTCTCACACTACCCAGCATCCCTCAAGAGATGGGAGGAGGGAGGGACCCAGCATCCCTTAAGAGATGATCTACCAGTTTGAAGACAAGATTTCTATTTTTTTAATCTCACTTTAGCCTTTCTTCTTTATCTTTAACCTCTCTTTCGTCCAAGCATCATCATTGCACCTCTCACACTACCCAGCATCCCTCAGGAGATGATCTACCAGTTTGAAGACGAGAATTCTATTTTTTATCTCACTTTAGCCTTTATTCGTTAAGGCTCGACTTTCTTAAATTAGATATCACTTTTGAAGACGATGGCAACTTTTACCTTTTTCCTTTACTCTTCTTTTCTAATGCTGGTTAAATCCTGTTCAGGATTTTTATGAGGCAACAGCTGAGATTACCGATGCAGACCCTACACATCTCTCACGATTCGTCTTCTCTCAGTTCAAAGTGGAGATTGCGTGTAGATATATGTAGTAGCAGAGCGCTTTGGCTTTTGTTAGTGATGTGCATTCTATTTTTTATCTCACTTTAGCCTTTCTTCTTTATCTTTAACCTCTCTTTCGTCCAAGTATCGTCATTGCACCTCTCACACTACCCAGCATCCGTCAGAAGATGATCTACCAGTTTGAAGACGAGAGAGAGAGAGATTGGCTTTTGTTAGTGACGTGCATTCTATTTTTTTTATCTCACTTTAGCGTTTCTTCTTTATCTTTAACCTATCTTTCTTCCAAGTATCGTCATTGCACCTCTCACGCTACCCAACATCCCTCAGGAGATGACCTACCAGTTTGGAGATGAGAATTCTATTTTTTTATCTCACTTTAGCCTTTCTTCTTTATCTTTAACCTCTCTTTCATCCAAGCATCATCACTGTACCTCTCACACTACCCAGCATCCCTTAGGAGATGATCTACCTGTTTGGAGACGAGAATTCTATTTTTTTATCTCAATTTAGCCTTTCTTCTTTATTTTTAACCTCTCTTTCGTCCAAGTATTGTCATTGCACCTCTCACACTACCCAACATCCCTCAAGAGATGATCTACCAGTTTGAAGACGAGAGAGAGAGAGATTGGCTTTTGTTAGTGACACGCATTCTATTTTTTTTTATCTCACTTTAGCCTTTCTTCTTTATCTTTAACCTATCTTTCATCCAATTATCATCATTGCACCTCTCACACTACCCAGCATCCCTTAGGAGATGATCTACCAGTTTGGAGATGAGAATTCTATTTTTTATCTCACTTTAGCCTTTCTTCTTTATCTTTAACCTCTCTTTCATCCAAGCATCATCATTGCACCTCTCACACTACCCAACATTTGTGACGCCCTAGATTTTCCGACCTATTATGGATTTTATGAAGGCATAGTCATCAATGCATTACTAGTCGGTCTGGCTCCGAACTGATCACTCATGAGCTACTAATCGAAGGGGAGAGGCTACTAAAGACTTCGCGGAAGCGCGATTCTTGAAAAAGCCACCCGTTAGTCTGAGACATGTTGGAGTTGCGATTGATTGACTTGGCCATGATTTCTATCCAAATTCAGATATCGGACTTTTTGAACATCGAGATTAATTATTGGACGTTGGCTTCATTATTTCCCAAGATTTTCGGGTACTCGGAAATGTTGGACGTAGGACCGCCGAGCCAAAATTCGAACCCGAGACCCTGTCATTTTCCTTCCCTCCTCCCTTTCTCTCTCCCATGTGCGCCCTCTCTCTTTTCTCTTTCACTTTTCCCCTTTTCTTTCTTCCTGTTCTGCTGCCGTGCCTGTCTCCTCTCTCTCACGTCCTTTCCCCCTGCTTTCTCCTCTACTACCCTGTCCTTTCTCTTCCCCCCCCCCATTTTCTTTTTGGTTTGACTCAAACCTTCTCTCTCTCTCTCTCGGTTACTACAGAAACCGCACGAGCGTTCGGCTATTTTTTGCTACTCCTTCTTCTTCTTCTTCAGCTGGTTTCCCTCAGTTGCTAGAGCTGCTGCTGTTGCTGTGTTTTCGTGCTACCAACCACCACCCACCACCGCTGCATCCCCGCCGAGCTTGTTGCTCACCGTGACCCCACCCGGTCTCACCGTCCATCGATCCCACCCGGAACCGCCACTCTCTTTCAACTTTGTCTTAGCCAGACCAGATTTGGTCAGCTGCTGCTCTCAGCTCAACCGCCACCTCCTCTGCTCGCCGTCGGAGTCGCCTCATGCCTCTGGTCAGCCACCCGTGCCGCCTGAACCGAAGCAGTCATCTGTCCTCCTTCCTCTGGTTCTGGTTTGGCCCGAGCAGCCACCACTGAACCACCTAGTCACCGTTTGACCCTTCCTCGCCACCGTCTGAACCTCCTCAGCCGCGCTGGAGAACCGCACCTCGGCTGGCCTTGCCACCAAGCATCTCTCCCTTTCGAATATGTTTTTTGTCGCTGAGGACCACCTCGCCTAGTTGCTGGAGCTGCCGGCCGCCGTTTGGGACTGCCGGGCCACCCACTTGCCGTCCCCATGTCACCTCAGCCTCGGTTGAGATCCGATCCCGTGCCGCCTCGCCTTGACGCGTCAGAGGTTCCTAGGCGTGCCCCTCGTCGCCGCTGTCACGCTCGTGTCACCGGAAATGCAAACCGGTGAGTTGTTTTCCTAATCCCTTAATTATGGGATAATCTCGTATTAGGGGGTAGTTTAATTAGTATTAAGTGTTATTAGTGACTAATGCTAATTAGTTGTGCTTGATAGTGTATTTTATGCCCTAAGTGAGATTATGATAAGCTAATGGTGGCTTGAGCATGCTTGTTGCTAATTAAATTGGAGTATGATTAATTAGCATTATTTTATTATACTAATCCTATTTTCGGTTAATTAATTTGGTTAAGGAAGGATTAGTAGGGATTATTTATGGTTAATTATTTTGGAGAAGTAATTAATTATAATTATATTATTTTATGGAAATTATTTATTTATGGAAATATTATATTTTGTGGAAATTAATTAATATTATAATTAATTAATTAATTTCGAATTATTGGTTATTTTGGATAATTAATTATTTTGGAAAAATAATTAATTATGATCACTTGTTGATGATGGATTAAAGTGAGCAATAATTCTATGTATTCGATTATTGCTTATGGATGAAAGGTGGATAGTTATCTATAATGGTATGATTTGGACTTTAAATGTTCATGGAATATTTTATGGAAATGAATAGTTTTGTTAAGTAATTATTTATGGAATTGATAGATAGTTATGACTATTTTGTGTGAGAATTAGTTAATTATCGGAATAATTAACTGAAGTATTTTTCCTGGGTATTGAGATGGATTATGAGAATTGTGGGAGTTTATAATTGTTTAGTTATAGTCAATTATTTATGGGAATAATTGCCTATGATTAAATAATGGAAGTACGCAATCGTTTAGTAAAGTATGTATTTCTTGAGAATTATGTGAACTCGTGTGATTGTGTGCTGAAGTAATCATTAATTGTATTTTCTTTATGTGTGAGAGTTGCAGTATTTTGATATGTGCACACAACCACGCTTGTATTGATTGATGAGGAAAGAGGAAACTAGCATGAGTGGTAGATGTTCTAGTATGATCACGTAAAGGAAAACGCGACCGATGGATTTCGGGGAAAGCGTTACCAATGGATTTTGGATACTTGGTGGATTTCGGAAGACGCGACTGATGGATTTCGGGGAAAGCGTTACCAATGGATTTTGGATACCCGATGGATTTCGAAAGACGCGACTGATGGATTTTGATTATTCGATGGATTTCGAGGAAAGCATTAAAGATGTTTAGGTTGTTTAAATAAACAATTAAAAAATGAACCCGTTGTGTGGGTATGGGTCTTGATAATACCCACCATGATTTAGCATACTCAATGCGGCAGTAGTCTAAAAACATGAAGTGATAGGATCTTTTGGGTGAACATGTAACATCCTAAAAAACCGACCCCATGAGATTGGCCATAAGGTCCTAAATGAGTTGACCATGGGCCGTTGGCCATCGATCGATTGATTCGATCGGCAAGGATCAAGGATCGATCATGGTCCGGTCAACCGACCGGTCATGAACTGGTCAAGACGTTGGCCATGAAAAGTATACCGACCACACTGATAGGAACGGACAACCAGCTCATAAGACGACTTTTCAGTCACGAGAATTGGTCATGGGACAATTTGGGATCGGCGGATGGTCATGGTTCGATCCAACCGGTCATAGCGCCTGGCCGCAAATGATTCCGCCCGGCTATGCACCGATACACGAACGATCCAACTTAACCAAAAGTGACCGTCTTCCGACCAAAAATGCATCATTCCCTATTTAATTCTTAGTGACCAGAAAGGAATCTCGAATTGATGAAGTCCGATCATGGATCGATAATGCACCGACCATGAACCATGCGGATGGATCGGGCGCCGATCAGAATGAGCCCCGGGATAGACCCGGCTATTCCATTATAATTCCTAAGGTCCATAAGTGCCTTGGCTTAGTGCTAGGTCATGGGTAGCCTTGGAATTGACCTTGAACCAATCCGAATTGTAAGGGAAACCTCATGGTCAACCCACCACCTAATGAAGCAGTTTGGGCAAATTTGGGGTATATGGCCCGGACCCCGGGCACGTGTAAATTGGTTTTTCGAGACATGTCATATGATCCCTTTTCCGGCCCCGAAACCAACTCGGATGGTGGAATTCTCCGGACCGCCTTCTTGATTAAGAAAAGGACAAAAGAGAGAGAATTTTCTAGAAGCCCCTCATTAATACATTGGATAAGCCTTATCCCTTACCTTTCAAAGCTAATAATTGCGGTTAAAAATATCTAGGGGAAAATGATGAGGGCGGATTACACGTGGACCAATGGGAAAGTGCAAAGCGGGCCACCAATAATTACACCTATGAGCCTAGACTGCCAAATAATTCCTTTTTAGGCCACCTAAGCACTTTAGGCTCAATTATTGGTGGGGTAGGCTTGCGACTTAAGATTCTTAGGCGGGCCATTTGGAAGCTTCGGATTGGACCATTTGGACCAATAATTATGACACCGGGTAGTATAAATAGGAGGAGAGCTCTTCACTTCTCATCCTTTGCCATCCATTTTCCTCCTCCTCCATTCTCTTGCCCGCCCATCATCCCACGCCTCTCGCTCTCTCCTCTTCGGCTCACAAGCCAAACCGCCACTCCCTAGTTGTGTTCTTAGTTTGAGGGTCATCAAGGTAAGTATAGTTTCTTCTTTTTTCTAGTATCATTCACGATGTCGTCGACCCTAGGAAACTCTCTCAAACAAGCCGAGGGTAGGTCGATTGAAAAGGATGTATTATATGCTTTGTTCATATCTTTGGATTCTTGTATGAGTGGAACGAAGTCACAGTTCATTGCTTTTGTTCGGTACAAGTCGAGGTTCACCCATAGCTATAAGATGTGATTTGGTATTGAGGCATACGGAGTTTGCGTCTTGGATTGGTGCGGGGTTCCTCCATGCTTGCTACTCGAGCGGAACCTTGGGTTTAGGCTCATTCACGTTAATATTGTCAAAGAATTCATGATTTTATGACACGTGCAATATGTTTGAGCACAAGACGCATATTTCATGGCACGTGCATTATTGTCAAAGAATTCATGATTTTATGACATATGCATTATGTTTGAGCACGAGATGCATATTTCATGGCACGTGCATTATGTTTAAGCACGAGAAGCATGATCCATGGCACGTGCATGTGGCTTGAGTCCACCCTCGCAAAGGGATAGGTACTTGAGCAAAGATAAGAAAATTTAAGAAAATCTGGCTACAGACTTGGGTTCAAGTCTCGAGCATATTAATTGGGTTTGAGTCCCAGAGGCCGGCAACTAGCCAGGAGCCCGGTTAGAAAGTCTGAAATGAATTGGGTTTGAGTCCCAAGCCGGCACCGGGAAGACTTAGGTTCGAGTCCCAAGCACAAGAGAAAAGATGAATAAATATGATATGCATGAGTAAGAAAGAAAAGCTAGAAAGGCATAAGCTCACTGCATGCATCATATTCATGAATCATAGCAAGAGTTGCCATTTCATGTACAAAAAGCATGTTTGCATATTTGAAATTGGTTTGCCTTCGACATGGTTTGCATGAGATGCTTGACTGGAGTGATGATTTTGTGATGTGCTAGTCGAAGGTAAGGACTATGCTTACTGAGTATTCCAAGTACTCACCCTTATTTTCTTACAGGTACTTAGCAAGCATGCCATTTACTTTGGGTGTCCTATGAAAATTGATGCATCATATACGGACATAATAGATGTAGAAACGGATATCACGTATCGGAAAGTCACATCAACAGTATGGGTCGAAAAGGGATATAGTGAGTTAATCCCTATGTTTTTTGACGCCTGGTATAGGTGGTATGATGGAGCTTGGGTTGGACCGCTCCGCGAACTCGACATCCCGGCCATGACGAGGAGGACGACCCATCTGAAGACTCGGATTAGGCTTTTATGTATACCGGCTAAGTAGTGGTGATAGGGTTTCCGAATTTTGGGCTAGTACCTCCATAGCGGAGATAGGGAAACCCTAGTTTGTGATGTTGTAAAATGGCCCAAGTTTTGATGTAGAATAGGAGGCCAAGAATAGTCGTGTACCTGACCACTAATATATAATATAGTAAAAGTTGTGGTGTGTATCTCACGTTCCCATATTAATTGTGTGTCGGGGAAAAATTGTGATGTTATACATTCCGCTTGCGCACTATCATGAGACAAATGAATTCGGGACGGCAACAAAACCTGGGATGTCGCACAATAACCCGCGGCTCGACGCCCCGAGGTAAGGGGGTTGTGACAGAACATATCTTCAAGAGAGCTATCATGATAAAAGTACCCATAGACTCCCCTTTTACACCCGTTTCCTTTTTGTAAGACATGTTGTATGTATAAGAAACGGATCATGACACATTTCCGTTGTTACGCGATGTCGCGACCTCACCTCAGGAAGCGGGTTGGACCACCTAGGGTTTGGCTAATATATTACTAAGCCTAAACTTAGCTTGGGCTCTCCCAAGCCCATACCAATTCGTGATCTAGAGATTAAGTTTTTAGTATGCAAATAATTTTTTCTTAGAGTCACCACTAATCTATATTTTGGTGGGTTGATTAGAAATCCAAGAAAAGTGACGGGAGAATTACTTTACTCCTACGAACTAGAGACTATGGAATTGGGGACTTGATTACGTTAGTTTTCTTTAATGCCCTTTCGGTACTTTTTCTCTTTTATTTAAGAAAAAATGATTTGTAGGCAATTTGGATTGATTTTAACCTACTCCCTAACAAAGGTGATCAAGCGCATGCGCAACCATTATTTAACACTTAATGATCAAAGCATTAAATAAATAGCGAGGAAATGGAGGAAATTACTTACCTTGAAGCTACAAAAGCATCTGCAATATTAGTTAGAAAATCACATCAACCTAAAAGTGATTTCTAATTAACATGCGATCACTCGAATTTTTGGATTTTCTCTTATTTGATAAAGCCCAAAATGTCTAAAATGACATGTGACATGCAAATGACCTAATGAGATGACGAGAACAAAGTTAGATGCAATTGTCCTAATGTGGCACATATTAAATGATTCTAAATGTGCAATGACTAGATGACACGCAAGTGATGACCTAATTCTATGTGACACACGCATGATTTTTTTATATTTTCTTTTTCTTCTTTTTTATTAAATTCGAAATTAAAATTGCCCAATAATTAAACATGCAATTAAAGAAAATTTAACATCCTAAATTAATGTTTTTTTTTTATATTTTTATTTAAAAATTCGGAATAAGAAATTACCCTAAATATAAAATATTATCTGAAAAAGAATCTACTCTAGTTTATTGTCTAATCTTTTTTGGATTTTTATTTAAAAAAATAATTCAAATCAGGCAAATATATAAAGAAATCACATCCACATCGAGCATGGCACCAAATCACGTAAGATACCATCCATGTCCATTTAATAAATTGACGAATCGCATCTCGGGCATGAAATCGGATTGACGATTTTTACGTGTGATTGTGAGTCATATTTCGAGCATTAAATCGAATTGACAATCATGTGCACGTTATGAAATTAGGAAAATTTCATAATTTATAAGGGTATAAGATATTATGGATAGGATGGTATCGCTCGGATATTCAAATAATATTGCAATTATGTGAATTAAGCAATAAAATATAAGAAAATTGAATTGGTCAAGATTCTTACCTAGCTTTCGATATCGCACGAATAACGTTTCCAAATCGGAACTCGTCGGACAACGGGACCAGTGAGTTGTGGTGGTGCTCGGCTTAGGTAGTGATGGCTCAGATGTCTCGGCCGAGGTAGGTCTTGGTGTGGCCAGCGACGAACGATGAAGTCACTTGGCCGTGGGTGACCGCGATGGACTGTTCCATCGGAAATTACTGATTGCTTGATGGAGCTCTTGGCAGACTGACCATGGCTAGGAAATTATGTTAGTGTGGAAGCCCCAGACTCCTTGACTCAAGATTCTCTCGCTGACTGCGCGCTTCCCTTGGCTGGAAAAATTTGACCAAAGGACCATGAAATTCTACTGCAGCAATTACCGAACGCTTGGATTCCTTGATAGTTGCCGGGGGATCGGTGGCTTTGGCCACAACGAAGAACAGCGCCAGCAACAACGTCGTGGGCTCAACAGGAAGGAAGCAGCAAGTCGTCGTCAATCTTGCAGCTTGCTGGAGGTCTCACGGCAAGTCAGATCAGGGCAGCAGCTCGTGGCTAGGCAGTGACGAAAAGATATCAATGGATCGCGCTCAGCTTCTCGCGGCCAACAGCGAGTGACAAGCAGCAACGATGCTTCATTGGGAAACCTGCGAAAACAGAGAAAAACAGCACCGATTGACACGTGGTATCCCAGCTTGGGGCAGGCAGCAGTTCGGCTCACGGTGGATTACGAGAGGCTCTCTCGGTGTCGGGATAGTCAAAACGTTGGTTGACGTTTGGAAGGAACATCGGACTATATTGCTCGTGTGCGTATTGTGTTGGAAATTTCCGATAATGGGCTTACATTAATTAATTAATTTTCTATTTTATATAATCGGGTTAATGGATATTCCAATATATTTTGAACCCTCAAGTGATCTTATTGAATTGGGTTTTGGCATCTATTAATTACGGGCCTAGTTGAGCAGAAAGTGTAGGCAATTGTGTTTAACCAAGCTCGTAATGGGAGGGGCCCGATTGACACGCTGTTGATTAGGGTTTCTTGGGTCCCCTCTCTAGCCTATAAAAGGGTAGGTTATACCTATCGCCGCTTAATCCCATAAAAGCTGCTAAACCGAAATAGGTCATAGAGAGGAAGAACCGGCATACCGACGGATCACGATCATATCGGGTTGATTTTTTTTCAGTCAAGTGAGACCATGGCTCAAACAGGTATGTGTTTAATTCCGCTGTACATATTTGGATTATTGGTGTTTTACAATCATGTATGAATTGAATTCGTTCTTAATTTATTGATTGTTCATATTAAGAAATTTCTACATGTGGTATCAGAGCCTGTCATATATGATTGTAGAACCCAAATTTTTTTTTTTTATGAACAAATTCGTAATTTCCTCTCTTTAACCTAATGTTGTCGTTATTTTCTCATGTGGACTCTTTCATCGATTGATTCTGAAACCTTAGGTTTTTTATTCTGCATGTCGAGATCTTTCCAACCATATATAATTTATAGATTTTCATTGAGAATTGAGAGAGAATTTCGAATTTGAAATTCTAGGGTTTGTACCTTGAAAAGTTCCGAATTTTTTTTTAAATTACTTGCAATTGAATGATTTATCTTATAAATTGATGCATGGGTATTGTTATATATATGCTTTAGAATTGATTAGTTGCATTAAAGTGAGTTTTTGGCCTTAAACTTGAGAAAATTGATTTTCGGCCATGGGTATAGGATCCGAAAATTTTGAAGCTTCAACATTGATGATTTGTTCGATTAATCTTCGTTTAAATCACTCTAATCCATTTATAATGGTGTTAGAATCAAAACCCATGAAAATTATAACAAAATTCAGGCATAAATCATATTTTTTTTTGTTCGGGTCGAAACCGGGTCGTGTGACCTGTTTGCGAGAATCCGTGACCCGCCTGGAGGTTGAAGAAGACCTCCAGCCGGGCCGGGTTGTCTTCTGGGCATAAGCCCGGCCATTGGGCCTATTTTCGGGTTCTTTGCCGGAGTTCTGGCGTGAAGCCCATCTTCGGGGCTTCGTTTTTCGGGCTTACGAAAGGAGCTGGGCTTGTGCCTAGCTTCGGATTCTGGCTAGAAGCCCAACTTTCTGGGCATCTGGGAATTCTGGGCGCAAGCCCGAATCCGAGATTCTCGAAGGAAGCCCACGCGGGCTTCACGCCCGGCTTCACGTGCCGGGCCAAAGCCCGGTTTTTGGGCTTCTCGGATTACCCGGGCGTAGCCCGAGAATCCGGGCTTCCGGAGGGAAGCCCACGCGGGCCGGTGACCAGAATTTTCTGGCCCGAGCCCGCTGGGCCAAAATTCCTGTAGATTAATAATAAATAAATAATAAATGAAAATGAAATTTCAAAAAAAAAAAAAAAAATTTGTGGCAAAAATTGTTGTTTAATGTAATATGATTTTGGGAAGCACATATTATTAAGTGCTTCATATTGATAAATTTTGGGCATTAATTAAATGGAACATTATAAAATTTTTGGAGTTCCTATTAATAAAAATTGGTATATACAATTACCCGCCCAAAGGGGGTTATTGTGTATATTAATTTGAAAAATTGCATGAGGATAAATTCCCACTTTTAAAAGATGGGGATGTATAATTAAAAAAATATTTATCCGCCCAAAGGGGATAAATTTTTTGAAAATTATATGTAATTCCCCTCTATATTAATATAATAGAGATAATTGATGGGGATGTATGAATCAAAATTTTTATCTTCCTAAATGGGATAAATTTTAGAGTTATGTGTAATTCCCCTCTATGTTGAGATAATGAAGATGTATAATTTAAAGGTCTTGTTTGCACAAAGCGAATAAGCCCTTGATAATTATATGTAATTCTCCTTATCGTCTCTATATATTGATATTATGGAGATGTATAATTTAAAGGATTTGTCTGCCCAAAGGGGATGGATCCTTGACAATTATATGTAATTCTCTTTGTTGTTGTTTTATAAACTTCATGCTGTGGAAAATAATGGTGTATTATACGCTCTGCCCAAAGGGGAGTTTATAATATACTAATTATTTTGTGGAATTGCTTATTGCCCATAATTAATCATATTACATTATGTGTGACAAACAGTTAATTTTGCTGTGAACAACAACAATGCCACGGTTGAAATGTTAACTGGATCAAACTTCAAGAGGTGGAAGCAAGATATAGAGTTTGCTTTGGGAATTGTGGATATGGACTTGGCTCTACGTGAGAATGAACCTCCCAAGCCCAATGATCAAAGTAGTGCAGATCAAAAGACTCATTATGCTAGATGGGAAAAATCCAACCGACTAAGTCTCATTGCTATGAAGAGGTCCATTGCTGAGCATCTCATTAGTGGTTTACCGGAGAATACGAATGCAAGACAATTCCTTGAAGTAGTGGGAGAACGATATAGAGTCTTGGATAAGGCTGAAGCTGGAAACTTGCTGAATGAGTTAACAACTATGAGATATGATGCTACTATGGGTGTTAGAGAATTTATACTGAAGATGGTCCACATTCAGTCCAAACTCAAAGCCCATAAAATTGTTCTTTCTAAAGATTATATTGTGCATCAAGTCTTAAATGTTCTACCAGCTGAATTCAGCCAGATTAAGACTGCTTATAACGCTCAGAATGAGACTTGGAGTGTTAATGCCCTAATTTCAAAGTGTGTGACTGAGGAGGAGAAGTTGAAGAAGGAGAAAAATGAGTCAGCCCACTTAATTACTAATGCCAAGTCAAGTTCCTCTAAGGGAAAATGGAAGCCTAAAGGGTCAAATGCTCATGGTCCAAAGAAAAGCCAAGACTTCAAGAAAAATGTGAATAATGGGAGAAATAGAGATAAGAATTTCAAGTGTTTTCACTGCAAGAAGCAAGGTCACACAAGAGCCAATTGCTATAAGTTCAAAACTTGGCTAAAAGGAAGAAAAGACAGCCACCAAGGGTCTAACAAATCTAAGGAATCCAAGTCTGAGGGAGTTAAAGCTTAAAGTTGGAAACGATGTCGGAGTTGATGTGGAGCGCATAGGCACAGTTATTTTGAATTTAGATTCTGGATTTCAGCTCATTTTGAACAATGTCTTTTATGTTCCTGGTTTTAGGAGAAACTTGATATCTCTTTCTTTGCTTGACAAAGCTGGATATTGTTTTTATTTTGCAAATAAAAGAGTGGATTTGAGTCATGATTCCAGAATTATTGGGAATTGTGTCTGTGTGATGGATTATATCGATTATCCTTATCTCCCGATAGACCATATTGTTCTTTTTAATGTCGAGAACAATGTTGCTAAGAGATCCTTGATTAAAGAGAAATCTTCATCGCTATGGCATAAGCAATTAGGACATATCTCCAAAGATAGGGTCAAACGACTCATCAAGGCTGATATTCTTCCGCCTCTTGACTCGGATGATACTGAGACTTGTATTGATTGTGTAAGGGGAAAATTGACTAAAACTAAGAAGAAAGGCGTTACTCGCAGTCAAAATCTATTGGAGATTATTCATAAAGATATTAGCGGGCCATACTCAACCACCTTGTGTGGAAATAAGTATTTCATCACCTTTATTGATGATTTCTCCCGTTATTGTTACGTTTATCTGATTAAGGAAAAGGCTGAAGCTCTTGACATGTTCAAAGTGTTTCGCACTGAAGTTGAAAAACAATTGGGAAAAATTATCAAAATTGTCAGATCTGATCGCGGTGGTGAGTATTATGGGCGATATACTGAGACTGGACAACAAATGGGACCATTTGCTAAATACTTGCAAGACTGTGGTATTGTTGCTCAATATACAATGCCTGGAAGTCCTGAACAGAATGGTGTAGCTGAACGGCGCAATCGCACACTTATGGAGATGAAACGAAGTATGATGGGCAGTTCTAATTTGCATGAATACTTATGGGGTGATGCGATTAAAACTGCAGCCTATATATTGAATCGTGTACCCGTAAAATCGGTGCCAAAAACACCTTTTGAATTATGGACGGGGAGGAAACCAAGCTTGAATCACTTTCGAGTTTGGGGGTGTCTGCGGAGGTGAAAATTTATGATCCTTCTCGAAAAAGACTGAACCCGGGACTACTAGATGTTACTTGTATTGGATATCCTCACCATTCCAAAGGGTATAGGTTCTATTGTCCCACTCGGGGCACTAGAATTGTTGAGTCTCAAACCGCTAAATTCCGGAGTTAGATGTTGCTTTGAAGAGAATTCTTCTCAATCTTTTGAAAGGGAAGAACCAAACAAAACGGTTTCCATTCCATTGCCCGTCTTGAATGATGATTCCATGCGAGAGCCTTGTAGAGTAGAAACGCAGCAAGAAGCGAATACGGAGATATGACTGCGAATGAAATTCCCCCACGAATGATCCAGCTCCGAAAATGCCCGTGCGGAGATCACAACGACAAAGAAGACCGGCACTTCAAGATGATTATCATGTCTTCTTGGAGAAGCTGATTTTGACATTGGACATATAGTTGATCCGGCGACCTTCAAAGAAGCTCTTGATAGTGATCAGGCAGATGAATGGTTAAGAGCGATGAAGGACGAGATGATTTCGATGTCAAATAATCAAGTATGGGAACTTGTTGATTTACCCGATGGGCATAAACCGATTGGCTGCAAATGGGTATTCAAAACCAAGAAAGATAATAAAGGCAATATAGAGAGATTCAAGGCGAGGTTAGTCGCAAAGGGGTTCACGCAGAGAGGGCATTGATTATATTGAAACTTTTTCTCCGGTGTCCACTAAAGACTCATTTCGGATAATCATGGCATTGGTGGCTCATTTTGACTTAGAGCTTCACCAAATGGATGTCAAGACGGCTTTTCTAAATGGAGATCTGGATGAAGAAGTATATATGCAGCAACCTGAAGGGTTTAAAGAAGCTGGAAAAGAGCATATGGTGTGCAAGCTTCGGAGGTCTATTTATGGTCTCAAACAAGCATCACATCAGTGGTACTTGAAATTTGACAAAGTTGTGAGATCATTTGGCTTTGAAGAAAACAAGTTTGATCAATGTATCTACATGAAAGTAAGTGGGAGTAAATATATTTTTTTAGTACTTTATGTAGATGACATTTTGCTTGCCAGTAGAGATGTTGATCTATTAAATGACACAAAAAATTTTCTGTCTGCAAAGTTTGATATGAAAGATCTTGGGGAAGCCTCTTTTGTTCTAGGCATTGAAATTCATCGTGACAGATCTAAGAAGGTTCTGGGATTATCTCAGAAAAGTTATATAGATCGTGTTCTGAAGAGGTTTAATATGCAAACCTGCAAGGTTGGTGAAGCTCCTATTGTGAAAGGAGATAAATTGAGCATAAAACAATGCCCCAAGAATGATGTTGAAAAAGAAGCAATAAAGAATGTTCCATATGCTAGTGCAATTGGCAGTCTTATGTATGCACAAGTATGCACCAGACCTGATATTGCTTTTGCTGTGAATGATCTTGGGAGATATCTGTCGAATCCAGGTCATGAACATTGGGTTGCAGCTAAGGAAGTGATGAGATATCTGCAACGTACAAAAGGGTTCATGCTCGTGTATAGCAGAGTAGATGATCTAAAGGTGATTGGATATTCAGATGCTGATTTTGCTGGTTGTTCAGATGACAGAAAATCAACTTCTGGATATATTTTTATGATGGCTGGAGGTGCTATTTCTTGGAAGAGCACAAAGCAAACCTTGGTTACAAACTCTACAATGTATGCTGAGTTTGTGGCGTGTTACGGTGCGTCAACTCAAGCTGTTTGGCTAAGAAATTTGATCTCTGAATTGCGAGTTGTAGACTCTATTGCTAGACCTATGGTGATCTACTGTGACAACACTGCAACTGTGTTTTATTCCAAGAATGACAAGATCAGCAATGCGTCCAAACACATGGAGATCATATATTATACTGTTAAGGACTTGGTAAAAAATGGAGACATTGTGATAGAGAATATTAGAACTGAGTCCATGTTAGCCGATCCCCTAACAAAAGGCTTACGACCCATTTTGTTTAAAGAACATGTAAAGAATATGGGTGTTTTAGAGTCTTTTGATCTATTTTGTTAGTGGGAGCTATATAGTTTGTATTTCTGGATATTATAGTTATATACAAACTAATAATGCTTTTATAATGTCTATTAAAGCATTTACTTTTGATGATCATTATTATTGATTTTATTGTTATCCTTTCTCCTGTCGACTGAGAAATGGAAATATGAAACAGTATCTTTAAACAAATTTTAGTTTAAAGATGACTGGATGTCACTAATTATGAGATCTCATGTTGGATTGTGACATAGTTGTGCAATTTCATGTTGTTTAGAAATCGCACTAAGGCAATTTCATGTTGTTTAGAAATTGCGTTAATGCAGTTTCATGTCGTTTAGAAATTGCATTGAGGACCGATAAGAAATAGTGTATATTTTGATCACATGTTGGCACTATTTCTTACTACACTACTAGGCCCATAATCCATGAAAATATAATGTTTATTATATGTGATTATGGAAGGTCATGTGTTGCGGTATTTTCTTAACACGTTGATCGCCATAGTCCTATAATGAGGTTATATAGGATTGGATTGGTTTTGAGATGCCGTTATTGGAATATTATTTTTTAAAAAAAATTGTGGCCACATAAAACAAACTCTCAGTTATTAACCCGAGAGTGTCGTTTTCAAAATAAAATCGTTTTTCAAAATAAAACAAATTAATTAATGTAGCCCAAGTGGGAGAATGTTGGAAATTTCCGATAATGGGCTTACATTAATTAATTAATTTTCTATTTTATATAATCGGGTTAATGGATATTCCAATATATTTTGAACCCTCAAGTGATCTTATTGAATTGGGTTTTGGCATCTATTAATTACGGGCCTAGTTGAGCAGCAAAGTGTAGGCAATTGTGTTTAACCGGCCTTTGTAATGGGAGGGGCCCAGTTGACACGCTGTTGATTAGGGTTTGCTAGGTCCCCTCTCTAGCCTATAAAAGGGTAGGTTATACCTATCAGTCGCTTAATCCCATAAAAGCTGCTAAACCGAAATAGGTCATAGAGAGGAAGAACCGGCATACCGACAGATCACTGATCATATCAGGTTGATTTTTTTTCAGTCAAGTGAGGCCATGGCTCAAACAGGTATGTGTTTAATTCCGCTGTACATATTTGGATTATTGGTGTTTTACAATCATGTATGAATTGAATTCGTTCTTAATTTATTGATTGTTCATATTAAGAAATTTCTACATATTGTCCCCCCGCCCCCGTGATCTTTTGTGGCCGTTTGTGTGGCGGGGAGTACCGTGCAACACAAGGAGTGCCGCTTGCTCCGCATCGTTGAGAACTTGGACAGCCATGGCTAGAGCGACTGATGACGACGAGTGATCGTCGGTTTGGGCAACGCAGCTAGGAATAACTCGTCAAAGAACCAGATTGCAATAGCTCGGGCGCTTGCTGGATCGTTGTCTAGATTGGGACTTTGACTCTGCGGTTTTGCTCGTAGCTTGCGGGCGATGATAGCGTTGCGGGAAAGTCTGGTGCTTTCGGGGTTCAACCAAAAAATACCACAGGAAACTGCCAGGATCTTCACTGGTGCAGGTTGGCGTTGAAGCGAGGCGAGGCGAGGCGAGGCTAAACGGTGAGGATTTCAGATGAGGGATGGCTACGAGAGAACTTTCGTTCCCTTTTTCCACGTCAATCTCTCTGCATGGTAAAACCCCTCTTGGCATCTTCTGCAGAGTGGTGAACTTCCCTAAAGAGCGTGAATCTCTCTCTTTATTTTCTCTTCTTCGGCCGAGTGTTTCAATTAGGTGTGTCAATGGGTTGGGTCGGGTCGGGTTTTGATGTTACCCGACCCGACCCCAATTCTAAAGGGTCATGCTCTGGCCTGACCCGACCTGAAACGCATTAGACTTGAACAAAAAATCGGGTTGGGTCGGACTGGAGCATGATCCTTTTCAAGTTTGGTTTCAATTTCCTGTTTAGCTCAAAAACTCTAGAACATTATGCTCTTTATTAAACAATTCGGCCATTTGGTTGCACTTGCCAAACGGAAGCATAATTGTCTGGTTGAATCTCTAACCAGAAGTTAATAAACGTCTACATTCGAATTCTCCAAAAAGAAGAACATCTACATTCGAATTCTCCAAACGCAAATGGAGTTGCATGAAGCACTTGTCCATATCGACCATCCCATTACAATAGATACATCTTTAACAGCAAAATCAGCGGGCTCAGTTTCGGTCACCTCAATACGTCCCCATTTGTCAACAGCAAGCCTCATGGATCCTTTAAACATGTCGATTTTCACATTCTGCAGGATTACGATTGTATTGGGCTTCATCAAGTCAACTGCAGTAAAAATGTGCACTGATATTTCAAATAGTACAAGCATACTGCGGTTGCAGTTGATAATATTAGCAACACAGTGAGAGGCCTGACTGCAGAAGCTATTGGACTCAAATTTAAAACAGAGTTATTAAATTCTGGTAAAACTAAAGGCAGATGCATGTTACTTCTGATTTAAACTCACTAAATATGCTGAGCTTAGCTGCTTAAAACTTGAAATCCACAAGATGAGCCACTTGGCTTGTAGAAAAGTTGCAGAAGTTCAACACTTAAGAGGCATCAGGATGGAAAATTACAAACAAAGGTCTTCAATAAATTTTTCTTCACCGACTCTGCTATGAAGAACAGATCTGTATATCCTCCATTTTCATATCACTGAAGACAAACTGTTCACAGTCTATTCACCATGTAATGCAATTAATGAAAAGAAGGAATGGTACCTTGCTCGTTTCTAGCTGTAAATACAATAATGCCGATCTCATCCCCAATCAAGCATTCAGCGATCCTCGTTTGACGCGCTTGCGGCCCATCAGGACGGCCCTTCTGCATTACAATCTTCGAACTCACGACCTTTACTGTGAGAGTGTGGCCACTAGTCCCAGGACGCAACTGATCTACCTTGGTGAAAACTGGTTTCCTCATTGCAGGCTTTGCTTCAGCCATCTATACAAATTAAAGTCAATCAAGGTGCATTGTCAACTCGATCTTTCACCCATCTTTCCTTAATCCTAGTTGAACTTATAATGGAAGACCGACGTGCCCCCGCCAAGAAATGGTTACATGGTCCTATTAGCCATGACACTTCAGACCAGAAATTCGACTTAATTTTATCCATTCGACCAAAACCCGGATCAATTACAACAGGAACATTGTCAAATTCACCTTTTTCATTTCTACAAGATATGATAAATATCCGCGGTAACCTACATCCACCAAATATCACCCAAATTTGCACCGAAAAATGGATCATTTTAGATGCACAAATCGAATATAGAATATTATCAAGGCTCATGCTACTAAACTGACCAAGAATCCACACTACCTCTAAAAGTCACCGGCATTCCTTCGAAACATCAGAATCACCCAGTCATAAGTTTGAAATGAGAAGCTGGTCCTCAACCAAGAAAAGGTGATAGAAATGGTCCTAATTGTAACATCCTGAAATTTCTACCCATTTTGGGATTAATAAAAAGAGTTAAATTCTCGATGCACTGTTAGCTGCGACTGCCTTGAATTGATCACTCATTGGTAATCGACCTATTCGAAGGGTAATTAGGGTCAATACGCGCAAGACTAGGGAATTTGATCCGGGATTTACCTCTCGACCATAAAGATCGAAGATGGACAATACCATGTCCTTACAAAGCAATTAGTGAATGGAAATAAATTGATTATAGAGGAGTACGGGGCCGGATTGAGGGTGATTCCACACGACCTCGATACTCACGATAATCGACGATAAACCGATTTCATTTTTTTGACTTTGTACGGGGATGAGAAATTTATTCCTCGAGATTACATGACAACCGAGGGTTACCCGGGGATTTAAGGAACCGAACGTGGATTGAATTTATTCGACCACGAGTCAATTTCGCGTAAAAATCCTAAAAGCCGTTCGGTAGTTTAGGTCGTGCTAGAGTCGTAATCGACGGATTTTAATCTCGATTTTCAATTCGATTTCGGGTATCGAAATTGTAAGGACCTCACGAATAATTATTTGGACGCCGCCTCGTTGATCCTCAAATTTTACGGTAAAATCGGAAAAGTCGGAAAAAGGGATATTGGACCGAGAAAAGTGAGCCGCGAGAAACGGGCCTAACCGTAGGCCCATTGGATTTTTAGCCACAAGGGCTGGCCCACCTAGGGCCATGGGGTGGGTGAAGTTCCCACTTTGCCCTTATCTTCTAGAGGATTGAAGCATTTTTACCTTAGGACCATTTTCACCTTGGTAGATATTTGTTGGTCAAAGTTATCCTAGCTTGTTCTTCAAAGTTTGACTTTCTCTCTCCTCACTTTCTGCTCTCTCTCTCCCAGCCACGCACTCTCTCTTTCTCTCCTAGCCGCACAACCCATTTCCTCCTTCTCTCTCTCTTTTTCTTCTTTCCTCTCTTGGTTCCCCCGTTTTTTCGCGCCTATCTCCCCTGTTTCCTCTGTTTCTCTTCTGTTTGCTGCTGCCTTGGTGTCTTGCTGTTGCTGGGGCGGTTCCATCTTACTCCTACAGCTAGGAGAACGTGTGCTTACCGACGTAGAGGTTCGGTTCTGCCGTTTCCTAATTTTTCTGCTGCTGTTTCTGCTTGTCTAGCTGCTGTTTTCTGCTGTTTTGTGCTGTTTTGGTCTCTGTTAGTTGCTGTATTTACTGAGTATCGTTGCTGGTCGCTGCTGCGGTTGTCCAGACTCGGCTAGCTGCTGTCCAGCCGTTGTCGGCTTTGTTTTCCCGCTGCTCGGCGTCCAAACAGCCACGCCGGGGCCTGTTTTGTCAAGATAGTGTGTCTCCCGTTGTCCGGGGTCGATTTCGAGCGAGCCGTTTGTTGTTCTAGCCGCCGCGATCGTCCCGGTACCCTTGGAACGCGTAAACCGTGAGTTGATTTTTCCTAACCCTTGATTAGGGTGCTAAACTCCCTTAGAAATTATTAGTTTAATGCTAATCTTGGTTTATGTGGCTAATGATGATTAATTAGCATTTTATGAATTGTGTAATATTTTCGGAATTAAATAATTAATTATTAATTTCGGAATTAGTTAATTATTATTTTCGGAATTAATTAATTATTAAATTCGTAATTATTTATTATTATTTTGGAGTAATAATTAATTAATTATATTTGGAAAATGATTAATTAATTAGTGGTGGATGATTAATTAATTCTTGGATGTTGAATATTGATTGTTGGATAATTATTAATGGAATATTTTTGGAGTAAAGTATTATTTTTGGAAAGTACATATTTAGTAATTGTGCTAGTATCGATTAATTTCGATGGATTATTGTTTGTACTTTCCTCACGTGGATTATATATCGGTGGATTACTAGTTGTACTTTCCTCACGTGGATTATATATCGGTGGATTACTAGTTGTACTTTCCTCACGTGAATTATATGTTGAATACATGTATATATGCTGCCTTTGATGATATCGTTTAATATATACCCGGTGGAGTAAACTCACGGACTGCGATTGTGACTTAGGGTTGAGTATATTCAGCATATTCGTGTGACTACGCGTGAAAGACATTTGTATTCGTGTGACCACGTGTGAAATATTATCGCATTACATGTAGAGTTTGCGATGAATTAATGTGTACAAGCACGAATCATGTCTGCATTGGCTGCATTACAAGATAATGAAATGAGCATGATTAATTGGTGTGCTTGCGTGGTCACGTAAGAGCCCGTCACCCAGTGGGGGATCTGTGGTGGACGAAGTCCGTATTATCGGAATGCCCGGGCGGGGTCCGGATGCGGGTCGCGGTAGAGGCCGGACCTATGCTCCTTGTGAATGCCGTCAGGCGCCGACGTAGCCGTGCCCAATGGAGTGGGACGATGCCCGGTTATGCCGGTTGACTACCAACCTGCGTGTTGGAAGGAAATTCCCCAAAGGTGTTAATAAATGGAACACGAGCGAATGCATGGTGCATGAGACAATTTGCAAGATGTTTTGATTATTTGATAATATTGCTGCATTGAGATGAGCATTTAATAAATTGTATCATTCAGGTTGCGTGTGTGCCGAAAAGCGAGGTAAGGATGCCTGTGATTGCAATTGTTAATTGTTAATAATTGCTTATGAACTTTGGTCTAATCGTTCGTTTGATAATAGTCATGTGGGTGTTCTTCTATTATTGATTTGTTGGCGATAGAAAGATTGCACATTTAGGGCGTACTTGAGGCGAGTAGGTCTCCTACCCGAGGTTTAGGTTATTAACTTACGAGATTTATCTCACTTGGTTATTGTATAACCATTTCCGGGACCTTAGCATGTCACACCTCCCAGTGAGGTTCGGTGTCCCGATGGACATGGACACCGAGGTTACGCCGCGTCTTGCTCCCGGTCAGCCTTTTATTTATGAGCTCCACGTCACCACTGTTTGGGTAGACGAGGGCTTGATTAGGTGGACTCCACACCTTTTCAAGGCCTGGGTATATGCGACAGGCGATGAGCTCTTCGGTCCCATTAGGGGATTTGATGGGCCCCCTTCGATGGTCCCACCCATGAGGTGCCGGGACCCCATGGCCATCGACGTTCCCGACGGTCTTTGTAGAAGACCCACCCATCATGGAGGAGGACCGGAGGAAGATCCGGAGGAAGACCCGATCAGTTTTTCGTGTAGGCGTTTGAAGCCTACTTTTGAACTAACCCATGTAGATAGCGGTAGGTGCAAGTTACCCAGCCTAGTCCCTTTTTGTGTAGGCTGCAGGGAAAAAGAGCCCAAGGTGGGTGTGTACATTTTGCTTTCCCGGGTAACTTCGTAAATAAATAAAAGTAGCGTTTGTTTTTGATATGTGTCTTTCTCGCTATCTTTGTTGTTGTTGTTGATTGGGTGGAGTACGAATCGTTTCCGCATGCGCATAATTCGAAAGTTAAAAATGAACGGTCGGCGACGAATCCCGGGTAGTCGCAAATCAATTGACCGCAAGTGAACGGGGTTGTCGCGGACTCGAGAATCGGGTCGTGACATCCCCGTCGATTTTGGTATCGAGCTGGTCAAGGAGTGATAAGGTGCGATGGGTTTTGGGATAGTTAGTAGGAAAGACATTTTCTTTATTTGCATGTGAATGGTTATAGGATCTTTTGTGGTCCTTTATAATGAACAGGGTTGTCTCAATTTCTAATTCCGTGTTGGAATCGGAAACGGGTGTAGGTGGAAACCCCGCTAGATGAGTAATCCAAATCGAATACGCCGCCGGCGAGAACTCCCGGGCGAGAGGCCCCTAGGAGAAGGACAATGCAAGTCCCAACGGGTGTTGTAGAGAGCCACCGAAGATCCAAGGATGGATGGGATCATGCATGCACTAGAGGCCTTGATAGGACGGCAAGCTCGGACTCAAGCCGCCGTTCTTTGCCGCCGCCGCCCACCGCCGCCGCTCCCGCTAATGCTCCAGCCAGCTAGGCTCGAGGATTGGGATAGGCCGATGCATAAGATTGTGGAGCAATTCTTGAAGCTGAAACCACCAAAGTTTGCGGGGATAGGAGACCCCGAGGCCGCTATCCTGCTCGGTGGAGGAGTTGGAAAAAGCATTTACTGATCTTGCGTTGTTCGGAAGAAGAGAAGGTGATACTAGGCGTGTATCGGCTTAAAGGCAATGCTAGCTCCTGGTGGGAGGCTACTCGGAGAAGAGTCTTCCCTGAGGGTACGGTTCCGACTTGGGCAGTTTTTGTTCAGGCCTTTAATGGCAAATATATTTCAGACTGTGCTCGGGAACAGAAGATGGCAGAATTCCAACGACTGCGTCAGTATCAGATGTCGGTAGACCAGTATGAGGCAAGGTTTGCCGAACTTTCGAAGTTCGCACCGAGGTTGATTGAGGACCCGGTGGATAAAGCCAGGCGATTCCGAGATGGATTAAAACCGGAAATCAAAGACCCGCCTGGTACCTCTCAACTTAAAGGATTACGATGAACCGTATGAGAGGGCACGGTTGGTTGAGAGGAACATGATGGAACGGGCAGCCGCATCTCGGATCGCGGTTTGTACCGAATAGGGATAATCGTCGATTCGGAAAACGATCGATGACGGGGAAGAGGACACCCTATTCCCCGAACCGAAGGAATGGTGTGGGCAAGCAGATGCAAAATGTGAACTTTGGATGTCGAGTGTGTGGCCGGAAACATGGATCGGCACCGTGTCCTGCTAGAAGGGGAACATGCTACGGGTGTGGTCAGCTGGGCCACCAATTGAAGGATTGCCCGAGCCGACCATTGAGAACGCAGTGGCCACCACTACCATTAGGACCGCCACCGGGCCTACTTCGCGCGAAGCGCAAATAGGCCACCCGTCCAAGGAAGAGTGTACGCCGTCACCGAGACGGGAGGCGAAGACTCGCCCTGTAATTACAGTACGGTGTCCTTGCACGATCATGCTGCATACGCATTGTTTGATTCAGGTGCTTCGCACTCCTTTATTTCCAAGCAGTTTGTTGATTTAGTGGGGTTAAAGCCAGAATTATTGGAAGTAATGCATAGTATTTCAACCCCGTTAAAGGATAAAGTATTGTCTGCATTGGGTTGCTTTGGTTGTAAATTAGTCATTGGTGGTCGCGAGGGGAAGATAGACCTAATTGTTTTAGAAATGTATGACTTTGATGTCATCATCGGTATGGATTGGCTTACTAAGCAAGGAGCCAGCATGGACTGTCGTGGAAAGAAAGTCCAGTTTAACCCTATTGGGGTTTGCAGCTATGAGTTTATTGGGAATCGAGGAGGACCCTCGATTCCTATGATTACATCACAGGAAGTGACTGAATTGCTAGATGATGGTTGCCAAGGATACCTTGCGTCGATGATTAATACCTTGTTAGAAGAACCAAAGATGGAAGACATCATGGTAGTACGAGAATATTTCGATGTTTTTCCCCAAGAATTGCCAGGATTACCCCCAGAAAGAGAGATAGAATTTGTAATTGAGCTAACCCCTGGGACGGAACCAATTTCTAAGGCACCATATAGAATGGCGTTGTCTGAATTGAAGGAGTTAAAGGTGCAAATGCAGGAGTTGTTAGACAAGGGATTCATTCGTCCTAGTGCATCACCTTGGGGAGCGCCGGTTCTGTTTGTTAGGAAGAAGGATGGGTCGTTACGCTTATGCATCGACTACCGAACTCAATCAAATGACGATCAAGAACAAGTATCCGCTGCCTAGGATTGACGATTTGTTTGACCAACTTCAAGGAGCTTCGATATTCTCTAAGATAGACCTAAGGACAGGCTATCACCAATTAAGGATAAGAAAAGAGGATGTATCGAAGACGGCATTTCGTACTCGTTACGGGCATTATGAGTTTACGGTAATGCCGTTTGGTCTGACAAATGCCCCCGCAGCTTTTATGGATTTAATGAATCGGATATTCAGAGAATATTTAGATCGGTTTGTGATCGTGTTCATAGACGATATTCTGGTGTATTCGAAGAGTCCAGAAGAACACGACCAGCACTTGAGGACTGTGCCGCAAACTCGCGGGAGCACCGGTTATATGCTAAGTTTAGCAAGTGCGAGTTTTGGCTAACTCGTGTGGCATTTCTAGGTCACGTCATTTCGGGCGAAGGGATCTCGTTGACCCGCTAAGATTGGAGCGAGTCATGGATTGGCCAAGACCGACCACGGTAAGTGAAGTCCGTAGTTTCTTGGGATTGGCTGGCTATTACGGGCGATTCGTGGAAAGATTCTCTCGCAATAGCCATGCCTTTGACTCGATTATTGAAGAAAGACAAAAAGTTTGAGTGGACGGACAAGTGCGAGCGTAGTTTCCAAGAACTTAAGCATAAGCTGACTACTGCACCAGTATTGACATTACCGTCTGGTCCAGGAGGGTGTGAGATTTACAATGATGCGTCGTATAAAGGATTGTGTTGCGTTTTAATGCAACATGGAAGAGTGGTTGCATACATGTCCCGACAATTAAGACCGCATGAGTTAAACTACCCGACGCATGATTTGGAATTAGCAGCAATTATATTTGCGCTAAAAATTTGGAGGCATTATTTGTGTGGGGAAAGGTTTCCGATTTACACAGACCATCAGAGTCTTAAGTATTTGTTCTCCCAGAAAGAATTGAACATGAGACAGCGTCGATGGATGGAACTTCTCAAGGATTATGATTGTGAGATCTTGTACCACCCTGGTAAAGCGAATAAAGTGGCAGATGCGCTAAGTCGGAAGTCTTCGCTTGCGCAAATGATGGTGAGAGAATGGACACTGTTGGAAGGGGTACGAAACTCAGAGTTCAAGTTTCAAGTAAGCCACCTTTCGAGTCTTATGGCTACACTTAGAATTGAACCTGAAATGCGAACCAGGATTAAGGTAGCACAAGCAACGGACCCTGCGATTCTAAAGATTTTGCAAATGGATGCAACAAAAAGGAAATCGGATTTTCACATATCCGAGGACGGGATTTTGAAATTCCGTGGACGATTGTGTGTACCTGATGATGTTAAACTGAAATTTTGTCAGAAGCCCATCGTAGCAGTTACAGTGTACACCCAGGTAACACAAAGATGTATCAGAATTTACGGCGATATGCGGTGGAGTGGCATGAAGGTAGATCTTGCCAGACATGTAGCTAAGTGTTTAACCCGCCAAAAAGTGAAAGCGCAATATTGTAAGCCTGGCGGATTGCTGCAACCACTAGAAATTCCCGAGTGGAAATGGGAACATATCACGATGGACTTCGTGATGGGATTGCCAAGAAGTCGAGAGGTAATGACTCAATTTGGATAGTGGTTGACAGACGACGAAATCTGCTTTCATTTCATTGCTGTACGAAAGGACTTTGCCTTGGACAGATACGCAGAATTGTACGTACGGCACATAGTTCGTGCCGCATGGGGTACCGGTGACTATTACTTCAGATCGAGATCCTAAGTTTACAGCAACTTTTTGGAAAAGTTTGCAGGTTGCCTTAGGAACGAAGTTGCAATACAGCACGGCATACCATCCACAAACAGATGGCCAGTCAGAAAGGACGATACAGACACTAGAGGATATGCTACGAGCATGCGTATTGGATTTTAAAGGAGGTTGGGAGGAACAACTCCATTTTGTTGAGTTTGCCTATAACAACAGTTATCAGCAGAGTATCCAGATGGCACCTTTTGAGGCATTGTATGGCGACCGTGTAGAACACCGATTTGTTGGGACGAAGTTGGTGAAAGGAGTATTACGGGTCCGAGGTGGTCCAACAATCGGTGGATACTGTCAATATTATTCGAGAAAGACTTAAGACAGCGCAAAGCCGTCAGAAAAGCTATGCAGATAAACGACGCAGGCCATTGGAGTTTCAAGTTGGCGATCACGTGTTTCTAAAGGTGTCGCCCATGCGAGGTACTTCAAGATTTGGAAAAAAGGGAAAGTTGAGCCCGAGATACGTAGGACCCTTCGAAATCTTGGAGAGAATCGGAAAGTTAGCCTATCGTCTCGCATTGCCACCAAGACTCGCTCAAGTGCATAACGTTTTTCACGTGTCGATGTTAAGAAAGTATGAACCTGATCCGACCCACGTGCTGAACTTTGAGGAAATAGACGTGGATAATAGGGTGTCGTACGTGGAAAGACCAATTCGAGTGGTGGATCGAAAGGAACAGGTATTGCGGACTAAGACGATCTCTTTGGTCAAGGTGATTTGGCAGCATCATGAAACTGAAGGAGCTACGTGGGAAGCGAGGAAATAATGAGGCGCCAACACCCCTATCTTTTTGAGGATTGACATGGTAATTCAAATTTCGAGGACGAAATTTCTGTAAGGGGAAGAGTTGTAACATCCTGAAATTTCTACCCATTTTGGGATTAATAAAAAGAGTTAAATTCTCGATGCACTTTGTTAGTAGCGACGCTCCTTGAATTGATCACTCATTGGTAACCGACCTATTCGAAGGGTAATTAGGGTCAATACGCGCAAGACTAGGGAATTTGATCCGGGATTTACCTCTCGACCATAAAGATCGAAGATGGACAATACCATGTCCTTACAAAGCAATTAGTGAACGGAAATAAATTGATTATAGAGGAGTACGGGGCCGGATTGAGGGTGATTCCACACGACCTCGATACTCACGATAATCGACGATAAACCGATTTCATTTTTTTGACTTTGTACGGGGATGAGAAATTTATTCCTCGAGATTACATGACAACCGAGGATTACCCGGGATTTAAGGAACCGAACGTGGATTGAATTTATTCGACCACGAGTCAATTTCGCGTAAAAATCCTAAAAGCCGTTCGGTAGTTTAGGTCGTGCTAGAGTCGTAATCGACGGATTTTAATCTCGATTTTCAATTCGATTTCGGGTATCGAAATTGTAAGGACCTCACGAATAATTATTTGGACGCCGCCTCGTTGATCCTCAAATTTTTACGGTAAAATCGGAAAAGTCGGAAAAAGGGATATTGGACCGAGAAAAGTGAGCCGCGAGAAACGGGCCTAACCGTAGGCCCATTGGATTTTTAGCCACAAGGGCTGGCCCACCTAGGGCCATGGGGTGGGTGAAGTTCCCACTTTGCCCTTATCTTCTAGAGGATTGAAGCATTTTTACCTTAGGACCATTTTCACCTTGGTAGATATTTGTTGGTCAAAGTTATCCTAGCTTGTTCTTCAAAGTTTGACTTTCTCTCTCCTCACTTTCTGCTCTCTCTCTCCAGCCACGCACTCTCTCTTTCTCTCCTAGCCGCACAACCCATTTCCTCCTTCTCTCTCTCTTTTTCTTCTTTCCTCTCTTGGTTCCCCATTTTTTGCGCCTATCTCCCCCGTTTCCTCTCCTGTTTCTCTTCGTTTGCTGCTGCCTTGGTGTCTTGCTGTTGCTGGGGCGGTTCCATCTTACTCCTACAGCTAGGAGAACGTGTGCTTACGACGTAGAGGTTCGGTTCTGCCGTTTCCTAATTTTTCTGCTGCTGTTTCTGCTTGTCTAGCTGCTGTTTTCTGCTGTTTTGTGCTGTTTTGGTCTCTGTTAGTTGCTGTATTTACTGAGTATCGTTGCTGGTCGCTGCTGCGGTTGTCCATAGACCGTTGTCGCTTTTGTTTTCCAGCTGCTGCGGCGTCCAAACAGACTGGCCACGGCCCTCGTTTTGTCAAGATAGTGTGTCTCCGTTGTCCGGGTCGATTTCGAGCGAGCCGTTTGTTGTTCTAGCCGCCGCGATCGTCCGGTACCCTTGGAACGCGTAAACCGTGAGTTGATTTTCCTAACCGGATTAGGGGTGCTAAACTCCTTAGAAATTATTAGTTTAATGCTAATCTTGGTTTATGTGGCTAATGATGATTAATTAGCATTTTATGCATGAATTAGACAATTTGCAAGATGTTTTGATTATTTGATAATATTGCTGCATTGAGATGAGCATTTAATAAATTGTATCATTCGGGTTGCGTGTGTGAATACATGAAATGCTGCCTTTGAGGTAAGGATCACGGACTGTGATTGCAATTGTTAATTGTTAATAATTGCTTATGAACTTTGGTCTAATCGTTCGTTTGATAATAGTCATGTGGGTGTTCTTCTATTATTGATTTGTTGGCGATAGAAAGATTGCACATTTAGGGCGTGCACTTTTGAGGCGAGTAGGTCTCCTACCCGAGGTTTAGGTTATTAACGATTTTAGAGATTTATCTCACCTGCTTATTGTATAACCATTTCCGGGACCTTAGCATGTCACACCTCCCAGTGAGGTTCGGTGTCCCGATGGACATGGACACCGAGGTTACGCCGCGTCTTGCTCCCGGTCAGCCTTTTATTTATGAGCTCCACGTCACCACTGTTTGGGTAGACGAGGGCTTGATTAGGTGGACTCCACACCTTTTCAAGGCACGGTATATGCGACGGGCGATGAGCTCTTCGGTCCCCATTAGGGATTTGATGGGCCCCCTTCGATGGTCCCACCCATGAGGTGCGGGACCCCATGGCCATCGGCGTTCACGACGGTCTTGTAGAAGACCCACCCATCATGGAGGAGGACCGGGAGGAAGATCCGGAGGAGGATCCGGAGGAGGATCAGATTTTTTCGTGTAGGCGTGAAGCCTACTTTTTGAACTAACCCATGTAGATAGCGGTAGGTGCAAGTTACCCAGCCTAGTCCCTTTTTGTGTAGGCTGCGGGAAAAAGAGCCCAAGGTGGGTGTGTACATTTTGCTTTCCCGGGGTAACTTCAGTAAATAAATAAAAGTAGCGTTTGTTTTTGATATGTGTCTTTCTCGCTATCTTTGTTGTTGTTGTTGATTGGGTGGAGTACGAATCGTTTCCGCATGCGCATAATTCGAAAGTTAAAAATGAACGGTCGGCGACGAATCACGGTAGTCGCAAATCAATTGACCGCAAGTGAACAGGGTTGTCGCGGACTCGAGAATCGGGTCGTGACATCCCCCGTCGATTTTGGTATCGAGCCCAAGGAGTGATAAGGTGCGATGGGTTTTGGGATAGTTAGTAGGAAAGACATTTTCTTTATTTGCATGTGAATGGTTATAGGATCTTTTGTGGTCCTTTATAATGAACAGGGTTGTCTCAATTTCTAATTCCGTGTTGGAATCGGAAAGCAGGTGTAGGTGGAAACCCTGCTAGATGAGTAATCCAAATCAGAATACGCCAGAGCTGAGAACTCCTGGGCAGAGGGCCCCTAGGAGAAGGACAATGCAAGTCCCAACTGGTGTTGTAGAGAGGCCACCGGAAGATCCAAGGATGGATGGGATCATGCATGCACTAGAGGCCTTGATAGGACAGCAAGCTCAGACTCAAGCCGCCGTTCTTCTTTGCCGCCGCCACCGCCGCCGCTCCCCGCTAATGCTCCAGCAGCTAGGCTCGAGGATTGGGATAGGCCGATGCATAAGATTGTGGAGCAATTCTTGAAGCTGAAACCACCAAAGTTTGCAGGGATAGGAGACCCTGAGGCTGCTATCCTCTGGGTGGAGGAGTTGGAAAAAGCATTTACAGTACTGCGTTGTTCAGAAGAAGAGAAGGTGATACTAGCTGTGTATCAGCTTAAAGGCAATGCTAGCTCCTGGTGGGAGGCTACTCGGAGAAGAGTCTTCCCGAGGGTACGGTTCCGACTTGGGCAGTTTTTGTTCGGCCTTTAATGGCAAATATATTTCAGATCGTGCTCGGGAAACGTAAGATGGCAGAATTCCAACGACTGCGTCAGTATCAGATGTCGGTAGACCAGTATGAGGCAAGGTTTGCCGAACTTTCGAAGTTCGCACCGAGGTTGATTGAGGACCCGGTGGATAAAGCCAGGCGATTCCGAGATGGATTAAAACCGGAAATCAAAGACCAGCTGGTACCTCTCAACTTAAAGGATTACGATGAACTGTATGAGAGGGCACGGTTGGTTGAGAGGAACATGATGGAACGGGCAGCCGCATCCGATCGCGGTTTGTACCGAATAGGGATAATCGTCGATTCGGAAAACGATCGATGACGGAAGAGGACACCCTATTCCCCGAACCGAAGGAATGGTGTGGGCAACGGATGCAGAATGTGAACTTTGGATGTCGAGTGTGTGGCCGGAAACATGGATCGGCACCGTGTCCCGCTAGAAGGGAACATGCTACGGGTGTGGTCGGGGTGGGCCACCAATTGAAGGATTGCCCGAGCCGACCATTGAGAACGCAAAGGCCACCACTACCATTAGGACCGCCTGGGCCTACTTCGCGCAGCCAGCGCAAATAGGCCACCCGTCCAAGGAAGAGTGTACGCCGTCACCGCAGACGGGAGCGAAGACTCGCCCGCTGTAATTACAGTACAAACGTCCTTGCACGATCATGCCGCATACGCATTGTTTGATTCAGTGCTTCGCACTCCTTTATTTCCAAGCGTTTGTTGATTTAGTGGGGTTAAAGCCAGAATTATTGGAAGTAATGCATAGTATTTCAACCCCGTTAAAGGATAAAGTATTGTCTGCATTGGGTTGCTTTGGTTGTAAATTAGTCATTGGTGGTCGCGAGGGGAAGATAGACCTAATTGTTTTAGAAATGTATGACTTTGATGTCATCATCGGTATGGATTGGCTTACTAAGCAAGGAGCCACATGGACTGTCGTGGAAAGAAAGTCCGCTTTAACCCTATTGGGGTTTGCGGCTATGAGTTTATTGGGAATCGAGGAGGACCCTCGATTCCTATGATTACATCACGGAAGTGACTGAATTGCTAGATGATGGTTGCCAAGGATACCTTGCGTCGATGATTAATACCTTGTTAGAAGAACCAAAGATGGAAGACATCATGGTAGTACGAGAATATTTCGATGTTTTTCCCCAAGAATTGCCGGATTACCCCGAGAAAGAGAGATAGAATTTGTAATTGAGCTAACCCTGGGACGGAACCAATTTCTAAGGCACCATATAGAATGGCGTTGTCTGAATTGAAGGAGTTAAAGGTGCAAATGCAGGAGTTGTTAGACAAGGGATTCATTCGTCCTAGTGCATCACCTTGGGGAGCGCCGGTTACATTTGTTAGGAAGAAGGATGGGTCGTTACGCTTATGCATCGATCGACTACCAGCAACTCAATCAAATGACGATCAAGAACAAGTATCCGCTGCCTAGGATTGACGATTTGTTTGACCAACTTCAAGGAGCTTCGATATTCTCTAAGATAGACCTAAGGACAGGCTATCACCAATTAAGGATAAGAAAAGAGGATGTATCGAAGACGGCATTTCGTACTCGTTACGGGCATTATGAGTTTACGGTAATGCCGTTTGGTCTGACAAATGCCCCCGCAGCTTTTATGGATTTAATGAATCGGATATTCAGAGAATATTTAGATCGGTTTGTGATCGTGTTCATAGACGATATTCGGTGTATTCGAAGAGTCCGAAGAACACGACCAGCACTTGAGGACGTGCTGCAAACTCTGCGGGAGCACCGGTTATATGCTAAGTTTAGCAAGTGCGAGTTTTGGCTAACTCGTGTGGCATTTCTAGGTCACGTCATTTCGGGCGAAGGGATCTCTCGTTGACCCGGCTAAGATTGGAGCGATCATGGATTGGCCAAGACCGACCACGGTAAGTGAAGTCCGTAGTTTCTTGGGATTGGCTGGCTATTACGGGCGATTCGTGGAAAGATTCTCTCGCAATAGCCATGCCTTTGACTCGCTTATTGAAGAAAGACAAAAGTTTGAGTGGACGGACAAGTGCGGCGTAGTTTCCAAGAGCTTAAGCATAAGGCGACTACGGCACCACCGATATTGACATTACCGTCGGGTCCCGGGAGGGTATGAGATTTACAAAGATACGTCGTATAAAGGATCGGGTTGCGTTTTAATGCAACATGGAAGAGTGGTTGCATACGCGTCCCGACAATTAAGACCGCATGAGTTAAACTACCCGACACATGATTTGGAATTAGCAGCAATTATATTTGCGCTAAAAATTTGGAGGCATTATTTGTGTGGGGAAAGGTTTCCGATTTACACGGACCATCGAGTCTTAAGTATTTGTTCTCCCGAAAAGAATTGAACATGAGACAGGCGTCGATGGATGGAACTTCTCAAGGATTATGATTGTGAGATCTTGTACCACCCCGTAAAGCGAATAAAGTGGCGATGCGCTAAGTCGGAAGTCTTCGCTTGCGCAAATGATGGTGAGAGAATGGACACTGTTGGAAGGGGTACGAGACTCAGAGTTCAAGTTAGAAGTAAGCCACCTCTCGAGTCTTATGGCTACCCTTAGAATTGAACCTGAGATGCGAACCAGATTAAGGCACAAGACAAGCAACGGACCTGCGATTCTAAAGATTTTGCAAATGGATGCAACAAAAAGGAAATCGGATTTTCACATATCCGAGGACGGGATTTTGAAATTCCGTGGACGATTGTGTGTACCTGATGATGTTAAACTGAAATTTTGTCAGAAGCCCATCGTAGCAGTTACAGTGTACACCCGGGTAACACAAAGATGTATCGAGAATTTACGGCGGATATGCGGTGGAGTGGCATGAAGGTAGATATTGCCGGACATGTAGCTAAGTGTTTAACCCGCCCAGCAAGTGAAAGCGCAATATTGTAAGCTTTGGCGGATTACGCAACCACTAGAAATTCCCGAGTGGAAATGGGAACATATCACGATGGACTTCGTGATGGGATTGCCAAGAAGTCGAGAGGTAATGACTCAATTTGGATAGTGGTTGACGACCGACGAAATCTGCTCATTTCATTGCTTGTACGAAAGGACTTTGCCTTGGACGGATACGCGCACTGTACGTACGGCACATAGTTCGTCCGCATGGGGTACCGGTGACTATTACTTCAGATCGAGATCCTAAGTTTACAGCAACTTTTTGGAAAAGTTTGCAGGTTGCCTTAGGAACGAAGTTGCAATACAAAGACGGCATACCATCCACAAACGGATGGCCGCCGAAAAGGACGATACGAGACACTAGAGGATATGCTACGAGCATGCGTATTGGATTTTAAAGGAGGTTGGGAGGAACAACTCCATTTTGTTGAGTTTGCCTATAACAACGGTTATCGCCAGAGTATCCGAGATGGCACCTTTTGAGGCATTGTATGGCGACCGTGTAGAACACCGATTTGTTGGGACGAAGTTGGTGAAAGGAGTATTACGGGTCCCGAGAATGGTCCAACAATCAGTGGATACTGTCAATATTATTCGAGAAAGACTTAAGACAGCGCAAAGCCGTCAGAAAAGCTATGCAGATAAACGACGCAGGCCATTGGAGTTTCAAGTTGGCGATCACGTGTTTCTAAAGGTGTCGCCCATGCGAGGTACTTCAAGATTTGGAAAAAAGGGAAAGTTGAGCCCGAGATACGTAGGACCCTTCGAAATCTTGGAGAGAATCGGAAAGTTAGCCTATCGTCTCGCATTGCCACCAAGACTCGCTCAAGTGCATAACGTTTTTCACGTGTCGATGTTAAGAAAGTATGAACCTGATCCGACCCACGTGCTGAACTTTGAGGAAATAGACGTGGATAATAGGGTGTCGTACGTGGAAAGACCAATTCGAGTGGTGGATCGAAAGGAACAGGTATTGCGGACTAAGACGATCTCTTTGGTCAAGGTGATTTGGCAAAGCATCATGAAACTGAAGGAGCTACGTGGGAAAGCGAGGAAATAATGAGGCGCCAACACCCCTATCTTTTTGAGGATTGACATGGTAATTCAAATTTCGAGGACGAAATTTCTGTAAGGGGGAAGAGTTGTAACATCCTGAAATTTCTACCCATTTTGGGATTAATAAAAAGAGTTAAATTCTCGATGCACTGTTAGCTGCGACGCCTTGAATTGATCACTCATTGGTAACTCGACCTATTCGAAGGGTAATTAGGGTCAATACGCGCAAGACTAGGGAATTTGATCCGGATTTACCTCTCGACCATAAAGATCGAAGATGGACAATACCATGTCCTTACAAAGCAATTAGTGAACGGAAATAAATTGATTATAGAGGAGTACGGGGCCGGATTGAGGGTGATTCCACACGACCTCGATACTCACGATAATCGACGATAAACCGATTTCATTTTTTTGACTTTGTACGGGGGATGAGAAATTTATTCCTCGAGATTACATGACAACCGAGGATTACCCGGGGATTTAAGGAACCGAACGTGGATTGAATTTATTCGACCACGAGTCAATTTCGCGTAAAAATCCTAAAAGCCGTTCGGTAGTTTAGGTCGTGCTAGAGTCGTAATCGACGGATTTTAATCTCGATTTTCAATTCGATTTCGGGTATCGAAATTGTAAGGACCTCACGAATAATTATTTGGACGCCGCCTCGTTGATCCTCAAATTTTTACGGTAAAATCGGAAAAGTCGGAAAAAGGGATATTGGACCGAGAAAAGTGAGCCGCGAGAAACGGGCCTAACCGTAGGCCCATTGGATTTTTAGCCACAAGGGCTGGCCCACCTAGGGCCATGGGGTGGGTGAAGTTCCCACTTTGCCCTTATCTTCTAGAGGATTGAAGCATTTTTACCTTAGGACCATTTTCACCTTGGTAGATATTTGTTGGTCAAAGTTATCCTAGCTTGTTCTTCAAAGTTTGACTTTCTCTCTCCTCACTTTCTGCTCTCTCTCTCCCAGCCACGCACTCTCTCTTTCTCTCCTAGCCGCACAACCCATTTCCTCCTTCTCTCTCTCTTTTTCTTCTTTCCTCTCTTGGTTCCCCCTGTTTTCTGCGCCTATCTCCCCTGTTTCCTCTGTTTCTCTTCTGTTTGCTGCTGCCTTGGTGTCTTGCTGTTGCTGGGGCGGTTCCATCTTACTCCTACAGCTAGGAGAACGTGTGCTTACTGACGTAGAGGTTCGGTTCTGCCGTTTCCTAATTTTTCTGCTGCTGTTTCTGCTTGTCTAGCTGCTGTTTTCTGCTGTTTTGTGCTGTTTTGGTCTCTGTTAGTTGCTGTATTTACTGAGTATCGTTGCTGGTCGCTGCTGCGGTTGTCCAGGACTCAGCTAGCTGCTGTCCAGCCGTTGTCGGCTTTGTTTTCCCGCTGCTCGGCGTCCAAACAGCCACGCCGGGGCCTGTTTTGTCAAGATAGTGTGTCTCCCGTTGTCCGGGGTCGATTTCGAGCGAGCCGTTTGTTGTTCTAGCCGCCGCGATCGTCCCGGTACCCTTGGAACGCGTAAACCGTGAGTTGATTTTTCCTAACCCTTGATTAGGGTGCTAAACTCCCTTAGAAATTATTAGTTTAATGCTAATCTTGGTTTATGTGGCTAATGATGATTAATTAGCATTTTATGAATTGTGTAATATTTTCGGAATTAAATAATTAATTATTAATTTCGGAATTAGTTAATTATTATTTTCGGAATTAATTAATTATTAAATTCGTAATTATTTATTATTATTTTGGAGTAATAATTAATTAATTATATTTGGAAAATGATTAATTAATTAGTGGTGGATGATTAATTAATTCTTGGATGTTGAATATTGATTGTTGGATAATTATTAATGGAATATTTTTGGAGTAAAGTATTATTTTTGGAAAGTACATATTTAGTAATTGTGCTAGTATCGATTAATTTCGATGGATTATTGTTTGTACTTTCCTCACGTGGATTATATATCGGTGGATTACTAGTTGTACTTTCCTCACGTGGATTATATATCGGTGGATTACTAGTTGTACTTTCCTCACGTGAATTATATGTTGAATACATGTATATATGCTGCCTTTGATGATATCGTTTAATATATACCCGGTGGAGTAAACTCACGGACTGCGATTGTGAATTAGGGTTGAGTATATTCAGCATATTCGTGTGACTACGCGTGAAAGACATTTGTATTCGTGTGACCACGTGTGAAATATTATCGCATTACATGTAGAGTTTGCGATGAATTAATATGTACAAGCACGAATCATGTCTGCATTGGCTGCATTACAAGATAATGAAATGAGCATGATTAATTGGTGTGCTTGCGTGGTCACGTAAGAGCCCGTCACCCAGTGGGGGATCTGTGGTGGACGAAGTCCGTATTATCGGAATGCCCGGGCGGGGTCCGGATGCGGGTCGCGGTAGAGGCCGGACCTATGCTCCTTGTGAATGCCGTGCAGGCGCCACGTAGCCGTGCCCAATGGAGTGGGACGATGCCCGGTTATGCCGGTTGACTACCAACCTGCGTGTTGGAAGGAAATTCCCCCAAAGGTGTTAATAAATGGAACACGAGCGAATGCATGGTGCATGAGACAATTTGCAAGATGTTTTGATTATTTGATAATATTGCTGCATTGAGATGAGCATTTAATAAATTGTATCATTCAGGTTGCGTGTGTGCCGAAAGCGAGGTAAGGATGCCTGTGATTGCAATTGTTAATTGTTAATAATTGCTTATGAACTTTGGTCTAATCGTTCGTTTGATAATAGTCATGTGGGTGTTCTTCTATTATTGATTTGTTGGCGATAGAAAGATTGCACATTTAGGGCGTACTTGAGGCGAGTAGGTCTCCTACCCGAGGTTTAGGTTATTAACTTACGAGATTTATCTCACCTGTTATTGTATAACCATTTCCGGACCTTAGCATGTCACACCTCCCAGTGAGGTTCGGTGTCCCGATGGACATGGACACCGAGGTTACGCCGCGTCTTGCTCCCGGTCAGCCTTTTATTTATGAGCTCCACGTCACCACTGTTTGGGTAGACGAGGGCTTGATTAGGTGGACTCCACACCTTTTCAAGGCCCGGTATATGCGACAGGGCGATGAGCTCTTCGGTCCCATTAGGGGATTTGATGGGCCCCCTTCTGATGGTCCCACCCATGAGGTCTGGGACCCCATGGCCATCGACGTTCCTGACGGTGCTGTAGAAGACCCACCCATCATGGAGGAGGACCCGGAGGAAGATCCGGAGGAAGACCCGGATCAGTTTTTCGTGTAGGCGTCTGAAGCCTACTTTTTGAACTAACCCATGTAGATAGCGGTAGGTGCAAGTTACCCAGCCTAGTCCCTTTTTGTGTAGGCCTGCAGGAAAAAGAGCCCAAGGTGGGTGTGTACATTTTGCTTTCCCAGGGTAACTTCAGTAAATAAATAAAAGTAGCGTTTGTTTTTGATATGTGTCTTTCTGCTATCTTTGTTGTTGTTGTTGATTGGGTGGAGTACGAATCGTTTCCGCATGCGCATAATTCGAAAGTTAAAAATGAACGGTCGGCGACGAATCCTGGGTAGTCGCAAATCAATTGACCGCAAGTGAACAGGGGTTGTCGCGGACTCGAGAATCGGGTCGTGACACTAATGTTAAGACTGCTAAAATGCATATTCATTTGTACACTACATATGTGATCCCTGTAAAAAAGTCAACAGTTTATAAGTACGAAATGCAAATAGTTATATTGAGAGAAAGAACTGAACAAAGTGCATCTATCAACATGATAAAACCACGATCTTCAAGCCATATTAAAACAGATTCAAGACCAAGGAAATGACCTGAATGACTTATTAGAAGTACTGATAGTAATTTCCAACTTCATCAATCATCTAGAGAAATAGATATTGAATTTGGCTCCATGGTTGTCGTTGGCAACTCTACAATAAATTCACGATCAAATAAGGACCGTTGAATTATAGAAATGTATTAATATTCTACAACCATATTTTCTCACCTGATTCAAAGATTTCAAGTTCTTCTAAGTCGTCCTCAATTGAACGTGAAAGTGGTGTGGATCGCAACCAATCTTGAGCACATATAAGAGCCTCCACCATTGTTGGGGTTAAAGAGCTACGAAACACATCAAGTACACAACCTCCTGTGCTAAATGCAGCCTCTGATGCTACAGTTGAGACAGGATATCTTGAGCAATAGAAGAGAGGATAGGATATCTAGAAGAATTTACTTTCCACCAGCTTAAGATATCAAACTTAGCGTTATAACGTTCACATCCTTCCTCCACATACTTATCAAATTCAGATTTTTCTTCTAAATATTGTTGTCTAGTTTGGCTAAGATAGATTGCAGTCAAAACATCGGCACCAACTACAGGAGACTTTGACACGTTTACCATCCTTGTGCCCTTTTGCCTCAAGTTGCTTGAGGGGCATACACCAGTGCGGTATTGCTCGAACAATGACATTAAAGATGTCATTACATTATCTCGAAAAGTTTCCGCTTGTTTGCTTTCATAAACACAATTTATCATCCACTTCACATAATCCCACTTATGTCATGGGTCAAGTATGCAAGCAATGAACAATGTAAGATTGATGTTGTTTACATTACCAAAATATTTATTGAATTTGGTCTTCATTCTTTCAGCCATTTCCCGCAAACTTTGGTCTTCATTCTCACAATATCTGTCAATAATTGTATAAATCCTATATATATCCTTCGCCAAATCATTACTAGTACATAAGAGGAACCCGAAACTTTGAAAGTTGCATCATAAAACAACCTCAGGAAAGGAAGAAAGTGACCGGCATACTTCCAATCTTCACTAGTGGGTACCCCATTTGCCTTGGAAAGCTCTTCAACAAATCTTTTATCTTCAAGTTCCAACGAATCAAAAACTTTTTCAAACTTCAAAGTTGTTTCTAACATCATGTATGTCAAGTTCCAATGGGTCTCAACATCCAAACATACAAGACTCTTGTACTCAATATTCTCCAGCTTAATAGCATTCTTGAACCGTTTCAACCTTGCAAGAGAAGACCTCATATAACGGATAGCTGAACGTATTCTAATAATTGAATCATTAATGTCCTTCAACCCCTCTCTCACGATCAAACTCAATATATGAGCACAACATCTCATGTGAAGTAACTCACCTTTTAATACCAAATAGTTCCTAGGGTTAAGTTTCTTTTTCAAATGTTGAATTCTTAAGTCATTAGAACTTGCATTATCCACGGTGATAGAAAAAATGCTTTGAATCCCCCAATCAATCAAGCATTTCTCAACTGATTTTCCTATTGTCTCCATAGAATTACCTGGGATTTGGCAAAAATTCAATAATTTCTTTTGTAGCTTCCAATCAACATCAATAAAATGTGCAGTAAGACACATATAACTTGAATTTTGACATGAGGTCCAAGTGTCAGTTGTAAGACATAGTCTAGGAGATGTCTTAGATAAATATTTCTTCAATTTACTTCTTTCTTCCATGTACAAATCATAACAATTACACCTCAAAGTGTTACGCGACAGGATTATGAAGTTTGGCTGGATTTTATTAATAAATCACTGAAATCCCTCGCGCTCTACCAACTTAAAAGGCAGTTCATCAAGAATGAACATCATCACTAATTCCTTTTCACTAGATTCTTGGTCAAATTTCCATGGACCAGAAGAACTACTAACCCCAACAAGTTGACCTGATGCACCCTTTGGCCTTTTTTCAACATTTGTATATGGGAATTTCTTGCATCTAACTAGATGACGATGCATTGAACTCGTCCCTTGACCACTAGCACAACCAATAAGGGCCCCACAATGTATACATTTAGCTTTTTCTTGATCAACAATCAGTTTATAGTGTTCTCACACTTGAGATCTCGTCCTTCTTCCTGTGACATTAGAAGAACTCATTTAAGATATCTCAGTATTTATTTTCGACATTTTTCTTCGACGATATTGAGCTGTTAGTCTAGAAAAATAGAGGACCTAATTATACAACAAAATCATGTAACTAGGAAGTATGTAATGCCTAAATAATAAAAGTCAGCACAGCAAGAATTTCTAGAGAACAAGTGCAGACACTCACCAGCAGTATCCCACAGCACAGAAATGCCACAAAACCAACAATTGGTATCGGCACAACAAGAAGCTGGATTCAAAAGGCATCAACCAATCACTCTCAACTTTAAGAGCAAAAAAGAAAATATACATAGAGTTTATGATTTGGAAGGCATTAGGTTGGGTATGGGATGCTATATGATTTGAATCCAAGTAATTAAGGACAGCAAATAAGAGATGATAAGCCATGACAAAGCCAAAATGGAGCAAATCTAGGGAAAGAGAAAAGGATTAACATCGAAGAAGGAAAAGGAGCAATGGAAGATGAGAAAGCAAGAGAAGGGATGCTGATCAACAAGAAAAGATCATGCTGGTAAACAAACAAAAAAAATCAGAAAAAGAGAACCATGCTCACTTGGTTGTTTTCAGACAAAGCAGAAAGAGGAGAAACAATCTGACTATGAAATAAATCAAAGCAGGGCAGGTTGAATTTCTAAATCTAAAACCTTAAAACCACTTAGTGAATGATTATTTTGTTTGTATTAACCAAGTAATGGTCATCCACATGGTTGAATTTCCTTTTCTCTTTTAAAGGAAACTTTTCATACAATCGTTTTATTTCCCAATATGCAGCTACAAAATCATGCAATTAAATGTAATACGCAATCAACAAAACATAGCAACCAATTAATAACGACATATGACAAATGTAGTAAAATCGCAACCTAAACCATCCTTGGCAATTATAAAACAAGATAAAAAGAAACAAACCAACCCAAGCTGCCTTGAGCAACAATTGAACATAACCTCATTATTACACCCTGGGACAGGATCTCCTTGAGCAGTAAATGGGAAGTTCGAAAATGTTAACGTATCTACCCTAAAGTAGACTAAAGCATCAAAGGGGAAAAAAATATATAAACGCAACATGCTATGCAAGAATATATCCTAGATAAATTACTTGCCTTAATGAGGTAAAAATAGAAATAAAATCAAATGTAATGTAATATAAAATATTGTATGTGTAATGTTGGTAATAGAAGAATGCTTTATTTACTCATGCAAAATAATTTTTCTAAAGTGTACCGTGCATTAGAGGAGATCAAGTTATGATTTAAAAATGCAATTTACCCTAAATGCAAATGCAATTCTGAATGAATTTTTACAAAAATGCAATTCAAAATAACTAACACGAAAGACATGATTTTTATATTCGATTTTCATGACATGTAAATGAGGCATGTAAACTTATATGCAACATAGATGTCTTAAATGTGCACCAAGACAAACATTAATAAAAAATTATAATAAAGTATAAAAATCTAAACGTGTAAAGGAGGAATTTTACTTGTGCCACAAATGATTTTTTAGTTGAAAAAAAAAAAAGGTGCAGATGTATGAACTTAACTAAAATTCTGCCACGAAATAAGTCTAAACAAATAAGCAAACCCAATGCTCCAGCATCTTCATCAATTCACAACATCCATCCTTGAGAGCAATTTCGTGATATGCATGGATCTACTCTGAAGCCTCTAATCATGCATCTAAGTTATTTGCTTAAACCAAAATTGACATTCAAGGCACTGATTTCACCTAATTGAAGCTAAAGTCTAAAATTTCCAAATAGTAGACCAGCATATGTACCTTTGATAGGATAGAGCTGCACGCTCTGAATTGCAACGACAGACCACAGCTGTGCTAGAGCAAGTCAATGAAAGCGTCGTTGAAGGCAATTCTCAGGCCAATCCAGCAACAATGACACAGGCTTGACGATCCAGGCAGCAGCACAATGGCTCATCACAGCAACAAGGCTAAAGCCGATGCACTCAAAATAGCAGCAGCAACTCCATCACAGCAGAAGCAACTCTGTCACTACAGCAACAACAACTTGACATGACCTGATGCAGTGAAACGATGAATTGTGACTTCCCGGATGCTAGCAACAGCTCAATGATGAATCCCAAAGACATGATATGGCATAGAAAAGCAAACAGGCGCAGTGAATTTCACAAGATGTTAATGGACTAAAATTGAAGGTTCATGGGATCATAAAGGGGAAAAAATTAGAAAATGGGTGATGCTGGTCTGATGAATTGGTTGGATGTGGGTGTGCCTTTTGTGAATTTGGCAAATGAGAATTGATAAGTGCTCATGGCATGAAAAAAAAAGGTGGGATGCCACCATGTGAAATGTTTTGAGGGTGAATTGTTGGATGTATGCCCTAAAGCTACTATGTAATAGTTACATATTAGGCATTTCAGTTGTACTATGATTATTATTATTTAATTAATGGCAATGACGTATTCATTCATTTGTCCAATTATTTTATGAATGATTCCATAAGATCAGTTGCAACTAGACCTATTCTTGAGACGTCAAGAATATATGTGACGGGTTCATAGTTAGATTGAATCTTTAAATCGTTCCTGGTCAATGGATTATTGAGTGGATATTTATAATCCTATTGAGACCGGTGTGTTCTTAACTTCACCATTAAGTATTGGATACTTAAGGGAATGATGAGTCGCAAGTCATCGGGTATTGTGATGCCTGAGTTAGAACACAGGTGATTGTATTAGACAAATTCACTGAACGTAACACATATGGAACAATTAGCAACATGGAAGCTTTTAGCATGGTCAATGTCTAATTGTTCATGCTTTGGTCTTGTGTAAATAATCTTTAGACCTGAGGCACAGTGTTAACTTGTGTATCGAACAACTATGGTTCACGGGTGCACATAATGCCGGGTCGTTGATCCATCTTTCTACCTGATGGTCATAGTTTGTTCATATACGAAGTTGCACGTGTACGCAATATGGAATCTGTCTCCTTATTATATGCAAGGTATAATAATGATGTCCTATGCAATCTAATTATGACAATGCATTGAAATCCTGGGCCGGGGTTGTAACCGAGAATAAATTGTTTATGTCTCGAATAAAATGCATGTCAATTAGATTTGTGCATATGATCAAATTGGTGACTTGACAAATATTCCATGATCTTTGTTCGATCGGGACATAGTAAGACAGAGGGATTAAATTACACCGTAGCCAAAACGACGAGGTTCATTATGTTCTTAAAGCATTCACACTATCTGGGTAGCCATGACATATTGCTAGATGTCAATCATGGCTTGTAGGACCCAAAGATTAATCGAGACAATTAATTCTTTTGGGAGTACTAATGTGTTAGTACAAGTCTTACTACCAGTTTAGTGATAAACCTAGGGATGTCACACACCATAACCAATTAGGATAATGTGGAACAAGAGAGAAATAATTTTGTAAATATGTTTGCAATTACTGTAGTCGCATTGAGTCGACACGAAATTAAATTAAATGGGATTTAATTTAATTTGTATTATAGTCATGAGCCTATGTGCATATGATGCACACGCATGCCCAAAGTGGATACATGTTAATGTACCCTAAATGCGCACACAAAATTATGTTCTTTTTATTTTTAGGAATTGATTAATTGGTTAATTAATTAAATTATGCACACGGTCAGCAACAATTGTTGACCATGTGCAACGCACATCATGTGCGTGGTTTCTTTTTAATATAAAATATAAAAAAAATTATGCATGGCATGATGGTCAGCAACCGTTGCTAACCATCATGCATGCAAGACACGATCAGCAATGACCGTTGCTGATCGTGGGCATGAATAACACGATCAGCAACGGTTGCTGGTCGTCCCACGATCGGTAACGGTTGCCGATCGTGGGTGGTTACCCACTTGTAGAACGGTTCTATGAAAAGTGTGAGTGTGTGTTTTTGTGCGCGTATGTACAAAAACGAAAAAGAGAAAAGAAGGATTCTCTCATTTGGGCCGTGGCTAAAAATATCAAGGATACGAAGGATTATCTCCACGAAGTTGCTAGCACAATCATAGTGGTGATTATCCGCAAGTTCTCTCTTCGTTCGACGTCCATTGGTGGTGTGTCTGAACTAGAGGTCCGACGTTTGTAGGGCTTGAACTGAAGAACATTTGAACCAATTCGTTTAAAGTGCGCTTCGAGAGGTAATTCGTTCAACTCCATTTTATATTCAGATTTTTGATTGAAACGCACGAACAACACCTTTGGAGATACATGTATAGAAATATTTCATTTTGTTTCCGCTGTGTTTAATTTAGTTTGCCTATACATAATTCATGAAATCCCAACATGAATATCCAATCCCAGGTTACAGAGAGCACTAGATATACATAAAAAATTCTAACGGTTACTAAGAACCTAAAATAAAATAGATATCCCCTAAAAATGGTAATCTATAGACAAAATGAACCATGACTTAAGCACAGGTGGAAAATTGCACTACAAGTCAGTCCAATGAACCAACCGAGTCATGCTAATAGAAAACCAAGTGACCACACTCCGTCTCTCCACCCATTCTCTTTCCTGCCCAGAAATCGCAAAATACATCCCAAACCCCTGATGGGTATGCAAAATGACTCAAATGCAATGCTTGAGATTAAGTCTAAAAAGCAATACCGATGCCTCAAGCATTAGATGAAAAGACTAAAACATCACTGAAATCAATTGTATGCACAATGCTCAATAAATCACTGAAATCAATTGTATGCACAATGCTCAATAATCCTACCAATACTTAAACAGACAAGCAAGAACCCAATCATAGCAAAAAATTCCCAATTTTCTCATTTTCTCTCATGTTTTTTTTTTCCTTTTCTACATCTAAGAAAGACATTTGAGTAAAATATGGATGTCGACAACAACTGAAGCCTTGCAAACTACCAACTCTTCCTGCAAGGGTTTAAACAACTTTACTAGAAGCCCCTCTTTGGCTTTAAATCCTCAAAAATCACAAGCTATTTTCAAATATCAAATGAGAGCCCAAGCACTTCACAAATTGAATTCAGTTTCTGAAGGACCAGAATGAATACTTCTGATCTTGCTAGCTAGTCAGTTGCCAGCAGTTAGAAATCCATCAAGTTGCCCCCTTAGGATCAACTTTAATAATTGCTTCCTTGTTCCTAGCTGCTTCTGTGGAACTTGATCCTCCACCAAACTTTGACAGACGAACCCAAAGTAGAAAGGACAGATTGTTCTAAACTAGAAGCTGATCTTTTTATTTTAAAGAATCAAGGACAGATTCTCAAATACGAACATCCTTCACATTGAGTAAAACAGCTCCAACATCATCCAAACAACATCTACAATCAGAATACATATAAAGCTAACTATCACCCACTATTCTACTACACATTGTGAACACCCACATGATCCTTCCATAGGTCTTCTAGTCCTGCCAAACCACAAGAAGGGTATAGCATCTTGAATAGAAAGTTCAAGAGGGCAACATCGGAGGATGATTATTAGGCAGAATTGAATCTCCATACAGCTCAAAGGAATTCGTTTACTGACCTCCTGAAGGACCTTGCTCTTCTGGGACTTGTCGACGCTCTTGATGGTGAAGTACTCAATCGTCTTCTTCTTCCTGCCCTTGTAGACAATCTACAGAGAAGCGGCGAGTGCCGCAACAGTAGCCAAGTCAATCGAACTGGATTCAGAAAAGGGGGGGGGGATTGGAAAACCCTAATTTTCCATGGGTACAAGACCCAGACCACACAGAGGGTCGCGGGAGATGGTGGCTGAGTGACGACGGTGATGGCTAGGCTTTGACGGTTATGGTGGTTGCTGAGTAGTGATGGTCACTGATTCTGACCAGATCTGGTGGCGACAGTGGGGGTGGTTAGAGACAGCGACAATGGTGGAGCAGGGTCGGTGACCATGGGTGACAGGGTGAGAGTGGCTGTGTTGGACGGAAGAGATGATGTTCTGTGCGAAAAGAGTAAGGAAAATGGGAAAGGGGAGGAAGATGGGTCAAAAAGGCCTCCATGATACCGGTGCCAAAAGGCCCACGCCAACCTATTCCAGCCCGACCCCAATTAAACCCTACTGATACCAGCTCTGTACCTGAAAAAAAGTTCATCTCAACCCTAAAATACCCTAAATTTAGGGTCGAGTCGGGTTGGGCCGGCGCGGGTCTTTTTTGACACCCCTGGTTTCAATTGTGTGCCCTCGAGAAAGAATTTGCTGCCTATGGAATTGTATGGCCCCTTTTTATAGGTGAGAATACTATGTTATTCAAGGAAATGTGATAAATTTGAATATGACCTATTTAGCTCTTGTATCCCACATGCAATATTTTTTCAATATTTCATCCGACACCTTCTCTAAATATTGGAAGAATAATGCGAATCTTCTCGGGAATATTCTCCTTATCCAACTCATCACTCCTTAACAAGCCTGGCCAAATTCTCTTTCATTGTGGGCTTAGTCCAACTCATTAAATTAAAGCTTAGAACCATCAATTGGAGCCCATCCGTCACTGGTCCAATGCAAATGCAGTAATAATAAATGCTCCTAAAACTATATGCTGTGCAATTTAATTCTAATATTTTTGTTTAGTGGTTAAAATTAATCTCTAAATTTTTGTGCATTAAATTATTAAAGATCAATCAAAATTTAGGTGTCAACAGCTGCCCCTCTTTGAAGGTGAGCTCGCAGAGGTTGCATTCAAAGATAAATTGAGACCTAAATTTTGACCATGCATATGCAATATAATGTTATTTTTGTGGGAAAATGAATCCCATTTTAAAATGCAATATGATATGATGCATGAAAAGCTAATGCAAAAAAAAAAAAAAGCGCGTACCAATAGTTATTTACCAATCAGTACGGTAGAGCATCTTGAGGTACGGGATGAATCTTTACTTCACAAGCAATTGGTTTTTCTTCCAAATTTCTTGAAGAATATGATGTTTATCGAATTGCCTAGATCCAGACTAAGGCAACCGAATGAAATTAATCAACAGACGCTCAATGTCAAGTGAGACGGTCATTGGAACAAGATGTCTCGAAATACTTAGATCCAGACTAAGGTATAATGAGAAAAATTAAAGAACATTCATATCCAGAATGAAATGTTCAATGAAAAGATTCGAGACATTTAGATCCAGATTGAAATGTCAAAATCAATAAACACTCAATGTTAGGTGAGACGAATATTGAATTAAGACAACTTAACCAATAGATGCTCAATGTTAGGTGAGTCAAATATTAAATTAAGATGATTCGAAATACCTAGATCAAGACTAAGGTATAACGAGAAAGATCAAAGGCCATTCATATTCAGAATGAAGTGTTTGATGAAAATATTTCGTAACATTCAAATCATGACTGAAATGTCAACAATTGATTGAAAGATTTTGGACAAGACAAATCACAGACTCTTGATTTATGAAAATTGGGTAGATGCTCAAATTTTGCCCCGAGCACTCGAATTTCATTTAGGGGATGAGTTACTCAAGTTTTATTTTGGATATTTGAAAGGATTTAATACTCACCTGGTGACATTTCTAATCCCTGGAGAAAATGTCTCTAAGGTGATGAGGGGACTATGGGCTACAATAGCACACCAAGTGGATAAAGAGGAACTCCAGGCTATGGGAGCATGCCTAGTTGATAAAGAGACTTTGGGCTACGGAAGTACGCCGTGTTGATTAAGAGAGACATCGGGTTACAGAAACATGCAATGTCGATGGAACATACTCTAGGCTACAGAAGCACGCTAGTGTGATGAGAAAACTCCAAGCTACAGATGCACGCCATATTGAGAGAAGCGACTTTGGGCTATAGAAGCATGCCAGGTTGATGAGAAGACTTTGGCTATGTTGATTTCCTGTAGAAATAAAATTCAAGAATGTTTGGACAAATTTCGAGGCTTTAGAGAGCAACTTGAACATCGAGCATTATTCAGTCTTCAAGAAAGTATTATCTGTCAGACATGATTAGAGCAAAAATTGATTTGCATTCATAAAAAGGTAGACAATTTGAGCTACTCTAGAATGCACATTTCAAAGTTCACTGAGGTTTTCATCAATTCAATCAAAGTTTATGCATAATGATTTTACCATGTTTGCACAACCAAATTCTCTTTCCAAAAAAGCTCAACAACTTTAATCATGAAAAACTTTGGGACTTCAGAACAAATAATTTACCATACTCAAAAAATGTTTTCACACGCATGAAAAACATGATATTGAGCATTCATTCAAGGAATAAGGGACTATCTCAGCAATCAATGTCCTTGGATTGCCCTTATCTAAAGGGAATGAACACAAATTGATCAATTAAGATTGGAAATCGATCCTTGATTCAATAAATGCTCCATTCTTGCTTTTGCCCCAGCACAAGCGAATGCAAATTGAACATCCATTTTGGCTTGGATTGAGATTTTGTCTCAATTGGATCACTATCAGAATCTGTCATCCCCCCAATCCATCACCTGTAAGGAAAAGCATAAACTGTCATTTCTAGAATCAATTATATTCAGGGAAGAGATGTACCTCTTTTATCAAAGATGGATGGTCCTCTTTTGACATGCCCCTTATTTTCTATGGGAGATGAGAAATCTAGGACACTTTGTTTGGGTTTTCGAGACGGATATCTAAAGTATCAACAAGATATGCCCGACATTAACTCATTGGAGTTGTGCTCTCAACCTAATTGAATAACAATCGAGTCAATGGGTCTATCACAACTTGTTGTGCCTTTTTTAGATGTTCTTTTCTCAGGCCAAGAAAATTATGCTCTGAGACATTAAGTAAATGAATTAGAAAAATAAACAGACTAACTGGAATGCATGTTTTTGGAAATGGCTTCAAATTTTCCTTTTTCTTTTGAATTTTTCTTTTCATTGTTGGATATCATCACCGGGCTGGTTTGGTGTACCTCATTATGCCCTCAAAATTTTTTTTGTAATTTTATTGATATTCATTACTCCAATTACATTTATTGAAATGAAAAGTGTGATAACAAAATGAAACCCTAACGAGCAAATCCTAAAAAGCAGAAAAAATTCCCACGCAAGGAAGGGTGCAATCGAACATGCCCCTAATAAAATAGGGAAATCAGGCTACTTAAAACCACGAATCATTTGTGCTTAGTTTCTTCGCCTTCATGGACCTTATGAGGCAGACCCTCCAGGTTAGATATTCTCCCTTCTAAATACGTCACCAATATTTTCATGGCAGCATCAAATTCAGCTTCTTCTGGAAAATGAGATGGTTCATGTGATGTCCTGAAATTCGAGCCCTTTGAGGGATTAATAAACGTGAATTTCATCAATGCATTGTTGGTTGATTTCACTCGAACTCAATCATTTCTGAAATACTAACCTTGAGAGGAAGGTTACTGAGGACAGAACTTGTGCGACTAAAGAACTTGACCTGGAAAAACGACTCGACCATTAGACTTGCGTAAGGATGATCCTGTAGTCATGCAGGCCGATTCCAAAGACGACCAGAAGTCGAATCGCGAACAGAAATAATGGGACGATGGGTGATTCCGTCTACTATTATCGAACCCACGAACAACCCTATGTCGATAATTGGTAATTGTGTACTTTGAAATTAGAATTTATCCTTCGCAATTTCATGTCGTCAAGGATGTCCATGTGTCGAGAAATCTTGAACGTGGTTTGGCACGAGTTGGATACACGTGAATCCTCGAAGCCGCCTCTAAGTCTGAATTATACCAAAATGACATTCGGGCGAAATTGACAAGACATGAGAATCCAATATTGGACTTCGAATTTTTGGGAACGTCTGGTATGGATTTTTTGACGATGCTTCCTCGACAGTGTGAATTGAGCCAAGTTTTTGGGAAACGGGTTTTTGGACCGAGCAAACGAGCCTATGAGAACGTAGGCTGGGCAAGAATAGTGTGGGCCTCACGCCCAAGGTGGGACAACCATCGTGGAAGACCGAGACAAGCAAGCGAGCCCATTGGACCCAACCGACCCATTTACCCTTCCAAGCCCGGTGTCCAAACTTGAGCCAATTCGACCCAACAAATTCTCGAGCCCGTTCCTATTCATTTTCAGGCCCGTTTCCTAGGCCTGCTTTTCATTTTCAGCCCAAGGGCAGTTTGGGAAATATGCAAGGTGGAAATGACCAAAATGCCCTTGGATATTTTGGAGAAAAGTCAAAGGAAGAGAGAGAAGATGATGTCATCTTGCCTTGGGAGTTGGGGTAAGCATTTATGGCCTTGATGAACCTTATCCTTCAGCCTCACTTCACTCTCTCTCCTCTTCATCTCCTCCAAAACCGCACACCCTTCTCTCCCTAGTTTCCCTTGCCTTCCTGCAATTTCAGTTTGACCTTCCTCCGAAAAACTGAGTTGTTCATGCCATTCCCGTGTTAATCACGGCCCGTGCCACTAGCCATCGTGTTCAGAAGAGAATTTCCGTTCATATGGTATTGGCCGTTTGCCGAACAAAGCCGGCCGCCGATCCATACGGCCGCCGGAAGTCGCTGCTCGCCGGACCGCCTACTGTAGCGGCAGCTTTGCACAGTTCCGCCTTTTCCTCCGTTTCTCTCCCATTTCGACCAAACCACCACCCATACCAGCCACCAGCAATTGTCCCTCGACCCCCAGGTGCCGCCGGTTGCTGGCCCGCCGCTAGTCGGAGCTCCTAGCAGCTCGTTTTCCTCCGGTCAGCCACTTTCCTCCTGTGCAGTCAGTTTTTCAGAGTTGCAGAGGGATTTCGAGTTTGTTGCTGCTGTTCTCAGTCCTAGGACCCCCTTGGATCGTCGTGGTAGAGGTCCCCGGGTGTCGGGTTCGTCGCCGCCGCCGCGTCCGTGTCACCGGCCCGCTTAATGGGTGAGTTTAGCCCCTAATCCCTATTTAGTGCCTAAACTTGCTTAGGGTTGGGTTAATTAGTGGTAAGATTGGTTTAAGAAGTTTAATTAAGTTGTACTAGCTCTAAGATAGGTGATTAGATAGATGATTAAGATTAGATTAGCTTAATTTTGCTTATTAAGCTTAATTTTGCTTAATTTGGGATTAATTGTGTTTATGTGATTAATTAAGCATGATTTGCTTAAATTGGTTGATTAATTGTTTTAATTAATTTTTTGTTTAATTTATGAATTAAATTTTTTAAATAATTGAATTTTGAAAAATTCACTGTTCATAATCACTGTTCACGAGCACTATTCATGCAGAAACTAATTTTAGTCTTATTTTGATGTGCTCTTGATTGTTGTGATTAATTGAAGTGCCGATTGTTAATTATACTCGTGATTGATGATGAAATGCGTGATTGAATGCTGATTGGAAATTGAATTGAATTTTGGAAATTGTCGAGTGAGATCACATGACATATTGCGTGGGTTATTTGAAATGGCATGTCGTATGAGCATAAGTGATGTTGCATTCACGACAGAGCAAAGATATAAATGGATTGCTTGATGATGTGTTGCATGATCACATTAAGAGAGGGACCCCGGCGTTAACGGAAGACCGCCAATCCTTTGGGGTTGTACCGTGGCCGTTTGGTCACCTAACTTCAATCGGATGCCTAATGGGGAACATGTTGCCGGACTACGGTAGTGGGCGGGTCCTATGTTCCTGTCAGTTGCGGGACTGCGGTAGTGGGCGGGTCCTGTGCTCCTTTGAGAATGCCGTCAGGGGGAAGGGATGACCCCTGACGTCGCCGTGCCTCGAGGTAAAGAGGACGAACCTAGCTTGGCCAGGAACCGCCAACCATAAGGTTGTGCTATGGCCTTGATGGTCGTAATAATCGGAGCATATGTGTGGATGTGAGGCATGAGAAAGTTGTGAGATGCTATGATTACTCACATGCTCTTAATGTTGTGATGATTGCATTAATTATGGTACGCACGCATGAGTTGACAGTCGTGCAGGGTGTGGCAATGGCCAGGTGAGATCGCTTGTGGCGCGACTCGCATGTGATTGATGAATTGTATCATCTAACGACCATGTGCCTTGATTGTGTGTATTGAATGAGATTTGACGTGCAAGGTATGGCATACCGGCTAAGGTTGCATGCGAACCGATTATTAAGTGTGGGTTGCCTTGTCTGTTATTTGCTTGCGGGTTACTGGTTGTTTGTTGTTGGTTTGAGTGAGGGGTGGTTCTGGAAAGATACCCTTGGTTGAGTTGGCGTACTAACCGGGGCTTAGGGGAAGAACTCGCTGAGATTTTATCTCAACCCGTCGTGGTTAACCATTTTCAGACCCCTAGAATGGTGTACCCGCAATGGAGGATCCTACCCCGCTCCCCCAATGATCGACCCGACGGAGACTGAGTCCGATGGGTCTGAGTAACCGTGGTGTTGAACCCGAGGGTTCTTTGTGTACAGTTGGATTAGCCTAGTTTCTTTTTGGTTTGGCTTAGAAGATGGATCGGCCCTTTTTGTCGGGCATGTAATTTGGAAAAACGATCCTTCGTTGGTTAATCTAGTAATTTGAATAAATGAGTAGTTGTTGTTCTTGCTATTCATCCCTCTATCCCTGTTTGATTGTTTGTTTGTATGGGGATGGTTCGTCTTCCGCTTGCGCTTAACGAAAGATAAAATGAATGGTCGTCGATGGGTCCTGGGACGTCACTTTCAATTGACCATGGAAATGGGGTTGCCGCGAGCTCAAGAGTCGGGGCGTGACAACCCCGTCGGTTTTGGTATCAGAGCGAGGTCGAGACTTGGAGTGATAATGTGCGTGGGATTTTTGGGATAGTGAAATAGGGATGGCTTTTATATTACGTGCCTGTGATTGCTTTTGTGGTTTCGTGTGGTGGCGGGTTGCTTATAGTCCAGAGTGATGAGCAATCCTGAGCAGTCAGCCCCTAGGCATAGGGTAGTGTCTGGTCAGACCTGTGCTAGAGGTAGCGCGCAGGCGGATCCTAGGTTAGATGGGATCCTGCTGGCGCAAGAGACCTTGTTAGGACAGCAAGCTGTGTGCATTTGCTGTAGTCCTTGTGGTTCCCTTAGTGAGAGAAGAGGCCTGAGAGAGACCGATGCCTAGGCTGGTAAAGCAGTTCCTGAGACTGAAGCCACCGAGGTTTAGTGGCGTGGGCGACCCTGAAGCTACGACCCTTTGGATAAGGGATAGTGAGAGGACCTTTTTCAATGCTGAGGTGTTCAGAGGAAGATAGGGTACTTTTGGCAGTTTATCAGCTTCAAGGTAATGCCATTAATTGGTGGGAAGCCACTCAAGGAAGAGTGTTCCCTAAAGGCACAGCTCAGACTTGGGGTGCCTTTCATGAAGCTTTCATTGGATAGTACTTCTTGGACAGTGCGAAAGAGTCAAAGATGGCAGAGTTTCAACAGTTTCATTAGAATCGGATGTCGGTGGATCGGTATGAGGCAAAGTTCGCCGAGTCGGCAATTACTAGGCCGAGATTAGTGGAGGACCCTTGGATAGGGCGAGACAGTTCAGAGATGGCTTGAAACCGGAATTGAAAGCCCAACCAGTGCCCTTGAATTTAAAGAGCTTTGATGAAATGTACGAAAGGGCCCAGATGTTAGAGAAAAATATGATTGAGAGGGCGACCGCACTTGGCTCGCGGTTCGTGCCTAATTGAGACAATCGTCGATTTGGAAAAGGACCGATGATGGGGAGAAGGAATCCCATCCCACCCAACAGAAAGTGGATTGTCATGGAAAGACAATTCAGTTTAACCTAGTAGTGGGTGATAGTTTTGAGTTTGTGGGAAGTTGAGGAGGACCCTCGACCCCTTTGAAATTCGTCGTTGGAAGTAACTCATTTATTGGATGAAGGTTGCTAAGGTTATTGGACAACTGAGGTTAATGGGCTAGTTGAAGAATCAAGGGTGGATCATTGCACTTATGCATCGCTTATTGGTAGCTCAACCAAGGGATGGTTATGAGCAAGTATCCATTACCAAGGATGGATGACTTGTTTGACCCATTTCAAGGTGCTTCGATGTGTTCCAAAATAGACCCAAGGACGGGCTATCAGTAGTTGAGGATTAAAAAGGAGGATAAACTAAAGACGACATATCGTGTGTGATTTGGTCACTACGAGATTATTATACCGCCGTTTGGATTAACTAATGCGCTAGTTACTTTTATGGATTCGATGGATTGAGTGATTAAGGCGTATTTGGAGCAAATTGTAATTGTGTTCGTGAGCGATACATTGGAATATTCAAGGAAATTAGAGGAACGCGAATAGCACTTGAGGGCGGTGCTATAGACCATTCGAGAGCATATACAGTATGCTAAGTTTAATGTGTGCAAGTTTGGGTTTACTCGCGTTGCTTTTGTTATCGTGTGATTTTGGACGAAAGGAATTTCTATGGATCCGCTAAGATCAAGGTAGTCATGAATATGTCGGGACTTATGACGGTGACAAAGGTTCGAAGTTTTCTAAGCCGGACAGGTTAGTACAGACGATTCGTAGAAAGGTTCTCTATGATAGCTACACCTCTGACATGAAACTTAATAAAGGACGTACGAATTTGAATGGACGAGTAAGTGAAATTTTTAAGAGCTTAAGTATAAGCTGATTACCCCACCAATTTTGAGGATTTAGTCTAGTATTGGAGAATACGAAATTTACAGTGAGGTGTCGTATAAGGGATTTGACTACGTGGTAAGGCAATAAGGAAGATTGGTTGCTTACGCGTCACGACAATTGAGGTCATTGGATTTAATAGAAGTCAGATAAGTTTTATCTTGATGATTTGAGGAGTTGTATGTATGGGATCATAAGAGATGATCTATTAAATGGTGATAATCTTTGGTAAGAATTACGGCGGATGATTTATTGCTCGGAAGTCTTAGATTCGATTAAGATGTGAATTTACCCAAGGTGGATTATTTCATGAGATATATAAGATAGGGATTTGAGGAATGGATTTTTGTCTTCGGTGGATTAAGAATTAATTATCCCTTGATGCAATATGGATGAGTGAGGAAATAGCATTATCGATGATTTCTTCTTGAGGTATCAGAAAGGATTTGAAGAGGTATTCGAAAGCCTTTAGTGCGATAAATGACATTTGGTTTGCACTAATTTTCAAGTGGTTGAGGTGAATTCTTGATTTGGTTATTAAATGGGCCTGAAAGGAATATTGGAAGAAAAATCGATAGTTTGTGGAATTTGAACAGCGATTTGATGGAAATTCAATGAATCAGATTTCAAACATCGATAAGTGACCCCGTGGAAACGAGCTCATGGGTTGACGAGCTGGAGAAAGTTTTGCACTTTGAGGTGCTCAAATGAGGTTAAAACCGTGAGGCTTGGTATGGGATAGGCCAAAGCGGATAATACCTCTATGAGATGGTGCATATCAAAAAGGGATTTTTGCTAGTAGTGGTGCAGTTCGAAGATGCCCGTAACGACTGATCTAACGAGGGCGGAGAGTGGTCGCCGGGGCCAGAGTGCCTGAGCAAGGAGCGACTCCTGACAGGCTTCTAGGATGTCGAAAGGGGCAGAAATGAACTGAACTACGCACTGTGCAAAAAGAGAGTGTTTGTGGGATAAGATTTTATCGGAGTAGTATAGTAGAAATATGGTCAAGTTTGTGGAGCTCCAATTGATGGAACGAGGTCAGAGAATTGGGAATCGCTGGTTTAAAAATGGTTTAGCAGTTATTGAATGCAGTTCAGATTATCAGAGACAGACTAAAGACAGCTCAAAGTCGTCAGAAGAGTTATGCAGATAAGCATTGTAGAGCGTTGGAGTTTAAGGTGGGCGATCATGTATTTCTAAAAGTATCGCCGATGAGGGGTACTTCCAGATTTGGTAAGAAAGGAAAGTTAAGTCCAAGGTATGTTGGATCGTTTGAAATTTTGGAAAGGATCGGGGTTTTAGCGTATCGTCTTGCGTTGCCACCGAAGTTGGCACAAGTACATGACATTTTCCACGTGTCCATGTTGAGAAAGTATGAACTGGACCCGACTCATATTTTGAATTTTGAGGAACTGGACGTAGACGACAGGGTGTCGTATGTGGAGAAGCCGATACGAATAGAGGATCGTAAGGAGCAAGCACTTCGAAACAAGACTATTGCCTTAGTTAAGGTGATCTGGCAGTATCATGGAACAGAGAGAGCTACACTGGAAAGTGAAGAAGTAATGAAGCATCAACACCCCCATCTTTTAAGGATTTGACAGTAGAAGCAAATTTTGAGGACGAAATTTTTATAAGGGGGGAAGAGTTGTAACATCATGAAATTCGAGCAATTTTGAGGAAGGAATGAACGTGAATTTCGTCGATACATTGTTGGTTGATCTCACTCGGAACTGATCACTCTTGAGATACTAACCTTGAGGGGAAAGGCTAATGAGGACAGAACTCGTGCGACTAAAGAACTTGACCTGGGAAAACGACTCGACCGTGGGATTTGCGTAAGAACGATCCTATAGTCATGCAGGCCAATTTCAGGGACGACTAGAAGTCGATTCACGGACAAAAATAATGGGACGATGGGTGATTCCGTCTACTATTATCGAACCCACGAACGGCCTTATGTCGATCCTTGATAATTGTGTACTTTGAAATAAGAATCGATCCTTTGCAATTTCATGCAGTCAAGGACGTCCATGTGTCGAGAAGTCTTGAACGTGAATTGGCACGAGTCGGTTACGCGTGAATCCTCAAAGCCGCCTGTCAGTCTGAGTAGTACCAAAATGGCATTCGAGTGAAATTGACAAGGCATGTGAATCCAATATTGAACTTCGAATTTTCGGGAATGTCCGGATAGATTTTTGGACGATGCTTCTTCGACAGTCGACAGTGTTAGAAGAGCCGAGTATTTGGAAAAGGGGTTTACGGACCGAGGAAACGAGCCTACGAGGACGTGGGCCGGGCAAGATCAGTGTGGGCCTTATGCCCAAGGTGGGACAGCTGCCATGGAAGGCCCGAGGCAAGCAAGTGAGCCGATTAAACCAAACCGACCCTTCACCCTTCCTAGCCCGTTATCCAAACTTGAGCCAATTCGAGCCTAACAAATTCCCGAGCCCATTCCTACCCATTTCCCAGCCCGTTTGTTAGGTCCGCCCTTCATTTTCAGCCCAAGGACAGATTGGAAAATGTACAAGGTGGAAATGACCAAAATGCCATTGGATATTTTGGAGAAAAGTCAAAGGAAGAGAGAGAAGATGATGTCATCTTGCCTTGGGAGTTGGGGCAAGCATTTATGGCCTTAATGAGCCTTATCCTTCAGCCTCACTTTACTCTCTCTCTCCTCTTCATCTCCTCCAAAACCGCACACCCTTCTCTCCCTAGTTTCCCTTGTCTTCCTGTAATTTTAGTTTGACCTTCCTCCGAAAAGCTGAGTTGTTCATGCCCTTCCCGTGTGAATCACGGCCCGTGCCACCCATCATCGTATTCAGAAGAGAACTTCCGTTCATATGGCATCGGCCGTTCGCCGAATGAAGCCGGTGGCCGATCCGTACGGCCGTCGGAAGTCGCTGCTCGTCGGACCGCCTACTGTAGTGGCAGCTTTGCACAGTTCCGCCTTTTCCTCCGTTTCTCTCCCATTTCAACCAAACCACCACCCATACCAGCCACCAGCAATTGTCCCTCAACCCCCAGGTGCCGCCGGTTGTTGGCCCGCCGCTCGCCGGAGCTCCGGGCAGCCCGTTTTCCTCCGGTCAGCCACTTTCCTCCTATGCAGTCAGTATTTCAGAGTTGCAGAGGGATTTCGAGTTTGTTGCTATTGTTCTCAGTCCCGGGACCGCCTTGGATCGTTGTGGTAGAGGTCCTCCGGTGTCGGGTTCGTCGCCGCCGCCGCGTCCGTGTCGCCGGCCTGCTTAATGGGTCAGTTGGTTTAGCCCCTAATCCCTATTTAATGCCTAAACTTGCTTAGGGTTAGGTTAATTAGTGGTAAGATTGGTTTAGGAAGTTTAATTAAGTTGTATTAGCTCTAAGATAGGTGGTTAGATAGATGATTAAGATTAGATTAGCGTAATTTTGCTTATTAAGCTTAATTGTGCTTAATTTGGGATTAATTGTGTTTATGTGATTAATTAAGCATGATTTGCTTAAATTGGTTGATTAATTGTTTTAATTAATGTTTTGTTTAATTTCTGAATTAAAAATTTTAATTAATTGAATTTTGGAAAAATCACTATTCATAATCACTGTTCATGAGCACTGCACGACATTCGTTCACTGCATTCGTGTCACTCACGACCTTGTTCATGCGTAAAACTAATTTTAGTCTTATTTTGATGTGCTCTTGATTGTTGTGATTAATTGAAGTGCCGATTATTAATTATACTCGTGATTGATGATGAAATGCATGATTGAATGCTGATTGGAAATTGAATTGAATTTTGGCAATTGTCGAGTGAGATCGCATGACATATTGGGTGGGTTATTTGAAATGGCATGTCGTATGAGCATGAGTGATGTTGCATGATCATATTAAGAGAGGGAACCCGGTGTTGCCGGAAGACCGCCAATCCTTATGGGGTTGTGCCGTGGCCGTTTGGTCGCCTTACTTCGATCGGATGCCTAATGGGGGACATGTTGCGGGACTGCAGTAGTGGGCGAGTCCTATGTTCCTATCAGTTGCGGGACTGCGGTAGTGGGCGGGTCCTGTGCTCCTTCCGGAATGCCGTTAGAGGGAAGGGATGACCCTTGACGTCGCCGTGCCTCGAGGTAAAGAGGACGAAGCTAGCTTGGCCAGGAACCACCAACCATAAGGTTGTGCCGTGGCCTTGATGGTCGTAATAATCGGAGCATATGTGTTGATGTAAGGCATGAGAAAGTTGTGTGAGATGCTCTGATTACTCGCATGCTCTTAATGTCGTGATGATTGCATTAATTATGGTACGCACGCATGAGTTGACAGTTGTGCAGGGTGTGGCAATGGCCAGGTAAGATCGCTTGTGGCGCGACTCGCATGTGATTGATGAATTGTATCATCTAATGGCCATGTGCCTTGATTGCGTGTATTGAATGAGATTTGACGTGCAGGGTATGGCATACCGGATAAGGTTGCATGCAAACCGATTATTAAGTGTGGGTTGCCTTGTTTGTTATTTGCTTGCGGGTTGCTGGTTGTTTGTTGTTGGTTTGAGTGAGTGGTGGTTCTGTAGAGATATCCCGGGTTGAGTTGGCGTTCTAACCGGGGCGTAGGGGAAGAACTCGCTGAGATTTTATCTCAACCCGTCGTGGTTAACCATTTTCAGGCCCCTAGAATGGCGTATCCGCAATGGAGAATCCTGCCCCGCTCCTCCAGTGATTGACCCGACGGAGACTGAGTCCGATGGGTCCGAGTGATCGTGGTGTTGAACCCGAGGGTTCTTTGTGTACGGTTGGATTAGCCTAGTTTCTTTTTGGTTTGGCTTAGAGGATGGATCAGCCCTTCTTGTCGGGCTTGTAATTTGGAAAAACGATCCTCCATTGGTTAATCCAGTAATTTGAATAAATGAGTAGTTGTTCTTGCTGTTCATCCCTCTATCCCTATTTGATTGTTTGTTTGTCTGGGGATGGTTCGTCTTCTGCTTGCGCTTAATGAAAGATAAAATGAACGGTCGTCGATGGGTCCTGGGACGTCACTTTCAATTGACCATGGAAATAGGGTTTCCGCGAGCTCGAGAGTCGAGGCGTGACAGGTTTTAGCCTCGGGACCGCCTTGGAGTGTCGTGTTTGAGGTCCCCGAGTGTCGCCCTTGTCGCCGCCGCCGCGTCTGTGTCGCCGGCCCACTTAACGAGTGAGTTTAGCCCCTAATCCCTTAATTAGTGCCTAAACTTGCTTAAGGCTGGGTTAATTAATGTTAATGGTTGTTTAGGATGTTTAATTAAGTATATTATCCCTAAGATAGATGGTTAGATAAATGGTTAAGATTAGCTTAACTTAATTTTGCTTATTTATGCTTAATTGTGCTTAATTAGGCTTAATTGAGTGTTATGTGTTAATTAAGCATGTTTTGCCTTAATTGCTTGATTAATTGGATTAATTATTTTAATTAATGATTTATTTAATTTATGTATTTAATTATTTAATTATTTAATTATTTTAATTTCTGAATTTAATTATTAAATTCTGAAATTTCACTATTCATGCACTGTTCATCCGAAAATTAAAAATGTGCATAATTTCATGTGTCTTGATTTTATGTGGATTGGATGTGACATTATATGAACATCTGCTTGAATCGTGTGATTTTCACAAAAATGGGGAAAAATGATTTGTTCGAGGGACACCGGAAATGGACCGTTTTATGAGAGAGGATGTGAGTTTTTATATGCAAGCATGTGTGCATTGGCTAATGCTCAAAGATAATAAATGGGTTGTGATGGTATACTTGCGTGATCATTAAGTTGAACCCGTCGCCTCGGCAGTAGTTCGGGGGGTGATAGTTTGATTTATCGGAGACCCGACAGGGGTTCAGATGTAGAGTCGCGATAGAGGCCAAGCCCATGCTCCTTATGGAATGCCATCTTGGGCGGGGGTCCCTTGACGTCGCCGCGCCTCATGGGGGAGGGCGATGCTTGGCTATGCCAGTAGACACCGGCGGGAGTTCAGTTGTAGCCTTGTGGGATAGTAATAATCGGAACATATGTGGATGCCAGAGTATATGAGAAACATTGTATCATTGATTCCAATTATGCATGAGGTGATCACATCATTATTTATGGCACACACGCATGAATTGATAACATGCAGAGTGTGGCAATGGCTAGGTGAGATCGCTTGTGACGTGACTCGCATGTGATTGGTAAACTGCATCATCGAACAGCCATGTGCATTGCGTGTAACGTACAGGATATGGCATACCGGGTAAGGTTGTATGCGAACCGACCTTTGACTGTTGGTTAGCCCCGTCTGTTGTTTAATTGTTGACTGTTGGTTGGTTGTGGTTGGGTTGTGTGAGTGGTGGTTCTGGAGAGATACCTTGGGTTGAGTTGGTGTACTAACCGGGGCTTAGGGGAAGAACTCGCTGAGATTTATATCTCATTGGTTATTGTATAACCACTTTCAGGCTCTTAGGATGGCGTCCTCGTTAGTGCGGTTTGGGGTCCCCCAGGATTGGGAGACCATTGTGACGCACCATTGGTTCCCGGGTCAGGTGCACTTATACGAGAAGTACGTCACCACCGTCTGGGTGGATGAGGGACCGGGGCAATGGATACCCCCATCAGTTTCTAGTGTGTTACATCCGACCAGACGATCTGCTGATTAGTCCCCTACGAGGTTTTGACAGACCACCCGATAGGGGCCCTGAAGACAATGATTGGGATCCCATGGAGCTGGACCCTCCTGACGATGCAGTGGAGAACCCCACCCCCGCTCCTCCAATGATCTACCCGAACTACGACCCTATGGAGCCTGAGTCCGACGGGTCAGAGTGATGGTAGTTTAGAACCCGAGGGTTCTTTTTGTATAGATGGATTAGCCAAGTTTAGTTTCTTTTTTGTCAGGCTTGGTGGATGGATCGACCCCCTTAGTCGGGCTTGTAAATCAAAAAGCGATCATTCGTTGGTTAATCTAGTAAGAATGTATAAATGAATAGTTTATGTTATCTTGCTGTTCATCCCTCTATCCCTATTTGATTGTTTTATTGTCTATTGGACTGGGGATAGTTCGTCTTCCGCTTGCGCTTAATGAAAGACTTAAAAAAAAAAATGAATGATCATCGACGAGTCTTGGGATGTCGCTTTCAATTGACCATGGTAAGGGGTTGTTGCGTGCCTAGGGTTCGAGGCGTGACAGTTCAAGAGTCCCTTTGGCTCTTTTCCTCGGGTCAAAATTTCCCACTGAAGATGACGCATCCATGTCATCGTGGCACTTTTGCTTCACGAGAGAAGCTACGGTAGTACGTAGCTTGTCAACCTGACTTTCCAAGCTTGCAATTTGCTTGCTCATGTCATTAACAACACAGCTCAACACTTCATTTTGATCAGTCATTTTTGCCCGTGGCTATGTATGAACGGCTTATGGTTGATGATCCATAATCACCTTGTTTGAATATCAACTTTTTGAATTGATGGACAGTGGATGATTGTTGATGACCCGTAGTCACCTATGAAGAGATGGAAAACGATAAGTATTTGACTTCAGACAAGGTCAGTCCATAACTCAGTCCGATTTTCCTAATTCACTTTTCCCTTTCTTTTGAGCCATTTGGCAAATTTTCTTTAAAGTGAAATTAAAAAAAAAAACAGTAACATAGAAAAATTACTTAGGAAAGCAATGACTCATGATATGTTCGAGGAAAGGAAAACATAAGTTGGAATTAAATCCACCAAAAATCTTAGTTCTTTATGTCCCCTCTTTTGAAAAATTCTGTGATCCTTGCCTCCAAAGCAAAATGATATTGCTAACCTAGACTGACTGTAGATCGACAAAAAATATGTGGTAAAATAAGTAAATTACAAAAGAAGGGTTAGAAGACTTACTTCACTAATGAATGGATAGCAATTACATAGACATGCGCATGGTACGTTGCTCGATTTCTATTCTAGAAAGCTTAACAAAATGGAGCTACAAGGATAATCGGACTAGCCATGGGTGTGCGGACTAAGTCGAGTCCTCATGACTCTGGCTTGGTCGAAGAGCCAACCCAGGTCGTGGGCATACAGACTGAGGTGGGTACTCTTGACACCAGGAAAGAAATTTCAGGATTGAGATGGGCGACTCGTACCACGAGCATGCGGTCGGAGTGGTATTCACCTCAATACCATCCTAATTAATCCTATGCGGCTCAGGTCCAACGGCAGGTCATGTGTGCAAAAGTGTAGTGCAAATGCATAGGCATGCACAGCAGTTTACAACAACACTTCAATAATTTGAATTCAAAACATTCATTCCCAACTCCAACCTACAAGACAAGGGGTTAACAATTACTCCACCCCTTATAACTCCCATCTGCAAAAACATTTAACACCTCAAATGGTTAGGGACGTACTTGGTATTCTTGCTGCCAAACAAAAATCTTTTTTTTTTTAAAAGAGAAAATTGGCCTAAGTCCACTAAGAGTATGAAGTCAAGTCCCTAGCGGAGTCGCCAAGCTGTCGCAACCTCATCTCTGGAAGCGGGTTGGACCACTTAGGGTTTAGCTAATGGATTACTAAGCCTAAACTTAGCCCTGGCTCTCCCAAGTCCATACCAATTCGCGATCTAGGGTTTAAGTTTTTAGTATGCAAATAATTTTTACTTAGAGTTGCCACTAATCTATTTTTTGGTGGGTTGATTAGAAACTCAAGCAAAGTAATGGGAGAATTACTTTACTCCTATGAACCAGAGACTATGGGATCGGGGACTTGATTACGTTAGATTTCTTTAACGCCCTTTTGGTACCTTTTCTCTTTTATTTAAAAAAGATGATTTGCAGGCAATTTGGATTGATTTTAACTTACTCCCTAACATGTAAGGTGATCAAGCGCATGCGCAACCATTATTAAGCAATAAATAAATAGCGAGGAAATTGGGGAATTTACTTACCTTGAAGCTACGAAAGCATCTGCAATATTAGTTAGAAAATCACATCAACCTAAAAGTGATTTCTAATTAACATGCGATCACTCGAATTTTTGGATTTTCTCTTATTTAATAAAGTCTAAAATGCCTAAAATGACATGCGACATGCAAATGACCTAATGAGATGACCAGAACAATGTTAGATGCAACTGTCCAAATGTGGCACACATTTAAATGATTCTAAATGAGCAATGACTAGATGACACGCAAGTGATGACCTAATTCTACGTGACACATGCATGATTTTTTTATATTTTCTTTTTCTTCTTTTTTATTAAATTCGAAATTAAAATTGCCCAATAATTAAACATGAAATTAAAGAAAATTTAACATCCTAAATTATTGTTTTTTTTTTGGTATTTTTATTTTAAAAATTCGGAATAAGAAATTACCCTAAATATGCAATATTATCTGAAAAGGAATCTACTCTAGTTTATTGTCTAATCTTTTTTGGATTATTATTTAAAAAAAAATTCAAATCAGGCAAATATATAAATAAATCACATCCACATCGAGCACGGCTCCAAATCACGTAAGATATCATCCATGTCCGTTTAATAAATTGACGAATCGTATCTCGGGCATGAGATCGGATTGACCAATTTTTCAGAAAATAGTGAATCATATCTCGAGCATGAGATCGGATTGACGATTTTTACGTGTGATTGCAGTCATATTTTGAGCATGAAATCGGACTGACAATCATGTGCATGTTATGAAATTAGGAAAATTTCATAATTTAGAAGGGTATAAGATATTATGAACAGGATGGTATCGCTCGGATATTCAAATAATATTGCAATTACGTGAATTAAGCAATAAAATATAAGAAAATTGAATTCGTCAATATTCTTACCTAGCTTTCGATATCGCATGAATAATGTTTCCAAATCGGGACTCATCAGACAACGGGACTGGTGAGTTGTGGTGGTGCTCAGCTTAGGTAGTGATGGCTCAGATGTCTTGGCCGAGGTAGGTCTCGGTGTGGCCAGCGACGCACGATGAAGTCACTTGGCCGTGGGTGACCGCGATGGACTGTTCCATCGGAAATTACTGATCGCTTGAGGGAGCTCTTGGTGGACTGACCATGGCTAGGAAATTATGTTAGTGTGGAAGCCCCAGACTCGACTCAAGATTTTCTCTCGCTGACTGCGCGCTTCCCTTGGCTGCAAAACTTTGATCAAAAGACCATGAAATTCTACTGGAGCAATTACCGAACGCTTGGATTCCTTGATAGTTGCTGGGGGATCGGTAGCTTTGGCCACAACGAGGAGCAGCGCCAGCAACAACGTCGTGGGCTCAACAGGAATGAAGCAGCAAGTCGTCGTCAATCTTGCAGCTTGCTGGAGGTCTCACGGCAAGTCAGATCAGGGCAGCAGCTCGTGGCTAGGCAGTGACGAAAAGATATCAATGGATCGCGATCGGCTTCTCGCAGCCAACAGTGAGTGACAAGCGGCAGCAAGCGGCAACGATGCTTCACCGAGAAACCTGCGAAAACAGAGAAAAACAGCATGGATCGACACGTGGTATCCCGGCTTGGGGCAGGCAGCAATTCGGCTCACGGTGGATTACGAGAGGCTCTCTCGGTGTCGGGATAGTCAAAACGTTGGTTGACGTTTGTAGAAGGAACATCGGACTGTATTGCTCGTGTGCGTATTGTCCCCCCGCCCCCGTGATCTTTTGTGGCCGTTTTTATGGCGGGGAGTACCGTGCAACACAAGGAATGCCGCCTGCTCCGCATCGGGGAGAACTTGGACAGCCATGGCTAGAGCAACTAATGACGATGAGTGATCGTCGGTTTGGGCAACGCAGCTAGGAATAACTCGTCAAAGAACCAGATTGCTATAGCTCGGGCGCTTGCTGGATCGTTGTCTAGATTGGGACTTCGACTCAGCGGTTTTGCTCGTAGCTTGGGGGCGATGATAGCGTTGCGGGAAAGTCTGGTGCTTTCAGGGTTCAACCAAAAAATACCACAGGAAACTGCCAGAATCTTCGCTGGTGCAGGTTGGCGTTGAGGCAAGGCGAGGCGAGGCGAGGCTAAACGGCGAGCATTTCAGATGAGGGATGGCTGCGAGAGAACTTTCGTTCCCTTTTTCCACATCAATCTCTCTGCATGGTAAAACCCCTCTTGGCATCTTCTGCAGAATGGTGAACTTCCCTAAAGAGCGCGAATCTCTCTCTCTCCTTATTTTCTCTTCTTCGGCCGAGTGTTTCAATTGTGTGCCCTCGAGAAAGAATTTACTGCCTATGGAATTGTATGACCCCTTTTTATAGGTGAGAAGACTATGTTAATCAAGGAAAGAGGATAAATTTGAATATTATCTATTTAGCTCCTATATCCCACGGGCAATATTTTTTTAATATTTCATCCGACACCTTCCCTGAATATTGGAAGAATAATGCGAATCTTCTCGGGAATATTCTCCTTATTCAACTCGTCACTCCTTAACAGGCCTAGCCAAATTCTCTTTCACTATGGGCTTAGTCCAACTCATTAAATTAAAGCTTAGAACCATCAATTGGAGCCCATCTGTCACTGGTCCAATGCAAATGCAGTAATAATAAATGCTCCTAAATCTATATGCTATGCAATTTAATTCTAATATTTTTGTTTAGGGATTAAAATTGATCCCTAAATTTTTGTGCATTAAATTATTAAAGATCAATCAAAATTTAGGTGTCAACACGCGGGGTATGGGCTTGGGAAAGCTCACATCATATAGGTATCAAACTCAATGAGTCGAAATCATAAGCAAGGTGATGATGTCTTTGGTGGACATGACCTCTAGTGCGACCTCAAGATCAAATACCCCTAACCCGTCCCTAATCATCACTCCACGGCGTGGTGCCTAAGGCAGGGCAGATCATGACAAAGATGTATCAAAAGTGAGGGTCTATATTGAACAAATGAAAATTTTGAGGACCATATAGAACATTAGGGGAAAATTCTATGACCCCATTGAACAAATTAAAGTTTAGGGACTATATTGCACATTTGGCCAAAATTCATGCACCATTTGCATCATTATCGAAAAAGAAAAAGAAAAAGTAGGAAGACATGTCACACGAGGAGAGTGCCACTTGTCAACTTCTAAATGGACTTGTACTATGTCCACCAAAATACTTAATAGCTATTAGGGTTGCATACGGAAGTCGTAAAACTTGTTGAACAATAACCTTGCAATAATCTTAAGCATTTTTTAATAATATGGTCATACTTTGTTTCAATAAGATTAGCGATTAACGATTAGTGCACATTTGTATTAACGGGTTAGCTTCCAAACAAAGAAAACATATTGAAGAAGAAACTTGATTAAATATTATAAAAGTATAAGTTAATTAATCATTATTTTTTTGGTCGGTCCTACTCTACTCTTACTGTGTTCTTAGCTGCATTGGCTTTGCCTTTTTTTTGAAAAGGAGCAACCTACTACAGCGACAAAATATAAATAATTATGGACTCTCATTTCCTTTTTGACCTTCACATCATAGTAACTCGAGGAAAATGGGATTCCCAAAATTCTCCCTAAAACATGATTTTTTTGTTTTTGTTTTTTCATTGATTAATTAGTTAAAAGGACCTAGTGGTCACCCTTCCCACATGAAAATAAGAAGGTGGAGAGTTTGAATCTCACCTTTTCAAGAGAGGTTAGGGTGGGGATAATTTAATTTTAGTTATGGGTTTCAACTCCCATGCCCCACAAGGAGGTAGGGAAAAAGTTTAAGAGTGAGAATTAGAGTAGAAGTAAGTAAGACTGACAAAAAAAAATAATTAAAAGGACAGTGTCATAGAAGAATTGGGTCGGTGAAGATGAGATTGGCTTCTCAATTTGCAGACAAGCCATTCCATCTGTAAGTGCGAAGTAGTTTTTATGTGAGATATTGTCACGCCCCGACCCTTGAGCACGCAACAACCCCTATTCTCTTTGGTCAAATGAGTGCGACATCCTATGATGAGTTGCTGACCATTCTTTTTATCTTATAATTATGCACATGCAGAAACAAATAATAAACCCTAGTCAAACATCAACAACAAGGATAGTTAGAAAGATAGACAATTCAAAACGACCTCATTTAATCTTGGTGAACGGATACATGTGCAAACCTATCATTGGGCACTATTCCAACAGCCACCAAAAGATATAAGGACAAAAGGGTCAATCTATTTCATCTCTGATCCTTAGGGTTCGAGGTTTGGTCATTCCAAAAAGTTCGCAGTCAAGCACGTCAATCAAGCACATGAAAATGGTTAAACCACAACTAGTAAGATAAAATCTCAATAGGTTAAAGCGCTAAGCCTTGGTGAGGGTACCAATTTGCATCGAGGGTACCTAACAAGCACATTCATCATAACAACAATTAGCAATCAAATTGAATCGTAGGCAACCTTACCTTGCGGCTGTACATACGATGCACGACACTAATCACGCATAACAGGTGAATAAATAATCAAAACATAACATATAATATCCCATGCACTTAGCAGTCAAGTTTGTTCAATTATTAATACCCCTTGGGCCACCAGACAATCCGGAGGTTGGCGGTCTACTAATCGGGCATCGTCTTGATGGAGTCTGATAGACAAAAATATTATTGTGGGTAGGTACTTCCCAATAGATCACCCATCCTGAAGAGAAAAATATTCTTGTCGTCAGGCGCTTACTAGTAGGTCACCCATCCTGAGATATTAAAGTAGATGATAGAATTTATATTACTATTGATGGCATATATGTAATTTCCATCTCAATTATGTGTGTCCTAAATTCCTGTTATAAATAGGGTAATTTCTTTTATAGTTGTAACATTGAAGCTTTGTAACCGTTAGCTTGTAACGCTGATATTGATAGTGAAGAGATTGCCTAGTGCGGCACTGTGGTTTTTCCCTTCCTGATTTTTGGAATGGTTTTCCATGTAAAAATTCTTGCTTGCCTTTTTTCTTCTCTACTAATTTTTTTTCTTTGTATATTTGCGTCCCCAACAACTGGTATCATAGCCTAGTTTTGGCGAAATAGTGGGAGCAAATATGGATGAAGGAAAGGTGAAGATCAATCCTTTCAATGGCAAGGACTTTGGTTTTGGAAGATGCATATTGAGGATATGTTGTATCAGAAGAACTTGCATCAACCTCTGTCTAGAGAGAAACCAGAATCTATGAAGCAAAAAGAGTGGGAATTGTTAGATTGACAAGTTCTAGGTTTAATTCATCTTACATTAGTGCTGAACGTTGCTTTCAACATTGCCAATGAGGTGACAACGGTGGATTTGATGGTGGCGTTGTCTGACATGTACGATAAGCCTTCTGCATCAAACAATGTATATTTGATGCGTCATCTTTTCAATTTGAAGATGGACGAGGGTGCTTTTGTGACAGATCACATCAATGAATTCAATGTGATCACAACTCAATTGAATTCGGTGGATATCAAATTTGATGACGAGGTAAAGGCTTTAATTTTATTATCTTCTCTACTTGAAAGTTGGAGTGCAACTGTGGCTGCAGTGAGCAGTTCGTTTGGTAAGAAAAAGTTGAAGCTTCAAGCAATCCGAGATTGGATTCTTAGCAAGGATATTCGTAAAAGAGAATCGGGTGAATCTTCGGGTGTTGCCTTAGATATTGAAGGCAGAGGGAGAAGCAATCAAGGGGGAGAAAATAGTAACATGGTAGATCAAAGTCCAGAGGGAGAAGCAAATCGAGACCTCGTGGTGAAATTATTTGCTGAAATTTCAAAAAGAAGGGACATCTGAAACGAGATTGTAGAGCTCCAAAGAAGAAAATTCAATATCGAGAACGAAATCAAGAGGAAGAGGAATCCGTGAACATAACTTTTGAAGAGACACAAAATAGTGATGCCTTAATTTTCAGCATTGATAGTCCAATTGAGTTGTGGATTCTTGACTCAGGTGCGTTGTTTCACTTTACTTCATGCAAAGAATTAATGCACAATTTTGTCGCTGGAAAATTTGGAAAGGTTTATGTTGCTAATGATGAACCTTTAGATATTATGGGAAAGGGTGATGTTTATATAAAATCTACTAACGGATATCAATGGAAGTTGCCTGATGTCAGATATGTTCCAAGACTTAAGAGAAATCTGATCTCTATAAGTTAGCTAGATAGCACAGGATACATGACTATTTTTGGGGATAGCTCTTGGAAAATTGTTAAAGGTGCTTTGGTTGTAGCACGTGAAACAAAGTCAAGAACGCTCTATGTGATTGAAATCAGCAAAGAAACCGCAGCAATTGTTGAATCGGAAATTGATTCTAAATTATGGCACCGCAGGCTTGGACATATGAGCGAAAAGGGGATAAATATATTAGCATCTAAGGGAAAATTGCCTGATTTGAAGTTCATAGATATTGGTCTATGTGAAGATTGTGTTATGGGTAAGCATAAACGTGTTAGTTTTTCAAAGATTTGAAAAGAACCAAAGAAATGAAAATTAGAGTTGGCGCATATAAATGTGTGGGGCCCAGCTCTTGTGCATTCCCTTGGAGGCTCATGCTATTATGTCATATTTATTGATAACTCCACTAGAAAGGTATGGGTTTATTTTCTAAAAAATAAATCTAACGTGTTTACTACTTTTGAAAGATGGAAAGCTGAAGTTGAGAACGAGACTGGCTTGAGAATTAAATGTCTAAGGTTCGATAATGGCGGTAAATATGATAGCAAAGAATTCAAGCAATTATGTGCAAAGAACGGAATCAAAATGACAAGAATTGTTCCCAATAGACCGTAGCAAAACAGAGTTGCTGAGAGGATGAACAAAACTCTAAATGAGCGTGCAAGAAATATAAGGTTGCATGCAGGACTACCCAAGACGTTTTGGGCAAATGCAATTAATACAGCAGCATATCTAATTAATAGAGGAACTTCGGTTCCGCTTGATTTTAAGTTACAAGAAGAAGAATGGAGTGGAAAGAAGGTAAAGTCTCTTGCATTTGAAAGTTTTTGGTTGTGTTTCCTATGTCCACGTAGATTTTGAAAATAGAGATAAACTTGATGCAAAAGATAATTTTTAAACTTGATGCAAAAGATAATTTTTTTTTTCATTGGATATAGTTCTGATTATATTAGCTATCGGTTTTGGGATGAACAAAATAGAAAAATAATAAGAACTACTGATGTTACATTCAATGAGAACATGTTGTACAAGGACAAATTCGTGGTAGAATTTAGTGTGAAAAAAATCTAGTGGAGAATACAAAGATTGAATTGGAAGAGATTTCTAAAATTGTTTTAGTTGAAATTCCTAAAACTGTTGCTGAACAAGAATCACGTACACCTGAACCCACTTTGAGAAGATCTAGTAGAACACTTAAACCTATATAGATTTATTCTCCATCATTGCAGTATTTGCTTTTGATTGATGCTGGTGAACCAGAAAATTTTTCGCAAGCAATGCAGGTTGAAGATTCTATTAAATGGGAGTTAGCGATGCAGGATGAGTTGGATTTACTCGAGAAAAACAAAACTTGGGTGTTAACTCAGTTACCAGATGGGAAAAAAGCATTATAGAACAAGTGGTTGTATTGGGTCAAAGAAGAACTTAATGGCAACAAGAGGCACAAAGCAAGGTTAGTAGGAAAAGGGTTTCAGCAAAAGGAATGAATTGACTATACAGAGATTTTTTTTCCCCAATTGTGAAATTGACTACTATTAGATTAGTATTGAGTATTGTTGCTGCAGAGAATTTACATCTGGAGCAGTTAGATGTTAAGACTGCATTCCTTCATGGTAACTTGGAGGAGGAAATTTATATGGTACAACCAGAAGGTTTTCAGGTTCCTGGAAAAAAAAATTATGTCTGCAAATTAAAGAAAAGTCTATATAGCTTGAAACAGGCTCCTCGACAGTAGTACAAAAAAATTGACACATTTATGTGTGGTAATGTGTTCATTAGAAGTGACATGGATCATTACTGTTATTTCAAAATAATTGATGACTGCTATATTATTTTGCTATTGTATGTGGGTGATATGCTCATTGCAGGATCTAACATGAGAGAGATCAACATACTAAATTAGCAATTGTCAAAAGAGTTTGAGATGAAGGACTTAGGCGCAGCGAATCAGATTCTTGGGATGAGGATCAAGTAGGATAGATCTAAAGGAATTCTAAAGTTATCTCAAGAAAAGTACATTGAAAAAGTGTTGGACAGATTCAGAGTTCAAAATGCAAAGCCTAGAAGTACTCCTTTAGGAAGTCACTTCAAGCTCTCAAAGGAGCAATCATCAAAGATGAATGAAGAGTGGAAGTATATGGCTAAAATGCCTTATGCATCAGCTGTAGGCATTTTAATATACGCAATGGTGTGTACTAGACCAGACATAGCTCACTCAATGGGAGTTAAGAGGCACTTCAGGTATGTCATTATGTTTTACTAAAAATAGTGCAACTTTACAAGGCTTTGTTGATGCAGATCTTGGTGGTGATGTGGATAATAGGAAGAGCACATCGGGTTATGTTTTTACCTTAGGTGGCACTATAATTAGTTGGATGTCTATACTTCAGACTTGTATATCTCTCTTGACTGCTGAAGCAGAGTATGTGGCCATATTTTAAGCTGGTTAGGAGATGATTTAGTTGAAAAATTTTCTGAAGGAGATAAGTAAGAAGCAAGATAACAGTGTTTTTTTCAGTGACGGTCAAAGTGTTATTTGTCTTGCAAAGAATCCGGTATTTCACTCAAGGACCAAACACATTGAGTTAAAATATTATCAAATTTGTCAGTTGATAGATGACGGGACATTGTCATTAAAGAAGATTCTCGGTGCAGAAAATATAGTAGATATGTTAAGAAAAGTTGTCGCCACTGAGAAACTGAGGCTATGCATTGTCTCAGTTGGCCTCCATGGTAAGTGATGAGGGTGCTACCACACTAGGACAATTTGGGTCTAAAAGATAAAGACTATAAAAGATTATTGCTATTTTTTTTTAAGATCAGCCTCCAAGTAGGAGATTGATGAAGTTGTGGAGTCTAATAGAGAAAAATATTATTGTGGGTAGGTACTTTCCAATAGGTCACCTATCTTGAAGAGAAAAATATTATTATGAATAGGCGCTTCCCAGGAGATCACCCATCCTGAGATATTAAAGTAGATGATAGAGTTTATATTACTGCTAATGGCATACATATAATTTCCATCTCAATTATGTATGCCCTAGACTCCTGTTATAAATAGGACAATTTCTTTCATAGTTGTAATGTTGAAGCTTTGTAACCCTTAGCTTGTAACGCTGATATTGATAGTGAAGAGATTGCCTAGTGCGGCACCGTGGTTTTTCCTTTCCTGATTTTTGGAAGAGTTTTCCACGTAAAAATTCTTACTTGCCTTTTTCCTTCTCTACTATTTTTTTTTCTTCGTATATTCGCGTCCCCAACACGTCCTACCTTGTTGGGCATGGCTATGTCTAGATCTCCTAGCTAGATGGCATTCCATAAAGAAGTATTCGGTCCAACCTCTATCGCGACATGACTTCCAGACTCTCGCCGGGCAACCTATAAAAATCGAGCGACCTCATAGGGCTACGGCACAACTTGAAGGTTGGCCGTTTTCTAGCAATGCCGGGTGTCCTTTATGTGATCACGTGAGCCAACAACTACTCAAGCTCATTTTATTCTTCCATCATTAGCCAACACAGATGTAATTCGTGCTCACACAACAGTATATTGCAAGTTTCACACATGAAAGTGCAATAAAATAAACATGTGTGATCACACGAGCACGCAACCACACAAGTCCACATAATTCTCAATGCATATGTGCTTCAACTAATAAAGGACTCAACCAATAAAGGACACGCCTACAATTGACATACAATTAAATCGGTGTCTCATATAATATTCATTTATTGTCACCTCGCAATAATTTGATAATCAATAATTTCTGTAAATCAAGTTTTACCACAATTAGTTATTATGAAAATAATTAATTTACGCATGGAAAATTATCACTAAAATAATTAATCTCAATAATTATTACCAATAATAATTAATTATTATTAAAAAAATAAAATAATATTTAATTATTACCTTATCTGCTCATTGGCAAGTCGTCGCCCACCAGCCGTAAACCAAGCCATGCTTGTGAGCCACCTTAGCCACCCTTGCCGTGTCTCGCCTGGTCGCCTAAGCTATTGGCCACTCGTCCAGAGCCTCGAATTGTCTACCGGCTTAGGTAGAAATAGCAGAGCAACAATAGTAGCAAGAGTCGTCAGTTCAAGAGGGCAAAGAGGAGAAGGATGGTTGTGGGTGGTGATTCGAGGAGAGCCCACGGCAATGAACTAGTTGTAGCTACTCGACAGCGATGAGGGGCAGCGACGATGGTCAAAGGTATTGGTGGTCATGGCTGAAGCAAGGCAAAAAGCAACCGAATAGTAGCAGGGGGAAGGAGAAGAAGAAGAAGAAAAAGTAGCAACTGGGAAGGGGGGAAAGACGTATGGTTGAGAAGGAAGAGAGAGAGAGAAGTTTGAAAAGTCAAAAGTAAAGGGGGAAGTGATGGGGGAGTAAGTGGCTTTTGCAGGGGGAGAGGACGGACATAAAAGAAAGTAGAAGAAAGAAAGGAAAGAAAGGAAAAAGAGAGAGAGAAGGGGGTGCATGTGGGGAAGGGAAAAAGGTTGGGAAAAAGAGTGGCTAAGCCCAATTTAAATTTTGGGCCGACGATCTTTTTTACGACGTTTCTATGCAAACTGAAAATTTTGGAAATTAATGAGACTAATAACAATAATTTAATCTCGATGTTCAAAAATTTGACAATTGAATTTGGATTAAAATCATGGCTAAATCCCTCAACTACGATTTTAGTGCATCTCAGACTAATAGGCAGCTCGTAGAAATCACATGAATTCGACCTGTTGTTAAAATAATATTAATCCGCGCTTGAGCCTACTCGATACGGGGATAATCTTGGTTGTCATGTAATTGCGAGAAACCGATTGCTTGACCCTTGACAATCGTTATGGTTGAGTTGTCATCCATGGTCGAGTTCTCTAGTCGCGAGTGCACTTAATTCCTCAATAACCTCTCCCCTTTGGTTAGCATCTTATAAGTGATCAGTTTAGAGTGAGACTCAACTAATAGTGCATTGACGAAATATACATTCATAAAATCCAAATTAGGTTGAAAAATTTAGAACGTCACAACTATTCCCCCCTTACAAAAATTTCTTCCTTGAAATTTGCATTACTACTCAAATCCTTAAATAGATGGGGGTATTGACGTCTCATTATTTTCTTACATTCCCACGTGGCTCCTTCCGTTCCATGATGCTATCATATCACTTTGACCAAGGAAAATGTCTTGTTTCGCAGTACATGCTCCTTTCGATCCACAATTCGAACTAGTCTTTCCACGTATGACACATTGTTGTCCACGTCAATTTCCTCAAAATTTAGTACATCTGTTGGATTTGGCTTGTACTTTCTCAACACGTGAAATACATTATGTACTTGTGCTAGTCTTGGAGGCAATGCAAGACGATATGCCAACGTTCTAATCCTTTCCAAATTTTCAAAGGGTCCCACGTACCTCGGACTCAAGTTTCCTTTTTTGCTAAATCATGAAGTACCTCGCATTGGTGACACTTTTAGGAACACATGTTTGCCGACTTGAAATTCCAACGCTCTGCATTGCTTATCCGTACAACTCTTTTGGCAGCTTTGAGCTGTCTTTAATCTTTCTCAAATCACCTTGAGAGCATTCATCAACTATTGAACTATCTCCCGGCCTATAATTTTCCACTTACCCACTTCGTTCCAGCAAAGCAAAGTCTGTTGGGCCTGCCATTCAACACTTAAAATGGTGCCATCTTAATACTCTGCTGATAACTATTGTTGTCGACAAATTCAACTAAATGGAGTTGTTCCTCCCAACTTTCTTTGAAATCTAGGATGCAAGCTCGCAACATGTCCTCAAGCATTTGAAATGTCCTTTCTGACTAACCATCCGTCTACAGATGATAAGCTGTACTATATTACAACTTTGTTCCTATGGCTTTTGCAAACTTCTCCAAAATGTTGCTATGAATTTCGAGTCTCGATCTGACGTGATTGTCACCGGTACTCCATGAAGGCAAACAATATGCCGGATGTATAATTCTGCATACCCTTCCAAGGTGAAATCCTTTTGTACAGCAATAAAGTGCGTAGATTTCGTCAATCTGTCCACCGCAACCCAGATTGAGTCATTACCTCATTGACTCCTTGGCAATCCCATCATAAATTCCATCGTTATATGCTTCCACTTCCATTCAGGGATCTTGAGAGGTTGTAGTAATCTTCCAGACTTGTAGTGTTGTGCTTTCACTTGCTAACACGTTAAGCACTTAGCCACATGATTGGCGATGTCCCACTTCATGCTATTCCACCAATAATGTTACCTCAAGTTCTGGTACATCTTGGTGCTGCCCGAATGTATACTATAGCTGCTACGATGTGCTTATGATAAAATTTCATCCTTAAGCTCTGCATCATTGGGTACGCATAATGGCCCTCGAAATTTCAAGATTCCATTTTCAGATACTTGAAAATTAGCCTTCCTCTTGGTTGTATCCATTTGTAGGACCTTTTGAATCTCAAGGTCCATTGCTTGTGCGCTTTTGATCCTGGTTTGCATTTTGGGCTTGATTCTAAGCGTAGTTATTAAACTTGAGAGGTGGCTTACCTCAAACTTAAACTCTAAGTCTTGAAATCCTTCTAGTAATACCCATTCTCAAGCCATCATGTGTGCGATCGAAGACTTCTGACTAATTACATCTGCAACCTTGTTAGCCTTGCTGGGATGGTAAAGAATGTCACAGTCATAATCCTTTAAAAGCTCCATCCATCGACACTGTCTCATATTTAATTCATTTTGAGAAAATAAATACTTTAGGCTTTGATGGTCTATATGAATTTGAAATCTTTCTTTGCATAGGTAATGCCTCCCAACCTTTAGCGCAAAAATGATTGCTACTAACTCCAAATCATGCGCCGTGTGATTCATCTCATGAGACCTTAACTAATGGGATGCATATGCAACCACCCTTCCATGTTGCATTAGAATGCATCCTAATCCTTTATAAGATGCATCACTGTAGATTCCATATCCACCAAGGCCAGACAGAATTGTCAACACCAGCGCAGTAGTTAGCTTGTGTTTAAGTTTCCATTGGAAACTACACTCACACTTATCCGTCCATTCAAAGTTTGTCTTTCTTCATCAACCAAGTCAAAGGCATGGCTATAGCAGAAAACCTTTCATAAACTGCCTATAATAGCCAGCCAATTCCAATAAACTCCTAACTTTGGTCATCGTCGTTGGCCTCGACCAATTCATAATTGCTTCGATCTTAGTCGGGTCCACATAGATCCCTTCTCTAGAAATCACGTGGCCAAGGAATGCTACTCGAGTCAACCAAAACTCGCACTTACAAAACTTAGCGTACAACTTGTGATCTCGAAGGGTCTGTTGCACTGTCCTCAATTATTGTTCGCGTGCCTTTGAACTCTTCGAGTATACTAAAATGTCGTCAATGAGCACGATTATGAACCGATCTAGATACTTCTTAAAGACACAGTTCATCAAATCCATGAAAGCTGTAGAGGTGTTAGTCAAACCAAACGGCATCACAGTAAACTCATAATGTCCATAACGCATACAAAATGCCGTCTTCAGTATATCTTCCTTTCTAATCCTCAAATGGTGATAGCCTGTTCTTAAGTCTATCTTATAAAATATCGAAACTCTTTGGAGTTCGTCAAACGGGTCATCTATCCTTGGCAATGGATACTTGTTCTTGATCATCACATGGTTGAGTTGCTGGTAGTTGATGCAAATATGCAACGATCTGTCCTTTTTCCTTATGAACAAGACTAGCACTCCCCATGGAGACGTTCTAGGACGAATAAATCCTTTGTCCAGTAGTTATTGCATTTGCACCTTTAACTCCTTTAGTTTCGACAACGCCATCTAGTAAGGTACCTTGGAAAACAGCTCTGTCCCAGGGGCTAATTCAATCACAAATTCTATTTCCCTTTTAGGGGGTAGCTCGGGCAATTCCTTAGAAAAGACATAAAAAAGGTTCCATATCACAGTGATGTCCTCCATTCTCGATTCTTCAACCAACGTATTCACCACAGTCGCCAAATAACCTTAGCATCATTCATCCAACAAGCGAGTCACTTAAAGTGACGAAATCAAAAGGATTGAAGATCCTCCTCAATTCCTAGTAAATTCAAAACTACTACTTCCGAAAGGATTAAACTGGATTATCTTTTCATGACAATCCACCGTGACTCATTGCTAGGTGAGCCAGTCCATGCCAATGATAACATCAAAATCATAAAGTTATAACACAATCAGGTCTATACTGTCCTCTTTACCGCTAAACACTATTTTACAATCAACACAACCTATTGCAAACAACATTTTATCCTTGAACAGGGTAGAAATACTATAAAACACTCCCAATAGTTTTGGACTTAACCTCACTAACTTAACAAATCATTCATCCACAAGAGAATGCGGAGTGCTGGGATCAAATAAAGCATGTGTAGCATGATTGTGTAAGAACATTGTACCTGTAACTACGGAGGGTGAATCTTCCGCCTCCTTTCAAGTGACATCATATATCCTTCCTTGAACTAGAGGTCTATTTAGATTATTCTATGGTGCATTCCCTATAAGTTGTCCTATCTGCGACTGCTGCACTAGCGATCCCATGGACCTACAAGGGCAGTCCTTCATTTGATGGCCTTGCTGGCCATAACCAAAACAAACTCCCATCCTGGTAGGACACGAGGCATTTCCATGTTTTCTACCTCAAAGTTGGCATGCAACATTTGAGTTAGCTAGCTACTTTCCCCATACCATTCCTCCTGTTTAGTGCGATATGATGTCTTCCTCCTAGCATCGGCATTTTCCCAAACCAATGGTTGTCTCTATTCAGCATAAACCGCGATCCAGATGCGGTTGCCCTTTCAGCCAAGTGTTTCTCAATCATTTGAGCTCTCACATACAACTCATCATAATCCCTCAAGTTCAAGAACACTAGATGGTCCCTTATTTCCAGTTTCAGTCCATCTCTAAACCTCCTAACCTTATCCATAGGATCCTCGATCAGCCTCAACGCGTACCTAGACAGTTTGATGAACTTCGCTTCATATTGATCACCGACATCTAGTTTTGTCAAAATCACTGAAACTCTGCCATATTTTGCTCTTTAGCACACTCTAAAAAAGTATTTAACATAAAAAGCTTCCTTGAAGGCACCCTACACCAAGGCCGTACCTAGGGGAAATACCCTTCTTTGGGTAGTCTCCCACCAAGTACTAGCATTATCTTACAATTGATAGATTGCTAGGGTCACTTTCTCTTCCTCCAAACACATCCACAATGTGAAAGTTTTCTCCATCTCCTTGACCCAAAGGGTTGCAGCCTCAGGTTCACCCATCCCAGTGAACTTAGGTGGCTCTAGCTTCAGGAATTGTTCAACCAACTTAAGTATCGACCATTCACCATTCCCATTTCCGATCAATGGGACTTCATTAGGTGTGACGGCAACAACACCGGTGGCAACATCAGTTGTAGCAGTAACAACTTAGGTTTGAGTTTGCTGCTCCCTTATCATACTTCCCCAAGGCTTTCAACACCTACAAGATTCCATCCAACCTAGAATTCCCTAGTGTTTTACCTCTAGCACCAACATGACCTTGAATTGCGCTTCCTTTAGGACTATCAAATCAGGATTGTTCATCTCGCAGAATTCTCACAGAACCTGCTTTCCAATTCCCTCAAGTAATTAGGAACCATGACCAACCCGCTTACAACAAAAGATTTTATGGATAATCACAAGCATATAAAATAAATGTCTTTTCTATATAACTATCCCATAACCCATTGCACCTTGTCACTTCAGATATTGATTGAGCTTTGATACTAAGTTCGACAGGGATGTCATGCTCCAACCCTCGAGCACGCGACAACCCCTGTTCTCTTTGGTCAAATGAGTGTGACATCTCATGACGCGTCGCCGACCATTCTTTTTATCTTATAGTTGTGCACATGTGGAAACGAATATTAAACCCCAATCAATCGTCAACAATAGGGATATTAGAAAGAAAGAGTTCATCTCTTATCCTTAGGGTTCGAGGTCTAGTTAGTCCAAAAAAGTCCGCAACCAAGCATCTCCATCAAGAACCTGAAAATGGATAAACCACAACCATTAAGATAAAAAATCTTAGTTGATTAAAGCGCTAAGCCTTGGCTAGAGTACCAATTCGCCTCGAGGGTATCTAACAAGCACATTCCTCATAACAATAACCAACAATCAAATCAAATCGCAAGCAACCTTAACTTGCACTGCACATGCCCTACACGACACCAATCACACCTGCTAGACATAAATAGCATGTAACAAATAATCAAAGCACAACATATAACATCCCATGCACCCAAGAGTCAAGCGTTTTTCAATTATTACAACCTCTCCGGCCACCACACGTTTTTGTCGAGTGAATCCAACTCATCCCGCATTGCTAACTCCCACTTTACAAAATCTCTAACTTGCACTGCTTCCAAAAAAATTTCTAGTTTGCCAGCATCAGTCAAAAGTAAATAATGCAATGACAGAGAATATCTTTGTACAGGTTTAGGTGTTCTACTAGATCTTCTCAAAGTGGGTTTAGGTGTACGTGATTCTTGTTCAACAACATTTTTAGGAATTTCAACCAGAATACTCTTAGAAATCTCTTTCAATTTATTTTTTTTGGTAAGGGTAAGTATTATAAAAATTTCAGCCAAACAACTTTACAAGGGGGTGAGACCCGACACTAACACACACTCAACGGGACAACATGTCACTGGAGTGGGGGGGTGCCAAGTTCACAATGAAAACCCAACGGCTACAAACAACGGACTTTACAAAAAAAACCCGAATGAACGGGTCTGCCCCTGTCACGTATCCTCGCCAAAAATTTGAGGGTCAAATCCCCAGCAACGATGTAGTCTTCTGTCTAGGGGAGAGGCTACAACAGATTTAAAGGATAGTGCTTTATCCTTGACCGCTTTGAGTAGGTGTAGCTTCATGGACGGCATATATAAATTGGTAGCCCGAAATATAAGATCATTCCTGGTCTTCCATATCACATAGCAGAGGGCGGCAAAGGAAAATCGGACCATATCAAAATAGAAATCATTACCATCAAAGGTTTGTATAGCCCATCGAAAGTTTTCAGACCAAGATCGACTCCTCCAAGGAAGACTACATTTCGCAGCCCAAAAAGCAGCAAGGGAATTTGAAACGTGGCAATCAAAAAATAAATGATCAATAGAGTCAGGACGTAAGTTGCAAAAGGCACACTGCACAGAAGGGATTCTGCCATAAGACATTAGAAGAACCTGAGTGGGAAGCTGATTCTGTAAAATCAGTCAAAGGAGAAATTGATGTCTTGGGACAATAACTTTGTTCCAAACAAAAGAAGCCCATGTGACCCTAGTGGCTTGCTTCCGGATAATTAACCATGCTGAGGCAATGGAAAATGTACCTGAAGGGTGAGGCACCCAAGTGAATGAATCCGGCATTTGGTTAAAGGGAGGGATAAAAAACTGCCATGCATGTAGCTCTTAGAGGAAGGCTTGCCCATTCGGAGTCAATAAGTCAGCAACCTTTGCATCTCTTGGAAAGCCCGATTGGTAAATATCAGCGTCAGAGAATACTAAGTTAAGGGGACCCATTTCCAACCACGGATCAAACCACAAGGAAATAGACTCACCATTTCCTATTTTCCATTTGAAGAGGCCTATGACAGCCTCTTTCATTGCAAGGATTTTTCTCCAGGCCCAAGAACAGTATGTCGGAGTAGAAGCTATCCAAAAATTCTTCCTTTTACGGTGCGTCGCGTGAATCCATTTGCACCATAGTGATTCCTTATTAATAAATAAAATTCATATATGCTTAACCATAGCAGCTTTATTACTATCCCGAATTCTCTTGAGCCCAAGGCCACCTTCTACTTTCCGGTGGCACACATCCTCCCAGGATACTTTTGCACCTCCCAATCCGAGACCCGATCCCTTCTAAAGGAATTGCCTACAAATTTGCTCAATTTTGTCTACTATAGAATATGGTAGCCAAAAAATGGATGCCCAGTATACTTGAATAGCATGCAAAACAGTCCTAATAAGTTGTAGGCAGCCCGCAAAAGATAGAAATCGGTGAGTCCAAGATTGGACTCGAGCCGTAAGAATACATACCAGGGCATAACAATCTGTTTTGTTCGGTCTTGAAGTAATAATTGGGACACTGAGGTATCTAGCTAGAAGAGACCCAGCTCTGAAATTCAACAATTGCAAGATCTGGGTTCTTGTTTCCTCATTGACAACCAGAGAGGAAAACTTCACTCTTGTTAGCATTGGGAATTAGCCCACTCCAATTGGAGAATGTATTAAGCCCATCTTTCATGCAAGAAACTGAAGCTACTGTAGCTTCACTGAATATGAAGACATCATTCGCGAAAAATAGATGGGAGAGTCGAGAAGTTTTACATCTCCAGTAATATCGATATTCCGGACGTCGAGATTGAAGCTCAAGGATCCTTGTGAAGACTTCCATTGCTAGTGTAAAAAGATAAGGGGAGATAGGGTCACCTTGTCTTAGTCCACGGCCACTAGAGAAAAAGCCATGCATTTCACCATTCAGTGAAATGGAAAATTTGGGTGTGCGGACACATACCATAATAAGTCGAATAAAATGAGTTGGAAACTCGAAAGCTTCAAGGGTTGTCTCCAAGAAATCCCAATCTAATATGTCATAAACCTTCCAAAAGTCAACTTTTATGGCACACTTAGGAGAGTGAGTGTCCAAATGAAAGCCACTAAATAACTCGTGAGTGAGGAGTATGTTGTCACTTATTCTTCTACCTTTCATAAAAGCCGTTTGAGCCGGGCTTATGATGTAGGGGAGAATCGTTGCAAATTTATTAGAGAGGATCTTGGAGATACATTTATATACAATATTGCAACATGCTATAGGGCGAAAATCAGCAACCGAAGAAGCATTCGGGGTTTTGGGAACCAGTGCAAGGATTGTGCAATTAACTTCCCATAGCAGCTAACCAGTGTTAAAGAAATCAAGGAACGCCTCAGTTACCGAGGGCCCTAAAATGTCCAAATTCCTTTTAAAGAAATCAGCATTATAACCATCAGGACCTGGGGCTTTCCCCTACCAAAGAGAACATAGCTACCTTAACATCCTGGGGAAGTATAGGCTCAGATAGGAGAAGAACCTGGTCCTCATTCAATGTGTGACGAAGCGTTTCCTTAACCTCGAGAGTAGAAGGCCGCAAAGATGTGATTACTGGGGCCAGAAGATCCTAGAAATAGGAGACAAAAACTTGTTGAACTTCTCCTGGGTCCGAGATTAGATATCTTGTGTCATCCATAACGGAAATGATCATGTTGCGCAATTGTCGATGCTTGACCGATTGATGAAAGAACCTAGTGTTCTGGTCGCCTTCCTTTAGCCTTGAATTCTTGATTTCTGTTTAAAGAAGGATTCCTCCAATGACCGGAGCTCATAATAAGACCGAGCTTGGGCATGTTCAATGGCCACCAAATCACTATTGCAAGGCTCTCTATGAAGAGCTTCTTGAGTGGAGTGAAGGGCCCTCTTGGCTTCCGCCGCTTGGAGGGAGATGTCAGAGAATTCTTGATTGTTGAGGAGCTTGAGCCTGCATTTCAAAAGTTTAAGCCTAGAATAAAGCTTAAACATCGATGTACTTGATGTATAGTTGTCCCAAACCTGAGAAACAGTTGAAGAAAAGTCCGGATGGGTCATCCAGAAATTAAAAAATTTAAACGGTTTCCTCCGAGGTCAAGGGGCCAAAACTCTCACTAGCATCAGCGAGTGATCAGAGATACCAGGGGCTAGGAAAGTGGCTTCAGAATATGAGTAATCCATTGCCCATTTATTATTGACCAAAACACGGTCAATTTTCCTTTGCTTCCTTTGTGCACCCGAAGAAGTTGACCATGTGAACCTAAAGCCTACATAGCGGGGGTCTTCCAATTCAGCTTGGTCTAGGCACTCCTGAAACTCATCAAACGATGGGATCCAGTTGTCTAGGCTACCCATACAGTCCGACGAATCCTTGATTGCATTGAAATCCCCAGCTACAATCCAAACTATCCTTAAGTGAGGCACACAATTGAATAAGATCATTCCAAAGTGGTCTTCGAGCAACAAAGGTATGATCCCCATATATGGCCGATAAAAACAGTGTCTCCCCCGATTGCAGAACCTTTAACATGCCATGGATAAGTTGGCTTGTAGAAAGAGACCTAGTAAACTCTATTAAACCCGGGTTCCATCCCACCCAAAGGCGGCCCCGAACAGAATGCTCGTAGTTAGCAATCCACTGCCAACTTGGAACCAAAATAGAAGATATAGAGCTAAAGTGATGAGGCGATACCTTAGTCTCCATCAGTCCAAGACAGTAGATATGATTATTACGAACAAAAGTCCTCACCTCTGATTGTCTAACTTGGTCCATAGTATCCCGGACATTCCAAAAACAATTATACATATATGGGCAAAATTACAAAAGAGCCAAGCGCCTACTTGCGTTTTCCGATCCGACGCTTACTAGCCGTCGGTTTGAGTGGCTAGGCCTTCTTGGCCGATGAGGAGCAGCCCATACCAGCACCAGTACGGGAAGACGCCTGCTGCAGAGGTGGAGGATCCGCAATCTCAATGGAAGGATGAGAATTTTGAGATCCTTGAGGGGAACCCGCTTCTTGGGCCTCACTTCTGGAGGCCTGAAGGAAGCTAGTTTCCTGGGTATCTTCCTCAAATATACTTGCAGAGTCTTCATCATCAAGGTCATCAGCCGAGGAGAAGCCAGGGGGAACCTTTGGATCAGCAAGGTTTCGCCTAGCTATCCGCGTGATAGCCTCATCAAACCGGATAGGGTTGGGCAGAATTGAAGCACCAGATTTAGGGGCAATTTTTGTCTCCAAGGAACTTGGTTTCTGTAACATCCTGAATTTCAACCCATTCCGGGATATACGAAATGGTTATTTTATCAATGTGCTTTTAGTTACGTTTACTCTGAGTTGGCCCCTCATGAGTTAACTAATTGTTCGAAAAGGCAATTAAGGATCGATACGCGTACGACTAGTGAATTTAATCAGAGATAGGCCGCTCGACCAAAAGGATCAAAGAGGAATAATACCACACTGTTGCAGGCCAATTAGCGAACGGAAATAAATTGATTCGGCAAAAGTACGAGGTCAGATTGCGGGTGATTCCGCACGACTTTGATATTAATTGCGAATGACGTTAAACCAATTTCCTTTTGGCCCTGTACTCAGTGTGAGCAATTAACCTCTCGTGATTACATGACAATCGAGGATCGCCCTGATTTGAATATGCACGATCGTGGATTGAAAAGCTATCAACCATGGGTCAAACGCGTGAGAACCCCTAAACGCCACCTGAAAGTTAGGGTATCGAAAGTAGCGATTGATTGATTTTAACCACGAATTTCAATTCGGTATCGGGTATTGAACTTTTAAGGATGTCGAGACTAAAATATTGGACGTTGCCTCATTGATTCTCGAATTTATCGGTAAGCCCGAAATTATAGGAAAATGATTCAACGAGCCGAGTTTTGGAGCCAAATATTTGGGAATTTGTGCTTCAGGGGCAAAAAGACCGAATTGCCCTTTCTAGAAGCTTGTCTAGTATTTTCTTTTTCTTTTTCTTTGTCTCCCTCCTCCCAACTTCCTCTACACGTTTCCTTCTTCCTTCCCCCCCTGTTGACTTTTTCATCCCCCTAATCTCTTCCTCACGTCGACCACCAGCCACCCCACTTTTCCCTTTTGTCTTTCTCCTTTCCCTCTTGTGTTCTTTTCTGGTTTTCCTCCCAATACAGCTGCTGTATTGCCCCCAAATCAGCCACCCTAGCCACATGCCGGAGCCGCCATATGCCGTCGGAGAGTCCAAGCCGCGTCCCGGCATCGCCCGTCCGTGAGCCGCGTCCGTCGCCATTCTTTCTCACCGAATCAGAACCACCCCGTCGCCGAGACCCATTTTCGTTGCCGCTTGTCTCGATGTTTCCAGCGTAGCCGTGTGTCGCCCTCGCCGCCACCGTCGCGCCCGTGTCGTCAGAATCGCTAAACCGTGAGTCGATTTCCTAATCCCTTAGTTAGGGTTAATCTTGCTTAGGAGTAGTTTAATTAGTTTAACTTTGATTAATGCTTTGGATGATGGTTAATTAGCATTAGAATATTATTGATTAATCTTGCTTAGTGTTAATCATGGTTAGAATAAAGTAACCGCGGTAAGATTAAAGTAACTGAGGTTAGATTAAAGTAACCGTGGTTGGGTTAGTTAACCGTAGTTGGGTTTAATTAACTGCGGTTGGGCTAGAATAGTAACCATGGTTAGTATTAATCAATATTATTTTTATTTTTGGAATAAATAATAATTATTTATTATTTTCTGCATTAATTAATTATTAATTAAATTATTTTATAATTTCGAATTATTAATATTTGTTATTACTATTCATTTTTGAAATTAATTATTTTTTGGGAAAATAATTAATTGTGATTATTTATGGGAAATTATTTTAATTGAGTAATTTTGTGGGAAAATTACTATGGTCTAATTTTCTAATGTCAATAGTATTTATATACTACATTATTAAATGACATTGGTTTATTAAAGAAGAGTTTTATTAAATGAAATTATTTGGGTTGGATAATTAATTATGGAATTGGAAAATAATTATAAGTATTTTGTGGGACTTAAATTATTTTAACGGAACAATCGACTATAGTATTATATGCTTCTTAAATGAGTATCTTTGAGTATAATTATAGTTTATACTTATTTTGGGATAATTGAGTATTGTTGTGAATAGTTGATTGTCGTCGTCGTTAGGACACGTGTTTATTTATTATTAAATATTGAGACACGTGGTTGGGTACCGGTAATTATTTAAGTACGTGATTATTTGGAAAAGTGTGCAAGTATCGTGATGTTGATTGGTTGGAATTGATTGACAGACTGTGACTTGGACTGTTGATTATTGCAACTTTCGTGAGTGATTGGAATGCTGCTGTTGTATGTGACTGCGGGACACTATTGCATTTCATTATACGTGTGTCAACTGTAATAGCATGTCGCATGAGCATGAATTATGTTGCATTCACGACCAAACAAAAGCATAGACAAGAATGAATTGTTTGCTGATGTGTTGCATGGTCAGATTAAAGTTGATAGCCCGATTGAGCCGGATGATCGCCAATCCCCATTGGGGTTGTACCGTGACCATTGGGTCACCTGACAGTGGTCAGATGCGGGGCTGCGGCAATAAGCGAGCCCTATGCTCCATAGGGAATGCCGTCGGTGGGGGAGAGCCCATGATGTCGCCGTGCATCATGGGAGAGGACGATGCCTGGTATACAACCAATTGACCGCCAACCATAAGGTTGTGCCGTGGCCTAGAGGGTCGAAATAATCGGAGCACTTGTGGGCATTGAGATATGAGAAAGTTGTGCTATGCTCTGATTATTTGCATGCCTCTTATTATTGTTATGAGGTGATTGACAGTTTCTGCAGGTTGTGTTTGCCAAGGCTAGGTAGAGTCGTATGTGTTTGCATCTGCTTATTGAACTGTCGTCTGATAATGCTGCTTGAGGTGTGGTATATCTTGTTTGCCGAAACTAGGTTGCATGATTAGACTACCCTCGAGGCGAACGAAATTCCTAATCGAGACTTAGGATTTTGACTCACTGAGATTTTATCTCACTGGTTATTGAATAACCATTTTCAGGTCCGTAGGATGGAGGATCGACGTGTGTAACGGCTTGTGGCCATTTTTGAAGGGAGTAGATTAACCCTGGCTTGTTGGTTTCATTGGCTCGATAGGATGATGCCCGTGGTAAGGGCTTGTACTTGTAAACTTCCTAGGGTTAATCGGTAGATAAATAAAGTAGTACTTTTAAATGTGTTATTGTTGGGTTTTCCTACTATCCCTGCTTTTGTAATTGACTGGGGATTGTGATTCGCTTCTGCATACGTTTAATTAAAAGATAAAAATAACGGTCGGCGACGGATCCTGAGGAGTCGCAAATCAAATTACCACAATAGAATAGGGGTTGCCGCGTGCTCGAGGGTCGGGGCGTGACAACCTTGTCGATTTTGGTATCAGAGCCTGGTCAATGTATGGAGTGATAAGGTGCGATGGGTTTTGGGATAGTTAGTTAGGAAAACACTTCATGCTTGTGTTTATTTATTTGATTCTCTTGCTATGAGCGGGTCTTTCATGGTTTCTAATTCCCTGTGGAGTTGGAAATAAGGATTTTGTGATAATTCTATTAGACGAACGACCCTCACTCGAGAGTCCTTGTGGTAAGGCAATCGAAGGATGGGCTAGTGCTAAAGAAAGAGCACTAGGGGATCCTAGATTTGATTTAGATAGGGCAATGAGCTTAGAGTCAAGATGTTGTTGCTGTTGTTGACGTTGTTGCTACTGTCTTGGCTTGTAAGTTCTACTGGGTGAAAGCGGATAGATGATCAGTCAATGCTTAAGTTGGTTGAACCGTTCTTGGAATTTGAGTCGTCTCAGTCCATTAGGGCAAGTAATTCTGAGGTCACAACCCTTTGAATTAAGGAATTGGAGTAAGTGTTCGCAATACTGATATGCTGAGAGAAAGATAAGATAGTTCTGGCAGAGTACCAATTGCAAGGTAACATTAAGTAACCCAAGGAAGGGTTTTGCCCAATGGTATGGTCCTCGAGTGGAGTGCCTTCATTGAAGCGTTCAGTGGAGAATACCTTTCTGAGTGCACACGAGAGCAGAAGGTAACTGAATTCCTGCAACTTCGTCAGAATCGCTTGTTAGTTGTACGATAGGAGGTTAAGTTTGCAGAGTTCTCAAAGTATGTATAGAGAATGATTGGGAATCTAGTAGACCGAGTCAGAAGGCTGGGGATTGTTTGAAATCGGAAATTAAGGATCAGTTAGTGCCCTTGAACCTGAAGGACTTTGATGAATGGTATAAAGGAGCTCAACTAATTGAAAAGGACGTGGCAGAATGAGCAGCTGCATCTAGGTCATGGTTTGCATCTTATATGGATAATCATGGGCTTTGGAAAAAGCTAATGATAAGAGGAATGGCATTGGGAAAAATCAGTATATAATTGGGATGCCAGGTGTTGGATTCAAAGGTTGTGAATATTAGTACAACTTCCCAATGTGATTATGTTGCTTATGTGTTAAATGGTTTGGAAGCCAAGCATCTGTTTTCAGCAAAATACTTTATTAAGTTGGAGAGGTTAAGACCGAAACTGTTAGAAGTGGTTCATGGCATGTTGACCCAGTTAAAGGATCGTGCAATGTTATAGCAGAACATCCTACCGCATGTTCAGATTGTACGATGGTCATTGGTGATCAAGAGGAATTGATCAATTTGATTGTATTGGCAATGTACGGTTTCGATGTGATTGTTGGAATGGATTTGCTTATTAAGTGTCGAGTTACAATGGATTGCTATTAGAAGGTAATCCAGTTTAACCCATTAGGTGGGATTAGTTTTGAGTTTACTTGGATCAAGGAGGACCCTCAATCCCTTTGAAATTTGTCGTTGGAAGTAACTCATTTATTGGACGAACGTTGCTAAGGTTATTGGACAATTGTGGTTAATTTGTTAGTTGAGGAATCAAGGATGGATCGTTGCACTTATGCATTGATTATCGACAGTGTAACCAAGGGACGGCCATAACAAGTATCAATTACTATGGAGAGATGACTTGTTTGACCCACTTCAAGGAGCTTCGAAATGTTCCAAGATAGACCTAAGGATGGGCTATCCATAGTTGAGGATTAAAAAGGAGAATATACCAAAGACGACACACCGTGTGTAATTTGGTCACTACGAGATTACTGTACTGCAAGTTGGATTAACTAATACGCCAGTTGTTTTTATGGGTTTGATGGATTGACTGATTAAGGCGTATTTAGATTGATTCGTAATTGTGTTCGTGAACGATATATTGGAATATTCGAGGAATTTAGAGGAACACGAACAGCACTTGAGGGTGGTGCTGTAGACCATTCGAGAGCATAAACAGTATGCCAAGTTTAATTCGTGCGGGTTTGGATTTACTCGTGTTGCTTTTGTGGGTTGAGTGATTTTGGACGAAAGAAATTCTATGGATTCGCTAAGATTAAGGCAGTTATGATTTGGCCAAGAATTATGATAATGACAGAGGTTCGGAGTTTTCTAAGTCGGACATATTATTACAGACGATTCATAGAAAGGTTCTCTACGATAACTATGCCTCTGATATGAAGATTAATGAAGGACGTAAGAATTTCAATGGATGAATAAGTGCGAGCATAATGTTTAAGAGCTTAAGTATAAGCTGATTACCGCACCAGTTTTGAGGATTTAGTCTAGTATCGGAGATTATGAGATTCACAGTGAGGTGTCATATAAGGGATTTGACTGTATGGTAAGGCAACAAGGAAGATTGGTTGTTTACGCGTCACGATAATTGAGGTCATTGAATTTAATGGAAGTTAGATAAGTTTTATCTTGATGATTTGAGGAGTTGTAGGTATGGGATCATAAGAGATGATCTATTAAATGGCGATAACCTTTGATAAGAATTACGGTGGATGATTTATTGCTCGGAGGTCTTAGATTCGATTAAGATATGAATTTACCCAAGGTGAATTATTTCGAGAGATAATTAAAATTAAGATTTGAGGAATGGATTTTTGTCTTCGGTGGATTAAGAATTAATTATCCCTTGATACTATATGGATAAATGGTGAAATAGCATTATCGATAATTTCTTCTTGAGGTATTAGTAAGGATTTCTTCAAATGGTTGAGGTGATATTCTTGGTTTGGTTATTAAATGGACGTGAAAAGAATGTTGAAAGGAAAATCGGTGGTTTGTAGAATTCGAATAGTGATTCGGTGAATCAGATTTCAAGTGTCGATAAGTGACTCTATGGAAACGAGCTCATGGATTGACAAGCTGGAGGAAGTTTTGCATTTTGAGGTACTCAAATGAGGTTAAAATTCGTGAGACTCGGTATGGGACGAACCAAAGCAGATAATACCTCTATGGGGTAGTGCATGTCAAAAAGGGACTTTTGCTAGTAGTGGTGTAGTTCGAAGATGCCCGTGACGACTAATCCAATGAGGGCGGGGAGTGGTTGCTGGGGCCAAAGTGCCTGAGCAAGAAGCGACTCTTGACAGGCTTCTAGAATGTCGAAAAGGACAGAAATGAACTGAACTACGCACTGTGCAAAAAAAGAGTGCTTGTGGGGTAAGATTTTATCGGAGTGGTATAGCAGAATTATGGTCAAGTTTGTGGAACTCCAGTCTATTAGAACAAGATCAGAGAAAGGACGATCACTGGTTCAGAGATGGTCCGGCAGTTAATGGATGCTGTTATGATATCAATGACAGGTTAAGGACAACACAAAATTGCCAGAAAAGCGATACAGATAAAAGACAGAGACTGTTGGAATATTAAGTTCAGTGTTGCGTTCTCCTTAAAGGTGTCATCGATGAGAGGGACATCTGGAATAAAGCTCTACAAGTCCAACTGAGGATTCGAAACTGGGAGGTGACAGTAAAGTTGCTTTTGGGCAAAAAATCGGATAATGCATAGTCTTTGGGAACCAAAAAGGAATTGGAAGTAATTTGGTAATATCAAGGTACAGAAGGAATGATCTGAAGAAGTGAGAATGCAATGAGGCATTAGTACCCTCATCTATTTAAGGATATTGGAAGTTCGGCAAATTTTGAGGACGAAATTTCTATAAGGAGGGAAAAGTTGTAACATCTTGAATTTTGACCCATTCCGGAATATATGAAATGGTTATTTTATCAATGTGCTGTTAGTTACGTTTACTCTGAGTTGGCCCCTCATGAGTTAACTAATTGTTTGGAAATGCAATTAAGGATCGATACGCGTACGACTAGTGAATTTAATCAGAGATAGGCCGCTCGACCATAAGGATCAAAGAGGAATAATACCACACTATTGCAGGCCAATTAGCGAACGAAAATAAATCGATTCGACAAAAGTAAGAGGTTGGATTGCGAGTGATTCCGCACGACTTCGATATTAATTGCGAACGACGTTAAACCGATTTCCTTTTGGCCCTGTACTCAGTGTGAGCAATTAACCTCTCGTGATTACATGACAATCGAGGATCGTCTTGATTTGAATATGCACGATCATGGATTGAAAAGCTATCAATCACGGGTCAAACGCGTAAGGACCCCTAAACGCCGCCCGAAAGTTAGGTCGTACTAAAGTAGTGATTGATTAATTTTAACCACGAATTTCAATTCGGTATCGGGTATTGAACTTTTAAGGATGTCGAGACTAAAACATTGGACATTGCCTCATTGATTCTCGAATTTATCGATAAGCTCGAAATTATCGGAAAAGGATTCAACGAACCGAGTTTTGGAGCCAAATATTTGGGAATTTGTGCTTCAGGGGAAAAAAGACTGAATTGCCCTTTCTAGAAGCTTGTCTAGTATTTTCTTTTTCTTTTTCTTTTTCTCCCTCCTCCCAACTTCCTCTACACGTTTCCTTCTTCCTTGCCCCCCCGTTGACTTTTTCTTCCCCCTCATCTCTTCCTCACGTCCACCACCAGCCACCCCACTTTTCCCTTTTGTCTTTCTCCTTTCCCTCTTGTGTTCTTTTCTAGTTTTCCACCCAAAACAGCAGCTGTGCTGCTGTGTTGCCCCAAATCAGCCACCCTAGCCACATGCCGGAGCCACCACACGCCGCCGGAGAGTCCAAGCCACGTCCTGGCATCGCCCATCCGTGAGCCACGTCCGTCGCCGTTCTTTCTCACCAAATTGGAACCACCCTGTCGCCGGGACCCATTTTCGTTGCCTCTTGTCTCGATGTTTCGGGCGTAGCCACGCGTCGCGCTCGCCACCGTCGTCGCGCCCGTGTCGTCAGAATCACTAAACCGTGAGTCGATTTCCTAATCCCTTAGTTAGGGGTTAATCTTGCTTAGGAGTAGTTTAATTAGTTTAATCTTTTATTAATGCTTTGGATGATGATTAATTAGCAATAGAATATTATTGATTAATCTTGCTTAGTGTTAATCATGGTTAGAATAAAAGTAACCGCGGTTAGATTAAAGTAACTGAGGTTAGATTAAAGTAACCGTGGTTGGGTTAGTTAACTGTAGTTGGGTTAATTAACTGCAGTTAGGTTAGAATAGTAACCATGTTTAGTATTAATAAATATTATTATTATGTTTGGAATAAATAATAATAATTTATTATTTTCGGAATTAATTAATTATTAATTAAATTATTTTATAATTTCGAATTACTAATATTGTTATTACTATTCATTTCTGAAATTAATTATTTTTGGGGAAAATAATTAATTGTGATTATTTATGGGAAATGATTTTAATTGAGTAATTTTGTGGGAAAATTACTATGGTCTAATTTTCTAATGTCAATAGTATTTATATACTACATTATTAAATGATATTGGTTTATTAAAGAAGAGTTTTATTAAATGAAATTATTTGGGTTGGATAATTAATTATGGGATTGGAAAATAATTATAAGTATTTTGTGGTACTTAAATTATTTTATCGGAACAATCGACTATAGTATTATATGCTTTTTAAATGAGTATATTTGAGTATAATTATAGTTTATACTTATTTTGGGATAATTGAGTATTGTTGGGAATAGTTGATTGTCGTCGTCGTGAGGACACGTGTTTATTTATTATTAAATATTGAGACATATGGTTGGGTACCGGTAATTATTGAAGTACGTGATTATTTGGAAAAGTGTGTAAGTATCGTCATGTTGATTGGTTGGAATTGATTGACAGACTGTGACTTGAACTGTTGATTGTTGCAACTTTCGTGAGTGATTGGAATGCTGTTGTTGTACGTGACTGCCGGATACTACTACGGGTGCGTTTGGTTGGGCTTTCCCAAGGGGCTTTCAGCCCCGAAAGCCCCTTGGGAAAATGCAAGTGCATTTGGCTTACAATTTTGAAGGGCTTTGGGGAGATGCAATTGCATCTCCAAGTATCCTTAAAGGCCCTTAGGTGAATGCAGGTCTAGAGGTGCATTTGCAAGTTGCATTTTCAGAATGCAACTTGAAGGATCACTGTTCATCTTCCTCACGTGGCCAACACCGCCGATGACCGCCGACGACCGCTAATGACCGACGACCGCCGGCGACCACCGACGACCGCCGGCGACCACCGACGACCGCCGGCGACCACCGACGACCGCCGGCGATCGTCGGCCACTGGGCAGTAGGGCGACCGCCAACCAAAGGGGCGACCGCCCGGGTTGCCTCCTCGCGGCCGTCGCCGTCGCCCGGGTCGCCGCCTTAGGCGACGGGGCGTTGCCTCGGTTCGGGTGACCCGGGCGGTCGCGCGACCACCGCCTTGGTCGCGAACCCGGCGACGGCCGTCGCCCGGTTCGGCGACCAGGTGGTCGCGCGACCACCGCCGTCGCTTGGTTCGGGCGACCGGGCGGTCGCACGACCACCGCCGTCGCCCGGGTTCGCGACCTGGCGACGGCGACCGCCGCCCGCGGTCGTCCAACCTCGGGCGGGGCGGCTCGAGGTCGCCCAACCTCGGGCGGGGCTACTCGAGGCCGCACGGCAGCCAGATCTGGCCGCCGCCGAATGGTGGCCGGCGGCCAATCTGGCAGCCGGAAAGTACATTTGAAAAAAAAAATTATTTACAATTTTTTTTAAATACAAAATTTCGCAAAAGCCCCTTGGCAAAATATAGTATTCACCAAACGGTACTTGGGTCAAAGTTGTTTCACAATGCAAAATTTAACAACAGTATTTGCATTTCGAGAAACCCCTTTAGCTCAAAGATATTTGCATTTTCCCAAGTGCATTCCCCCAAAGCCGAACCAAACGCACCCTATATTTCATTATACGTGTGTCAACTGCAATAGCATGTCGCATGAGCATGAATTATGTTGCATTCACGACCAAGCAAAAGCAAAGACAAGAATGAACTGTTTGCTGATGTGTTGCATGGTCAGATTAAAGTTGATATCCCGGTTGAGCCGGATGACCGCCAATCCCCATTGGAGTTGTGCCGTGACCATTGGGTCGCTGATAGTGGTCAGATGCGAGGTTGTGGCAGTTAGCGAGCCCTATGCTCCATAGGGAATGCCGTCAGTGGGGGAGAGCCCATGACGTCGCCGTGCCTCATGGAGGAGGACGATGTCTGGTCTACGACCAGTTGACCGCCAACCATAAGGTTGTGCCGTGGCCAAGAGGGTCATAATAATCGAAGCACGTGTGGGCATTGAGATATGAGAAAGTTGTGCTATGCTTTGATTATTTGCATGCCTTTTATTATTGTTATGAGGTGATTGACAGTTTCTGCAGGTTGCGTGTGCCAAGGCAGGTAGGGTCGCATGTGTATGCATCTGCTTATTGAACTGTCGTCTGATAATGCTGCTTGAGGTGTAGTATGTCTTGTTTGCCAGAACTAGGTTGCATGATTAGACTACCTTCGAGGTGAGCGAAATTCCTAACCGAGGCTTAGGATTTTGGCTCACTGAGATTTTATCTCACTGGTTATTGAATAACCATTTTCAGGTCCGTAGGATAGAGGATCGACGCGTGTAACGGCTCATGGCCGTTTTTGAAGGGAGTAGATTAACCCTGGCTTGTTGGTTTCATTAGCTCGATAGGATGATGCCCGTGGTAAGGGCTTGTACTTGTAAACTTCCTAGGGTTAATCAGTAGATAAATAAAGCAGTACTTTTGAATGTGTTCTTGTTGTGTTTTCTTGCTATCCCTGCTTTTGTAATTGTGATTCACTTCTGCATGCGTTTAATTAAAAGGTAAAAATAACGGTCAGTGACGGATCCTGGGGAGTCGCAAATCAAATGACCACAAGAGAATAGGGGTTGTCGCGTGCTTGAGGGTCGGGGCGTGACAGTTTCCTTCGGTGTCCACGCCTAGGTGCTGGTTGAACCTGTCACGCCTCGACTCTCGAGCTCGCGGCAACCCCATTACCTTGGTCAATTGAAGGCGACGTCCCAGGACCCATCGACGACCATTCATTTTATCTTTGATTATGCACAAGCGAAAGACGAACCATCCCCAAACAAACATACAATCAAACAGGGATAGAGGGATGAACAACAAGAACAACAACAACTACTCAACTATTCAATTTATTGGATTAACCAATGGAAGATCGTTTTCCAAATTACAAGCCCGACAAAAAGGGTCGATCCATCCTCTAAGCCAAATCAAATAGAAACTAGGCTAATCCAATTAAATAAGAAGAACCCTCAGGTTCAGCACCATCATCACTCGGACCCATCGGACTCAATCTCCGTCTGGTCGATCACTGGAGGAGCGGGGGCAGGATCCTCCACTGTGGGTACGCCATTCTAAGGACCTGAAAATGGTTAACCACGACGGGTTGAGATAAAATCTCAGCGAGTTCTCCCCCTAAGCCCCGGTTAGTACGCCAACTCAACCCGGGGTATCTCTCCAGAACCACCCCCTCACTCAACCCCACAATAGACAGCCAAAATCAAACAACAGCCAACAACAGACAGGGCAACCAACAATCATACAATCGGTTCGCATGCAACCTTACCCGGTATGCCATACCCTGCACGTTAAATCTCAGCACAATACACGCAATCAAGGCACATGGCCGTTAGATGACATAATTCATCAATCACATGCGAGTCGCACCACAAGCGATCTCACTCGGCCATTGCCACACCACCCCGCACGATCAAACTCATGCGTGCGTACCATAATTAATGCAATCATCACGACATTAAGAGCATGCGAATAATCGAGCATCTCACACAACTTTCTCATGTCTCACACTCACACATGCTCCGATTATTAACGCCCTCCTGGGCCAACGGCACACAACCTTATGGTTGGCGGTTCTCGGCTAAACCAGCTTCGTCCTCTTTACCTCGAGGCACGGCGACGTCGGGGTCATCCCTTCCTCGAGACGGCATTCCCGAAGGAGCACGGGACCCGCCCACTACCGCAGTCCCGTCACATGTCCCCCGTCAGGCAACTGACAAAAGTCAGGACGACCAAACGGCCACGGCCCAACCCCATAAGGATTGGCGGTCTTCCGGCAACGCCGGGTTCTCTCATTTAATGTGATCATGCAACACCTCATCAAGCAATCCATTTATATCTTTGCTCGTCGTGAATGCAACATCACTCATGCTCATGCGACATGCCATTTCGTATAACCCACGCAACATGTCATGCGATCTCACTTGACAATTTCCAAAATTCAATTCAACCAACACTCAATCACGCATTTCATCAATATTCACGAGCATAATTAACAATCGGCACTCCAATAAATCATAACAACCAAGAACACATCAAAATAAGCCAAAAATTAGCTTCTGCATGAACAAAGTCTGTGAAACAAATCCGATGTCAAAAAACGGTGATTAGTGAACAATGTCCGTGAACAAAGTGATTAGTGAACAGTAATGTGTGAACAAAGTGATTTTCCCGAAATTCAATTAATTAAAAATTTTAATCCAGAAATTAAACAAAACATTAATTAAAACAATTAAATCAAATCATGCTTAATTAATCACAAAAATCACATAACCCTCATTTAAGCAATAATTAAGCACAATTAGCAAAATTAAGCTAATCTAATCCTAACCATCTATCTAACCACCTATCTTAGGGCTAATAAACTTAATTAAACTTCCTAAACCAATCTTACCACTAATTAACCCAACCCTAAGCAAGTTTAGGCACTAAATAGGGATTAGGAGCTAAACTCACCCGTTAAGCGGGCCGACGACACGGACGCGGCGGCAGCGACGAACCCGACACCCGGGGACCTCTACCATGACGATCCAAGGCGGTCCTGGGCTCAACACAGCAGCAACAACTCGGAATCCCCACCGCAACTCTGAAAACCGCACCGCCGGAGGAGGAAGAAGCCGATCGGAGTTGAACGGGCTGCCCGAGCTCCGGCGAGCGACGGGCCGACGGCGGCGGCACTGGGGGTCGAGAGGGAACCACTTGTGGTTGGTATGGGTGGTGGTTTGGCCGGAAATGGAGAGAAACGGAAGAAAAGGCGGAACAAAGTTGCTGCAGGCGGAATAGTGACGGTCCGGCGACAGCCGGCTTTCGGCCGGAATACGGGACGACCGGCAGCTCTTTCCGGCGATCGGCCGACGTTATCTGAACGGAAATTCTCTTCTGAACACAACGGCGGGTTGCATGAGACGAGATTCCAACGAGAAGGCAATGAACAACTCAGATTTCGGTGAAAGGTCAAATTGAAAAACAGAAGGAAGGAAGGAAAACCATGGGAGAGAGGTGCTGCGATTTTGGAGAAGATGAAGAGGAGAGAGAGAGTGAAGTGAAGGCTGAAGGATAAGCCTTATCCAAGCCATCAAGGCTTGCCCCACTTGCCCAACAATGACCTCATCTTATCTCTCTTCCTTTTTGACTTTTCTTCAAAATATCCAAGGGCATTTTGGTCATTTCCACCTTGCACACTTCCCAATCTGTCCTTGGGCTGAAAATGAAGGGCGGGCCTAGGAAAAAGGCTGGAAAATTAATAGGAATGGGCTCGGGAATTTGTTGGGCTCGAAACGGCTTAAGATTACACAACGGGCTCGGGAGGGTAAATTGTCGGTTTGGCCCAACGGGCTCACTTGCTTGCCTCGGGCCTTCCATGGCGGCTGTCCCACCTTGGGTGTGAGGCCCACACTGATCTTGCCCGGCCCATGTCCTCGTAGGCTCGTGTTCTCGGTCCGAAAATCCCTTTTTCAATTACTCGGCTTAACTGACACCGTCGACTGACTAAGAAGCATCGTCCAAAAGTCCGTCCTGAACGTTCCCGAAAATTCGAAGTCCAATACTGGATTCTCATGCCTTGTCAATTTCGCCCGAATGCCATTTTGGTATTACTCAGACTGACATGCGGCTTTGAGGATTCACGCGTAACCGACTCGTGCCAATTCACGTTCAAGACTTCTCGACACATGGACGTCCTTGACTACGTGAAATTGCGAATGATCGATTCTTATTTCAAAGTACACGATCACCAAGGATCGACATAGGGCCGTTCGCGGGTTCGATAATAGTAGACGGAATCACCCGTCGTCCCATTATGTTCTGTCCGCGAATCGACTTCTAGTCATCCCTGAAATCAGCCTGCATGACTACAGGATCGTCCTCATGCAAGTCTCACGGTCGAGTCGTTTTCCCAGGTCAAGTTCTTTAGTCGCACGAGTTCTGTCCTCATTAGCCTTTCCCCTCAAGGTCAGTATCTCAGGAGTGATCAATTCCGAGTGAGATCAACCAACAATGCATTGGCGAAATTAACGTTCATTCCTCCCTCAAAGGGCTCGAATTTCAGGATGTTACAGAACCTGCCAAGGTTCTGTGGTGGTAGGGGTTGGGGCCTAATTCCCAAGATTGACTGCGGAAGGACTTTGCCTAAAGGGAGCGGTCTCTTCCACTTCACGTTCAGCAAGTTGAGATCCCCCTGCTGTTAATCCTGCTGAATAACCTACCCAACCAACACCTTAGTAGTTTGCTGCTGGAATACCAGCGTCCAGGTTAGCTGCTAGAGCAGCAACTGCTGTCTGACCATCATCCAGAGCTGTTGGAAGTTGAGTTGCTACTGGACCAGAAGCTGCTGGAACAGGAGTTGTTGAAATAAAACCTGCTGGAAAGGAACCTGCTAGAGGACGGTGAGTTACTGCTGGATCAGAAGCTGCTGGAACAGGAACTGCTGGAGAAGAATATGCTGTCAAAACATGCTGACCAGAATCCAGACTAGATGCTGTTGTAACAGAACCTACTGAAACAGAGGAGGGAGGATAGTGAGTTGTTGTTGAACCAGAATTTGCTAGAACCAAACCTGCAAGAATAGAGGAGGGAGGACAGTGTTCCTGGGAGCTGCACCGATGACCAAAGGTGCCACAATGCAAGCACGAGATTGGTCTCCATTCATACTCCACAAAGGCTGTTCTCGAAACTCCCTTAAAGCGAACCACAACCTTGTCCCTTCTGGTGTCATTAGCTGATATTTCCACACAAACTCGAGCATAGGAGAGTAGTTTCATCTGTTTAGTGTTATGGTCGACATATAGGGGATTGCCAATAACACTAGCAATGCCACTAATACCTTGAGCAGACCATAATGCAAACGGTATATGCCTCAACCGGGTCCACACCGGGACTTTAGAGTGGTCATTCTTTTTCAGCTCCATGACAGGGTCCTGTTGCTGCAAAATAAGAGGGACACGAGCTATCGTGAGTGGACCATTGTCCAAAATCCTCCTCCTAACTTCAGCATCTGGAATTCTAAAAAAATAGAATCCTTTATCATTTGCCATAACAGCCTCCAGCTTTGAGCCCCAAACATGTTTAAGGGCTGTTTCCACAAGTTTAAATGGTAATTTTTTACCTACAAAGTATCCCACCAAACATTGGAATCACTGTGGATCTGTGGTCTCCAAAACTTCCTCTGTAAGTCAGCAATCAGGTCTTCATCAAGATGAACGGGGGGAATATAAGTCAGATTATATCCCTTAACAGCTGTGCAAGCTACATTAGCCCATGAACGGGGCGCAGGTGGTTCCATCCTAGTCTGCATTTGTGCAGGTGGCCAAGAGGCCAGGGTTTGGGCCGGCTGATCTTCCCCTTGAACACTTGAAGAAACCAGCCTTCCATCCATAGCCCTTCGTGACCCATCAACTAGCAAACCAGAGGGTAGCTTCCCTGCAACACCAACCGAGGAGTTTTTGTTCAAAGCGTCTCGACCCTAAGACTTGGAACGGTACACCGGAGGACGGCTTCGGCTCCTTTGACGACTACTCTCCTCCCCAAATGGCATATGAGTAGCCGTGGTTCTAACCTCAGTCTTATTACTAGCCCCCAACAGCTCAACAGCAGCAATCATCTCAGCAATTGCAGAACTTAGCCCTAACCCAAATCTAAGATATGGGGAGATGAGGCTATACCTAGCGAGAATGCTTCGTAGATGAGGAAGAGCAAGATGCGAGGAGTGATCCCTCTTGAAATTAGCTTAATTTGCGTCCCGAATCTGCCAAGTCAGCTGCTCCAAACTGTCGATGTGAACAGTAGCTCAAGACCAGTTTGGGAGGAGAAGGTGAACAGTGAAGGAATTGTTTTGGTGGTCTCTTCCAACTCAATCTCTGTATTCTCCACTAAATTTTTCTTCACATTAGATTCTACCACGGATTTGTCCATGTACAACATGTTCTCATTGAATGTAATATCAGCAATTCTTGTTATTTTTCTATTTTGTTCATCTCAGAACCGATAGCCAAAATAATAAGAACCATATCCAATGAAATTTTTTTTTTTAAGCTTTTGCATAAGTTTATCTCTATTTTTGGAATCTACGTGGACATAAGAAACACGACCAAAAACTTTCAGATGCAAGAGAATTACCTTATTTTCACTCCATTCTTCTTCTACTAACTTAAAATCAAGTGGAACCAAAGGTTCTCTATTAATTAGATATGCTGCCGTATTAATTGCATTTGCCCAAAATGTCTTGGATAATCCTACATGCAACCTTATACTTCTTGCATGGTCATTCATAGTTCTGTTCATCCTCTCAGTAACTCCATTTTGCTATATTCTATTGGGAACATTTCTTGTCATTCTGATTCCATTCTCTGCACAAAATTGCTTGAATTCTTTGCTATCATATTCAACGCCATTATCGGACCTTAGACATTTAATTCTTAGGCCAGTCTCATTCTCCACTTTAGTTTTCCATCTTTTAAAAGTAGTAAACACATTAGATTTATTTTTTAGAAAATAAACCCATACCTTTTTGGTGGAGTCATCAATAATTGTGACATAATAGCGTGAGCCTCCAAGGAAATGCACAAGAGTTGGGCCCCACACATCTATATGTGCCAACTCTAATTTTCCTTTCTTTGGTTCTTTTCCAATCTTCGAAAAACCAACACGTTTATGCTTACCCATAACACAATCTTCAAATAGACCAATATATATGGACTTCAAATCAAGCAATTTTCCCTTAGATGCTAATATCTTCATTCCCTTTTCACTCATGTGTCCAAGCCTGCAATGCCATAATTTAGAATCAGTATTCGATTTAGCAATTGCTGCGGTTTCTCTACTGATTTCAATCACGTAAAGCGTTCCTGACTTTGTTCCATGTGCTACAACCGGAGCACCTTTAACAATTTTCCAAAAGTTATCCCTAAAAATAGTCTTGTATCCTGTGTTGTCTAATAGACTTATAGAGATCATATTACTTTTAAGTCCTGGACCATATCTAACATCATGCAACTTCCGTTGATATCCATTAATAGATTTTATATAAACATCACCCTTCCCATAATATCCAAAGGTTCATCATCAGTAAGATAAACATTTCCAAATTTTCCAGCAATAAAATTGTGCATTAATTCTTTGCATGAAGTGGAGTGAAACGACGCACCTGAGTCAAGAATCCATGACTCAATTGGACTGTCAATGCTCAAAATTAAGGCATCACTATTTTGTGTCCCTTCAAAAGTTACATTCATGGATTTCTCTTCCTCTTGATTTCGATCTCGATATTAAATTTTCTTCTTTGGAGCTCTACAATCTCATTTCAAATGTCCATTCTTTTTGCAATTCCAGCAAGTTATTTCATCACGAGGTCTCAATTTGCTTCTCCCTCTAGACTTTGATCTACGATGGTGCTAGTTTTGCCCCCATTGATTGCTTCTCTCTCTTCTTCAATATTTAAGGCAGCACCCGAAAATTCACCCGATTCTCTTCTACGAATATCATTGCTAAGAATCAAATCTTGGATTGCTTGAAGCTTTAACTTTTTTTTACCAGACAAACTACTCACTGCAATCACAGTTGCACTCAAACTTTTAGGTAGAGAAGATAATAAAATTAAAGCCTTTACCTCGTCATCAAATTTGATATCCACCGAACTCAACTGAGTCGTGATCACGTTGAATTCGTTGATGTGATCTGTCACAAAAGCACCCACGTCCATCTTCAAATTGAAAAGACGACGCATCAAATATACCTTGTTTAATGCAAAAGGCTTCTCGTACATGTCAGACAACGCCACCATCAAATCTACCATTGTCGCCTCATTAGCAATGTTGAAAGCAACGTTCGTCACCAATGTGAGACGAATCAAACCTAGAGCTTGTCAATCTAACAATTCCCACTCTGCTTGCTTCATAGATTCTAGTTTCTCTCCAAACAGAGGTTGATGCAAGTTCTTCTAATACAACATATCCTCAATCTGCATCTTCTAGAAACCAAAGTCCTTGCCATCGAACCGATCAATCTTCACCTTTCCTTCATCCATATTCGCTCCCACTATTTCGCCAAAACTAGGCTCTGATACCAGTTGTTAGGGATGCGAATATACAAAAAAAAAAGTAGGAAAATAAAAAAGGCAAGCAAGAATTTTTACGTCGAAAACCCTTCCAAAATCAAGAAGGGAAAAATTATGGTGTCGCACTAGGCATTATTTTCACTATTAGTATCGGTGTTACAAGCTCGGGGTTACAAAGCTTCAAGGTTACAACTATAAAAGAAATTGTCCTGTTTATTACAGGAGTCTAGGGCATACATAATTGAGATGGAAATTACATGTATGTAATTAGAAGTAATATAAACTCTATCATTTGTTTTAACATCTCAAGATGAGTAACCTATTGGAAAGCGCTTACCTACAATAATATTTTTCTCTATTAGACTCCACAACTCCATCAAGCATCTCATGAGTGATCAATTCAGAGTAAGACTCAACTAATAGTGTATTAACGAAATATACATTCATAAAATATAAATTATGTCGAAAAATTTAGAACGTCACAGATAAGATAGAGAGAAGTGCATTGGGTTGTTGACCTCATGAATTTTGAAAATTCAGTTTTTTTCCTATTGCAATCGGGATAAATTTGGTACCTATAAACTACATATATTTCGTGAAAAATAGATAATTTAAAATATTTTTTTGATTGATCGTTTGTATCACTTGAAAAAAATTAGTTAGTGAAAGATGTTTACATTACTTGCAATAATTTATTTTTAAATTTTTTTCATAAATGATGAAAAAATTTCTTTCATTCATTTTATAAGTGATATAAGCAATCATTTTCAAGAAAATAATTTTTAAATCACTCATTTTCTGCCAAACAAATGGAGCGGTAATGCCTCTAATTTGGTTGGTGTGATTATATTTGGTTTTGCAAATGTTCTGTTTTAGAGCATCTTATCCAAAGAAGTTTAAGGCAGTGAACATATCTAGCCCTTGTATTTTGTCGTAAGATGAACATGAAGGAATTTGATCTAACGAAGAAGTTGGCTTCTAAGCACTAGATATACAAAGGCAAAAGCCTGGTCCTAAGCAGATTTTGAGCACTCAAAAAGCTGCAGATGAATACAGAAGATTACAACCGCACAGATTCAAGGAGATAAAGCGAACGCAAAAACTTACGGTTTTCACATCAGATTGGTAAGGGACGAAATATTTATTGGAGTTTGTCCCAAATGGGTTGTAGAAAGAGGTAGGTAATCAGTTTATAAGTGTGATAGAAAGCATCACTCTTTGACTTAGCTTTTGCGATGAGAGAGGCCAAAGATCACCCAATGGTATTATAATTAGAATATCCCATTCATGAAGATCTAGTTAAGCAGAGACGAAATTTAGGACAAATTAGCTTATGCTTCTAGCGCAATGCATATAGAAGTGATCGGTCAAGCCGAAATGCGTCATGAGAAGCTGATACACATCACGTATGATTCAACGAGAGTCGGGGCGGGATGATTCACTCCAGCTTCACCAGCAGCTCGGCAATTGCTGGGGCATACGGTATTTGGAAGTGATCAGTCAAGCCGAAATGAGCCATGAGGAGCCAGACGTGAGTCAGGAACTCGCCTCCTTGGCGTAGGTTCTGGGCGTGTTGATGGCCCTTGCACTTGACGGCCGCGTAAGCCAGCATCTCCACCCACACGCGACTTATGGTGTGCCATTTCTCGTGTTCACGAGTGACGAATTCCTCGTTCAGCTGCCACGCGAGTCGGCATCCATGGTATAGGGCGAACTTGCTCTTATCTCCTTTCACCACGATTGGAGCTAGTTGCAGATCCACGCGTTTGCGCAGTGCCTTGCAAGCTTCGGCTATTTTGGGTTCGCTGTCTTCATCCAGGGCTTCCAGCCCCTCATTTTCTTCGATTGACTTCTTCTCCTCATCCAAGAAATTCATCAACTCTAAGTACATGTCTCGGAAATTGACGCGTCCGACTCCAATCGACAAGAGAAAGGGGTGCATGACCAAAAGATACAGCATATACCGAGACAATTGCTTGCTCATTCGGAAATTAAATTCGATGTTCTTTATATCTTCTTCTACGTAGGGAAGCTTTTTGAGATAGTCCGGATCTTCTGGGTGGCATAAGAGCTCGGTCGCAATGTGCCACGTGAGGATACTCTGGTCGAACCCTATTTCGATGCTCCATTTGAATTGGTCCCATTTCTTGCATTCCTTGAGGATGAGATGTCCCCGGTGAGCCCATGTGGACGGGTCTTCCTTCTCGCCGGTCACCTGGGACTTGAAATACTTGATGATCCATTCCTTCAGGAAGTCCTTCACTTTCACATCATCATTATACAAGAACTTCAGGACCTTCTGGTCGAGGTGAAGCGACTCTAGGATTTGATGGCACCTAGGGTGCTTCTCTCTGAGGGCGAAGCTCAGTAGGTTGAACTGCCCCATAGAACCCGACCACCTGCGCCTGTTATACAGTGGTTGTAACCTTTCCACGAAATCCAGAATGTTGGGCCTGTGGTGTTTCAGCCAACAGGCGGCTTCGTCAGAGAAGAGAAGAACGAATAACGCATAAATCTCTAGGAAAAGGGCGACCGAGAGCAACAAAAAGGTCACATAGATATTGATCTTGGAGTATTTGTCCTTGTCTGACGAGGAAAAAAGCACCAAGACCATGCTGGTAACTAGTATACTCACAGAGCGAACGGTAAAGCCCCATCGACTGTGGATCACCTTCGCCTTAGTATAGAGCAAATCATACATGAGTCCCAGTTCAATCTCGATAACTCTGAATACCACATGAAAACTCTTATCCTGGAGTATTAGCCGGCTAGTATCGCGTTCCTCCATCCTAACTACGTGATCCATGAAAATGCGCTGGGAAGTGTTAATCAGGTCTTTGGCTAATGCCAACTCGGTCCGGTTGCGCTTGCTCATATCTTTAGGTAAAAGATTTTTGTCCCTAAAAAGGCGCTGAAAAAAGACGAGCATGCCACTGGCTGCGGCTAACAAAGACTGGCCGCACTTACTCTTTTCCCCGCCCTGTTCGTGCTTCTTCTTCATTTCCTTACAGCAATTACTCTTTTCCTCGCCCTGTTCGTGCTTCCTCTTCTCCTTCAATTCATTGTATAAGATCGTTTTATCACAAGACGAAAGATCTACGCTGGCCTTTGAATTGTGTCCCATATTCACTTTGCACACTTCGATTACCTCATGTGGCGTGACGTCATAGCCCTCGGCCTTCTTCAATAAATATTCCTCTAGGATCCTTGGACAATGGAGAGGAGGGCCGGGGATTGAGTCCCCGAACTGCTCGCTGCTCGCAGCCCGGAGGACATAAACCCTTTCGCCATATTTTATGAGGCCAGAGATCATTATGAGAAGCGAAAGCACCGAGAGGTCGGAGCCTGCCAACGCCTGGAAGTAAATGAGCAGTATCACGACAATTTGGACGATGAGTCTGAGAAAATGCCTCAACCAGAGCTCATTGTCCTCGAGGGAGTAGGCTGTAATGGTGTCCGGACCGCCCAGGTGCAGCAGCAGGAACGGCGCCCAGAACGCGATCATCTGGGCATCCGGTTTCAGCCCTGTGGTGGTGGCAGTGGCACTGAGGTCGCGCCGCATTTGCACTAGCCGGGTTGTGATCTTCCCGAGCGCATAGATCGCGACTGCGTCTGCCAACAAGTAGAGCGACCAGACCAACGCCTGCAGCCACAAGTTGGGCCGGTACTTCCGGTGACGCCCGAGGATGATGAGCAGAACTTGAACGGTGAGGCTGAGGAGGACCAGGACTCGCAGTTCCCAATCCTCCCATAGTTGCTTTAGATGTGAAGACATTCCCTCCATTCCCCTCCGTTTATCAGTTTTTCTCGGAAAGAGGGAAATCTGAAAAATGGCATACTTTATTAGACAAATAAAATAGCATACGAGACAGAAGATACTGATGACAAATTTGAAGTTCATTATATACCAACTTGCATCAAAATACAATGTTGACAAAAGTTGTCGATTTTTCTGAGGTTGCAGTACTGTCTCCTCTCCTTCTACAGATGAATTTTGTTTGGGGTTGTGAGAGATGGGAGGAGGAAGTGAGCCTGATGATTTGTCCTCCCACGGGAGATGGAAGCATTTTATACACAAATGCAAGTCCATCCACTAAGAAAATACTGGGAACTTGAGACATGCCACGTCAGAGGTGCTTGAACCCCCCCACTTATTGCCACGAGTACACGAGTGGCCCCACGTCTGACTTCATCTCTCCCTCACGCTATCTCGCACTCATATCCCCTCTCTCTCTCTTTCGCCCCCCCCCCTCCCACTTTCATTCTTCTTCCTCCTCTCCCTGTCCCAAAATCTGTCTTTAGAGCGTCAGCGACGTCCACGGTGCCTTTCTCGGCTCCGATGACTTTGGCAATTGGGCCTCCATCCTCTCTGCCATCGACCCCTCGATGCTTCCCATCTCCACGCCCTCTTCGTCCTTGCTTGCACCAATGCTCCCCGTCTCCACTCCCGGGGACCTTCTGTTGAGAAAACTTCTAGTTTTGATGATAACAAACCATTTTATGCTTACAGAAATTTTTATATCTTCTAAGGAAAGTCACAGGGTGACTTAAGCTTCTGAGTATGGATGAAGCAGACGGAGAAGCACAGGAAGCCTCTGAGTCTGTATGAAGCAGACAGAAAAGCACAGAAAGTTTCTCAGTCTACTTGTACCAGACGGAGAACACAAACAGACGCAGAACCTCGGTCTGGCAGATCCAAAACATATTGTTAGGACTAGACGGAAAGCAAGATCACCAACGGTCAAGATTTTCACTTACCATATTTATATTGATTTTGTTATATCGAATCGATTAGCAAGATTAATCATCAGACAACTTCCAAAGAAGGATAAAACGCTTATGGAAGCCCGGATTCTGATTGTATGGGCGAACAGAATCCAAGGAGATTCAATCTACCTCCAACGGTCAAAAAGACTTACCTTATGAAGTCTGTCCAAGAAAGGAAAGGGAAGACGAATCTTTTAAGGAGATAGCCAACGGTCAAGTGTGGCTCGGAAAGTATATAAGGGGAGGATGCGACCAGGAGATAGTAGAGGATGAATACATTCCAAAGTTGATTCAATTCTTCACAAGCTGTCTGAAAAAGTGCGTAATTGAGTGATCCTAGTGCATTACCAAGAAGAGTGACTTTGTGAGACATATCATCACCAAGTGCCAACACTCAAGAGTGTGTAATCACATTTGATCATATAGTGAATCCAACCTATTGGCTGATCGCCTGGAGAGTGGACGTAGGCTTGCCAAAAGCCGAACCACTATAAATTGTGTTTGCAATCTTCTCTAGTCTCTCTATTTAGTTTCTATTGTACATTGCAAAAGCTTTATATTACTCGCGTGTAAAATCCCTCTACACCTATTCACCCCCCTCTAGGTGTTAATACTAGCAATATCAATTGGTACAGAGCCCTATGCTCAGTGTTTTTGAAGTGTTTATTACTTCAGAGTTAAATATCCTCTATGGCTAGTATTCTTGCACCAGGTCTAATTGAGGGACAGAGCAACACTCGACCACCATACTTTGATGGAAAAGAGTACAATATATGGAAGAACAAAATGAAGGCTTTTCTCAGATCAAAGGATCCACTGGAATGGGATGTAGTCGAGAAAGGAATTGAACCCAACGCTGATACTGGAAAAACTACAAGGAAAGATGATGGGAAAACAACAGAAACATTAGCTACTAGGGGTGAGCATGGTCCGGGTTGGGCCGGTCCACTCCCTGACCCTAGGACCAACCCGCACGGTGTTGGTCCTCAATTTTGGGACCGAGGACCGACCCACTGAGCCTTAGGATAGGACCGGGACCGACCCAATGGGTTCGGTCCGGTTCCTGTGGTTAATCCAGACCAACCGTTAATTTTTTTCGTTTTTTTGTATTTATAAAAAATTAAACCAATTATTTCAAATTACATATTTTATCAATACTGTGATTTTAACTAAACTATAACTACTAATACATATTCAACAAATTTAAAATAAGGTAACATTAAAAATTTCACACTTGCTAAAAGTAAGAAACCATAAAAACAATTAAGATTGCTTATAGAGTTGCAAGACGAGCGTTGCTCATAAGCGAAAAGAATTTCTAATTAGGGCTTTATTTCCTTATGATTTACTCATAACGAGCAAGGTTAGTGAATAGAGGTGAGTGGCACAAGCGTCAAGCGACAAGTGGGGTGAGCATGGCAAGTGGGGTGAGTGTCGAGTGGTGAGCGACCAAAAGTGAGCGAGGTGAGTGTCAAGTGGCAAGCGAGGTAAGATTGCTCACGAGTGAAATTGTTTTTTTCGATTTTACTTGGCAAATTGAATATTAAGAGGATAAAGCAGAAAGAAAGGAGCAAGAGTACTGAAGGAGGACGCCATTTGAATTAGGGTTTACTTTTTAGAATAAATAAAAATATATTATATGTAATATAATATATAAGATAAGGGTTGGTCCGGGTTGGACCAACCCGAAACTCCTAGGACTAAGGACCAACCAGCATAGTACTGGTCCAGGGATCTTAGGACCAAGGACCGACCCAATCCCTTTGGGGACCGGACCAGGACCGGCAGGGTTGGGCCGGTCCAGGGTCGGTCCAGGGTCAACCCTGGACCGATGCTCACCCCTATTAGCTACCATCTCACAAGAAGAATTGACAAAGAGACAAGCTTTAGACGCTAAGGCTATCTACTCTCTTTACTGTGCTTTATCTCCTAATGAATATAATCGAAATCTCTTCTTGTGAAACAACAAAGGAAGTATCGGATAGGCTGCACGTTACCTACGAAGGGACTGATCGTGTGAAAGAGACCAAAGTAAATATTTTACTTGGTCAATATGAATCCTTCAAAATGAAACAGGGGGAGTCCATAGGAGATATGTTCAGCCGATTTACAGAAATAGTAAATGGGCTTGCATATCAAGGACAGCCTGTCCTAGGACCAATGAAGGTCAACAAGCTATTGAGAGGTTTATCAAAAGACTAGAATAATGTGAAAACCTCCATACGAGAAACTCTGCAAATCTCACCTTTGACAGTTGATGAGCTTGTTGGAACCCTGCAATCCTATGAAGCAGAACAAATGAACGAGGAAGTGGAGTCTAGAGGTAAGAAATCTATTGCTCTTAAGTTTAATGCTAATTCTGATAATACAGATTCTGAGGACAAGCTGGACGACGAAGAATTTGCTCTATTAATCAGAAAGGTAAAAAAGTTAAACAAGAAAGGCAGGAAGTTCAACAGCAGGAAGCAAAACAGATAGTCTAGACAACGAAGGACAGCAAATGAGGAAGAGTCTGTCAAAGATGTAGTCTGTTTTGAGTGCAAAAAGAAGGGTCATATAAAACCCAACTGTCCTACACTGAAGAAAAACAAAGGCAAGTATGAAAAGTATGAGAAGGCTCTGAAAGCTGAAACATGGGGTGACACTAAAGTTGAAGACAGTGAAGACGAATATGGCAATATTTGTCTAATGGCACACTCAGACTCAGACTCTGGAGAAGACTTAGAACCAGACTCAGACTCAGACAAAGAAATTGAGGTTAGTCATTTTGATATTCCTATTGAGGTTTCGCATTATATAAATAAGCTTTGTTGAAATCTGAAATCCACTCTAAAGAGAATCTCCGAACTCAAAAAGGAAAATTACAAGTTGAGTCAACGGAATTTTTCTTTAAAAGGAAACTTTGATGATCTCAAAAAGGAATTTTTGGAAACCAAGGAAAATCGAGATTCTTTACTAAATGAGAATGAATATCTTAAAAAGGAAATTTTGGAAACAAAGGAAAATCGAGATTCTTTATTAAATGAGAATGAATCTTTCAAAAAGGAATTTTTGAATATTACTACAAAATTTTCTAAAGGATCGAAAACTTTACAACATATACTTTCCATTCAAATTCCCTACTACGACAAGTCAGGACTTGGGTATTATAAGGAAAGTGACTCTTTAATTGATTTTCCAGAAGTCAATGAGAGAATTAAACAAAGACCTCCACGACAGGCATACAAAAATCATTTCAAAAAGAATTTTGTGAAACCTGTTGGTCGAAACAATCTCAAGTGTTCCAATTGCGGAGAAAAAGAACATTTTGAAAACAAGTGTCCTAAAGTCTGGAGACCTATTCAAAAAAATTGGATAGACAAAGCATATACTACTAACTCCAGCGGACCCAAGAAAGTTTGGGTCCCAAAGAAAACTTGAGTATGTGTTTTAATTGCAGGTAAGCTTCAAAAGCAAGAAGAAATGGTACTTAGATAGTGGTTGTTCGAGACACATGACTAGAGATTCAAGAATGTTCAATGGTTTAGAAAGAATAAAAGGAGGAACTGTCTCCTTTGGTGGCAACACTAAGGGAAATATTATTGGACTAGGAATAGTAAAGATTTGGAGTCTTATCATCAACAATGTCTCCTTAGTTAAAGGACTGAACTACAATCTACTGAGTATCGGTCAGTTATGCGATGCTGGTTTCAGAATTGATTTCAATGAGAACTTATGTTCTGGAATCAGTCAAGACTCATCTCAATCACTTACTGGACGAAGACATGGAAATATCTATCTTCTGGATATTAATGAAGATATGGCCAAATGTTTCATCTCAGTTCAAGATGAAGCAAACCTTTGGCATCGCAAGCTTGGACATATTAGTATAAAATAGATCTCAAAACTGGTTACCAAAAAGCTTGTTCGTGGATTGCCTTCTCTAAGCTATAAAAAATCATAACTTTGCTCCGCATGCACCTTAGGGAAACAGGTAAGTAGCTCCTTTAAGTCTGTAAAACATGTTTCTTCTAACCGTACTTTGCAGCATTTTCATATGGATCTTTTTGGGCTAACTAGAACTAAAAGCATTGGAGGTAAGAGGTGTTGTTTGGTTATTGTAGATGATTACTCTTGCTTTACTCGGGTATTCTTCCTTGCTAATAAAGGAGAAACCTTCTCTTACTTTTCAAAATTTGCAAAAGGAATTCAAAATGAGAAAGATTACTCTATTTCGAGCATTAAAACAGATCATGGTGGAGAATTTGAAAATTAGGAATTTGCAGATTTTTGTGATAAGAATGGTCTTTAGCATATGTTCTCCTCGCCCTACACTCTAGAACAAAATGGAGTTATAGAAAGGAAGAATAGGTCTTTACAAGAAATGGCCAGAACTCTACTTCTTGAAAGTAAAATAGCAACTCGCTTCTGGGCAGAAGCAGTTTCTACTGTATGCTATATTATTAATAGAGTTTTTCTAAGATATATTCTTGAGAAAACTCCCTATGAAATTTTCAAAGGCAGAAAACCAATTGTTTCTTACTTTCATGTTTTTGGTTGTCAATGCTTCATTCTTAAAAATGCTAACAATCATCCGAGCAAGTTTGAAGGAAGGTCAAATGAAGGTATTTTTCTAGGATACTCAACCACAAGCAAAGCATACAGATTGTTTAACAAAACTACTCAAACAATGGAAGAGTCTATGAATGTGAAGTTCTTGGAACAAGATCTGTCTAAGCAGGATAAAACATCATTCGAAGATCCAGAACCTACTGCAGATCTTGAGAAATCCTCTCTCAACAGAGAAGCTAAATCATCTCATAAAGTAGTCACAGAAGAACCTCAAGATCAATGCATCATCCAGATGGACACTACTCAATCACTAGGAAAATCTAATGACAGTGTAGTGCAGAACAAAAACTGGAAGCATAAATCCTGTCATCCGCAAAATCTTGTTACTGGAGACATCAATGAAGGAATTCGAACCAGATCAAGAAACAAAAAGGAAGCAAGTGTTGTGGCACTCATTTCTGAGATTGAACCAAAAAGAGTGGATGAAGCCCTTGAGAATGAAAGTTGGATAGAAGCAATGCAAGAGGAACTCCAACAGTTCAGAAGAAATGATGTATGGGAACTAGTACCCAAAACCAAGGGAAGGACCATCGTAGGAACCAAATGGGTTTTCGAAAACAAAGTGAATGATCAAGGCAAGGTGACTAGAAATAAGGCAAGGCTTGTAGCCAAAGGATACTCACAATCAGAAAGAATAGACTATGATGAAACTTATGCACCCGTAGCAAGATTGGAAGCAATTAGACTGCTGTTTGCTTATGCTTGCTATCAAAATTTCAAGCTATTCCAGATGGATGTGAAGAGCGCCTTCTTAAATGGATTCATTAAAGAAGAAGTCTATGTAGAACAACCTCCTGGATTCGAGGAACCAAGAAAGCCAAATCACGTATACAGACTGAAAAAGGCACTGTATGGTTTGAAGCAAGCACCACGAGCCTGGTATGAAAGACTGAGTAACTTCTTGCTGGATAATGGCTTTGTAGCCGAACTTTAGCTCTTATTCAAGATAATGGCTTTGAATAATTATCAAATTTCCACTCATATAAAACGGAAGGTGAACTCTCACTGATAAATATACTTTTGAGGTAAAGGCGTGCAGCCAAACTTTAGTTCCTTAGGCTTCACTCATTTTTGTTTTTCGAGATAATGGCTTCAAATAATTATCAAATTGCAAAAGTAATATCTTCAAACTTAAGTGCTTAATTTGCAAAGAGTTGAACAATGTCAACCTAAACACAACATTCAAAGTATGATGACATCCACGAGTAGTGAACGATTTAACTAGACAATTCTTTTCAAATGCCAAATCTGATAATTAATTCAGCCTTATTTTAAGTTATATTTGGGTCCACAATTGCTATAACCTCATGGTTCATCTTCAGTGATATTAATGTGGATGGACCTTCCTCAGCTTATTAAGCTGCGTTCGTATGTGCGTAGAAGACATTTGCTTTGTCATTTTATGTCGCTTTTTGTTTGCGTTCATTGACAGACAAGGATACCGATGTTTCCTCCTATATGTTGGTTAATGTGACTCTCATTTAAGACACACTATAAAGTTTCCAGTCTTGTAAAATGGAAGTTTAAGTCTCTATGTTAAATATACTTTAGTTCCTTAAACTTGTGCCCTTTTTTTCGGGATAATGGTATTGAAAAATTATCAAACTGAAAAAGTTGAAAAACTTTAATTCCTTACCCTCGTGCCCTTTTTTTCCGCGATGATGTAATCGAAAAATTATCAAATTGCAAAAGTCAGAAATATCCTCAAACTTAAGTGTTGGTTTGCAAAAAGTTGAACATTGTTAACCCAAAAAGAATATTAAAAAAAGATGACGACATCCACAATGACGACAAGCATTGAAAGATTTAGCTAGATTATCCTTTTCAAATGCCAAATGTGACGTTTGGCGTCACCTCATGGTTCACCTTCAGTGATGCAATTGTGGGTGGACCTTCCTCAGCTTATCAAGCTGTGTTCGTATGTGCGTGGAACACATTTGCTTTGTCATTTTGTGTCCCTCCTTGTTGACAGACAAGAACGCCGGTGTTTCGTTCCATATGGGGGTTGAATGGTCGATTAATTTGGTGGCATTAAAGGTCAAGCTTTAAGTGGTCCATGCGACTAGGTACCTTGTTTCCTTTTCAAAATGTAAATGCTCCCCATGACTTTGCCTTCGCGTGTGTATGAACACCATGTTTTTATTGCTAGTCTTTTTCTGGAATTAAATTGTATAGATTTCGTCGTTTCAGATCTAGATAGTGTTCGTATGTGCGTGGAACACATTTGCTTTGTCATTTTGTGTCCCTCCTTGTTGACAGACTAGAACGCCGGTGTTTCGTTCCATATGGGGGTTGAATGGTCAGGTCAAGCTTTAAGTGGTCCATGCGACTAGGTATGTTGTTTCCTTTTCAAAATGTAAATGCTCCCCATGACTTTGTCTTCGCGTGTGTATGAACACCATGTATGTATTGCTAGTCTTTTTCTGGAATTAAATTGTATAGGATTTCGTCGTTTCAGATCTAGATAGTCGTATCTGATTTTGCAACGTGAAGACTTATAATTGGGAAACCCATGCATATTTCCAAGATGGTGATAGGATGAAAGAATGATGTTTGTGGTAGATCAAAGGAGCTGTTCCTGTGTGTGTACATCAGAAGTATCTCCATCCCGGCGGTTGATTATTATTAGTAATCTCTTTTGGAGAGGGACAAGATAGACTAAAACTGCATTCAATAATTCATTCATTTATTTATTTATCGACTTTCTTTGGGCCACATCCGAACCTTCTTTATGTCTTGATAATTATCTGATTGCGATGGACAAGAAGACTATAGTCTTCTTGAATATCTCAAGAGCATTAATTGAGTATTGCAAGAGGCAAGCACATCGCTCAAATAAGTATTGGTAATTTCATATAATAGTTCATAAATTTAAGACGTTTATAAGAAGGTAAATAGAAACTGGTAAAAGATATAAAATATAGTTTTTGTTAATGAGGGAAGTCTGTAATTTTGAAATAAACATTGGAAACTAAGTCAATTAAGAGTTGGTACATACAAAACTAGTAAGTAACTTAATCGGGTAAAAGTTAGTAATTAGTGTAAATAAGATTAGTTATTTCTAAAAAGAGTTAGTAAATGTAAAAATTTGATAAGTAAGGCAAACAAGAGTTGTTAAATGATAAGAGAAGTTGGTAAAGTAAAAACACCAAATAAACATTGGCATAACTCAAATTAGAGTTGGTAATCCAAAACTAGTTGATAACATAGTCGAAGACAAGTTAAATGCGACTATCCTATTGTTTCACACATTTAGATAATCCTAAACATATAATGACTAGATGATGTGCAATGGATGATGTAATTCTACGTGACGCATGCATGATATAGCAATATGCGACCTAGACTACATGACGTGCATGTGATTTTTTGTGTGTGTTTTTTCATGAAAATTCAAAATTAAAAAAATAACCAAATATATTACTTAGTTCTATAAATTATCCAATTCTATTTAAGGATTAATATAGACCGAATCCTAATTTACATTATCTCTAACTAGATAAACCTTATCCTGGCATGCAATTTATGTCAATTAAAACCTACTCTATCTTATTTACATCTTTTTGAGATTTTTTAGATAAGAATAGAGATTGAATAAAATTAAAAAGAATATAAAATCCATCATCTAAGGTATCATCCATATCTATTTAATTTTGGAAACAAATAAAATTGATGAATCGTATCTTGGACATGAGATCGAATTGGCCGACTTTCGGTGCAATTGTGAGTCATATTTCGGACATGAAATTGGACCGACAATCATATGCACTTTGTGAAATTAGGAAAATTTCCTAATACATGAGGGGTCAAGAGATCTTTTTGATATGGCAATATTGATCAAATATTCAACTAAGATTGCAATTCCACGAACTAGGCAATAAAATATGAGAAAATTGTATTAATCAAGATTCTCACCTAGCTCTTGATATTGCGTGAATAATGTTTCCAAATCGGGATGGCAATACAAAACCGTGGATTGGATGGTGTCATGCCCCGAACCCCGAGTACGCAACAACCCCTTCCCTTGGCCAACTGAATGCGACGTCCCAGGATGCGTTGCCAACCATTCATTTTATTCTTTCATTATATGCGAGCGGAAGACGAACCATCCCCTAGTCAATCAAACAATCAATCAATCAAATAGGGATAAAGAGATGAACAGCAGAACAACAGCAAACTACTCATTTATTTATTTACTAGATTAACCAATGAAGGACATTTCCGATATACAAGCCCATTAGAGGGTAAGTTCCTTCCTCTAAGCCAAACAAAAAAGAGACTAAGGCTAGGCTAATCCACCTTTACAAAAAGAACCCTCGGGTTCGGCACAACCATCATAGAGACCCATTGGACTCAGGCTCCGTTGGGCTGTAGTCGGAGGCGTTCAGGTTAATCACCGGTGGAGTGAGGGCAGGATTCTCCACTGCGCCGTTAGGAGGGTCCAGCTTCATGGGATCCTAGTTGACGTTTTCGGGGCCCCTACCGAGCGGCCTGTCAAAACCACACAGAGGACCGATCAGACGATCATCCTCTCGAATGTACCACGCTAGGAACCAATGGGAAATCCATTGCTTCAGTCCCTCATCCACCCATATGGTGGAGAGGTACTTCTCATACAACTGCACCCGACTTGAGAAGTAGTGGTGCGTCACAACGGTCTCCCAGTCCTTAGGGATCCCGAATCGCACTGGTCGATGCGCCATTCTAAGGGCCTGAAAATGGTTATACAATAACCAATGAGATAAAATCTCAGCAAGTCCTCACCCTAAGTCCCGGTTTATATCTCTCTAGAACCACCCTTCAAGCAAACTAACAACAATCACAAATACTATAGCGAGTACACAACCAACTCACATACCCAAGGTCAACAAGCAATCAAATAATCAGTTCGCGTGCAACCTTACCCGATATGCCATAACCTGCACGATAAGCTCCAACACAATACAAGCAATGCATATGGCTATCAAGTGATGTATCTCATCAATCACATACGAGTCGCGTCACAGACGATCTCACCTGGCCATTGCTACACCCTGCACATCTTCAATTCATGCGTGCCACAAATAGCGTGATTAGCTCATGCATAATCGAAACCAATGATGCAATGTTTCTCATGCGTTCTTGCATCCACACGTATTCCGATTATTACTGCCCCTTAGGGCCACAACCGAACCCCCGCCGGTGTCTACTGCATAACTAGGCATCTCCCTCCTCCGTGAGGTGTGGTGACGTTGAGGGTTCTCTCCGAAGATGGCATTCCTAAAGGAGCATGGGCTCGGCCTCTACCGCGACTCTGCATCCGGACTCCTACCGGGATTCCGACTAATTGGACTATCATCCCCCAAACTTCAGCTGGGGCGATGGGTTCAACTTATTGATCACGCAAGCATACCACCACAATCCACTTTTATCTTGAACATTAGCCAATGCACACATGCTTGCATATGCAGTCTCAAATTTCTCTTTAGAAAATCGATCCATTTCTGTGTCCCTTAGACAAAGCATTTTCATACTTAACAAATCTATCCTATCCTTTGTCATGTCATGCCCTGGATTTTGGTATGAATGAGTTCTCTGTTTCTCTCAACTCTGTTCTGGAGACTTTTAAAACAAACTTGAAGCATGTCAAGGCTGTCAAGGAACAAGAGGAAGTATTATTTGACAAAGAGAAGGAATTAGCACAGTTACTCAACCTTCTCGATGCTTATCACAATAATGCCAGTATTCATCTCATGTCTTGCTCAATCTATGCCAAGTGATCTCCGAGCTTAAAACCACTTGCAAACAGATGACCCAAGAGCTTTCGAAAGATCGTGCCAAGAAAGACAAACTCTTCGAAGCCAATTGTGATAAAGAATTAAAGCTCCAACGCTTTGTTCTAGGGCTTCGGCAACACTCTAAGTAGACTTTAGGCTGCACTTTATTTCTAGTTTAACGTTTTCTTGGTAATTGTCAATGTAAATATATCCGACGCATATTCCCTTCAGTGTGTTATTGGCTGATGTCACCTCTAGCACGTGCCTATTGAACTTTTATCTATAACTATAATGCCTCCTATTTATGATCTTCATCATATCTTGAGCATATCCCATAATGAGCTGAATCTCACATTAACGCTATGAACTGCATCGTGTCTCGGTACTCTTTATCACAATAAAGATTTTTTTGACGTGTGTAATAAGCTGAGAGGGCACCAACTTTCATCGATGGCCATGACATCATCTTGTCTGTAATAAATGCGCATTACTCGAGACATTTCTGTTTTAACTCTAGCCACAATATACTTGCCCTATCTTTAATGCATGTTCACCTTATCCTTATCACGTCAATCATGACTTTTGAACTCTTTCTTCTTCCATTATATAAACATTGATCTATACTTGCATCTTTCACTAATCCGTAGCTTCATCAACTAAGAACTTATCAAACCCTTGTTTGTAGTTTCCTTGACCAAAAACTCGCTCCAATCTACTTTTCTCAAGAATGGCAGGTCCTTCCTCTTCTTTTACTTCCAGTCCTGCGCATTCTAAGAGTGCCTTTTCCATTTAATTGCCAAGCTCGCTATGACCTTTGCGCTTCTGGTCAAGCACCTCAAAAACCTCGGGGATATGATCAATCTCGTCTATAATGGCAAGCCTACTAACATGCCTCCCACATATCCTTTCTGGGAGGACTACGATGAGTTTTGGCGCTTCTTTTATGAGGCGCTGGACTCATTTCTTAAGATTTAGAGGACCGTCAACACCTTCTATGAGCTGGACTAGGAGCATAAAAAGGGCACAAGCATCTGTCGACGTCTTCAAAAGACACACAACGGGTAGCATAAGGTCTGGAATGATACTCAGCGGATAGTGGAGGAAATCATGACCCTCAAAGACAAGCTGGCCAGGAAACTGGCCAAAGTCCAAGCACGGTGTCCTAACCGTAATGCCCCCTCAGTGAGAAAGATAAAATCGATCTCAATGGCTTTTCAGCCTCCTGCCTATTATCAACGAACAGGTCACCATTTGGGAGCAATTGGTGGCCAGTCTCGAAAACAGGATCAAGGACTATCGAGAGGCCCTCATTGACCTGGAGGAGATATGTGCCAGGACACTTTTAATCATGGAAGGCAAACATCTCACTTACGATCAAGCCACCGAATAATATAGAGACGTAGAAAAACGAGTCGCTGACTTTTTCTCTAGATTTAGGAATCATATTGATTTAAATTAATAAACCAAATATTGTTCTATCATCTTGTAAATATGGTGGCTTATGAATAAGAATTTGGGCTTCCATATCCGGTATTTCTCGAATATGCTAACGGCTTGACCTCGATAATAGATAACCTTACGAGATTTATGGGCTCATTCAAATGGACAAACATTCCATAATGAACGTTTGCACCTTTTCAAATAACAAACTTGTATCCGCATTTGATAATTGCTTCGCCTCGATTTCCTCTCCTTAAACAATGAGTCTTCCCCAAAAAACTATTGCATCATTTAAGGCTAGCGGCTCTTCGATCTCCATGTATCCATCTATAAAAGGGTTGCTCATAGGATTATTCCCATCCATCAACTCACTAACGCTTTCAACTCTTTTTAAAAGTCTTGAATTCATATTCCAAACTCACATTGCATCCATGGCAAACAATTCTTCTTCTTCCTGCCCCTCTAGTTCTGGTCAATCCAGGCGTTCTTTCTATGACACTTGGAAAGAACTAATCACAAAACTTACTTTGAGTTTTGCAGTTCTACTTGATATAACTAGTACCAACACCTAGAGGGGGGGTGAATAGGTGTAAATAAAGTTTATGCGCTAAAACAATAAATACGAAGTTTGACAGTGATAGACTTAGAATTTCATAATTGAACACAGTTTGGATGAGATAGACTTTGTTGTATGCAATCAAAAATAAAAGAGTAACGGAAGAGAAGATTGCAAACAATGTTATAGTGGTTCGGCTTTTGTCAAGCCTACGTCCACTCTCCCATGTTGTCAGCTAATAGGCTGAATTTCACTATGTGATTGAAAATGGTTACATGTTCTTGAGTGTAAGTACTCAGCAATAATGTCTCTCACTAAGTCACTCTTCTTTGCAACACACTTTGGATCACTCGGTTTTTGCACTTTCTCAGACAATTTAGTGAAGAATAGAATCAAACTTTGGAATTTCGTATTCTCACATACTTCTTCTGGTCATATCTTCTCCTTTTATACCCATTGGTTATCACCATGAGAGATTTGCCTTCCATTTCCTTTCTTGGACAGACTTCATAAGGAAAGATTTCTTGACCATTGAAGACAGATTGAATTCCATTTGATTCTAATTGCCCATACAAACAGAATCTAGGTTTCCGTAAGCGTTCCATCCTTCTTTGAAAATTGTCTTGCTAATTGATCTTGTTAATTGATTTGATTTAGCAAAATCAATACGAGTAAGGTAAGTGAAATTCGTAGCCGTTGGTGATCTTATCACGTCAATCATGACTTTTGAACTCTTTCTTCTTCCATTATATAAACATTGATCTATACTTGCATCTTTCACTAATCCGTAGCTTCATCAACTAAGAACTTATCAAACCCTTGTTTGTAGTTTCCTTGACCAAAAACTCGCTCCAATCTACTTTTCTCAAGAATGGCAGGTCCTTCCTCTTCTTTTACTTCCAGTCCTGCGCATTCTAAGAGTGCCTTTTCCATTTAATTGCCAAGCTCGCTATGACCTTTGCGCTTCTGGTCAAGCACCTCAAAAACCTCGGGGATATGATCAATCTCGTCTATAATGGCAAGCCTACTAACATGCCTCCCACATATCCTTTCTGGGAGGACTACGATGAGTTTTGGCGCTTCTTTTATGAGGCGCTGGACTCATTTCTTAAGATTTAGAGGACCGTCAACACCTTCTATGAGCTGGACTAGGAGCATAAAAAGGGCACAAGCATCTGTCGACGTCTTCAAAAGACACACAACGGGTAGCATAAGGTCTGGAATGATACTCAGCGGATAGTGGAGGAAATCATGACCCTCAAAGACAAGCTGGCCAGGAAACTGGCCAAAGTCCAAGCACGGTGTCCTAACCGTAATGCCCCCTCAGTGAGAAAGATAAAATCGATCTCAATGGCTTTTCAGCCTCCTGCCTATTATCAACGAACAGGTCACCATTTGGGAGCAATTGGTGGCCAGTCTCGAAAACAGGATCAAGGACTATCGAGAGGCCCTCATTGACCTGGAGGAGATATGTGCCAGGACACTTTTAATCATGGAAGGCAAACATCTCACTTACGATCAAGCCACCGAATAATATAGAGACGTAGAAAAACGAGTCGCTGACTTTTTCTCTAGATTTAGGAATCATATTGATTTAAATTAATAAACCAAATATTGTTCTATCATCTTGTAAATATGGTGGCTTATGAATAAGAATTTGGGCTTCCATATCCGGTATTTCTCGAATATGCTAACGGCTTGACCTCGATAATAGATAACCTTACGAGATTTATGGGCTCATTCAAATGGACAAACATTCCATAATGAACGTTTGCACCTTTTCAAATAACAAACTTGTATCCGCATTTGATAATTGCTTCGCCTCGATTTCCTCTCCTTAAACAATGAGTCTTCCCCAAAAAACTATTGCATCATTTAAGGCTAGCGGCTCTTCGATCTCCATGTATCCATCTATAAAAGGGTTGCTCATAGGATTATTCCCATCCATCAACTCACTAACGCTTTCAACTCTTTTTAAAAGTCTTGAATTCATATTCCAAACTCACATTGCATCCATGGCAAACAATTCTTCTTCTTCCTGCCCCTCTAGTTCTGGTCAATCCAGGCGTTCTTTCTATGACACTTGGAAAGAACTAATCACAAAACTTACTTTGAGTTTTGCAGTTCTACTTGATATAACTAGTACCAACACCTAGAGGGGGTGAATAGGTGTAAATAAAGTTTATGCGCTAAAACAATAAATACGAAGTTTGACAGTGATAGACTTAGAATTTCATAATTGAACACAGTTTGGATGAGATAGACTTTGTTGTATGCAATCAAAAATAAAAGAGTAACGGAAGAGAAGATTGCAAACAATGTTATAGTGGTTCGGCTTTTGTCAAGCCTACGTCCACTCTCCCATGTTGTCGCTAATAGGCTGAATTTCACTATGTGATTGAAAATGGTTACATGTTCTTGAGTGTAAGTACTCAGCAATAATGTCTCTCACTAAGTCACTCTTCTTTGCAACACACTTTGGATCACTCGGTTTTTGCACTTTCTCGGACAATTTAGTGAAGAATAGAATCAAACTTTGGAATTTCGTATTCTCACATACTTCTTCTGGTCATATCTTCTCCTTTTATACCCATTGGTTATCACCATGAGAGATTTGCCTTCCATTTCCTTTCTTGGACAGACTTCATAAGGAAAGATTTCTTGACCATTGAAGACAGATTGAATTCCATTTGATTCTAATTGCCCATACAAACAGAATCTAGGTTTCCGTAGCGTTCCATCCTTCTTTGAAAATTGTCTTGCTAATTGATCTTGTTAATTGATTTGATTTAGCAAAATCAATACGAGTAAGGTAAGTGAAATTCGTAGCCGTTGGTGATCTTGTCCTCGTTCTAGTCCTTGAGGTTCATTCTGGGTCCCTGATGGAATGAGATTATGCGTCTGTTTATATCTCCATCTGTAATGAGTAGACTTTGTAGAATAGGTCAACACATGACTCTTCTTCCACAATTTGTACTAGAAGTGTTGCTTGTTTAAATAAATAGAAAGTTTTGTTAGCATCCAAACTAGGAGGCTTCTCAACAATCTGCCCCTTTTTTATGGTGACAGAACTTTCATGCAAATATTTTAATGTTCTTGCAAAATATGGTTAGGCATAGCAAAAATATGGCATAGCAAGAATTAATAGAGAAAATGAACAAACATATGCATCATACTAAGTCACACAGAATAAACGTTATACCAAGCCACACCATAATAAAATATCCCACACCAAAGTAAAATATTTGCTGCTTCTCCCCCTTTTTGTCATCGTCAAAAAGTCTGCAAGGGTAGAGTAAACCAATCCAAACACACCATAAATAAGTCTAGTCTCAAACAGAAAGTAAATCACACCATCAACAACTGAAAATAGTGTTGAAAATTAAGAAGAAGGCTTTCGGAGAACGCGAGTGAGTGTAAAATCCTCCATATTGATGATAGACTCCTCAACTTTGCTAATGCAATGTGTGAATATTGACTCAATCCTTGCCATATTCTGGTCATTCTATTTTGCAAGAGTCTCCAATCTATTGTTCAAGGAGGTTTTCAGAGTCTGAAGGTGAATTTCCTGGGCATACTGCTGAATCTTGATCTGCATAAGCAAATCAACTATCTTGCCATAGTTTGGGTTAGGATTAGATTGAGCACTGGATTCACCGAGCAGCATGTTTGGTGAGTCTGCTTTAAATGGTGCCTTATCAAACTGTCGCTTCCCCTGAGCTGTTGGCTCTGCTCGTTCTTCATCAACTTTTTCTGGATTTTGTCCTTCAGCCTCCTGTGGGGATTTGCTCAACCGATCACCAGAATGTGATATTTCGTGAACTTGGTCAGCTTCTACCCCAGCGTTAGCTTCTTCCCCAATGACAATCATTCTATACTCTGGTAGTTCTTCTTCATCCTGCTCCTCTGGCTCTTCATCCTGTTCCTATTTTTCTTCAGGGTCCTCTCCATCAGACACATCCACATCTGCTGCATCCTTTTGTTGATCCTTACTTTTTTTTACCTTCTTCTTCTGCTTCTTGTTGAGTCCCCCCTCCTTTTTCACCTTCTGCTTCTGCTTCTGCTTCTTTAGGACGTGCAGATGCAGTACGAACTGCAGAGGCAATGATGTTAGAGAGAGTCTCATCTTCGTCTTCGTCTTGTAGAAGAATTGTTCTCCTTCTTCTTTTGGTCTTTTCTGAGGATACAACTTCCTTTTCTTTCCTCTTCTTCTCATTGGCAATGGTTGCTATTTTGGGTGAGTCCTTTTTCTTACTCTCCCAAACTTCAACAACATCCTTCAGAGGCATTTTTGTGATCATCTTCTCTCCAATAGGCATTAAGGATAGAGTTTTGGTGCAGAATTTCGAAGGTAATGGAATTTGAGGTGCTGAAAAATCCTTGTCATAAGAGCTTCATATGGCAATTGCCCCTTCTCTTTCAGTGCAGTTCTATACATATGCAGCATCACAATATGAGGGAGAGGGAATAGAATACCATTTTTAATTGCCCACATCATTTTGGCTTCAAAATTTGCCACCTCAATTTTCGAAGATGCCTTTGGCCTAATGCAGTTGATGACAATCTTATGAAGGATGATTCTGGCAGAACTTAGGCTCAAGTAAGTGATGTTAGCCTTCAGAATGTTTCCTGTTGTAAGATGCTTACAGGCAGTTTCATATGACACTCCAATTGGCCTGAAATCTCCCATTTCCACTTTTAAGATGTTAGCCATAATATTCACATCAAGGTCATAGACATTGTCATCGACGATGAACTACATTTTGCTAGGAGATAGAAAAGATAAGTTCGAATAAAAGTATGCTGTCAATTCAGGGTAGACCTTAGAAGTCTGCATGCAGAATTTGTCCATCTGTAACTATTCGAACTTCTCTCTTATGTTTACTTCTATAGCATCTAGAAATTCAAAGTCTACTGTGAGATGATTCATAATCCCTATGTTAAGCAAATATGCATAACAGTCCTTTTGTTACTTTGATCTAAATAGTTTTCCTTTTGGATTGTCGACCACAGCAGCCACAGCCATTTTAACTTGAAAAATTTTGAATAGCCTCTCATCATCATCTTCTCGTTTTCCTTCCCATAAGCTTTCTACGCCACTTTTAGGGTCAAGCGTCTGACCAACCTATTCCGTAACATCCTTTTCTTTCGACTTGGCCAACAAAGCCTCCATCAACTTTACCTCATTTCCGTATGCATGATCTTTCAAGTATTCAAGCAAAAAATTATTCAAAGCACCTCCCTTTTTCAAAAACTCATATCTCCGAAAAACCTTCTCAGGATCCCTTACTTCAATAGGCTTAATAACTACTAATGACATACCTTTGTCAATCTTTTCAGTTTCGGACCGTTGCACTGAGAGCCTAAGGGATTGTTGTACAGAATGTCTTGGAGACTCTTCTTCGGATGACTTTGTCAGATCGAAGTGGGTCTCTCCTCCTTCAATGCACCTTGGTCCTCTCGCTTGCAATGTGGGAGGATCTTCTTGGTAAAGAGATTGACATCGATTTGGAAGATTTCGAAGACATTTTGTAGAGAAATGAAGGACTTTTGAGATTCGAGGGAGAAAAAATGAGAACTTTAGGGTTTTCAGAGAGAGTTCGAGAAAGAGAGATGTTGCTGGTGAGAGAAAATCGATTATAGGGTTTCATTTATACCTTCTGTACCGGTGCAATGAAGAGACGAATTTTGGGAAGAAAAAACTGTAAATGGCAGTTATTCATAATTTTTTTAAAATTTTCAAATATAGATTCAAATAAAATAGACACAATCAATGATGCAATCAGATCATATATTTGCAGACATTTGCTAGATAATTACTTACCATGTTTGATCATATAAGGAAATGACTTACGCGCCAAAATTTGAACTTTCAAAAATACGAACATAATCTTCTAGGAATGTTCCAGAAGATTCTTTCTTCCAGAACATTGCCTGTGACTTACTTATCTTCACCAAACTTTAAACAAATGGATTAGTAATATTTAAATTATTGCAAATAAATTCAAATGTACCTTTGTCCAATGGTTTGGTGAATATATCTGCCAACTAATTCTTTGAATTAATAAATTTGACATTTATTTCACCATTTTGCTCATGGTCCCTTATGAAATGATGTCTGATTTCTATATGATTTGCTCTTGAATGAAGAATCGGATTCTTAGTGAGATTGATAGCACTTGTATTGTCACACCATATTTCAGTGCAAGCCTCTTCCTTTCCGTAGTCTCTTAACTGCTGTCTCATCCATAGAACCTATGAACAGCAGCTACCAAGAGCAACATATTCTACTTCTGCAGTAGAGAGTGCCACAGTGTTCTGCTTCTTGGAGAATCATGAAACTAACACCTGCCCCAAAAGTTGACATGTTCCAGACGTACTTTTTTTGTCTACTCTACATCCAGCTAAGTTAGCATCTGAGTATCCGAGAAGTGTAAAATATGTTCCTTTGGAGTACCACAGACCTAGCTTTGGATTGGTAGCAATATATTTTATAATGCGTTTTATTGCCGTAAGATGTGTTTCACTGGGATCCGCTTGAAATCTGGCCCACAGGCACACGCTATATAATATATCAGGTCCAGAAGCAGTAAGGTATAAAAGATAACCGATCATGCTTCTGTAAGTTTTCTGATCAACTTTCTTTCCCTTTTCGTTCTTGTCTAGTTTGGTGGAACTAGACATTGGAGTGTCAGTTTTCTTGTAGTTTTCCATACCAAACTTTTTTATCAAGTCTCTCGCATATTTCTCTTGAAAGATAAATATTCCTTCTTTTGTTTGCTTGACTTGAAGACCTAAGAAGAATGTTAGTTCTCCCATCATGCTCATCTTGAATTCTTCCTGCATGGACTTAGAAAATTTCTTGCACAAGAATTCATTAGAGGAACCAAAGATTATATCATCGACATAAATTTGAACAAGTAGAATATCCTTACCTTCTCTCTTAATAAAGAGATTTGTGTCTACCATACCCTTTTTAAAACCATTGCTTATTAAGAACTTGCTGAGTCTTTCATACCAGGTGTGGGGTGTCTGCTTCAAACCATACAGTGCCTTTTTCAGTCTGTATACATGATCTACCTTTCTCGGTTCTTCAAAACCAAGAGGTTGTTCGACATAGACTTCTTCTTGTATAAACCCATTTAAAAAAGCACTTTTGACATCCATCTGGAATAGCTTGAAATTTTGGCAGCATGCATAAGCAAGCAACAGTCTAATGGCCTCTAGTTTGGCTACGGGTGCATAAGTCTCATCATAGTCTATTCCTTATACTTGTGAATAACCTTTGGCTACTAGCCTTGCTTTGTTTCTAGTTACCCTTCCTTGATCATCTACTTTGTTTCTGAATACCCATTTTGTTCCAATGATAGTTCTTTCCTTGGTTCTAGGTATTAGTTCCCATACATCATTTATTCTAAACTGTTGGAGCTCTTCTTGCATAGCTTCTATCCAGCTTTCATTTGCAAGAGCTTCGTCTACTCCTTTTGGCTCTATTTCAAAATGAGTGCCAATACGCTTGTTTCTTCTTTGTTCCTTAATCTGGTTTGAATTTCTTCATTGATGCTCCCAATTACCAAATTTTGGGGATGACTGGATTTATTGTAACATCCTAAAATTCGAGCCCTTTTGAAGAAGGAATGAACGTGAATTTCGTCGATGCATTGTTGGTTGATCTCACTCGGAACTGATCACTCCCGAGATACCGACCTTGAGGGGAAAGGCTAATGAGGATAGAACTCGTGCGACTAAAGAACTTGACTGGGAAAACGACTCGACCGTGAGACTTGCGTAAGGACGATCCCGTAGTCATGCGGGCCGATTTCAGGGACAAATAGAAGTCGATTCGCGGACAGAGTATAATGGGACGACGGGTGATTCCGTTTATTGTTATCGAGCCCGTGAACGACCCTATGTCGATCCTTCGTAATCGTGTATTTTGAAATAAGAATCTATCCTTCGCAATTTCACGTAGTCAAGGACGTCCATGTGTCGAGAAGTCTTGAACGTGAATTAGCACGAGTCGGTTATGCGTGAATCCTCAAAGCCGCCGTCGATCGAGTAGTACCAAAATGGCATTCGGGCGAAATTGACATGGCACGAGAATCCAATATTGGACTTCGAATTTTCGGGAACGTTCGAGAAGGACTTTTGGACGATGCTTCTTAGTCGGGCGACAAAGGTCTTAGGTTGAGAGCCGGGTATTTGGAAAAGGAATTTTCGGACCGAGGAAACGAGCCTACGAGAACGTGGGCCGAGAAAGATCAGTGTGGGCCTCACACCCAAGGTGGGACAGCCGCCATGGAAGGCCCGAGGCAAGCAAGTGAGCCCGTTGGGCCAAACCGACCCTTTACCCTTCCGAGCCCATTGTCTAAAACCGAGCCGATTCAAGCCCAATAAATTCCCGAACCCATTCCTATTCATTTTCAAGCCCATTTCCTAGGCCCGTCCTCCATTTTCAGCCCAAGGACAGATTGGGAAATGTGCAAGGTGGAAATGACCAAAATGCCCTTGGATATTTTGAAGAAAAGTCAAAAAGAAGAAAGAGAAGATGAGGTCATTGTTTGGCAAGTGGGGCAAGCCTTGATGGCTTGGATAAGGCTTATCCTTCAGCCTTCACTTCACTCTCTCTCTCCTCTTCATCTTCTCCAAAACCGCACACCTCTCTCCCATGGTTTTCCTTCCTTCCTTCTGTTTTTCAGTTTGACCTTTCACCGAAATCTAAGTTGTTCATTGCCTTCCCGTTGGAATCTCGTCTCGTGCCACCCGCCGTTGTGTTCAGAAGAGAATTTCCGTTCAAATAGCGTCGGACGATCGCCGGAAAGAGCTTCCGATCATCCCGTATTCCGGCCGAAAGCCGGCTGTCGCCGGACCGTTTTCTGACCGCCTGCTGCTGTTCTGTTTTGCTGTTTCGGCCATTTTCCTCCCTTTCCGACCCAATCTCCGCCCATACCAGCCACAAGTGGTTCCCCCTCGACCCCAGGTGCTGCCGCTTGCTGGCCCGCCGCTCGCCGGAGCTCCGGGCAGCCCGTTCAACTCCGATCAGCTTCTTTCCTCCTGTGCAGTCAGTTTTTCAGAGTTGCAGAGGGATTCCGAGTTTGTTGCTGCTGTTTTGAGCCCGGGACCGCCTTGGATCATCGTGGTAGAGGTCCCCGGGTGTCGGGTTCGTCGCCGCCGTCGCATCCGTGTCGCCGGCCCGCTTAACGGGTGAGTTTAGCTCCTAATCCCTATTTAGTGCCTAAACTTGCTTAGGGTTGGGTTAATTAGTGGTAAGATTGGTTTAGGATATTTAATTAAGTTGCATTAGCCCTAAGATAGGTGGTTAGGATTAGATTAGCTTAATTTTGCTAATTGTGCTTAATTATTGCTTAAATGAGGGTTATGTGATTTATGTGATTATTAAGCATGTTTAGCTTAAATTGAATCGATTAATTGTTTTAATTAATGTTTTGTTTAATTTCTGGATTAAATGTTTTAATTAATTGAATTTCGGAAAAATCACTGTTCACAAATTACTGTTCACGGATTACTGTTCACGAGATCACTGTTCACGGATTACTGTTCACGGCACTGTTCATGCAGAAGCTAATTTTTGGCTTATTTTGATGTGTTCTTGGTTGTTATGATTTATTGAAGTGCCGATTGTTAATTATACTCGTGAATATTGATGAAATGCGTGATCGAATGCTTATTGGAAATTGGATTTTGGAATTGTCGAGTGAGATCGCATGACATGTTGCGTGGGTTATCTCGAAATGGCATGTCGCATGAGCATGAGTGATGTTGCATTCACGACGAGCAAAGATATAAATGGATTGCTTGATGAGGTGTTGCATGATCACATTAAATGAGAGAACCCGGCGTTGCCGGAAGACGCCAATCCCTATGGGGTTGTGCCGTGGCCGTGGGTCGCCCGACTTCGGTCGGATGCCCGACGGGGGAGGGGTTCTATGTGGGATCGCGGTATGGGGGCGGGTCCCGGCCTCGTCAATAGCGGGACTGCGGTAGTGGGCGAGTCTTGTGCTCCTTCGGGAATGCCGTCTTGGGAGTGAGCCCTTGACGTCGCCGTGCCTCGAGGTAAAGAGGACGAAGCTGGTTTAGCCGAACCGCCAACCATAAGGTTGTGCCGTGACCCTGGGAGTCATAATAATCGGAGCATGTGTGAGTGTGAGACATGAGAAAGTTGTGTGAGATGCTTTGATTATTCGCATGATCTTAATGTCGTGATGATTGCATTATTTATGGTACGCACGCATGAGTTGACATCGTGCGGGGTGTGGCAATGGCCGTGAGATCGCTTGTGGTGCGACTCGCATGTAATTGATGAACTGTATCATCGACGGCCATGTGCCTTGCTTGCATTGTATGAGATTTGACGTACGGTATGGCATACCGGGTAAGGTTGCATGCGAACCGACCGTATGATTGTTGGTTGCCCCTCGTCTTTGTTGACCGTTGTTTGGTTTTGGCTGTCTTTGTTGGGTTGAGTGAGGGGGTGGTTCGGAGAGATACCCCGGGTTGAGTTGGCGTACTAACCGGGGCTTAGGGGGAAGAACTCGCTGAGATTTTATCTCAACCCGTCGTGGTTAACCATTTTCAGGCCCCTAGAATGGCGTACCCGCAATGGAGGATCCTAGCCCGCTCCTCCAGTGATCGACTCGACGGAGACTGAGTCCGATGGGTCCGAGTGACCGTAGTGTTGAACCCGAGGGTTCTTTGTGTACTGTTGGCTTAGCCTAGTCTTTTTGGTTTGGCTTAGAGGATGGATCGGCCCTTTTTGTCGGGCTTGTAATTTGGAAAACGATCCTCCATTGGTTAATCCAATAAATTGAATAATTGAGTAGTTGTTGTTGTTCTTGCTATTCATCCCTCTATACCGTTTGATTGTATGTTTGTTCGGGGATGGTTCGTCTTTCGCTTGCGCTTAACGAAAGATTAAAATGAATGGTCATGGATGGGTCCTGGGACGTCGCTTTCAATCGACCAAGAGAAGGGGTTGCCGCGAGCTCGAGAGTCGGGGCGTGACAACCCCGTCGGTTTTGGTATCAGAGCGAGGTCGAGACTTGGAGTGATAAGGTACGTGGGATTTTTGGGATAGTGAGATAGGGATGACTTTTGTATTACATGCCTGTGATTGCTTTTGTGGTTTCGTGTGGTGGCGGGTTGCTCATAGTCCAGAGTGATGAGCAATCCTGAGCAGTCAGCCCCTAGGCGTAGGGCAGTGTCTTGTCAGACCAGTGCTTGAGGTAGTGTGTGGCAGATCCTAGGTTAGTTGGGATCCTGCTGGCGCTAGAGACCTTGTTAGGACAACAAGCTGTGTGCTTTGGCTGTGGTCCCTGTGGTTTCCCTGGTGAGAGGAGAGGCCTGTGAGAGAGACCGATGCCTAGGCTGGTAGAGCAGTTCCTGAGATTGCAGCCACCGAGGTTCAGTGGCGTGGGCGACCCTGAAGCTGCGACCCTTTAGATAAGGGATAGTGAGAGGACTGTTTCAGTGTTGAGGTGTTCAGAGAAAGACAGAGTGCTTCTGGCAGTTTATCAGCTTCAAGGAAATGTCAGTACATGATGGGAAGCCACTCAAGGAAGAGTGTTCCCTGAAGGCATGGCTCAGACTTGGGGTGCCTTTCGTGAAGCTTTATTGGATAATACTTCTTGGACAGTGCGTGAGAGTCAAAGATGGCAGAGTTCCAATAGGTTCGTCAGAATCAGATTTCAGTGGATCAGTATAAGGCGAAGTTCGCTGAGTTGGCCTAGTATATGCCAAGATTAGTGGAGGACCCTTGGATAGGGCGAGACGATTCGGAGATGGCTTGAAGCCGGAATTGAAAGCCAGCTGGTGCCCTTGAGTTTAAAGAGTTTTGATGAGATGTACGAGAGGGCCCAGATGATCGAGAAGAACATGATCGAGAGGGCGATCGCATTTGGCTCGCGGTTCGTGCCTAATAGAGACAATCATCGATTTGGAAAAGGACGCATGATGGGGAGAAGGAATCCCATCCCACCCAATAGAAAGTGGATTGTCATGGAAAGACAATTCAGTTTAACCCAGTAGTGGGTAACAGTTTTGAGTTTGTGGGAAATCGAGGAGGATCCTCGACCCCTTTGAAATTCGTCGTTGGAAGTAACTCGTTTATTGGACAAAGGTTGCTAAGGTTATTGGACAACTGAGGTTAATTGGTTAGTTGAAGAATCAAGGATGGATCGTTGCACTTATGCATCGCTTGTCAGTAGCTCAACCAAGGGACGGTCATGAGCAAGTATCCATTACCAAGGATGGATGACATGTTTGACCCATTTCAAGGAGCTTCGATATGTCCCAAGCTAGACCCAAGGACGGGCTATCAGTAGTTGAGGATTAAAAAGAAGGATAAATTAAAGACGACATATCGTGTGTGATTTGGTCACTATGAGATTACCGTGCCGCCATTTGGATTAACTAATACACCAGTTGCTTTTATGGATTCGATGGATTGAGTGATTAAGGCGTATTTGAAGCAAATTGTAATTGTGTTCGTGAGCGATATGTTGGAATGTTCAAGGAAATTAGAGGAATGCGAAAAGCACTTGAGGGCGGTGTTATAGACCATTCGAGAGCATAAACAGTATGCCAAGTTTAATGCATGCGAGTTTGGGTTTACGCGCGTTGTTTTGTTGGTCATATGATTTTGGACGAAGGAATTTCTATGGATCAGCTAAGATCAAGGCAGTCATGAATATGTCAGGACTTATGACAGTGACAGTAGTTCGAAGTTTTCTAAGTCAGACAGATTAGTACAGATGATTCGTAGAAAGGTTCTCTACGATAGCTATGCTTCTGATACGAAGGTTAATGAAGGACGTAAGAATTTGAATGGACGAATAAGTGAAATTTTTAAGAGCTTAAGTATGAGCTGATTATTGCACCAGTTTTGAGGATTTAGTTTAGTATTGGAGAATACGAGATTTACAGTGAGGTGTCGTATAAGGGATTTGACTGCGTGGTAAGACAACAAGGAAGATTGGTTGCTTACGCGTCACGACAATTGAGGTCATTGGATTTAATGGAAGTCAGCTAAGTTTTATCTTGATGATTTGAGGATTTGTAGGTATGGGATCATAAGAGATGATCTATTAAATGGCGATAATCTTTGATAAGGATTACGGTGGATGATTTATTGCTCGGGAGTCTTAGATTCGATTAAGATATGAATTTACCGAGGTGGATTATTTCAGGAGATATATAAGATAGGGATTTGAGGAATGGATTTTGTTTTCGGTGGATTAAGAATTAATTATCCCTTGATGCTAGATGGATGAGTGAGGAAATAGCATTGTCGATGATTTCTTCTTGAGGTATCAGAAAGGATTTGAAGAGGTATCCGAATGCTTTTGGTGCAATGAATGACATTTGGTTTGCACTAATTTTCAAGTGGTTGAGGTGAATTCTTGGTTTGGTTATTAAATGGATGTGAAAGGAGTATTGGAAGAAAAATCAATAGTTTGTGGAATTCGGATAACGATTCGATGGAAATTCAGTGAATCAGATTTCAAGCATCGATAAGTGATCCTGTGGAAACGAGCTCATGGGTTGACGAGCTAGAGAAAATTTCGCACTTTGTGGTGCTCAGACGAGGTTAAAATCGTGAGGCTTGGTATGGGACAGGCCAAAGCGGATAATACCTCTATGAGATGGTGCATATCAAAAAGGGACTTTTGCTAGTAGTGGTGCAGTTCAAAGATGCTCGTAACGACTGATCCGACGAGGGCGGGGAGTGGTCGCCGGGGGCCGTGCTGCTCGAGCAAGGAGCGACTCCTGGCAGGCTTCTAGGATGTCGAAAGGGGCAAAAAAATGAACTGAACTACGCACTATGCAAAAAGAGAGTGTTTGTGGGATAAGATTTTATCGGAGTGGTATAGCAGAAATATGGTCAAGTTTGTGGAACTCCGCCTATGGAACGAGGTCAGAGAATTGGGAATCGCTGGTTCAAAAATTGGTTTAGCAGTTATTGAATGCAGTTCAGATTATCAGAGACAGACTACAGACCGCTCAGAGTCATCAAAAGAGTTATGTAGATAAGCGTTGTAGACTGTTGGAGTTTAAGGTGGGCAATCATGTGTTTTTGAAAGTATCGTGGATGAGGGGTACTTCTAGATTTGGCAAGAAAGGAAAGTTAAGTCCGAGGTACGTTGGACCCTTTGAAATTTTGGAAATGATCGGGGTTTTAGCGTATCGTCTTGCGTTGCCACCGAAGCTTGCTCAAGTACATGACGTTTTCCACGCGTCCATGTCGAGAAAGTATGAACCGAACGAGACTCATGTTTTGAATTTTGAGGAACTGGACGTAGACGACAGGGTGTCGTACGTGGAGAGGCCGATATGGATAGAGGACCGTAAAGAGCAAGTGCTTCGAAGCAAGACTATCGCCTTAGTTAAGGTGATCTGGCAGTATCACGGATCAGAGGGAGCTACATGGGAAAGTGAGGAAGTGATGAAGCATCAGCACCCCCATTTTTTTTTTTTTGAGGACATGTTAGTGGCAGCAAATTTCGAGGACGAAATTTTTATAAGAGGGGAAGAGTTGTAACATCCTAAAATTCGAGCCCTTTTGAAGAAGGAATGAACGTGAATTTCGTCGATGCATTGTTGGTTGATCTCACTCGGAACTGATCACTCCCGAGATACGACCTTGAGGGGAAAGGCTAATGCGGATAGAACTCGTGCGACTAAAGAACTTGACACAGGAAAACGACTCGACCGTGAGACTTGCGTAAGGACGATCCCGTAGTCATGCGGGCCGATTTCGGGGACGAATAGAAGTCGATTCGCGGACAGAGTATAATGGGACGACGGGTGATTCCGTTTATTGTTATCGAGCCCGTGAACGACCCTATGTCGATCCTTGGTAATCGTGTACTTTGAAATAAGAATCTATCCTTCGCAATTTCACGTAGTCAAGGACGTCCATGTGTCGAGAAGTCTTGAACGTGAATTAGCACGAGTCGGTTATGCGTGAATCCTCAAAGCCGCCCGTCGGTCCCGAGTAGTACCAAAATGGCATTCGGGCGAAATTGACATGGCACGAGAATCCAATATTGGACTTCGAATTTTCGGGAACGTTCGAGAAGGACTTTTGGACGATGCTTCTTAGTCAGTCGACAGTCTTGGGTTGAGCCGGGTATTTGGAAAAGGAATTTTCGGACCGAGGAAACGAGCCTATGAGAACGTGGGCCGAGAAAGATCAGTGTGGGCCTCACACCCAAGGTGGGACAGCCGCCATGGAAGGCCCGAGGCAAGCAAGTGAGCCCGTTGGGCCAAACCGACCCTTTACCCTTCCGAGCCCATTGTCTAAAACCGAGCCGATTCAAGCCCAATAAATTCCCGAACCCATTCCTATTCATTTTCAAGCCCATTTCCTAGGCCAGTCCTCCATTTTCAGCCCAAGGACAGATTGGGAAATGTGCAAGGTGGAAATGACCAAAATGCCCTTGGATATTTTGAAGAAAAGTCAAAAAGAAGAAAGAGAAGATGAGGTCATTGTTTGGCAAGTGGGGCAAGCCTTGATGGCTTGGATAAGGCTTATCCTTCAGCCTTCACTTCACTCTCTCTCTCTCTCTTCATCTTCTCCAAAACCGCACACCTCTCTCCCATGGTTTTCCTTCCTTCCTTCTGTTTTTCAGTTTGACCTTTCACCGAAATCTGAGTTGTTCATTGCCTTCCCGTTGGAATCTCGTCTCGTGCCACCCGCCGTTGTGTTCAGAAGAGAATTTCCGTTCAAATAGCGTCGGACGATCGCCGGAAAGAGCTTCCGATCATCCCGTATTCCGGCCGAAAGCCGGCTGTCGCCGGACCGTTTTCTGACCGCCTGCTGCTGTTCTGTTTTGCTGTTTCGGCCATTTTCCTCCCTTTCCGACCCAATCTCCGCCCATACCAGCCACAAGTGGTTCCCCCTCGACCCCCAGGTGCTGCCGGTTGCTGGCCCGCCGCTCGCCGGAGCTCCGGGCAGCCCGTTCAACTCCGATCAGCTTCTTTCCTCCTGTGCAGTCAGTTTTTCAGAGTTGCAGAGGGATTCCGAGTTTGTTGCTGCTGTTTTGAGCCCGGGACCGCCTTGGATCATCGTGGTAGAGGTCCCCGGGTGTCGGGTTCGTCGCCGCCGCCGCATCCGTGTCGCCGGCCCGCTTAACGGGTGAGTTTAGCTCCTAATCCCTATTTAGTGCCTAAACTTGCTTAGGGTTGGGTTAATTAGTGGTAAGATTGGTTTAGGATATTTAATTAAGTTGCATTAGCCCTAAGATAGGTGGTTAGATAGATGGTTAGGATTAGATTAGCTTAATTTTGCTAATTGTGCTTAATTATTGCTTAAATGAGGGTTATGTGATTTATGTGATTATTAAGCATGTTTAGCTTAAATTGAATCGATTAATTGTTTTAATTAATGTTTTGTTTAATTTCTGGATTAAATGTTTTAATTAATTGAATTTCGGGAAAATCACTATTCACAAATTACTGTTCACAGATCACTGTTCACAATTTACTGTTCACGGATTACTGTTCACGACACTGTTCATGCAGAAGCTAATTTTTGGCTTATTTTGATGTGTTCTTGGTTGTTATGATTTATTGAAGTGCCGATTGTTAATTATACTCGTGAATATTGATGAAATGCGTGATCAAATGCTTATTGGAAATTGGATTTTGGAATTGTCGAGTGAGATCGCATGACATGTTGCGTGGGTTATCTGAAATGGCATGTCGCATGAGCATGAGTGATGTTGCATTCACGATGAGCAAAGATATAAATGGATTGCTTGATGAGGTGTTGCATGATCACATTAAATGAGAGAACCCGGCGTTGCCGGAAGACCGCCAATCCCTATGGGGTTGTGCCGTGGCCGTGGGTCGCCCGACTTCGGTCGGATGCCCGACGAGGAGGGGTTCTATGTGGGATCGCGGTATGGGGGCGGGTCCGGGCCTCCGTCGCAGCGGGACTGCGGTAGTGGGCGAGTCTTGTGCTCCTTCGGGAATGCCGTCTTGGGAGTGAGCCCTTGACGTCGCCGTGCCTCGAGGTAAAGAGGACGAAGCTGGTTTAGCCAAGAACCGCCAACCATAAGGTTGTGCCGTGGCCCAGGAGGAGGGGTCGTAATAATCGGAGCATGTGTGAGTGTGAGACATGAGAAAGCTGTGTGAGATGCTCTGATTATTCGCATGCTCTTAATATCGTGATGATTGCATTAATTATGGTACGCACGCATGAGTTGACAATCGTGCAGGGTGTGGCAATGGCCAGGTGAGATCGCTTGTGGTGCGACTCGCATGTAATTGATGAATCAGTATCATCCGACGGCCATGTGCCTTGCTTGCATTGTATGAGATTTGACGTGCGGGTATGGCATACCGGGTAAGGTTGCATGCGAACCGACTGTATAATTGTTGGTTGCCCTGTCTGTTGTTGACTGTTGTTTGGTTTTGGCTGTCTGTTGTTGGGTTGAGTGAGGGGTGGTTCTGGAGAGATACCCCGGGTTGAGTTGGCGTACTAACCGGGGCTTAGGGGGAAGAACTCGCTGAGATTTTATCTCAACCCGTCGTGGTTAACCATTTTCAGGCCCCTAGAATGGCGTACCCGCAATGGAGGATCCCGGCCCGCTCCTCCGGATCGACTCGACGGAGATCGAGTCCGATGGGTCCGAGTGACCGTAGTGTTGAACCCGAGGGTTCTTTGTGTACCGTTGGATTAGCCTAGTCTTTTTGGTTTGGCTTAGAGGATGGATCGGCCCTTTTGTCGGGCTTGTAATTTGGAAAACGATCCTCCATTGGTTAATCCAATAAATTGAATAATTGAGTAGTTGTTGTTGTTCTTGCTATTCATCCCTCTATCCCCGTTTGATTGTATGTTTGTTCCGGGATGGTTCGTCTTTCGCTTGCGCTTAACGAAAGATTAAAATGAATGGTCATGGATGGTTCCTGGGACGTCGCTTTCAATCGACCAAGAGAAGGGGTTGCCGCGAGCTCGAGAGTCGGGGCGTGACATTTATGCTTCCAGTTTTTGTTGTATTTCTCACTATATTCAGGCTCTTCAGGTAATTGAGTTGAATCCTTTTGGGTCAGAATTTGTTCATGTGGATCTTTCGTGACTTCTTTTTGAGGAAAATAAGATTTTCTGCTATATATAGACTTCTCAAGGTCTGTAGTAGGTTCTAAGTCTTCGAATGTAGTTTTATTCTGTTGAGTCTGATCTCGTTCTAGAAACTTCATATTCATAGATTCTTCCACAGTTTGAGTAATCTTGTTGAATACTTTGTATGCCTTGCTTGTGATTGAGTATCCTAGAAATATTCCTTCGTATGATCTTTCTTCAAACTTACTCGCATGATTGTTAGCATTTTTAAGAATAAAACATTGACAACCAAATATATGGAAATAAGAGACAATCGATTTTCTTCCTTTGTAAATTTCATAGGGAGTTTTTTCAAGAATAAATCTTAGGAAAACTCTGTTAATGATATAGCAAACTATAGAAACTGCTTCTATCCAGAAACGAGTGTCTACTTTGCTTTCAATTAGCAGAGTTCTGGCCATTTCTTGTAATGATCTATTTTTCCTTTCTACAACTCCATTTTTTTCTGGAGTGTAGCGCGAGGAGAAAATATGTTGAAAGCCACTTTTGTCACAGAAGTCTACGAAATCTTGATTTTCAAATTCTCCACCATGATCTGTTTTAATGCTTGAAATAGTATAACCCTTCTCGTTCTGAACTCTTTTCGCAAATTTTGAAAAATAAGAGAAGGCTTCCCTTTCATTTGTAACATCCTGAAATTCTAGCCCGTTGAGGGATGAATGAATGTTAATTTCGTCAATGCATTGTTGGTTGGTTTCATTCAGAACTGATCACTCCTAAGATACTGACCTTAAGGGGAAAGGCTAATGAGGACATAACTCGTGCGACTAAAGAACTTGACTTGGGAAATGACTTGACTGTGAGACTTGCGTAAGGACGATCCTGTAGATATGTAGGCCGATTCCAAGGATGAATAGAAGTCAATTCGCAGACATAACATAATAAGATGACGGATGATTCCGTTAACTGTTATCGAGCCCGCGAACGACCCTATGCCGATCCTTGGTAATTGTGTACTTTGAAATAAGAATCTATCCTTCGCAATTTCACGTAGTCAAAAGACGTCCAAATGTCGAGATGTCTTGAACGTGAATTGGTACGAGTTAGTCATGCGTGAATCCTCGAAGCCGCCTGTCATTCTGAGTAGTACCAAAATGGCATTCGGGCAAAATTAACAAGGCATGAGAATCCAAGATTGGACTTCAAATTTTTAGGAACGTCCGAGACAAGCTTTTGGACAATGCTTCTTAGACAGTCGATAGTGCCAGTTGAGCCGAGTATTTGGAAAAGGGGTTTACGGACCGAGGAAACGAGACTACGAGGACGTGGGTCGGGGAAGAACAGTGTGGGCCTCATGCCCAAGGTGGGAAAGCTGCCATGGAAGGCTTGAGGCAAGCAAGTGAGCCCATTGGACCAAACCGACCATTTACCCTTCCAAGCCCATTGTCTAACCTTGAGTCATTTCGAGCCCAACAAATTCCAAAGCCCGTTACTATTCATTTTCTAGCCCATTTCTTAGGCCCACCCTTCATTTTCAGCCCAAGGGCAGTTTGGGAAATGTGCAAGGTGGAAATGACCATTTTATCCCTAGATATTATTAAAGAAAAGACAAAAGAAGAGAGTGAAGATGATGCCATCTTTCTTGGGAGTTGAACCAAGCCTTAGATGGCCTTAATGAGGCCTATCTCCAGCCCTCATTTCACTCTCTCTCTCCCCTTGATCTCTTCCAAAAACTGCACACCTCTCTTTCTTTATTTTCCTTCCTTCCTTCTGTTTTTCTTTCTGACCTTCATCTGAAAAACCGAATTGTTCATGCCCTTCCCTTGTGAATCACGGCTCGTGCCACCCACCATAGTGCTCAGAAGACAATTTCTGTATGGATGGCATCGGCCGTTCGCCAGTCAAAGCCGCCGGCCGACCCGCTGGCCAGCAGGGAGCCTGCTGCTCGCTAACCGCCTACTATTCACGCGGTACTACAAGGTTCCGCCTATTTCAATTGTTTTTCTCCATTTCTGACCCAACCACCGCCCATCTTAGCAACCAACAGTTCCCCCTCAACCCCTAGGTGCCGCTGGTCACCGGCCAACCGCTCGCCGGAGCTTCGGTTAGCTTCGTTCAGCTTCTTTCTCTTCCGACAGTGCTGTTTTCAAAGTTGCAGTGGGGAGTTCGAGGTTGTTGCTGCTGTTCTCAGCCCTGGGACTGCCTTGGATCGCTGTGGTAGAGGTCCCCGGGTGTCAAGTTCGTCGCCGCCGTCGTGTTTGTGTCGCCAGCCCGCTTAACGAATGAGTTTAGCTCCTAATCCCTTGTTAATGCCTAAACTTGCTTTGGGTTGGGTTAGTTAGTGTTAACGCTGGTTTAGATGATTTAATTAAGTTGTATTAGCCCTAAGATAGGTGGTTAGATAGATGGTTAAGATTAGCTTAGCTTAATCTTGCTTAATTTTGCTAATTGAGCTTATTTGTTGCTTAATTGTGGGTTATGTGTTTTATTTGTTTAATTAAGCATGATTAGTTTAAATTAAATTGATTAATTTTTTAAATTAATATTTTTGTTAATTTCTGGATTTAATGTTTTAATTAATTTAATTCTTAAAATCACTGTTCATAGAGCACTATTCACGATTACTGTTCACGTGCACTGTTCATATTACTGTCCACGGCACTATTCATGCGGAAGCTAAATTTTGTCTTATTTTGATGTGTTCTTGATTGTTGTGATTTAATGAAGTGCCGATTGTTAATTTTACTCATGCATAATGATGAAATGCATGATCAAATGCTGGGTGGAATTGAATTTTGGAATTATCGAGTGATACCACATGACATATTGCGTGGGTTATCTGAGATGGCATGTCGCATGAGCATGAGCGATGTTGCATTCATGACAGCGCAAAGAAATAAATTAATTGCTTGATGATGTGTTACATGATCACATTAAGAGAGGGAACATGGCATTGCCAGAAGACTGCCAATCCTTATGGGGTTGTGCCATGGCTAGGACTTCGGTCGATTGCCTGATAGGGAGGGGTTCTATGTGGGACTGCGGTAGTGGGCGGGTCCTATGCTCCTTCGGGAATGCCGTCTTGGGAGTGAGCCCTTGACGTCGCCGTCCCTCGAGGTAAAGAGGACAAAGCTGGCTTGGCCAGGAACCGCCAACCATAAGGTTGTGCCGTGGCCTAGGAGGAAGGGTTGTAATTATCGGAGCATGTGTGAGTGTGAGACATGAGAAAGTTGTGTGCAATGCTCTGATTATTCGCATGCTCTTAATGTCGTGATGATGGCATTATTTTTGGTACGCACGCATGAGATTTGACATGTAAGGTGTGGCAATGGCCAAGTAAGATCGCTTGTAACGCGATTTGCATGTGATTGATGAACTATTTCATCTAACCGCCATGTGCCTTACTTGCATTGTATGAGATTTGACGTGCAGGGTATGACAGACTGGGTAAGGTTGCATACGAACCTAATATTGATTATTGGTTTCCCCCATCTATTGTTTGGTCTGCTGTTTACTGGCTGTCTATTATTGGGTTGAGTGAGGGGTGGTTCTAGAGAGATACCCCGGGTTGAGTTTGCGTATTAACCGGGGTTTAGGAGGAGAATTTGCTGAGATTTTATCTCACTAGTTATTGTATAACCACTTTCAGGCCCGTAGACTGGCAAAGTGGAGAATCCTGCCCCGTTCCTCCAGTGATCAACTTGATAGAGACTGAGTCCGATGGGTCCAAGTGACAGTGGTGATGAACCTAAGGGTTCTTGTATAGCTGGATTAGCCTAGTTTCTTTTTTATTTGGCTTAGTGGATGGATCGGCCCCCTTTTGTCTGGCTTGTAATTCAGAAAACAATCCTTCATTTGTTAATCCAGTAAGAATATATAAATGAGTAGTTGCTTTCGTTCTTGCTGTTCATCCCTCTATCCCTATTTGATTGTTTGTTTGTTTGGGGATGGTTCGTCTTCTGCTTGCGCATAATCAAAGATTAAAAAGAATGGTCGTTGACGAGTCTCGAGGCGTGACATTATTAGCAAGAAAAAACACCTAGGTAAAACGAGAGTAGTCGTCTACAACACCCAGATAATACTTCTTAGCTCTTATGCTTTGGGTCCTTGTCAATCCAAAAAGATCCATATGAAGAAGCTCAACCTCCTTGTCTGAGTTTGAGTCGAATTCTAAGTCTACTCCAAAATCTGAGTCCGAGTCTGAGTGTGCCATCAAACAGATATTACCATATTCATCTTCGCTTTCTTCGCACTCCGTGTCACTCCATGTTTCAGCTTTCAAGGCCTTTTTGTACTTCTCATACTTTCCTTTCTTCTTTTTCAGCGTAGGATAGTTTGGTTTTATATGTCTCTTTTTCTTGCATTCGAAACAGATTACATCTTTGATAGAGTCTTCTTCATCCATTGTTCTCTTTTGTCCAAACTGTCTGGATTGCTTCATACCGTCTTCCCTTTCTTGTTTAATTTTCTGACCTTTTTGATCAATAGGGCAAGTTCTTCGTCGTCCATTTCATCCTTAGAATCTATGTTATCAGAATCAGCGTTAGATTTAAGAGCAATAGATTTCTTACCCCTTGACTCAACTTCATCATTCATCTATTTAGCCTCATAAGATTGTTAGGTTCCAATGAGCTCATCAACAAGCAAGGGTGAGATCCTTAGTGTTTCTCATATAGAAGTCTTCACACTGTTGCAATCCTTTGATAGACCTCTCAAAAGCTTGTTAACTTTCATTGGTCCTGAGATTGGTTGGCGTTGATATGCAAGCCCATTTACTATTTCAGTAAATCTGCTGAATATATCTCCAATAGACTCTCTCGACTTCATTTTGAATGATTCATATTGACCAAGCAGAATATTGACTTTGGTTTCCTTCATTCGATCAGTTCCTTCATAGGTGACATGTAGCCTATCCCAGACTTCTTTCGCTGTTTCACAAGAAGAGATTCGGTTATATTCATTTGGAGATAATGCACAATAAAGAGAATAAATAGCTTTTGCATCTAATGCTTCTCTTTTTGTCAATTCTTCTTTTGAGAGAGCAGTAGAAGGTTCAGTTGATTTTCCATCATCCTTCTTTGCGGCCTTTCCAGATTCAGCATTGGGATCAATTCCTTTCTCGACAACATCCCATTCCTGAGGATCCTTTGATCTGAGAAAAGTTTTCATTTTGTTCTTCCATATGTTGTACTATTTTCCATCAAAGTATGGTGGTCGAGTGTTGCTTTATCCCTCAATCAGACCTGGTGCAAGAATACTAGCCATAGAAGATCTTTAGCTCTGAAGTAAGAAACACTTCAATAAACTAAGCACGAGGCTTTGATACCAATTGATATAGCTAGTACCAACACCTAGGGGGTGAATAGGTGTAAATAAAGTTTATGCACTAAAATAGTAAATACAAAGTTTGACAATGATAGACTTAGAATATCATAATTGAACATAGGCTAGATGAGATAGACTTTGTTGTATGCAATCAAAAATAAAAGAGTAAGGGAAGAGAAGATTGCAAACAATGTTATAGTAGTTCGGCTTTTGTCAAGCCTACGTCCACTCTCCCTCGCTGTCAGCCAATAAGCTGAATTTCACTATATGATCGAAAATGGTTACACGTTCTTGAGTGTAAGTACTCAGCGATAATGTCTCTCACTAAGTCACTCTTCTTTGCAATACACTTTAGATTGCTCGGTTTTTGCACTTTTGACAATTTAGTGAAGAATAGAATCAAACTTTGGAATTTCATATTCTCACATACTTCTTCTGGTCGTATCTTCTCCTTTTATACCCTCCAAGCTAAAGCTAGCCATTGGTTATCACATGAGAGATTTGCCTTCCATTTTCTTTCTTGGACAAACTTCATAATGAAAGATTTATTGACCGTTGAAAATAGATTGAATTCCACTTGATTCTGATCACCCATACAAACAGAATCGGGGTTTCCATAAGCGTTCCATCATTCTTTGGAAAATTTCTTGTTGATTGATCTTGTTAATCGATTTGATTTAGCAAAATCAATACGAGTAAGGTAAGTGAAATTCGTAGCCGTTGGTGATCTTCTCCTCGTTCTGGTCCTTGAGGTTCGTTCTGGGTTCCAAACGGAATGAGATTCTACATTTGTTTATATCTCCTTCTGTGATGAGTAGACTTTGCAGAATAGGTCAACACATGACTCTTCTTCAATAGTTTGTACTAGAAGTGTTGCTTGTTTAAATACATAGAAAGTTTTGTTAGCATCAAAACTAGGAGTTTTCTGAACACTACTCGATGACCCAAAGGACGTCCTCGATCTCGTCATAGATGGCGGGCCAGCTTACTTGCCTTCCTACCACTGCTTCTTGAAGGACTATCATGAATTTTGCCTCTTTTTCTATGAGGCACTAGATTTATTTCTAAGAAAAGGGAAGACCATCACCTTCTACAACCGGCTAGACAAGGAATACAAGCTAAGTACCAATATCTGTTGACATTTCCAAGAGACATACACCAAGTGGTGCAACTTTAGAGACGATTCACAATGGACGGCAGAGAAAGGAATAGCTTCTAGAGATCAATAATCCAGGGAATTAGCAAAAATTCAAATGCGGTATCATTACTGCGATGCACTCTCAACCAGCGATGGGTATAGGGTTGAGCTCGGTGGATTATCCAGTTTACTAACCATCGTTGAAGAAGAACTTGCTATGCGTCAGCAGATGGTGCAGGATCATAATAATAGGATTAAAGCCTACCGAAAAGCCCTTATAGATCTGGAAGGGCTTTGTCGTAGGACATTACTAGCCATGGTGGCTAAACATCTTGCCTATCATCATGACAATGAGGAGAATAGGAATTTGGAAAGTCGTCTAGCCGACTTCATTCTTAAATTCAAGCACTATATTGGTTTAAACCACTATAGCTTGCTCTATTCTCTTGTAAATATGAAAGTAAATAACTGGCAATTTTGTATTTTATAATTTTATGCTATTTAAATATATAGAGATAATCTTTCGGGGTCTGCAGCCTCATTCAAATAGGCAAACAGTCTTAGATCAATGTTCGCACCTTTTTGAATGACCTCATAAAATCAATTCATATCAATACCCAATATTCGGGACGCTTTGATTTCTTCCAATGTGATCAATAGGTGATGAATCTTCCGAAGAAATTTACTACGTCGATTAGGGGTGAGCATCGGTCCAGGGGTCAACCCGGACCAACCCTGGACCGGCCCAACCCTGTCAGTCCTAGTCCGGTTCCCAAGGGAACTGGGTCGGTCCTTGGTCCTGAGATCTCTATACTAGTATTGTGCGAATTAGTTCTCGATCCTAGGAGTTTCAGGTTGGTCCAACCTAGACCAACCACGACGACTTATATATTATATATAATATATTTTAGATATATTATATATTATATATTTATTATTTATAATATTTTATTTATTTATTCTAAAGAGTAAACCCTAACTCAAATGGCGTCCTTCTCCAGTATTCTTGTTCTCTTCTCTCTTCTTTATCCTCTTAGTATTCAATTTTCCAAGTAAAATTGAAAGAAACAACTTTACTCATGAGCAATCTTACCTCGCCACTGCTTGACACTCACCCCACTCACCTCTGGTCACTTACCACTCGATGCTCGCCTCACTTGCCGTGCTCACCCCACTCGTCACTTGATGCTTGTGCCACTCACTTCTATTCGCTAACCTCGCTCATTGTTGAGTAAATCAGAAGAAAATAAAGCCCTATTTAGAAATCATTTTCGCTTGTGAACAACGCTTGTCTTGCGGTTCTTTGAGCAATCTTAATTGTTTTTATGGTTTCTTGCTTTTAGCAAGTGTGAAATTTTTATTGTTACCTTATCTTAAATTTGTTGAATATGCATTGGTATTTATAGTTTAGTTAAAAGCGTAGTATCAATGGATATGTAACTTAAAATAATAGGTTTGACTTTTCAGAAATACAAAAAAATGAAAAAAATTATCGGTTGGTCCCAAGTTAACCCTGGAACTGGGCCAAACCCATTGGGTCGGTCTAGTCCTTGGTCCTAAGCTCAATAGGGTTGGTCTTCGGTCCCAAAAATTGAGGATCAACACCGTGCGGGTTGGTCCTAGGGTCAAGGGGTGGATCGGCCTAATCCAGACCATGCTCACCCCTAGTGTCAATTAATTTGAAACTGGTGACTCTTCGATCCCCATATTATCCTCCTCTATATAAAGGATATATATGGGATGGTTTCCGTTCACCCATACACCAAAATCCTCGAGTTTCCAGTTCTTATCTTCTCTTCAAAGTCACTTTGAAAATATGGCAGGACGTTCCTCTTGCTCTTCATCCTCCTCCTCTAATGACAATTGTCTCATTCTGTGGAGGGATCTGCTCTCCAAGTTAATGCTGACTTTGGCTATAATTTCCAAACAGCCAAGGATTATTGAAGCCATTCGTAGGTTAGCCCAACAGTGCAGACCTGACCAACATCAACACCTGCATATCGACCAAGCATGCACACGAGTGCAAACAAAAGGAAATAGGGTGTTTAGCAGTCATCTATGATGAATTAGTGAATGCCCGAAGTTCACTTGAGATTATGCACTCCTAGTTTCTGGCCCTTCATGACTTTGTGTTCAACCAAATAAAAGGCTTAGATAAAGAGCTGAAGACAGATCTAAGCCCACTAGAGAGAACCAAGACCACAATGGACAAGGCGGTACAAGAGAATACGCTGAATGAGGTTTGCCCCCAAATCAACGACACCAAGAAACTCATTGATCAAATCAGTGAGCTTGTTGAGAGATAGGTTGTCATTCTTGGACGCTTGGAATGAGAGCGCCAAATCATGTTTGAAGTTATGCATGACTTAGAATAGGCTAATGACCCAGCAATTCAAGGAAACACGCTCCTTGAGTCTCGCCTTATCCAAATTGTTGCTGACTTCAATAGACACCTACGGTTTGATGACTAGACATGTTTACATATGGTGTCTTTAACAAAAACCAATTTTTCCTTACTTTATTCATCTCCTTGCATTTCCCACATGGTCGGGTAGTATTTCTTCAAAAACTTTCCATTAATTATACGTGGCAACTCTTTGGCCCCATCCTCCATTAACCGATAAGCGTTGCCACTAAAAACTTCAATAATTACATATGGTCATTCCTAGGTCGGTGACCACTTGCCAAATTTCTCATTATCCATACTTGTTCAAAAAATGGCGTTCCATACCAAGTCACCAATACCAAACCGCTTTTCTCTTACATGTTTATATGTTTTCACGACTGTCTTTTTGGAGAACCAATTTCTCTAGGGCAACAGCCCTGCTCTCACCTAATTCATCAATATTGCCATACATGAGTTCATCATATTCCTCTTTGGCTAATTCTCCTTGAAGTTTCACCCTCAAGGACTGGATTGTTATTTCGAAAGGGAGTACGGCCTCTTAGCCGTATGTCAACATATATGGATTCACTCTAGTAGCAGACCTCTTAGAGGTTTGATAGGCCCACAACCCTGTCGATAGCAAAGAATCCCACTCCATTAGTTATCTTCCAAATTTTTTTTTAATTAGACCAATAATAAACTTATTGGAGGCTTTAGCTTGGACATTCACTCTGGCATAATAATGCGTTGAATGGATCATCTTAATTCCTCTTGGCTTAGTAAAATCCAACACCTCACGCCTAGTAAATACTGCTTTTTGATCTGCAGTAATGGATTCTGGGATGCCAAACCTATGAATAATGTATTCTTTGATGAACTCTTTTATTGTTTTTTATGTAATATTTTTATATGAAACTGTTTCAACCCACTTTTGAAAAAAATTTGTAGCAATCAGAACAAAGCAATGCTTTTTAGATGAGGGAGGATATATCCTTTCAATTATATCCATCGCCCATCCTCTAAATGACCAAGGTTTAATTATGAGTTTCATTACCAAAGCTGGCACATGTTGAACAAAGCCATGCTTCTGGCACATTTCACATCCCTTAGCATAGTTGATGCAATTTTGGGTTATGGTTGGCCAGAAATAACCATGTCGATGCAATAACCATTTCATTTTAACTCCAGCTTGATGCGCGCCACATATTCCCTCATGTGCCTTAGCCATTAATAGCATAGATTCTCATTTTCCCAAAATACAAGTCATTGCCAATTAATAAAAACTCGATTGCTTTTCTTTTGAAATTTTTATCATTGGCAACTGGATTTTCTAAACACTCAATAAACTAAGTTATTTAATCTTGAGCTTCCATATCATTACTAGTTTCCTGCATATCTTAAACCAACATGACTCCATTGTCTATCGAGGGTAATGTCCTAATTTGGGTAATAATATGCTTTGTCAATTCTCTAGATATTTTAAAACCGGATGCCATTTGAGCCAACTCATTGGCTTCCGCATTTTGATTTCTCTTGACATGAACAAGTACAAAATCATCAAAATGATCCAAGAGATTATGGGCCAACATATAATGAGATATGATCTTTTCATTAAGGCACTGGTATTCTCCAAACAACTTTTTTACAATCAGCTAGCAGTTACCCACAATTTTAATAAAGGTGCCTTCATGTCAGTCAAAATATTTGAGCCTACAATCAATGCCTCGTATTCGGCTTGATTATTTGAACAGGTAAGTCAAGCTTAAACATCGTTCTTGTCCTATGACCTTTAGGAGAAACTATTAGAATTTTAGCCCCCGTTGACCCGGTTACACTCGATCCATCGAAGCATAAGGTCCAAGGGACTACCTAGAGATACCCTTCTATATTACTCTCATTTTGGATGTCTAGGTATATTGTAATGAAATCTGCCTCCAGTTGCCCCTTCATTGCCTTAAGTGGGACATAGATCAAGATGATTTATGATAGTGCAATGCCCACTTGGCAATTCGACCCTTTATTGTATGTCGAGTTAGCATATATACTTGATCATGTCTGTTTTACATATTACATGCACCGTAGTTGGCAACATATAATGATGTAACTTGGTATAAGTATGATACAATGACAAGCATAACTTCTCAAAAGTTGTATATCTCATCTCTTCATCATTTAGCATTCGACTCAAATAATAAATTGCTTATTCTTTGCCCTCATCATTTTCTTATGCCAGCATGCATTCGATGGTAGTATCGGTGGCCAACAGATACATCTTTAATGGCCCACTCGCTTTGGATGGAATCAAAATTGGTGGGTTGATCAAGTAGTCTTTTATCCATCGAATGCCTATTGATGCTTGTCCTCCCATACAAAATCTTCCCCATTTTTGAGCTTCAATAATAGGGAAAACACTTCTATTTTCCTTGACAGGTTAGCAATAAATCTACGTGAGAAATTTATTTTACCTAGTATCATCTGAAGTTGCTTTTTAGTTGTTGGCCGTAACAATTCTAAAATAGCTTTGACCTTATTTTTATCTATTTCAATCCCTCTCTAATCAACCAAAAATCCTAGAAAATTATCAGCCTTAACCCCGAAAGCACATTTCCAAGGATTCATTTTCAATTTGAATTTTTGCATTCTAATAAAGGCTTGTTCTAAATGATTTAAATGACTTACCTGGTCCGATTTGACGATGACGTCATCAATGTTGACTTCTATAGTCACCAATCATATCATGAAAATTGAAGTTCATCGCCCTCTAGTATGTTGCTCCTGCATTCTCCAATCCAAAAGGCATGACCACCCATTAGAAGGTGCCAGTCGCGCTTGCACATCTAAATGCAGTTTTATGGACATCTTCTTCAGCTATGAATATTTGGTTGTAACCCGAATGACCATCATTGAGTGACATAATTTCATTGCCAGAAGCAGAGTCACCAAGCATATCAACTATGGGCATTTGGTACTCGTCTTTAGGTGTGGCCACATTCAAGTCACAAAAATTTAGACAAACTCTAAACTTCCCATTCTCGTTTTTCACTGGCATTATGTTCAACAGTTACTCGACATACCATGCAGTCCTTATAACACCTACTGCCAACAACCTCTCAAACTCCTTTTAACTTTTTATATGACTTCTAATGAAAACTGTTTTGGAGGCTACTTGTGTGGTTTAAAACCTTTCTTTATTGGCAGTCAATGTTCTACAACATCTCTACCTACTCTAGGCATTTCATAATAATCCGAGGCAAAGCAATCCTTGTACTTTCTTTACAATTCTACTAATCGAGCCTTGATTCACTGTCGAGTAGGGAACTTACATAAATAGGCCGTTGATCAATAGTTGTGTCAAGGTTAATTTCCTCCAAAGAGTCTTGAGTTTCAATGACCTTATCATCATCTTTAATTGGTGAATCATCAAAGTCCAATATCCCTTCAACAGGCTCAGCATCCTACTCTGCCAATTCGGTCCTATAGATCGAATACCTCACAATGAGGTTTTTTGATAATATAAGGGTCTCTATAGACAACATCATCAAATTGCTTCGCTTGTTGATTGTTTGGGACCCACTCAACAATCCCTTTACCAAAATGGCAGGACATGATATTGTTTGGGTCTACCAATGGGGTTTCGCTTATGCAAATATTGTCTTTCAGTGCCCCCTATCATCCCTTTTATCGTTTGAGAGCAAACCACATGGGGTCTCGCATTGGCCTTAACATACTCTACTTTATCACCATTCCAGAACGTCAACATCCGATGTAAGGTCCATAGAATGCATTGGTTTCCATGAATCAAATCTCTTCCAAGTAGCAAATTATATGATCCCTCAGCATCGACTACACAGAAAGAAGTGTTAGAGGTCTTGGATTCCATGGTGTAATCAGCCACAAATATCCCTTTGATGTCTACGATGTCTCCCGTGAAGTCTGATAGCTAAATGTTTGATGGGATAATCTCATTATCTTTCCTTCCTATTTTTTTGTAAAAACGATAAGGAATGAGATTCAAAGTAGAACCTCCATCGACTAATACATGGGAAATAAGGTGACCATTAATTTTGGCATTAATGTTTAAGCCCTTAAATGATTCGAGTTCTATGTAGAAGGTTTCTCAAACTCCATTACTTCCTCATTGTCCAAATAAAATTCTGCCCATTCCTTCTCATCCGTGAGAATCTCCTTACATAATTTAGTATTAGAGGATATTAATTGAAACTCATTAGGAGGCTTTACCTACACTATGTAAGAGCTTAATAGTGACACTCACCTTCACAATGGCCTCCCCTTTTGTTCTAGCGACTAGGCAACTGCTTCCGTATCTAATTTACCATTTTGATTCGAAGTCACACCCTCATTACCTAATTTTCTTCTCCATACCAGATTCCTAACTTTGGGTTTCCTTAGCCCATGAGCATATACCAAAGTGGGCTTGACTTGTATAATACACAACTGATCAAGCTTCTTCTGGAGCATATACACCTTTTTCTTCCTTTATATCCTCCTCTTTGTGCTTGCATCAATTTGTGCCCTATAGGCTAGAATTCGTCAACCTTGTACCACTTGTCGACAAGTAAATCATGAGATATCTTCAAAGTTCGTCAATGGCGATTATTAATTAGTGGATTTTTATCCTCATCATCAAACTCATATCCCTATCCAAACGGCTTGTTATTCGAGGATAAATGGGAAATGGGTTATAACTAACATAATAATCATACTTCCCACTATGTTTTTCCAAGGTTCCAATTGTGGGACCCCCCTCTTCATATCTCTGTTTGAATGACTTAGTAATCTGTCAACAGGCACGATACTTCTTAGAATGCTTTACTTGATAGGGAAAAGGCTCTGATCATTTGACTATTGTACTTTGCCCATGAATATAGTGTCATATTGATCATACTACCCCTTAGAGTAGCGTTTCTACTAACTGATCAGTTGTCTACACCTTCAACACAATAGATAACCTTGACAGTGCTAAAGTGCAAAGTTTGATGACTGAAAATTTTTCTTTTGGTACATGTAACGTTTCTTAGAATGGCTTAGCTTATATGAGATGTCTTTCGGGACTAAGGTATCAAGCCCTAGCAATATACGCTATCAGCAACTCTTTCCCTGAATTGACGGTCCTAGAGCTTAGGATGGTGTTGTCTTTGTTTTATTAACTATTTGCATCTTTTGCAAAATCGTGGTTGCTAGTACCTTTAGGGCTTAGCTTTCTAAGGATATCATAGTCATGATAGGGAAAGGATAGATGTCAACCTCCATAGGAGCCTTGCTCTTGTCATCAACAAACTTTGTTTTTTCTTGCATGATTGCATCTTGAATATTTCTCTTAAATACCAACCAATCATTAGTATTATAGCTCCAAGAGTGATGCCATTTGCAATAGTTCTTTCCTATCAGCTCATCTTTAGTAGGTATTTTCTATCCCTTGATCAGCCTTATTTGTCCGTCAGCCAATAAGAGATCAAATATTTCCTCAGTTTTATTAACATCAAAGGAGTAATAGATTGGCTCTTTTGCTCTCGGCATGATGGTGGATTTTTCTTTCATTCTAGCTAGCTTTAATACTTGACATGTATAAGGTTTGCCAATAACCATTTTAGCGACAGCCAATTCTGCCATCTTTACCTACTCTAACTCATCATCAGCTTCTATTGAATCAGCCCAATTAACATCCGCTTGTCTACCATGTCTCTTATCTTTCTCTTTGAGTAGGTTTTCATGTTTAGTAGCTATGGTAGGCAACTAAAACAAATCCGAGTAAGGTTGTCCCACCATCCTCTCGCGAATCTCAAAATTTCAATCCATTAAAAGTAAGATCCGCAAAGGTTTTCTACAGCAATGGGACTAAACATTTATTCCCGGCCCTCTTGAACCTAGAGATAAATTAGTTGACTAACTCATTATTTTTCCGTTTCATGGTTGACAAGTCAGTTACTAACAAATTTGGGGCTGCTCTCTAGAACTGGGTGTGGAGCAATCTTTCCATTTGTTCCCATGAAGTAACAGAATTTGGTGATGGTGATGTATACCAAGTAAAAGCAGTCTTTAATAGCAATAAGGAAAATGACCTGAGTTTCTAATGGTCTACATATGCTGCATTTGCACAGAGTGTCAAGAAATGATTAATATGCTCAAATGTTGATTAATCCTCTTCACAATGAACAAGGTAAATTTGGGCATCTTAAATCCCCTAGGATATGGTACAGTATCCATCTAAGCCACATATGGCTTCCTAGAGACATTGTGTGACGTCTTGAAATTCGAGCCCTTTTAGGGATGAGTGAACGTGAATTTCGCCAATGCATTGCTGGTTGATTCTTCTCGGACCCAATCATTTCCGAGATACTGACCTTGAGGGGAAAGGCTACTAAGGACAGAACTCGTGCAACTAAAGAACTTGACCTGGGAAAACGACTCGACCATGAGACTTGCGTAAGAACGATCCTATAGTCATGCAGGCCGATTTCAGGGACGAATAGAAGTCGATTCGCGAACAGAAATAATGGGACGACGGGTGATTCCGTCTACTGTTATCGAACCCGCGAACGACCCTATGTCGATCCTTGATAATTGTGTACTTTGAAATAAGAATCTATCCTTCGCAATTTCATGTCGTCAAGGACGTCCATGTGTTGAGAAGTCTTGAACGTGGTTTGGCACGAGTCGGTTACACGTGAATCCTCGAAACCGCCTGTCAGTGTGAATTATACCAAAATGACATTTGGGCAAAATTGACAAGGCATGAGAATCCAAGATTGGACTTCGAATTTTCATGAACGTCCGGGACCGACTTTTGGACGATGCTTCCTTGATAGTCGACAGTGTCAGTTGAGCCGAGTTTTTAGGAAATGGATTTTTGGACTGAGGAAACGATCCTACGAGGACGTGGGCCAAGCAAGAATAGTGTGGGCCACGCGCCCAAGGTGGGATGGCCACCGTGGAAGACCGAGACAAACAAACGAGCCCATTGGACTAAACCGAGCATTTACCCTTCCGAGCCCGTTGTCTAAACCTGAGCCGATTCGAGCCCAACAAATTCCCGAGCCCGTTCCTATTCATTTTCTGGCCCGTTTCCTAGGCCCGCCTTTCACTTTCAAACCAAGGGCACATTGGGAAATGTGCAAGGAGGAAATGACCAAAATACCCTTGGATATTTTGAAGAAAAGTCAAAGGAAGAGAGAGAAGATGATGTCACTTGCTTGGGGGAGTGTAGAAGCCATTTAATGGCCTTGATGAGGTCTTCTAGAAGCCCTCACTTCACTCTCTCTCTCCCCTTGCATCTCAGAATTTCGAAGCCCCTCTCTCCCCTTGCTTCTCCTTGCATTTCTGCAGTTTCTGCTTTGGACCTCTCACCGAAATTTGAGTTGTTTGCTGCCTTCCCGGTGGAGTCTCGGGCCGAGCCACCTATCAAAATGTTCAGTACAGAAAATCTGTACCAGCCACGTCGGTCGAACGCTAGAAACAGTCTCTGGCCGTTCCGTACGACGGCTTGAAGTCGGCGGTCCTCCGTCCGTCACTGTGCAGCGCCTCCTGTGCAGCTTCGGTTTTTCTTCCGTTTCTCTCCATTTTTGGCCTACCCACTACCCACACCAACCACACACAACTCCCCCTTGACCCCTTGGAACCACCAACCACCGGCCACCAGCTCGCTGGAGCTCCGACCAGCTTGTTTTTGCTCCGACCAGCAGCCTCCTCCCACTGCAGTGATGTCCTTTGGAGTTTGGGGTTTGAGCAGAGGTTGCTGCTGTGATTTCTGGCCCAGGACCACCTTGGAGTGTCGTGGGAGAAGTCCCCGAGTGTCGGGTTCGTCGCCGCCGCCGCGCCCGTGTCGTCTGCCCGTTTAACGGGTGAGTTTAGCCCCTAATCCCTATTTAGTGCCTAAACTTGCTTAAGGTTGGGTTAATTAGTGTTAATGCTGGTTTAGGAGGGTTAATTAAGTTGTATTAACCCTAAGATAGGTGGTTAAGATTAGCTTTAGCTTAATCTTGCTTAATTATGCTTGATTATGCTTAAATGTTGATTATGTGTAGTTTATGTGATAATTAAGCATGTTTAGCTTAATTGATTGATTAATTGTGTTTAATCAACGTTTTGTTTAATTTCTGAATTTAATTTATTAATAATTGAATTCTGAAAATTACTATTCATGGATTACTGTTCATGGATTACTGTTCATGGATTACTGTTCATGGATTACTGTTCACGGATTACTGTTCACGGCACTGTTCATCCGGAAGTGAAATTGTGCATAATTTCATGTGCCTTGATCATATGAAGTGATTTTGATGTGTCGTGGCATGAACATTCGCATAAATCGTGTGATTTTCACAAAAGGGGGAAAAATGGTTTGTCCGAGGGACACCGAAAATGAACCGCTTTTATGAGAAATGTGGGAAAAATGGTTTGTCCAAGGTACACCGGAAATGGACCGCTTTTATGAGAAAGGTGAGGAAAATGGTTTTTCTGAGGGACACCGGAAATGGACCGCTTTTGTGAGAAATGATTTGAGGTATTATAAGCAAGCATATGTGCATTGGCTAGTGCTCAAAGATAACAAGTGGGTTGTGATGGTATGCTTGCATGATCACTAAGTTGAACCCGCTTTATCGGAGATTTTGGAAAGGGAGGGCACGGAAGAGCACGGTTGCGCCTCTATGGAGGAAGGGCGCCGTAGCGCCGTTGCGCCTCGGAGGGCACGGTTGCGCCTCTGCGTAGGAAGGGCGCCGTAGCGCCGTTGCGTCTCGGAGGGTACAGAAGGGTACGGTTGCGCCTCTGCGGAGGAAGGGCGCCATAGCGCCTTGACCTGCACGGAAGGGCACGGTTGCGCCTCTGCGGAGAAGAGGCGCCGTAGCGCTATAGCAATAGCACGGAAGGGCACAGTTGCACCTCTGCGGAGGAAGGGCGCCGTAGCGCCGTAGCAATAGCACGAAAGGGCACGGTTGCGCCTCTGTGGAGGAAGGGCGCTGTTGCACCTCTGCCAAGTTGTAGCCCTGTGAGGCAGTAATAATCAGAACACGTGTGAATGTGAGAGTGCATGAGAAAACATGGCATCATTGGTTCCGATTATGCATGAGGTGATCATATCATTTATAGCACGCACGCATGAATTGATAACGTGCAGGGTATGGCAATGGCCAGGTGAGATCGCTTGTGGTGCGACTCGTATGTGATTGATGAACTGCATCATCTAACGGCCATGTGCATTGCGTGTATTGTGCTGACTTATAACATGTAGGGTATGGCATACCGGGTAAGGTTGCATACGAACCGACTTTTGATCATTGGTTGACCCTGTCTACTGTTTGATTGTTGATTGCTGGTTGTTTGTTGTTGGGTTGAGTGAGGGGTGGTTCTGGAGAGATACCCTGGGTTGAGTTGGTGTACTAATCAGGGCTTAGGGGAAGAACTCGCTGAGATTTTATCTCAACCCGTCGTGGTTAACCATTTTTAGGCCCCTAGAATGGCGCACCCGCAGTGGAGAATCCTGCCCCCGCTTCTCCAGTGATCGACGTGACGGAGTCGAGTCTGATGGGTCCGAGTGACCGTTGTGTTGAACTTGAGGGTTCATTTTGTACAGCTGGATTAGCCTAGCCTAGTTCCTTTTTGGTTTGGCTTAGAGGATGGATCAGCCCCTGTTGTCGGGCTTGTAAATCGGAAAACGATCCTCCGTTGGTTAATCTAGTAAATTGTGTAAATGAGTAGTGATGGTTATTCTTGCTGTTCATCCCTCTATCCCTAATTGATTGATTGATTGTTTGTTGGACTGGGGATGGTTTGTCTTCCGCTTGCGCATAACGAAAGATTAAAATGAATGGTCGTCGACGAGTCCTGGGACGTCGCTTTCTATCGACCAAGAGAAGGGGTTGTCGCGAGCTCGAGAGTCGGGGCGTGACACATTGGGTAGGCAAACCACTTCATGACCATATCCCCTTAATGTTAGATCAACCACTAGTTGGTCTTAGATACGGGCCATAAAAGGCAACTCCGGGGCTTGTTGCACAGCATAATTGGGTTGCATTGAGGGGTTGGCATTCTACTAAGGATTTTGATAGAACTGTTGTTAGGACCAATAGGGATGTGGGTGTGGTTACACCATAGGTGCTTGATTTACTTGAGGGTTAGAAACATTCATCTGTGGTTGAATATATGGGATTGGAACTTGTGGCATCTGTTGTTGGATATTAAGCATAGCTATGTGGTGTTGAAGAAAAATATAGCCCCATGAGCAAAAGCCCCTGTCATGATGAATCCTGCAATGTATTAGTGATGAGTAATTAGGAATGGCCGCCAATGGCACTTGTTGATGTTGTTGCACATTAGGCACAGTCGATAGGGGCACTTGTTGCTAGGCATTAGGCTCAGTAGGAAGGGGAACTTGTTGTAGTGTATTAAGCACTATTGCCTATGGTTGAATGTTCATCTTGTGACATCCTGAAATTCGAGCCCTTTGAGGGATGAATAAACGTGAATTTCGTCAATGCATTGTTGGTTGATCTCACTCGGAACTAATCACTCCCGAGATACTGACCTTGAAGGGAAAGGCTAATGAGGACATAACTTGTGCGACTAAAGAACTTGACCTGGGAAAACGACTCGACCATGAGACTTGCGTAAGGACGATCCTATAGTTATGCAGGCCGATTCCAAGGACGAACAGAAGTCGATTTGCGGATAGAACATAATGGGACGACGGGTGATTCCGTTTACTATTACCGACCCCGCGAACGACCCTATGTCGATCATTGGTAATCGTGTACTTTGAAATAAGAATCTATCCTTTGCAATTTCATGTAGTCAAGGACATCCATGTATCGAGAAGTCTTAAACGTGATTTAGCACGAATTGGTTATGCGTGAATCCTCGAAACCGCCTGTCAGTCTGAGTAGTACCAAAATGGTATTCGAGCGAAATTGACAAGGCATGAGAATCCAATATTGGACTTCGAATTTTTGGGAACGTCCGGGACGGACTTTTGGACAATGCTTTTTCGACAGTCGACAATGTCAGTTGAGCTGAGTTTTTGGAAAAAGGGATTTACGAATCAAGGAAATGAGCCTACAAGGACATGGGCCGGGCAAGACCAGTGTGGGCCTCACACCCAAGGTAGGACAGCCACCGTGGTAGACCCGAGGCAAGCAAGTGAGCCCGTTGGACCAAATCGACCATTTACCCTTCCGAGCCCGTTGTCTAACCTTGAGCTATTTCGAGCACAAGAAATTCCCGACCCCGATCCTATTCATTTTCTAGCCCGTTTCTTAGGTCTGCCCTTCATTTTCAGCCCAAGGGCAGATTGGGAAATGTGCAAGGTAAAAATGACCATTTTGCCCCTAAATATTTTGAAGAAATGACAAAAGAAGAGAGAGAAGATGATGTCATCTTGCCTCGAGAGTTGGAGCATCAATTAATGGCCTTAATGAGGCCTGAATAATGCCCCTTGGGAGTTGGGGTATCACTCTCTCACTTCCCCTTCAGCCCTAAAAAATGGCACACATTGTCTCCCTTGTTTCCCTTCCTTCCTTATGTTTTTCCTTCTAACCTTCCTTAGAAAATCGAGTTGTTCATGCCTTTCCCATGCAAATCACTGCTCGTGCCACTCGCCATCGTGCTTAGGACATCCAAACCGTACGAACCACAGCAGCCGATCGTCGGTTGCAGCCGCCGGTCGACCCGCCAGTCGGCTAGAAGTCAGTGCCGGCCAGCCCGCCTACTATAGCACCTGTCCCTGTCCAATTTCTCCTTTTCAGCCATTTTCCTCCCTTTCCGACCTAACCACCACCTATACCAACCACCAACAGTCCCCCCTCGACCCCCAGGTGCCGCCGGTTGCCGGCTAACCGCTCGCCGGAGCTTCAGTCAGCCTTTTCTCCTTCAAAAAGGGAGTTTGAGTTTGTTGCTACTATTTGACCCCCGGATTGCTTTAGATCGCTGTAGTAGAGGTCCTCGGGTGTCACCTTCATCGCTGCCGCCGCGTTTGTGTCGCCGGCCCACTTAACGGATGAGTTTAGCCCCTAATCCTTTGTTAGTGCCTAAACTTGCTTAGGGTTGGTTTAGTTAGTGATAATTTTGGTTTAAGGGGTTTAATTAAGTTGTATTAGCCCTAAGATAGGTGGTTAGATAGATGGTTAAAATTAGATTAGCTTAATCTTGCTTAAATGTTGCTTATTGAGCTTAATTGTGCTTAATTTGTGATTAATTATGTTTTGTGTTTAATTAAGAATGATTTGCCTTAACTGATTGATTAATTGTTTAAATTAATGTTTTGTTTAATTTTTGAGTTTAATTTATTAATAATTGAATTCTGAAATTTACTGTTCATAATTACTGTTCACGAACACTATTCACAATTACTGTTCACGATTATTTTTCACGAATATTGTTCATGGCACTGTTCATATATAAGCTAATTTTTGTCTTAATTTGATGTGCTCTTGATTGTTGTGATTTATTGAGGTGCCGGTTGTTAATTATACTCGTGAATATTGATGAAATACATGATCGAATACTAGTTGGAATTGAATTTTGGAATTGTCGAGTGGTACCGCATGACATATTGCGTGTGTTATCTAAAATGGCATATCACTTTAGCACGAGCGATGTTGCATTCATGACAGAGCAATGATATAAATGGATTGTTTGATAATGTATTTCATGATCACACTAAATTGAGAGGGACTCGGCGTTGCCGAAAGACCGCCAATCTTATGGGGTTGTGCCATGGCCAGTTGGTCGCCTGACTTCGGTCGGTTGCCTGACAATGAGGGGTTCTATGTGGGACTGTGGTAGGGGGCGGGTCCCGGGTCTCTATCAATTGCGAGACTACAGTAGTGGACGGGTCCTATGCTCCTTCGGGAATGCCGTCTTGGGAGTGAGCCTTTGACGTCACCGTGCCTCGAGGTAAAGAGGACGAAGCTGGCTTGGCCAAGAACCGCCAACCATAAGGTTGTCCCGTGGCCCAAGAGGAGGGGTCGTAATAATCGAAGCATACGTGAATGTTGAGACATGAGAAAGTTATGTACAATGCTCTGATTATTTGCATGCTCTTGATGTCGTGGTGATCGCATTATTTATGGTACGCATGCATGAATTGACAGTCGTGTAGGGTGTGGCAATGGCCAAAAGAGATTGCTTGTAACGCGACTCACATGTGATTGATGAAGTGTATCATCTAACAGGCCATGTGTCTTGCTTCCATTGTATGAGATTTGACGTGCAGGGTATGGCATACCGGGTAAGGTTGCATGCAAACTGAATATTGATTATTGGTTGCCTCTGTCTAATGTTTGGTCTGCTGATTGTCTGTTGTTTGTGGTTGGGTTATGTGTCACGCCCCGACTCTCGAGCTCGCGGCAACCCCATTTCACTTGAGGTCTAACTGTACGACGTCCCAGGTACTGTCGTCGACCAATTCATTTTATCTTGTAATTAAGCACATGCGGAAACAAACAACTCCCAAACCAAACAACAGGGATAGCAACAACAGTAGTAGAGGAAAGACAAACAGTATTTTATATATCTGAAGGTTAGCCAGCACACCAGCAAATACATACACGCCTTACTACAGGCGACAAGCTAAGGCCTACTCAAAAAGGGACCGGCCTAGCTAACCTAACCCTGTACAAGTTGGGGAAGGCTCGTCAAAAAGGAAATAGGCTACAGCTGCCTACTCACGGGCCTCAGAGGGATCACTCTCTTCGATCCTCGGATACTGCATCATCTAGGGCCTGAAAAGGTTAACCACGACGGGTTGAGATAAACTCAGCAAGTTAAAGTCCTAAGCCCCGGTTAGGAACTTCGCTTGCCTCGGGAGTTTAACATACAACCTAATTCAGCAGTCAGCACAATGTAGAGAGAAACAAAAGCATAGGACAGTTCAATAAGCAGACACAACCACAGGCGATCCTACCTAGCCTTGGCACACGTGACCTGCAAAAACTGTCATTTAACTCATCACGACATTAAGAGCATGCGAATAATCAGAGCATCTCACACAGCTTTCTCATGTCTCACACTCACACATGCTCCGATTATTACGCCCCCCGGGCCACGGCACAACCTTATGGTTGGCGGTTCCTGGCTAAACCAGCTTCGTCCTCTTTACCTCGAGGCACGGCGACGTCAAGGGCTCACTCCCAAGACGGCATTCCCGAGGGAGCATAGGACCCGCCCACTACCGCAGCCCCGCAACTGACAGAGGCCCGGGACCCGCCCACTACCGCAGTCCCACAAAGAACCCCTCCCCGTCAGGCATCCGACCGAAGTCAGGCGACCCACTAGCCACGGCACAACCCCATAAGGATTGGCGGTCTTCCGGTAACGCCGGGTTCCCTCTCTTAATGTGATCATGCAACACATCATCAAGCAATCCATTTTTATCTTTGCTCGTCGTGAATGCAATATCGCTCATGCTCATGCGACATGCCATTTCGATAACCCACGCAATATGTCATGCGATCTCACTCGACAATTCCAAAATTCCAAATTCAACCAATCAACAATCACGTACATTCCCTAATTCTCGGGAATAACTCAATAAGTCAAACGCTTTCATTTTCACTCGGTCTTCGATCATGCGTTTCATCATTATTCACGCATATAATTAACAATCGGCACTTCAAGAAAGCATAACAACCAAGAACACATCAATTTGAAACCAAAATTTATTTCGTATGAACAAAGGCGCCGTGAATGCGAATCGTGAAAACACGTGTCGGTGAACAAGTAATCCGTGAACACAAAAATTCGTCCGAAAATAAATAAATAAATAAAAATAATTAAACTTAACCATGGTTAACAAATTAACCTAACCATGGTCAAATTAACCTAACCATAGTTAAATTCTAACATTGGTTACTTTAAAACTAACCTTAGTTACTTTAATTAATTAACCTAGGTTACTTTATTACTAACTATGGTCAATTAATCTAACCCTAGTCAGCTTAATTAACCAGCCTAATTAACCAATCAACCTTAATTAATCATAAATACACAAATACACTAATTAACCCCTAAGCAAGATTAACCCCTAAACAAGGATTAGGAAGTTAACTTACTTGGATCGGAAATCCGGCGACACCGGCGCGTAGAGGGAACGAGGCTACGAGGGTTAAGCTCGGGGACGACAACAAGTGACAAACGGTGGCCGAAACGGGCCAAAAACAGCGCTGGTTACTATTCACGCGGAACCGGTGCAGGCGAGCGGAAATGGCCGAAACGGGCGGCTAACGGCGACCAAAGGTGACCGAGGATGCGCGGTTGGCTTCCTAACTCCCGTGGACTACACTTTGGGCGGTGGTGGCGGCTCCGGTGATGGCGGCAAGGCTGTTTTCCGGCTGGAAAACAGTAAAGACAGCAAGAAACAGCAGAAATGGAAGAGAAAAGGAAGAGAAAAAGGGAGAGAGAGTATGGCTGGGCTGGTGCACGAATTTGGGGAAGAAAGGAGGAGAGAGAAGAGGCTGCTGGTCAAGGATAAGAGCCAAGGCAAGTGGGCTTGCCACTTGCTTGAAGAACCAATCAAAAACAACCAAAAACAACCTTAAACAAAGCCCACTTGGGCACAAAAGCAAAAGGCCAAAGAGAGAAGCCCTCCCACGGCTGGAAATGGAGGAGAACTTGGGCCAACTTGGGCCCCTCTTGGGCTGGGCTAAATGGGTGCAAGGCCCATTGGGCCGCCGGTCTTGGGCCGGCCCACCCGCGGGCCCGAAACCCGGTCCAATTCTTCATTTTTCTGACGCTTCCGTGTCCAACGGAAAATCCCAAAATAAATGAGGCGACGTCCAAGTATTTAGTCATGATATCACTGAGAAATCGGTTCCCAAAATCGGATTAAAAATCGGGCTAAAATGAGTCGATTTTCAGGATGTTACATTATGTGAGGGGTGGTTCTGGAGAGATATCCCGGGTTGAATTGGTTTACTAACTGGGCTTAGAGGGAGAACTCGTTGAGATTTTATTTCACTGGTTATTGTATAACCACTTTCAGGCCTTTAGAATAGCGCACCCGCAGTGGAGAATCCTGCCCCCGCTCCACCGGTGATCGACCCAACGGAGTCTGAGTCTAATAGGTCCAAGTGATGATGGTGCTGAACGTGAGGGTTCATTTTGTATAGCTGGATTAGCCTAGCTTCTTTTTTGTCTGACTTAGAGGATGGATCGGCCCCTTTGTTGGGCTTGTAATCGGAAAACGATCCTCCGTTCGTTAATCCAGTAAGAATAAATAAATGAGTAGTTGCTATTGTTCTACTGTTCATCCCTCTATCCCTGTTTGATTGTTTGATTGTCTATTGGACTGGGGATGGTTCGTCTTCTGCTTGCGCATAATTAAAGATTAAAATGAATGGTCGTCTATGAATCTTGGGATGTCACTTTCTATCGACCAAGGGAAGAGGTTGTCGTGTACTCGGGGGTTTGGGGCATGACACATCCACTGCATTTGGTCTTGCCCGGTAGCTTGAGTCATTATAACTCTTGGAACTTCCATCGTGACTAGTAATACATTTGTTTGAGGTACAAGAATAGAGTTTCACTAAAGAGCCAACCCAACTCTGAACACATTCTCAAAAGCTATGGGCTGTCAAGTCACAGGTGGAATGGGCATTGCAGGGGATTGATCAACATGTGTGTGCACATTGGTGTTAACCAATCCATCAGTATGTGTAGCTGCAAGGATTTCTCCCCTTTGCAAGATCCTATGCATTTTGTCTTGTGTTACCGGTGATACTTGATAATAAGGTGCTATAAGAACATACCCGATTGAAGTAGAGACCAGCTTTGTTTGCGGCTGTACTAGCTCTATCGACATTCCATGTTGTCCTTGAGCATGGTAAGTATTGATGATCAAGGGCCTAACCACATTAGCCATTCATCTCACCGTATGATGGCAAACTCGTTTTGAGTCTCCTCAACTGTTTGCCCCACAATAGCAATCATGACTGGTGTAAGATATGGCTGCCTTCTTTCATCCACACGCTTCCTCAAAATGTTAGCCCCTTCCTCTTGGACCTAGTTTGTGGCCTCATCACGAGGAAGTTGTACTAATGATGATTATCTACATGTGTTATCTTCCACCATTAATGAAGCTTGTTCGTCGATAGTACTATTAAGTTTGGCCCGACTTCGGATTCATGGCATAGCACTCTTTCAACTCAATACAAGGAGTTTGATCGGCCGTGCCAAAAAGATGTTTTACCGATTTAGATTCCCGTGAAAAATCTTTCATTGAACGGTGCATTTTGGTTTTATTATAGGGGATTCAGGTTTTGTGTTGAGCATGGACAAAAATGTCAAATGCAACTTTTATTCTCAACCTATATGTACAATCCTATATCAGAATTTAATCAACGACATAGCTTGTTTAGGTGTATAGCTAGAATTTACAATACTCTAGGATAGAAAACTCAATGTCGGAATTTAATCAACGATACTAAGCTGTTGGAACAACACCGGAATCTAATCGACGATGCTAAATTGGATAGAGATACATGCCAGAATCTAATCAACAATGGGAATCTGAAAAATTATAGCTAAATTGTGATAAAGTAAAGATAATTATTGTGATGTTTGGGGGCCTCAATTGTGTGGCTTGTGTGGTATTTATAGTTGGTTGCTTTTCTTGAGTAGCACTCCTAATTTCCCATGTTTTTCTTCTTCTCTTGATCACCTTATCCATAGATAACCGCCTCTTGACTTGTTAATGGCACTTGCACAACTTGCCCATCAAGTAAATGACTGCTTTCCTATTTTCTCGAGATTTCTTGCAACAGTTACTCTTGCTTGGAATTTAATGCCAATTTTACTTAAATTCCAAATCCAACTTGTTATTATCACAACCTGACATGTGGCAATGGAGTATTTTGCCATCAACTCAAGTATATCCATCTGGATTCCTATCAACACCTAAAATTCCTTCAAGAATGCTAGTAATTACAGGTTTCTTCAAACAAAACGGGGCGTATTGCCCCTTTTTATGCCCTCATGACCAACACGTGATAGTAGGGATATTTTTTAGTGTCAATAGTTGGTAAATTAATCCAAGAGTTAATAAATTTATGGGGTTTGTAATAAAGACGCAATAAAAAATGGAAATAACAGCAAAAGTTGATAAATTAAAAATAAAATAGATAAAAGTTGATAAGTAGCTAGCTCGGATGAGAGTTGGTAATTTTGGTAATTTAATTGAAAATGCTGGGTAGCCACTCAAATAAAGATTGATAAAATAGATTAAAGTTGATAATAGTTAATATAAAATAAGAAAATTAGTAATTTGCAAACTATGCTGATTGAAATGACTAAGCACAACAACCGAAAGGGGGGGGTGGATAGAAGATTTATTACCTTAAAATCTCATAAGTCTGAATATCCTAACATTTCTAACTTTCCATGAAAATCTTAATCAACTTGAGCTTATTATAAATTATTCTTTTCCTCTTAAGATTGTAACATTTCTTCACAGTTCGTAAACTTGAAGGTTCTTTAAGCGAATTATTGTATCAATATATCATAATTTTTCTTAATTAATGGAAGATTTGCAACCTTGTAGTCAATAATTTTTCTTCATTAATAATGACAATCTTTTTAAAATCATTCGTTAATTGAAAAAATTTTCTCTGATCTAACAATTTGGATTACATATGAGACCGGTCTAACAATTAAGTTGTTGGACTGGATCATAAATTTCCTGTGAGTTGATACTCCCTCTCTAACATTTGGACAAAATGATTCATGGAAAATGAATGAGTTGAAAAATATTTTCGTAAAAATTATCGCTTGTATTGGTTATAAAAGAAATTAACGAAAAATATTTTTATCGTTCACGAAAATGTTTATATATAAATTATTATCAATAATGAATTTTTTCATTGACTAATTATTTCAATCGTTATAAGCAATTACTTTTATGAAAATATTATCAAATCATTTATTTTTCATAAAATAAATGAAGTCTCATTAAGGTAAAGCATAAAACCAGTAATTTGCCTCAGTGCCTACTGTTCTGTTTCAAAACGGGGAAAACTGGGGAGTTTTATGGGTTTATTCCCACATTTTATAAATAGAAGCTCGTTACTGCACTAACAAGAGAAAAGGTCCCGCATAAATTTCTACGGTCATCCAGCAACTCATTTCCCAAAGTTTTAATGCAAGAAAATGATAGCAAATGGGTGGCTTTTTTTCAGTTTAGTCCCTCAAAATGGAGTTTTCTTCTAAAGGGTGCACCTTTTCCCGCTTGGCCTCAACTTATTAGCGAACGTGGAAGCGAAATTGGTAAAATCACTGGCTGATTATAGATTTCAGGTGGGAGTAATGCATTATCAGTCCCTTAACTTATATACAGCACTTACTTTAGTACCATGACTTTTTGCAAGCACACTTAAGTGCCAAAATTAGAAAAAAAATAATCACTTAAGTGCCATCGGCAAGATATTCTGGCCAAAATTAACACATAGCTTTTTTAACTAAATTTTTTAGCTGACTTGGTACTTAATGTGGTTTAACCAACTTTTCGCGAATCACTTAAATGCCAAATTTTTGAAAAACAATTTTTCAATGCCAAGATTTTTGAAAAATGATTTTTTGAGTGCCAAATTTTTGAAAAACAATTTTTTCAATGTCAACGAAAATGTGACATTGAAAAAATCATTTTTCAAAAAATTTGGCAATAAAAAAATCGTTTTAAAAATTTTTTGGCACTTAAGTGATCGTTTTTCAAAAAATTTGACACTTAAGTAATCCACGAAAAATTAGTTAAATGACATTGTTCAACATCCACGTGTTCTAGCAAACCATGTCAGCTAAAAATATTAGTAAAAAAAAGCCACATAGGATTTCCGGCTAAGCAAATCGGCAGTAGCCCTTAAGTGATCATTTTTCTCCGATTTTAGTACTTAAGTGCGCCGCCAAAAAGTTATAATACTAAAGTGAGTGTTGTACACAAGTTAAGACACTGATAGTGCATTTCTTCCAATTTTAGGTAAATATTAGGTATATAAGAAAAGCTTGGTATTACAAAGTTTGACAACCAATTTTCTTTGGTGCATGTGTATGACGAAGTTCCGTATTAAATATTTATTGCTATAGATTCTTAATTTTATTTCTAAATGCATATGCAAAAACTTTTGGTAATTTATTTTCACTCCGATTTTGTGCCTTTCGCTCGCTTCTTTATGAATACATTTGCTGATCAATCGAAGAAGTTTCTAGATTTCATTTTGAGCGATTCATTGAATTACACATTATAAAGTTTCCGCTCATATAAAATGGAAGTTTAACTCTCTAAAATATAATATTTACAAGGTCATTACACCTAATCGAATTATAATTTCTTACACTTTTGCCCTTTTTTCTCTTGGGATAACGGTGTAGGAAAATTGTCAAGTTGCAAAAGTTGAAAAATCTTCAAACTTAAGTGCATGGTTTGCAAAGAGTTGAGCATTGCTAAATGCCAACCTAATTACAATTTTCAAAAGTATGATGATGATGTCCACAATGAAGACCGGTACTGAAAGACTATTCAAAAGATGCTTATCGACCCGACGTGATATTAGTTCAACCTTATTCCAAATTATATATTGGCCCACATTTGCTGTGACATCATTGTTCATCTTCAGTGGTACAAGTGCATGTGCACCTTCCTCAACTAATTAAACCTGCGTTTATCTGTGTGGGGTATACGTTAGCTTAGTTACATCCTAAGCAGGACGTTAAAAGACTTCATCATGGGTCTTGTTCGGACCTTGAGATTTCTAGGATATAAAATATTTAGAGAGTACTATTAGATACAGGATAGGAAAAAGATATTGTATCAATGAGAGGAAGCAGAGCATATAGGTATTTATACGTTAAGATAATGAACGCAATCTGACAACCTACTTACATTATTGAACAAGTGCAAATAGCCCCTGTTGGAGGAAACTCCCAGTCTTCAGCGAGGTTACCTCTTAACTGAACACCAATGATTCAAGGGCCACTCCCTGGTTATTAATCTGGTTTTACGTGTGCGCGGTACTCATTTGCTTTGTCATTTTGTGCTCCTTTGCGTTCGCATTTGTTGACAGACAAGGAGACACATCTTTCCTCCTAAATGGGGTTGGTGGTTAATTAATTTTGTGGCATTATTGGTCAAGCTTTAAGGGGTCCATATGACTGCGGAGGTTGTTTCTTTTTGAACATGCAAATGCTCCATGCATTTATCACCAGTCTTCTTCAGCAATTTAATTGTGTACAGTCTTATCTGCTTTTACGGTGCACTCAATGAGCTATAACCCAGGATCGATTCACCTGATTTGAAGACGTTTAGTTGGGGAACACAAACATTATCTTCAAGATGATGACGATGATGCTTGTTTTAGAAACAGTAAATGGGTCAATTTAGTGAAACTACAATTGCGTTCAATAGTGTTTTTATTTTTATTTTCCGTCAGATCAATTAATTAAGACATGATCTTTGAAAAGGTAATGAGTAGGTATAAGGCACTCACTCACTAGACTAAACATGCTCTGTGGAGGGCGGAGTCGTGGATTCGTATCCCAAACAAAAGCAACTTTCATGGGATCATCGTGTCGGGGACCTTCCGTGAATCTTCATAATTATTCAGTTGCGATGGGACAAAAATATTATAGATTGATCTCAAGATGATTAATCGAATGTCAGTAGTCAAAAGCTTTTTTATGGTCTTCATAGTATAGAAATCTTCATTATACAATGCCCGAAACTCCCGGTGAAGGACACTAAAAGTATCATAAATCGTGTACGACGCTCACTTTAGCATCAAAAATTTTCGCCAACTTACTTAAGTGTCAAAATAGGAAAAAAGCGATCACTTAAGGGCTTTTGGTGAAAAATTCTGATTAGAGAAATTATGTGACTTTAATGAAAAATTTTATCTAAGGTGGTGATCACTTTTTCATTAAGATTAATACTGAAGCGATCACTTTTTAACAACAATTAACACTAAAATGATCATTTTTTTTACAATGACTGGCACTAAAGTCATCACTTTTTCATTAAGATCGGCATTGAAGTGATTACTTTTTAACAATAATTGGCACTAAAGTGATCATTTTTTACAACAATTGGCGTTGAAGTGGTCACTTTTTAACTCACTACATGATATCGTTTAGAGATTATATGCTAACCGGGCATGTCAACATGATCATTTCTGATTTGGTGGATAAATGTTTATTTTTTCCTATTTTCCTTTAGTGAAGTTATAACATATAATGGGCATTCATTAATCTTCTTGGTTGTTGTCTTTGATGGTTATTAAGAGAATGACATGTCCAGGGTGTTTCTTTCTTATATTTATCCTGAAAATACAGTTCCATTACAATGATTGAAGCTCAATCATTTCACATGATATATGTGAAACACCCAAATAAAAATAGTTTAAATAAAGTGGGAGCTGATTATACAGTTTGACGCATGGGTCACCATTTTTACCCGTTTGGATTAGATTTAGATTGAACCTTCTTCAGACAGTTTCGAATTGTAGATATACTAGATAGTGAGCCGCAAAATCCTCGTCTGCAAATGATGTTGTTTGTTTTGTAGAACATGATGAAAAACTTTGGTTGATGAATCTTCTTCTATGGTTTGACGGAACAATTCAAAGTGATTGACAAAATACACTTTGTGGAAATCTTGGGACATCATGTAATTTGTGTACTATTGGGTGAAAAATCTCCAATCTTACGTAAATCCTGACTCATTTGATATAGCTATGACTAAACTTTAGTTGTGTTGTGGAGTGATGTAACTTACATTTTTCGTGATACATCATATATATTTTGAGCTGAAACACGAGTTGGGTGCGGCAGCTTCTTAAAAACTACCATAAGGTGTTCCTCAAACATCTTATAAAAGTTAGCATCATCTTTTTCATAGCTAATGTTGTTGTGGGAAAGTAATAGGATACTCCCTTCTGCTGCATTCAGGCAGTAGCCAGCCTCGCTATATTTGGCCTAACGAGGTAGACTGGTCGGCCATCGACAAAAGAAAAAGAATGGAAAAAAATAAAAATAAAAATTGAAAAAAAATACTAAAATCTTATTAAAAATTGTCTATATTAGCGAATTCTGACCAAAATTAATTAAATGGACTAAATTGAGAAAATGTGAAAAAATTTATGATTCAATTAGTAAAATTGAAAGGTTGAACATTGATTGGTAAAAGTGTAATAATTTTAGAATTTTTTGGGTAATTTTCCCAATGTAGAGGAGCCGTGCCCCTAGGATTGTCCGAGAGAGATGGCCAAGTCGAAATACGAGAAATCTAGTGTGGACACCATACTTGACGGCTAAAACATAAAATAAAACAAAAATAATATAACATACAGCAATACCTGCGAAACAGAGGGGAAAAAAAAACAGATTCCACCAAGATACTTTGTAGTCGTAAGCCGATTTCAAGATAAGGTAAGGTCCAATATCAGAGACAAACTGCAATTTATAAACATTCGTTAAATATACTAAAGTTAAAGACGAAACACAAGCTAGCTCTTAACATTTTCCACTCATAATCCAAAAAGAGGAAAGTCTTGGGACTCTGCCTGAAGTAGCATTTGCCATGAATTACAATGTAGAAAATTACACACAGATAGAGATACGGAAGGAAATATATGAAGCACACGGGAGCATATAAATACACTTATTCATGAGCATGAAAGCATTTATTGCTGGAAGCTGATGAATCCGGGCCGACGTTAATGCTCATCTGTTCCTTGCTGGCTCTCTTTCTGCAATGAGTAAAAATTTTGTAATTGGCCAGCAAAAGATAGATATGTTTAAAGAAGACGAAGAACTTAGAAAACTGCAGTATGCAACATCCGTGGAATTTTCATCCGTTGTTTATTTAGTTCATCGAAAATGGCATGATCTTAAATTGGACGTGGAAAAACTAACACCTATAGGTGACGATAAAATGAATATTGATATATGAGATACAACTATAATAATGGTAACACACATCTCTCTGTAGATTAAAACTGATTTTTGTTTATCCAAATCTATCAATGAGCAATATAAGCCTTCGTTTTGCTATTTTCTTAATATTCGTGTGATAAAAAGGTTATGCAAGCTATGTACCATAGAAAGGTCCGTTCTTTATTACTTTGAGGGTCTGCATTCATAAGAAACCACCCGTATGGCTCTCTAAGATGTTCTCTCTTATTTAGCCTATAGCACAATCAATTTCTCCTATAGTACACAGTAAAGTTGCACTTTCGTTTCGATAAAATAATGATGACAACAATAACAACAATAATAATACGAAGAGATTTTACCTCGGGTATTAACTCCTTTGCATTGACTTTATCTTGGTGAACTCCAACAGTTTCGGCAAGCTTTTTCTTAACACCAGTAAGACTGACACTTTTCAAGCTTTCGATGGTTTGTAACCCAACAACTTTCCCTAGATTCTTGCATTGCCTGATTTCCAGCTCTCTGAGTTCACACATCGCGCCTTCCTTGACATCCAATCTGTTTAATTCCTCGAGCATCCATAGTTTTAGGACACGGAGTTTTGGAAAACATTTTTCGGGGCAACACAAGCTTTTGCCAGTGAACGATTGAGCCAATAACCTGAGAGCAATCAAATCTTCCAGGCCCTTTAGGGCTTCCATGGGGTCTTTCAGTCTCGACATCGACAAGGTGAGCACTTTCAAATTCTTACAGACCGACAAGAAGCCCGGTACAGGCTGCAATGATCCAAGCAAATACAAGTTTGAAAGAGATGGGGGCCATTCCATGTTACTCAAATCGAGCACTGAAGGCTGGCCTAATAGGTCCCTTGCTCTCAATCTCAGGGACTCAAGCCTGGTCAGGCTCGAAAAGCATTTGGTCACCGCCTCTACTGCTCTGGGACGGCACGTCACACCCAGCTTCTTCAGGCTTTTCAGATTCTTCAACACTCGTATCATGGGGCTCTTATCAGTTTCTATGAGAAGGCCCCATAGCGTCTCGAGTTTAGTATATGGAGACTTCCCTGATATAATATGGCGTGGGATGGACTTACCGAACGATGCTTCACTCAGGTACAGATGTCGGAGATTCTTCGCATTCCAAATGGCGCTTGTCACTTTGGTTATGTTGGTGTGCTTCAGATCTAAGGTTTCCAGGAGCAACAGATTCCCGACTGATTCCGGAATGGAATCCAAAACCGTCCATCTCAATCCTAAATACCTTAGGTTCGACAGTATATTTCCAAATTCCTTTGGGAGCTCAGGCTTGTAAACACCCTCGAGATCAAGTACCCTCAGCAAATACGGGCGTCCGTCTAAAAGTGGTGGTTTAATGAGATTTTGTGATGATTCAAGAAGAACTACAATGTCTCCCCCTTGTGCTCCTAGCTTGCTGGTGTTAAACAACGCAAAAGACCGAAGGCATCGGACCTGGCTACTATAATGTCCTTCCGCTTTGGTTTGCACTCGCACCTGTGGATGCTGGGCACTCTGCTCTGTTTTGGGGCCCATGACCCTTGTTTCTACCTCTATCCTTGGGAGTCCGAATTCTTCAGCTTTCCGACGCAAAAATTCATGAAGAAAAGCAGGCATGCGACATGATTGGGCTCTACCGTCCAGTTTCCGCCGTACCACACAAATCAAGTTCCTTCTCTCTAATTCGCAAAAACAGTCCTCTGCCGACATTGATCGTTCCGACCCATCAGCAGCCTCTGCCAATAACCACTCGGCAGCCCATTGCTGGAAAAGCCTCCTTGTGGGGACCTCGGACTCCTCAGGATATAGAGCCATATGAAGAACACGTAGCTTCATCAAATTAGGCAATTCGTCGAAGCTCAAGCGCATAACATCATCGAGGACGTCATCGAGGGTAGGACGATTTTTGAGCTGCTGGATGAGGGCTGACCAATTGCTCACTTCCACCGTGGACAAAAGTCCTCCTAGCAGTGAGATTGCCGGGGGATAACCATTGCATTTGCTCAAAATTTCCTCTGTGAGGTTCATCTTCGATTGCAAATTGTCATCAATAGAGTTACCTCCTCCAGTAACGCTTACATGCAGCAAATCCATGCTCTCTTCCTCGGTCAAGACAGGGTGAAATTGGAGATCAGGGGTCCAAGGGTCTGCATACTTGTACATTTCCGCATTACGAGTTGTGACAATTACTCTGCTTCCGTTTTTTGAGTCTACAAATGCGACCAAGAGCTCACTGAAGAGTTCAGCGTCGCCCCAATTATCCAAAACTATCAGGTACCTTTGCTCCATCAACGATTTCTGAAGCATCTCACATAGCTGCTCCTCGTCCTTGTGGTCCAAGTCCTTTGGCTGATCTCGGATCGGTGTCTGCTTTAGTATGTCCACCAGCAGGCTCTTCATCCAGTACGACTCCGACCCGGGGCTCGTGACATGAACCCAAGCGCGACAGTCAAAGTGCTTCTTGATTTTTAGCATGTTGAAGACACTCCTCACCACTGCGGTCTTGCCACAGTGTTGTTTGCCAGCCACCGAGATCACTCGAAGGTTGGACTCGCAATCAGTCAACCCAGCCACAAGCGCCTTTGCGTCTTTATCACGGCCCACGATGTCGGACTCCACCCTCTGCCTCGTATTTTCTCGATTCCTTTCTCTGGATGGTGAAGATGATGCCTTTTTGTCGTCTGGCAGGCCATCTTTAGCAGGAGGCCTGGATGATGCGTGCTCGCCAGATAACGATCCGACCATCATCATGAAATCCTTGGCCATCTTTTCCCAGTCGCTTACACGGTTCATCACTGAGAAGAACCGAACTAAAGCAAACACCTTGGCAAAACGACCTTTTTGCAATTTTGGCGTCCGATCTCTGAACGATTCAACAAGGCATTCTTCCATTTCCTTAGCTTTATCGGCCAAAAGCAGAAGCTTTTGTTGGTTGCGGTCATCGCTGAGCTCAGCGTGCATCCTGGTGTTCAGGATCCTTTGGAGATTGCTTATGGAGTCAGAGATTTGATCTGTTAAATTTGGATAGACGATGATGTCTTTGTAACGGTGGAGAAGATCATGAAGTCTGACTATGGCCAGTGAAACGGCTACTTCAGAGGCCGCCATGGTCATAGTTTCGAAAAGAGAAGATGCTGAAAAATTTGAAGGGACTGATTAATAATAAGCTAGAAAAGGATGAATGTCTCAAGCTTTGATTTTGAGGAACGAGTCTTAAGACCTTTTATAAGCGTGAGAATAGAAGTAAAAAGAACAGAATTATCGATTTACTTTCCTACCGTTGAATTGCCTGGACTTTCGTATTCACCTTACAATTTGCCCGAAGTCTTTTAAATTTGCTGAAAATTATGAACAAAACATATGCGGATCTACCTTTCAATGCAAAAACAATTCGACCGAAATGTATTAAATTGCGTGTCGCAAGATTTCAGTTCTTCGTTTCTATTTTTCAGAGTTGGGCAGAAAATGAAATTAATGTTGTGCACCGGGTTACAGTGAAAAATTACAAAGTACATGGGTCATCTATCGAAATATGAATATGTCGCAAAAGTTTATACTCAGGATGGACGTACCAGTAATTTTAAATTAGATTATAATTATTGGTGGCCCCGTCCAACTCCTAACGTCATTCTGTCCTTATTGACTATGTTGTACTCTACCGACGCGAATGGAGTGGGACGTGTTACTGAAAGGACGAGTCTCCCGTGAAAAACGTGAGTCTCTGGGTGTTGTGGTGTCCTCCTTCCATTGGCTAATTCCAATTGTTTCAGTCAAATAGCAATTCACACGTATCGAAATTATTCATATCAAGTTAGAACCTTGTTTCATATTTTTCATGTCTCTAAATAAAAGTTGTGACCATTACATTATAATGAATAGTAATCATTAGAGGTGATGGTTCACTGTGACCATTTAATTAAGAGTATAGGTGGAACTTGAGCAGACCCAAGAACCAGTCTTGGAACCTGTGACAAAATAGATTCCAAATTCCTAGATATACATGATAAGTTAAATTTGACAAGTAGGTTCCAACTTCAGTTTAGATTTTAGGTGAAATCTAGATCTACTCACCTGTAAAACCACATGCTACTCTACAACACCAACGTATCATTAAATCAAGCGTGTCTTGTCTATGGAAGTAATGCTTGTGGTTCTATTAATTTGTACTTTTCTTTTTTTCAATCAAGTCCCCCAACTTTCTAATTTTTTTTTTTGATCGAATAAAGTAGCTTTCATTACTAAGTAACCGAAGAAACACAATTAAGATCAGAGTCAGAACATAACAAGTCCCAAAGTGAACGGGGGGGGCATAGACAGCCAATTTTTAGGGAGTAAATTTTTCCGGTGAGTTTTAACTAGCCAATCCACCGTGTGGTTTGCTTCACGTGGCTCATAGACCACCGAAACGCCAACAAGCTGGTGTAGGAGCTGTTTGCAGTCCTCTATGATGGGCTTCACAATCCATGGGCTGATAACCTGGCCTGATAAGGACTCCTCAATTGATAAGTTGTCAGTACACACAACCACGTTCAGATCAGAAGAGAGTTGTAGACCAGAAGAGAAAAGCTGTTTGTTCTTTTTTAGCCTTGACAAAACCTCACGAACAGCTAAAACTTCCACCATTAGTGCAGAATCGGCATGTACCTTCAAAGCAAATCCATCCATGATGACGCCATCGAGTTTCGGCACAACCCAAGAATGGATCCCCGCCAAGGAGTCGCCGATCCACGAGCCATCGACGTTGTACTTGAAGAACCCCTTTTCTGGCGGACTCCATCGGGTAGGTAATTTAACGTTGCCTTTCCTCCTCTTGTTCATAGCTGGGTTCCACCTGCTAAATAGAATAATTTCTGCGTTTATCTCTTCAAGAAAGGAGCTCGAACATGGTTCCCGACCTTGGAAGACCAAATTGTTGCGGCCCTTCCAGATTCGCCATAGTATTCCGGCAAACAACTCATTTGAGGGCAACTTCGAGTCTGAGGTGAGTATATCAAGTACCCACTTGTCTATTCTAGTAATGTTTTGGGGAGACGCTTCAATATTGAGCTGAGGATCTGACCATAACTGATCAGTCCATTTGCAGAGAATGAACAAGTGTTCCAGGGTTTCCGGTGCTTGATTGCAAACAGGGCATAGCGGGTTGGGTAAGAGTTTCCTCTTGTAGAGATTTTCCTTTGTGGGAAGTGCATTATTGCATAGACTCCAAAGAAAGAACTTAATTTTTGGGTATGTATGAAGTTACCATATCAGTTTCCACAAAATTTTGGGATGTTGGTATGATGAAGATGCCTGTTTTGTATTGCTGTGAGTAGTTGCTGAGTAGATTGTGTTGTATCCACTTTTGACCGAGTAGGATCCAGAGCCATTTCTAGTCCAAATCAGTTTATCTTTCCCCATAATAGGGCTCAAGAGAATAGCAAGTATTTCATTAACTATATTTTCATCAAACATGTCGGATAACTTCTGTGCATCCCATTGTTTGGACTCTTGATCTATCAACTCAGCTACAACTTTTGTCACGCCCCGACTCTCGAGCTCGCGGCAACCCCTTCTCTTGGTCAATTGAAAGCGACGTCCCAGGACCCATCGACGACCATTCATTTTATCTTTGATTATGCGCAAGCGGAAGACGAACCATCCCCAGACAAACATACAATCAAATAAGGATAGAGGGATGAACAACAAGAACAACAGCAACTACTGAATTATTCAATTTACTGGATTAACCAATGGAGGATCGTTTTCCAAATTACAAGCCCGACAAAAAGGGCCGATCCATCCTCTAAGCCAAATCAAATAGAAACTAGGCTAATCCAATTAAATAAGAAGAACCCTCAAGTTCAGCACCATCATCACTCGGACCCATCGGACTCAATCTCCGTCGGGTCGATCACTGGAGGAGCGAGGCAGGATCCTCCATTGCGGGTAAGCCATTCTAGGGGCCTGAAAATGTTTAACCACGACGGGTTGAGATAAAATCTCAGCGAGTTCTTCCTCTAAGCCCCGGTTAGTACACCAACTCAACCCGGGGTATTTCTCCAGAACCACCCCTCACTCAACCCCACAACAGACAGCCAAAACCAAACAACAACCAACAACAGACAGGGCAAACCAACAATCAACATTCGGTTCGCATGCAACCTTACCCGGTCTGCCATACCCTACACGTCGAATCTCATACAATGCAAGCAAGGCACATGGCCGTCAGATGATACAGTTCATCAATCACATGCGAATCGCGTCACAAGCGATCTCACCTGCCATTGCCACACCCCGCACGATCGAAGCCAACTCATGCGTGCGTACCACAATTCATCACGACATTAAGAGCATGCGAATAATCAGAGCATCTCACACAACTTTCTCATGTCTCACACTCACACATGCTCCGATTATTACGACCACTAGGGCCACGGCACAACCTTATGGTTGGCGGTCTACCAGTCAAAGACCAGGCATCGTCCTCCCCCATGAGGCACGGCGACGTCACGGGCTCTCTCCCATCGACGGCATTCCCTATGGAGCATGGGGCCCGCTCACTGCCGCAGCCCCGCAACTGACCACTGTCAGGCAACCGACCCAAGTCGGGGACGACCAAAAGGCCACGGTACAACCCCATAAGGATTGGCGGTCCTGCGCAGCGGCGCGGGCTCTCCTCTTAATGTGATCATGCAACACATCATCAAACAATCCATTTATATCTTTGCTCTGTCGTGAATGCAACATCACTCATGCTCATGCGACATGCCATTTCAAATAACCCACGTAATATGTCATGCGATCTCACTCGACAATTCCAAAATCCAAAAGCCAACCAACACTCGATCACGCATTTCATCACTATTCACGAGTATAATTAACAATCGGCACTTCAATTAATCATAACAATCAATAGCACATCAAATTCGACAAAATTTAGCTTCGGATGAACAAAGTCCGTGAACGATGTCGTGAACGATCTTCGTGAACGATGTCGTGAAATGTGATATTATGAACAGTGATTTTTCCGAAATTCAATTAATTAAAACATTTAATCTAGAAATTAAACAAAACATTAATTAAAACAATTAATCAATTCAATTAAAGCAAATCATGCTTAATCAATCACATAAACATAATTAATCCCAAATTAAGCACAATTAAGCTTAATAAGAAAAATTAAGCTAATCTAATCTTAACCAACTATCTAACCACCTATCTTAGGGCTAATACAACTTAATTAAACCCCTTAAACCAAAATTAACACTAACTAACCAACCCTAAGCAAGTTTAGGCACTAAATAGGGATTAGGAGCTAAACTCACCCGTTAAGCGGGCCGGCGACACGGACGCGGCGGCGGCGACGAACCCGACACCCGGGACCTCTACCACGACGATCCAAGGCGGTCCCGGGCTCAACACAGCAGCAACAAACTCGGAATCCCTCTCGCAACTCAAAAAACCGACGCACGGGAGGAAAGAAGCGATCGGAGTTGAACAGCCGCTCGGAGCTCCGGCGAGCGGCGGGCCAGCAACCGGCGGCACCTGAGGGTCGAGAGGGAACCACTTGTGGCTGGTATGGGCGGTGATTGGGTCGGAAATGGAGGAAAATGGCCGAAACAGCAAAACAGAACAGCAGCAGGCGGTCAGAAAACGGTCAGCCCGGCGATGGCTTTCGGCCGGCGTACGGATCGTTCGGAGGCTTCTTTCAATGATCGGCCGACTCCATCTGAACGGTTTTCGTCTTATGAACGCAACGGCGGGTGGCACGGGCTGATATTCCAACGGGAAGGCAATGAACAACTCGATTTTCGGTGAGAGGTCCAAAGCAGAAACTGCAGAAATTGCAAGGAGAAGCAAGGGGAAGAGGGCTGCGATTTTGGAGAAGATGAAGAGGAGAGAGAGAGTGAAGTGAAGGCTGAAGGATAAGCCTTATCAAGGCCATCAATGCTTGCCCCACTTGCCAAACAATTGACCTCATCTTCTCTCTCTTCTTTTTGACTTTTCTTCAAAATATCCAAGGGCATTTTGGTCATTTCCACCTTGCACATTTCCCAATCTGTCCTTGGGCTGAAAATGAAAGGCGGGCCTAGGAAAAAGGCTGGAAAATTAATAGGAATGGGCTCGGGAATTTGTTGGGCTCGAAACGGCTTAAGATTAGACAACGGGCTCGGGAGGGTAAATTGTCGGTTTGGCCCAACGGGCTCACTTGCTTGCCTCGGGCCTTCCATGGCGGCTGTCCCACCTTGGGCGTGAGGCCCACACTGATCTTGCCCGGCCCACGTCCTCGTAGGCTCGTTTTCTTGGTCCGAAAATCCCTTTTCCAAATACTCGGCTTAACTGGCACTGTCAACTGTTGAAGAAGCATCGTCCAAAAGTCCTTCTCGAACGTTCCCGAAAATTCAAAGTCCAATACGGGATTCTCATGCCATGTCAATTTCGCCCGAATGCCATTTTGGTACTACTCAGACGACAGGCGGCTTTGAGGATTCACGCGTAACCGACTCGTGCCAATTCACGTTCAAGACTTCTCGACACATGGACGTCCTTGACTGCATGAAATTGCGAAGGATCGATTCTTATTTCAAAGTACACGATTACCAAGGATCGACATAGGGCCATTCGCAAGTTCGATAACAGTAGACGGAATCACCCGTCATTTCATTATTTCTGTCCGCGAATTGACTTCTAGTCGTCCTTGAAATCAGCCTGCATAACTACAGGATCGTCCATACGCAAGTCTCACGGTCGAGTCGTTTTCCCAGGTCAAGTTCTTTAGTCGCACGAGTTATGTCCTCATTAGCCTTTCCCCTCAAGGTCAGTATCTCAGGAGTGATCAGTTCCGAGTGAGATCAACCAACAATGCATTGGCGAAATTAACGTTCATTCCTCCTCTCTCAGAGGGCTCGAATTTCAGGATGTTACAACTTTCGGCTCTCCTCGATTAGCTGGTCCCCCGATGCAACCTCTCTGCAGCCATCGGTCTTCTCTTATTCTGATGTTAGAACCATCCCCCACTGACCATTTAACTTCTTGCTTTAGCATTTCTCTTCCCACCAATAAGCTTTGCCATCCCAAGACGGTGCTCTGGGTCCTTTGTTAGCATTCAAAAAGTCACATTTAGGGAAATAAATCCCTTTTAACAATTGACTCCATAAGGCTAAAGGGGATTGTAAAATTTGCCAAGCCTGTTTCCCTAACATGGCCTTGTTGAAAGCAACCAGGTCTTTGAAGCCTAGACCTCCACAGTCTTTTCGATCTTTAAGCACCTCCCACTTCTTCCAATGAATTCCTTCTTTGGCATTGTTTTGATTCCACCAAAACGCTGCAATTCTTTGCTCAATCGATTTTCAAATGGATGTGGGAATTTTGAAGATAGACATCGTATATTGTGGCAGCGCTTGCACAACTGTTTTAATCAAAATCTCCTTACCCGCTTTTGTCATAAGCTTTTCTTTCCAGCCCTCGAGCTTCATGTTCACCCTTGCTAGGATCCAAGCAAACATCTCTTTCTTAGACTTTCCCCAATCCGACAGAATGCCAAAGTATTTCCCAGTTTTCTCAATGATCGATACTCTTAATTCAACAGCCATGTTCTCTTGCAATTGTGTAGGGCAATTACTACTAAAGAAAATGCCCGACTTATTAAGATTAATTGCTTGGCCTGAGGCGAAGCAATACTGGTTCAGCAGGTTTGCCAAGTTCTGACTTTCTTTAACTGTCCCATCTAGAAAGAAAACTGCATCATCAGCAAATAATAAATGTGAGAGTGTCGGACAGAACCTGTTTAATTTAATCCCTCTGACACTTCCATCTGCTAATGCTTTGCTTATGAGTGATGAGAGTACATTGGCAAGAATGATGAAAAGATAAAGGGATAGAGGATCCCCTTGCCTGATACCCCGAGTAGGCCTAAATGCTTGAGAAGATTCCCCATTGACCTTAATGCTGAAGGTGACAATAGAGATACACTGCTTCACCAAAGAAACCCAGCGCTCGCTAAATCCCATCTTAATCATACAAGCACACAAGAAATCCCATTCCACCCTGTCATATGCTTTCTGCATATCGAGTTTAAGTACTGCCTGGAATTTTCTTTTCCTCTTTCTAATTCTAAGCTGATGCAAGACTTCCTGTACTATGAAAATATTATCCTGTGTTTGTCTCCCACTGACAAATGCGCTTTGCTCAATTGCAATTAGATCAGGAAGCCAAGGTTTTAAGCGATTTGCCATCACCTTAGAGATAATCTTATAGCTGAAATTGCATAGACTAATGGGTCTATATTGAGTAATAGTTTCTGGATTTGCGGCTTTAGGAATGAGAACTATTTGAGTGTTATTAAGGGAAGGATCAAGGATACCTGAAGTGAAGAATCTATCGACCATTTTGAAGATCTCCTGTTTTAAGATCTCCAACTTTCTAATTTGTTTGATCAAATCCTTGAACTTGCACAATTATTTTAGTTAATTCTTTCGGGCTCTGAATCCAGATTGTTGGCATTCACTTGTCCGTATAAGTCGGAAAACTTGGGGGTAGTGTTTTGTTTCGAAGAATGTCATTACTCAAGGTTTGGTTGCGGTATTCATCTTTGGGGGTTTAGCTCGGAGTGGCAAAAGCATTTCCGTGCAGACTCTTGAAGTTGGAGGGACTTAGATTAGTAAAGTGATGCAAGTATAAGGAATTGATTGGAAAAAATGCACAAGTTGCGAGAAAAAAAAAAGGACTTTTGAATTGTAGAATTGAATACTAATTACGTGTAATTTAAGAACAAGTAACTACGATTGAGTTCGTCTTAAAAGATTATACCATTTATCTACCTGTAACTTTCTTCTATCTGATTTGATCGCGTAGAATTCAAGTATTTCATTGCCAACTCGGCCTTCTAACTTTGTCGAAATAGTGTAAGCTGAAAAAGATAAACTGATTTCCTCAGTGGGCAAACCTGAAGAACTCGGCATGAATCGAGTTGAAAATATCTTCGACTGCAGAACTGTGATTGTTTGTCAATGGATACATATTCCGAACAATACCACTACGACGGTGCATCAGTAAACATAGAGTGGAGATCAATTACAAACACTTAGAGCCACGAATCACGCATTGTTTTGGCTGCTTGTCTATGTCGTTGGCCTTAAAACAATGGCCTTGACGCAAAGCTTGGTTTTCCAATTTCCATCAGTTTGCTTGAGCGAAAAGCTTATCTTGCCGACGGTTTTGGGTGTCGTTTCGAACTTGCCGATGCTAATCGGAAACCACGTTCCCTTGTCCCGTCCGTCCAATCTTTCCACGCGTTCCTGCTTGTTTCCATCTGGGAGAGCGAGACTGAGGTTCACCGGAGCATCCCATCCACGGCCTCCTTCTTTTATCTTCACAAAGATCTCGACTCCGTACATCGTCCATGGAGAGAGCATGATCGTATTGAATTCCCCATTGATTTCTAGCCAGCAAATCCGTTTTAGCTCGGCGATGTGCACTTTCTTGTTGCCCGAATAGCTGAAACTCAGAAATATTGAAAGCAAGCAAAGTATTGGTTTACTAGGGATGATGATGGTTAGCAATGATCTCATTTTCATCTAAGCAATTCAAAGCTCTAGTGCCGCTAACTGAACAACTTGCAGATGAAATAAGGTGCATATTCCACAGTATGTTTTTGGCGGCATCCGGAAATACGCGATGCCGATATAAAACTGGAGATATGCCAACATAAAGGTACTTGTTTAGCAGCAACACATGGTTCCTCACTGCTCGCGAGTCATATTTATTGGAGCGAATCCGTACAGGCCAGCCTAGAGTCTTGATCATCACATGAAGGATCGACTTAAAATTTACTCGTTTAGGATAGAAGAAACAACAATACCATGACTCCTCCTCTTCTGTCCAGTTCCAGTATTGGTTGTTCCAAGAAATCGATAAGTTCTTAGCCAGAACCATCCAGCAGTTCTTGTTGAGCTTCTCGTCGACCCAATACTTGCTTGTATAAGGTAGTCCCTGTAAGCACAAAGCAGTGATCAGTGAGTGAGACGTTAGCAACATCAGAACAGAACTCCGCTCTTGTCCAAATCCGGAGCTACCGAGCCGCCATCTGGTCCATGATGACCTATTTGTAGATCCACTTATCATCTGCAGGTGGTCTTGGTTTACATACTCCTCCAGCATATCATGTAGCTTTACTTTCATGGCGGGCCTCACAATCTGAGCCAAATACTTTCTCAATACAGCATCATCTCTCTGAGCAAAACACTCACGTTCTTTTGTGTCCTTTGGAAGTTACCTGATCCTCGCCATTTTTTGCCTGGTCCTGCTCCTTGCCATTTTTTGCCTTGCCTTGCTCCTTGTCGTCCTTCAAAAGCACTCCTTTATAGACTAGAGGGCTCAGCTCGTTTTCATTGAGGGAGAAGATTGGGTCACCCATCGCTCTTCTCAACATCGCAAAGGAAAGGAGAGGAGGCTTTCCCGTTTCACTTGTGATGATTCGGGCCTTTTCTTTGTGCATCGACGATTTGTGTGTCGATGGTGACCAATCCGGCGCATCTCCTTCTGCAGAAATCTCCGGCATCTTCTTCCAAGTATATTCGTACCTACCATATATGTACACGAAGGGGAAAAAAGAACAATCAAAGGTTTGAGATGGTCTAACGTTAGACTGAACGAAAGTTTGATTTATTGGTCCAGACATTCGGACTCTACCGGAAACGTCTTGCTGCCTGCAGCTCCTGCTATGGCGGAAGAAACAGGGACGCAAATATGATGGTGAGTTCAGATTTTGCGGACTTTCAGAGTCAAGTAGAGAGATAAAGCCAAGGGCCCAATTAATAATAACAAAAATAACAGTAATAGTAGTGATGATAATGTCACGCTGAAAAATGATAAAGTTCTGCTAACATAATAGTTTTTGAATTATTTGAGGATAAAAGCTTATTATTAGCCACAATTATTTTAAAGAGTGAAACCATAATAATATATAATTAATTTTTATTTTATTTTTTGATGTAAAATAGATTATTATCATCATAATAAATTAAAAACTGTCGTCGATAATTTCTCAAAGCTGACAAAGGCGAGTTGAGCTTGATGGGCTTGAGGCTTGTTGGCCCTGCCGGCTTCCTTATCAAAGGCTGCTTCTTTCAGACTTTAATTGCCTTCACACACGGAAAAATCTTTACGCCGACAGAATCGGAAGGGTAGCAATTCAACTATGCTCTCTAATAAAATAAAATAAAATAACCTATGCTATTTAATCACATCCGGATCCGCTAATCCTGTTATGTCGTTTCATTACCAAAATACTTCAGCGCCACGACAAAGGGCATTTCTTTTTCATTGAAATTAAGTGTGTGAAAAAGTGTCACTTTATACCAGTTTCAAGTTAATCACATCGAGTTTAGGTTTCTCTCATTATCTTCTTGTCGTGTTATAGATAAAGAGTTGCTACCTATATTAACATGTCTTCTTATCCTCTCTTTTTCTTGTCCTAAATAAGTCCATCGGGAAGGGTTCATCAAAGTTCCCATACCTGATCTTGGTGCTTTTGCCTAAGCTACCAGCTTTATCGTGGTGCAAAATTAGGATGTGGCTTCCCAATAGTATTGACATACATGTGTGAATTGTGTTAGAAAATCCAACATTGGAGAATTGTGTGCTGTGCCACAATTAATATATCTTAATTAATACATAATTCATTAACTTAAATTTTTGAGTGAATATAGGTCTAACTATATATGTTGACAAACTCGAATTTGGGTTTCCTCTTGCCAATCTCTAGCTGAAGGTATTGGACTTTTGCTCTTAGCCAATTGTAGATTGGTGGGCTTTCAATCAGTTTCAGTATTTGGTGAATATCTTAAGAAATAAATCTTGTGATTCGGACAATATCTAGAATAAGAGACAATGGAGGGGACAAGTTGAGATATATATTGATATAGAATGATACCTGAATTAAGGTGAAGTAGATCTAATGGAGGTAAATTGTTGAAATAAACGTATGAATTGTGTTATAAAATCCCAAGTTGGAGAATTGATATGGTGTGAGTCAATTAATACATCTCAATTGACCCATAAACTCATCGATTAAAACTTTTGAGTGAATATTGGTCCAATTGAATTTGTTGACGAACTCAAATTTGGGCTACACACCCATTCGAAATCATCCAAGGTCCCTCTCTGAATAAGAAGTCGTAGTCATCAATATTCAGGAATTTGGCAATTATAAAAGTCGTTTCCTACCTAATAACTATGGACTTTGGAGCTCAGCACATTCAGGCGTTGAAACATACGCTTGCTTTCATTGAGTACACCAGGGATGAACTGACGGAGCAAAATTTTCCACGTAAGGGCCTTTTTTAAGCGGTTGGACGCATTTTGATACACGTGACATGGTAGAACAAAACTTTTGTTAACCATTTGATGAGAAGGGACTAAAGCATGTGACAGAAACAGAAGGAAGTAGTATACTATTTCACGATCAATTCCTCTATTCCCGGAGCATGCGGTATTGATACCAATTGGTCCACAACCAATTTCAATGTAGTTTTTCTGCCCAATTATCACTAGAAATCACTGACATGGCAATCCACGTGGAACTCTGTTTCAAGTAAAATTATCCACATCAATATGCTTTGTAGTATAGCAATGATGACTAAGCGGCATGCCAACAATTTTCAACGGCAACAAATGTTTATAATTATATTGGTCAAATTAAAAAAAATTAGGACTGAATTGATATCTAACAATAGGCTTATTATTGATTTGGCAACGGTCTCAAGTGCTTTATCTTTCGCAAATAGACAAGTGAAAAGGAAAATGTGAAAAGTGGAACATTAAACCCGATTGCTATAATGCCATGTTAAACAGATTGTACTATCAATTAATAAGAAATTTTAAGCGGTAACAAACGTGTGCAATACATGCTTTGTTACTATAGCAAGAGCATTAACTGGGCTATGTGGTGTCTGAAAAGTAAGTGACTAAGGGCACACATAATAACCATTATATTTTTATTTCAGAATTATTTTTTTATTCCAGACTTGTTTCTAGAACATAAATCTGTTTGGTAAAATAATTTCATTTTTTTATTTCTAAAATAATTTTCTATTATAGAAATAGGTTTGGAATAGAAATCAAAAGTAACAAATTTTTACTTTTTTTATTTATGGAATAGAAATCAGAAATTGTTTCTCTATATTTTACTGAGTATCTTCCTAACCCCTAGCCATCCACCCTCTCCAGTCGCCGCTACCCACCATCGCCACTACCACTACTCGCTCCCCGCCGGCGACCAGCCGCCGCCACTCCCTTCCCCGTCATCGCCCGTTGCCAACCACTCACCACCACCGCCACGCCCCCTCCCCCGCTAACCGCCCACCATCACAACCCCTAGCCGCCGTTGCCACCACGCCCCCCTCCCCTTGCCGTCACCACCCCCCCCCCGTTGCTGCAGATCACCGGCCACCCCCTCCCCTAGTCGCCGATCACGATCGCCGACCTCCACCACCACCCCCCCCTCGCCATCGGTCACCGGCTGCACCACCACTCCCTCCCCTTGCCGCCGCCGCCGCCACTTCCTTCCCCCACCACCGATTGCCGCCCACCGCCGCCATCGCCTCCCCATCGGCTACCCGCCATAGCTGTTGCCGCCCCCTCTCCCCACCGCCGTTGATCGCCAATTGCCATTGCCCCCTCCCCCGTCACCGCCGTTCAAGAGAGAGAAATTTTAAACTGTTATCAAACGAGTTTCTACTTCAGAAATAGAAATTTTGCGTGTTTATTAAACACATTTTTTTTCTCAAAAACTCATCAAAAAATAGAAATAGAAAAATCTATTTGTATTTTAGAATTCAATTTCTGGCCAGAAATTTTATCATTTGCATCCTAAATAAGTGTTAGTTAACTCTGATTTTGATCTAAATGTCTGTTGATGGTCTGTCTTGGTTTAATTAGTTGAAATTAGTTAAGGATTTTGTTAATTAGGAGATTTGTCATTTTCAATCTTTTACTTCTTTTGTATATTATGCGCAAATAGTACATGGAAGATAAAATTATTTTCTTATCAAGTATGGTTAAAGAGTAACTTGAAACACTCATTAACAAAACCTTTGTTTGAATTGTTGATAAATGGAGACATGGTAAACCTAAAATGTTTTGGAAAATTTCTTGACTTTTGTCATTTCTCTTTTATAACGAGTAATTTTTGAACCCTTGGATTTGATTAATCTTTATGAGGAAAAAGATGCCATAAGTGTTATAGTTTTCATACGGCGTTTAAATTAGTACCAAAACTTTTCGTTGGATCACTTCAATATCACATCAAGAAAAAAAATGATTATTTAAGTACCCCCAAGCAATAAATTCTCACAAAATAAAATGTTATTGTATTTTTTATAATAAAAAAATAAGTCCAATATGGGGAATCCGTCAATTAGGAATTACTTTGCTCTTCGGCTAAGTGAAACGGCGGTCTTCCCAGGGGAGAGCTTTGGATAGGAGAGTCTTGTCTGTGCGTGTTGGGGCTAGGGAAGGGAGGGAAAATGCTCTTGCACTAGAGCGAGCTTGCTTGCTTGTTGCTTCGCTCTCTCCGTGCTCTCTGTGAGCCCACAATAACAGTAATGACTTTGTCGACACGAATTTGAGCCGCTCGTGCATATTGTCCTTTGCATTGCAAGATTTAGCTCTCGATTTTGCTTCAGAATCATCGATCTGAATTAGGGTTTGAAAAAGAGGGCAAAATTGATTGTATTTCTCCCCAATTCTGTTAAGTTTAGGGCTTTGCAAACGTCTTGACATCATTTCAGGGCTTTTCTCTTTATATAAAATTTTAAAATGTCAAATTTCCAGCAAATCATGTTTATCAACAAAAATATTGCCATGTCGAAATTTTAATATTTCAAATCGGAGTTGACATTTTAGTGATCATTTTAAAAATAAAGTAATATTAAAGTGATTGGTCAAAAAGTTTTGACACTAACACTTCTCATATCATTTCCCAATTTTTATATACACAACTGCTTTTTCCACCTACATTGCCATGAGTGTGTGACCTTCAAGATTATTCATTTCAGCAAAAAGTGAGACTGAAAATGATGAGCTGTTGAATTTAGATGACACGATTTACAACCTTATGTTGGCATTGTACCGTTCAATTGACCTTCAAGATTACTTTTTTTTAATTTTTCAAAAGAAAGTAAAGATTGCATACGCTATTGATTCTTAAATTTATCTTGATAGCTGTCAATTATCATATGCCTTCTCGTGCATCATGCAGGACACTCATCTCAAGACTGTCATCCTCTCGAACAATTAGTTTGTTGCTCAAGATGCTAAAAAGGTTTTTTTCCATGTAATCTAGCGTCAATAAATCTGACAACAGATATGAAGAAACAGTCATAATGCAGGCGTAGCCATCTTTCATGAAAATGTCAAAATCAAGGCTGACCTTTTTTTATCTTTCGATAAGACACGTGCTGCAACCGTTTCTATGTCGGTGTCAGAACCAGCATTTTGTGTAAGAAGTCGATAGCAAAGATATGATATTTTACAATTCGCTCTCTCAAAATGGAGTTTTCTTCTCAAGGATGCGCCTTTTCAAACTTGGATGGGCAAGGGAACCTGACAAGTGGATCGATATAATTGAACTAGTTTTAGGGAAAATTTAGATATATAAGATAAGTTGCATGTTTCAATGTCCTACCAATTATCTTTGTCTATCATATAATATACGAAATTAAATATTTCAATAGACCCTAAATTTTATTTCTAAATGCGCATGAAAAAGCTTTATTAATTTATTTTCATTTCGATTTCATACCATTCGTTTCTTCATGAAATCAACCGCATCGTAGAAGAATTCTCCAACATTTTCATTTGAGGTGTACATCACATTAATGGTCATAATGCGACTCTTATTTCAGTCACACTATACAGTTTCTAGTCTTGTAAAATAGAAGTTTAACTCTCTATGATAAATCTACTTTAACTCCTTACACTGGCGCCCTTTTCTTTAGGATAATGGTATTGAAAAGTTATCAAATTGAAAAAGTTGAAAAACTTTAATTCCTGACACTTGTGCCCTTTCATTTTTCGGGATGATGGTATCGAAAATTATCGAATTGCAAAAGTCAAAAATATCTTCAAACTTAAGTGCTTGCCTTGCAAAATGTTGAACATTGTCAACCTAAAAGGAATATTAAAAAAATATGATGACATCCCCGCTGACGATGAATACTGAAAGACTTAGTTTGACAATCCATTTCAAATGCCTGTGATAATTAATTGAGCCTCGTTCCAAGTTATATTTTGGCCCCGTTTGCCGTCACCTCATGATTCATCTTCTTTGATACAAATGTGCATGCACCTTCCTCAGCTTATTAAGCTGTGTTCATACGTGCGTGGAACACATTTGCTTTGTTTGTCCCTTTTTGTTCGCATTTATTGAGAGACAACGACGCCGGTGTTTCCTCCTATATGTAGGTTGCATGGTCGACTATTTTGGTGGCATTAAAGGTCAAGCTTTATGTGGTCCATGCGACTAGATACCTTGTTTCTTTTTCAACAAGCAAATGCTCCACACGGCTTTGTCTTCACATGTGCATGAACACCATGTATTTATCACCAGTCTTCTTCCGCAATTAAATTGTATAGATTTCGTTGTTTCAGATCTGCTTTATCTAATCTGATTTTGCGACAGTGAAGACTTCTAATTGGCGAACACATACATATTTTCAAAAGATGATAATTATTTCGTTGTGATGGGACAAGAAGACTATACATTGATCTCAACAGAATTAATTCAGTATTTTAGAAGGCTTGCGTATTGCTCAAATAAATGTTAGTAATTTCATATCATAGTTCGCAAATTCAATACATCAGTAAGAAAGTAAATAGAAATTGGTAAAAAAATATAAGAATTTGTTTTTGTTAGTAGTGATTGAAGTCTATAATTTTGAAACAAACGTTGGAAACTAAGTTGAATAAGAGTCGGTACATGCAAAACTAGTCAGTAACTTAATTGAAAAAAATTGATAATTATTGTAAGTAAGATTAGTAATTTCTAAAAAGAGTTAGTAGATGTAAAAATTTAGTAGGTAAGGCAAACAAAAATTGGTAAACAATAAGAAAAGTCGGTGAAGTAAAAATGCCAAATTAACATTGGTATAACTCAAATTAGAATTGACAATCCAAAACTAGCTAATAACTTAGTCAAAGACAACTTGGTTAGTCTCTCAAAATTATGGTTGGTAATTTTATACTATAGTTGGTAAATTTAATGCATTGGTAAGAGAGGTGAAAAAATTGGCAAAAGATATAATTTTTTTTTTCGAATTTATCGATAAACAAAGTTGGTAACTTAATGAAAATCAAACTGTAACTAATTCAAATAGGGGTTGGTAGCGCAAAACTAATTGGTAAGTCAATAAAAAAAAATAGTAATCGCTCTGATTAATCTAGTAATTCTAAAAAAGAGTTGGGAAATATATTCATGAAAATGTCAAAAATCAAGGCAGACCTTTTTCATCTGTCGATACAATGTGTTGCAAACATTTCTACGTCAATATTCGAGTGGACATTTTGGGTAAGAAATTGATAGCAAAGAGGTGATTTTTGCAATTCGCTCCCCCGAAATGGAGATTTCTTCTTAGGGGTGCACCTTTCCCCACTTGGATGTGCAAGGGAACCTAGAAAAATCACAAGTGGAACAATATAATCGAATAGCTTTTAAGGAAAATCTAGATATATAATATACGTTCCAAAGTTCAATCAATTACTTTGGTGTATGTCTATTTTATAATATACAAAATAAATTATTTCGATAGACCTTGAATTTTATTTCTAAATGCACATGAAAATGCTTTGTAATTCACTTTGGTTTTATACCATTCGCTACTTCATAAAATCGCCTATCGATCAATCGTAGTGGTCATAATGCGACTCTCGTTTCAGACATACTATAAACTTTCCAATCTTTTGAAATGAAAATTTAACTCCCTTTGATAAATATACTTTCGAATAAAATATGTGTAGCCGAACTTAATTCCCTACACTTGTGCTTTTCGGGGGGGAGGTAAGGATGTCGGATGCTCATCAAATTGCAAAAGTCAAAAATCTTGAAAAAATTAGGTGAATGGTTTGCAAAGAGTTGAACATTGTTAACCTAAATAGAATGTTGAAAAATATGATGACATCCATGATGACGACAGAGTACTGAAAGACTTAGTTAGACAATCCTTTTCGAATGCCTAGTGTAATAATTAATTCAACCTCATTTTAAAGTTATATGCGTTAGCTGACAGACAAGGACTCACACGTTCCCTTCTTAGATGGGGTTGAATGAAATTAATGTTGTTGGAGTGTTTGTTTTCCTTTTTTTGGTCTGTCTATTGTTCGAGTTGATTAGGAGAGATTGTTCGTATATCCTTGGATCGTAGTTATTTCTAACAACCGATTTGTGGCATTAAAAGTCAAGCTTGAAGTGTCGATGTCCCTTCAGCTTATTAACCTGTGTTCATATGTGCGCGTTACACGTTTTGCTTTGTCCTTTTATGGCCCTTTCTGTTCGCAATCGTTGACGGACAAGGACACATATTTCCTCCTAAATGGGATTGGATAGTTACTTATTCTTGTAAGTGACAATTAGGAGGGATTCTCAGTGTCTCCTTTTTGCGTTGCTTTGTCATTTTGTGCCCCTTTTTTTGGCATTTGTCAACATACAGCGACGCACGTGTTTCCACCTAAATGGGGTTGAATGGTTAAATAATATTATTTCAAATTGTGTCTAGATTTTCCGCATCATTGAGCAATATCCTCAAAGGAGATGAAGGATGTCATTATTATCTCTAATAACATATTTGGGATTAAAAGTCAATCTTTAAGGGGTCAGTTGGTCATTTTTTTTCTTTGGTAGAAAGTTGGTCAGTTGAGTAGTTACATTCTTTCCTTTTCAACGTTCATATGCGCCACACGAATTTGTTACATGTGCGTAAACACCGAGCATTTATCACTAGTCCTTTTAGCAATTTAATCAAAGCACAATCATTGTGCATATCTTAAAGGAAATACGAATAATGTGGGGATGATCTCTAACAACAAATTTGGTGGGCATTAAAAGTCAAGCTTTAGGGGACCATGCGATTAGGTACTTCGTTTCCTTTTCAAAATGCAAATTCTCCATGTGATTTTATCTTCACATGTGCACGCATACTGTGCATTCATCACTTGTCCTTTCCACCAATTTTTTTTTTTTTGTTCGAAAGTCCTTTCCACCAATTTAATTGTATAGATTTCATCATTTTAAAATAGTGTAGTCTTATCTAATTTTGTGATGTGAGGACATCTAATTGGTAACACATTCATATTATTAAAATATCACACATCACTATATCAATTTTATTTTTTTAAAACTTTTTAACATTATAATATATAAGTCACTAGTCAATAGCTTCTTTAATACTCCTCATTGGATAGAAATCTCCCTTCTACAATACACGAATCTCAAGTACCATTAGATGAAAGCTCGAGCTTTTGAAATCTTTGTTCTATGGCATCACTAAATTCTATTTGAGATAAAAAGTTAGAGATATCCTCAAACATTAGTTTTCTTCTTAAAACATTATTTGAGTCTCGAGGGAAGTACACGACGCACCTTACCACGCACGCGTGTGCTTTATGGCTTTGGTTGTTTAGTCATCAAGAAGTGAATAATAAAACCTTCTGATTTGGTGGGCATATGTTTATTTTTTCTACTTTCCTTTAGTGAAGTTAAAACATGTAATACGCATCCATCGATCTTCTTAGTTGTTGTCTTTAATGGTTATTGAGAGAATTACATGTCCTGGGTGTTTCTTTCTTTTACTTATGCTGAAGATATAGTTCCACTGTAATGATAAAAGTTCAATCATTTCTGGTAATAAACGACGATAAATAGTTGAAACCTAATTGGGCCGATTATATAGTTTGACGCAGGGGTTACCATTTTTACCCATTTGGATTCCATTTAGGTTGAATCTTCTTCAAACCAAAGTCCTGGTTTTGAATTGTGAACATGCCAGACAGTGAGCCACAAAATCCTTGTCTGCGAATGACGGTGTTCATTGTGTTGAACATGATGAAAAACTTAGGTTGATGAATGTTCCATGGTTTGATGGAACAGTTCCAAGTGATTGACAAAATTTCACTTTGTCGAAATCTTAGGAATCATGTAATCTCTGTATTATGGGATGAAAAATGTCCGATCTTATGTACATCCCGCCGATATGACAGCTGTGGTTCAACTTTAGTTGTGTTGTGAAGTCTCAACTTAAATGTTTGATTATAAATCATATATCTTTTAAGTGACAACACTAGCTAGGTGAGGCAACTTCCTAAAAACTACTATAAGATGTTTGCCACAATGCTAACAAGGTGAGGCAACTTCCTAAAAGGTGCTATGAGATATTTTTCACATAGCTTAAAAAAGTCATTTCATGTCTTTTCACAGCTAAAATTGCTGTGAGAAAGTTAAACTGCCTTGTAGATATTGTTTACATTTGAGCATATAATTAGACTAGGCTAGTCCACCTAGCATCAAAATTTTTCAAATAACATGCAACTATCGAGGAGCTGCCTTGTAGGTATTGTTTACATTTGCTTCTTTTTTTGTGACCTTTGAATTCAAATCTTGCTACAAGCACTCTAGGAGTAAAATAATGAATATGCTAGGTTGACGTGGGAGGGTTGCATCCTCAGGATTGCCAAAGATGTGGACTAGTCAAGGTGCGAGAAAGCGAGAAATGTACCCAAAAAAATTAAAATTTATTGTGCTTGTGCAAAATTAGTTCTAAACCTTTCAACTATGCAAATTGAGTTCTAAAATTTTTGACGATTTATAACATTAAAAACTCAAAAGTATACCAACCGTGACACATTTAACATGATTTTTTTTTTGTAACATCAAAAACCTCAAATGAGCATTGAGGTTCCTATGCCCAAGCTTAGAATTTCTATTCTAAGCTCCAATCTCTTATCAGATTTTGGAAAATGATTTTTGATTTTTAAAAGAGGAAATCATTTTTCTGAATTTAAGTTTTGGTAGGACAACATTTTCCATTAACTCATTCTCCTAAAAGATCTAAATACTGGAAAATGTTTTTTGTAAAGCATATAGAGGATAAAGATATGTAGCTTCCTTGTTGGGCTTGAGTCCTAGTAAGTCCTACCCTCACTTATCAAAGGCTTGTCAAGCAAATGCCTTTTTAACTTCCAGACTTGACTTTCCTTCACACATTGAAAAATCTAACCTCAATAGGCATGGTAAGCCATTTAGTTATACCGTATAATCACGTTTGTATAGGCTATTCTTATTATTCTGTCGACTAAGAAATGATTTTCTATTGACTTATTTTCATGAGCAATCTTGACGCCGGAAAATGAAGAAAATAGTTTCTTGAAAATATTTTTCCACGAAATAAACGAAACCTTGTATTTGATTTAAATTCACTAAGGCCAAAAGCAAGAAAAGGAAAAGCAAAGGAATGAAAAAAAGAAAAGAAAAGGTTAATATATATAGTTCGAAACGAGTTGGTTTGTTGTTTGACACCTGAAATTTTACCTATAAGTCAAATATGTATTTTTGTAATAAAAGAATAAAGATAAAACAATAAAAGAAGTAACCAATATAAAAAATGATGAAAAGGCTCCAGCCAATTTGATCATAAAGGCAGCCCATTAGAATCGGTTCAGGCTTACTGCCTCGGTCCAGTTCATTGCAATTCCCAATCACAAGTCTAAACTATTTCGAAAGTCTCAACCCATGAGAATAAATCCGGGCCCGTAGGGATCAGCAACGATGAGCACACGCGGCCCCGGACATTCAACCGACCGGATTCACCACTTCCGACCGCCATGCCTCCAGCCTTTAGCCAACGGCTCTTCTTCTTCATCGTCCGATGTTGCCATTGAATGACGTGGCTCCCCAGCTTCACCGACCGCACCTCCTGTTCTAATCTGTTTTGTTTTTTTCCCTTTTCTTTCCAGATATCTCGAAGTGTTTTGTTCCTGCTTGGTCTACATTCTCCGACTCTGATTCACAGCCTTATGGTTCCTTGGGGTCAATACCTTTGATGCGATCAGTATTCGCAGTCTTCAGTTACATTTTTAAGGTAAATATCATATAAGCTCCGCTTAGGCTTGTTTACACGTGAAGAGGAAACTAAGAATCATGGCTTCGTTCTTGTGATAATCGATCACGATTGAAGTTGTCTTGATAAGTTGGGTTCGCATTAGGGTAGTTTGTAATGATCTGTGATATAGCTAGTATTAACACCTAGAGAGGGGGTGAATAGGTGTAGAGGAACCTTATGCGCAAGCAATATCAATCTTTTGCAATCTACAAACAGAAATTAAATAGAGAGAGTAGAGAAGATTGCAAACACAGTTATAGTGGTTCGGCTTTAGACAAGCTTACGTCCACTCTCCAGGCGATCAACCAATAGGCTGAATTTCACTATGTGATCAAAGGTGATTACACACTCTTAAGTGTTAGCACTTGGTGATGATATGTCTCACAAAGTCACTCTTCTTGGTAATACACTAGGATCACTTAATTTCGCACTTTTTCAGACAACTAATGAAGAATAGAATCGAGCTTTGGAATATGTTAATCCTATCTAGTCTTCTAGGTCTCATCCTCTCTTTACATACTCTCCAAGCCACACTTGACTGTTGGCTCTTTCCTTGAGAGATTAATCTTCCCTTTCTTGGACAGACTTCATAAGGAAAGTATTTTTCACCATTTGAAGGTAAATCAGATCCCTTTGAATTATGTTTACCCATACAATCAGAATCCGAGCTTCCATAAGTATTCCATTCTTCTTTGAAGTTGTCCATTGATTGATCCTATCAATCAGTTCGATACAACATAATCAATATAAATAATGTAAGTGAAATTCATGACCGTTGATGATCTGGTCCTGTAGTTTTATTCTAAGTCTATTAGACCAATGTTCTGAGTCTGCTTGAGTTCTCCGTCTGGTACTCATAAACTCAGAAACTGCATCTCTTCGTGCCTTCCATCTAGTACGGTCAGACTCAGAAACTGCGTCTTTTCGTGCCTTCTGTCTAGTACGGGCAGACTCAGAGACACCTTCTGCTTTCTTTCTGCCACAAGCCTACACCACCTTGTGGCTTTTCCTCCTTAAGAAATGTATGATTTCTTGCATAAAATGATTTGTTAACATCAAAACTAGGAGTTTTCTCAACAATCTGAAATAAATTATTTCTTCAATCTTGCTTACAAGTTCCTTAACTGAAACGTGCATTTATATTAACAGGTTGAGCTTCCATCTTTTGATGCAGTCCCCAACAAGGAAAACAAATTGAAGAAGAGACTTGATTGATGATTAGTAAAAGTTTAAGAAAATTAATAATTATTGAGTGGACAAATTAATAATCTGATCAAACATTGGATGATGTAAAGTGTCGCTGATAGTTGTAATTATTGCTATACTGAAGGTAAAGACTTCTCTTAACTTTAAACTACCTAACTCACGAGGAAATATCATGGACTATTTCAATCTTTGGATAACTTAACCAAGTTCTCTAGTGAACCAGTAAGTGACTTAGGAGAATAAGGTACTTTACCTCATATTTTGACATTTCATGTGGGGATTAAATTTTTTCAGATAAGTTATTTTTACTAACTTATGTGTTTAAAAAGGGAATCAAAAATTTTATTTTGGAAAGTCGCGTTCTTAGTTCTATTGTTTTGCCTTTCTTGAGCACTGGATATACAAAGGCAAAACCGGGTCCTAAGCAGATTTTGAGCATTCAGAAAGCTGCGGATGGATACAACAAATCATGGGCTGTACATGTTCATGGAGTGTAAGCAAACGCAATGATTTGTTGTTTTACCATCAGATTGGTAAAGGGACTAATATATTTTCATTAGAATATTCCATTCACGAGATCCGGTGAAACAAAGACGAAATTCCAGAAAGATTTGCATATACCACGGACGCAGGTTACATATGGAAGTGATCGGTCAACCGAAATGAGTCATGAGGAGCTACTACACGTTACATATGGTTCACTGAGAATAGGGGTATGATGAGTCACTCCTGCTCAGCAAGCAGCTCGGCAATTGCTGGGACGTACGGTGTTTGGAAGTGATCGGTCAAGCCGAAATGAACCATGAGGAACCAGACGTGAGTCAGGAACTCGCCTCCTCGTCGTAGTTGCCAAGCGTGTTGAATCCCCTCGCATTTGATGGCCGCGTAAACAAGCATCTCTACCCACACAGAACTTATAATGTCCCATTTCATATTTTCGTATTTTTCTTTGTTCAGCTGCGACGCGAACCGGTATCCCTGGAACAGGGCAAACTTGCTCTTACTCCTTTTGCCGTGATCGAATCTAACCATGAGCCAAGAAAATCTTAAGGTGAAAATTCTATTGCATTTGAAGTTAACTCTTCCCATGAGGAGATGGGTCTATAAGCAAAAGGATTCAAAGCCCCGTAAGGAAAAGCAGAAATTTCGAATGCTAAAAGCAAATGAAGGCAACCGAAGAAAGAAAATTCTCCAAGCACAAGGAGGAAAGCAAGGAGCAAGCAAACTTGTGTTTAATGGTTGACATCCGATCCGAGGAAGACGTGGTAATTATGTCTGAACTTAAATATGATAAAGCGCAAAATTTTTAATATAAATGTATGATGTGCATAAAAAGACTTCAAAAAAAAAGATAATTCTTAATTGAAGAAAAGCTTTTTAAGTTAAAACGGCAAGATATTTTCCCCAAGGAGCTTTCACAGTGCTAAACCAAATGCACCCGTAGCATCTTCCATGAATTAGAACGTAGAAAAATGCACATAGATAGAGTTACAAAAAGAAATAAATAAAGCACACATTGATGTAACTAGTATTAACACCTAGAGGGGGGGTGAATAGGTGTAGAGGAAGTTTACGCGCAAGTAATATCGATCTTTAACTCAATCAACAACAGAAATTAAATAGAGAGAGTAGAGAAGATTGCAAACACAGTTTATAGTGGTTCGGCTTTAGACAGGCCTACGTCCACTCTCCAGGCGATCAGCTAATAGGCTGGATTTCACTATGTGATCAGAGGTGATTACACACTTTTGAGTGTTTGCACTTGGTGATGATATGTCTCACAAAGTCACTCTCTTTGGTAATACACTAGGATCACTCAATTTTGCACTTTGAACAACAAATGAAGAACAGAATCGAGCTTTTGGAATATGTTCATCCTCTCTACTTCTTGGTATCATCTTATCCTTATATACTCTCCAAGCCACACTCGACCGTTGGCTCTTTCCTTGAGAGTTCAGTCTTCCCTTTTCTGGGACAGACTTTATAAGGCAAGTCTTTTTGACCGTTGAAGGTAGATTAGATCCACTTGGATTCTATTCGCCCATACAATCAGAATCCGGGCTTCCATAAGTGCTCCATTCTTCTTTGGAAGTTGTCCATTAATTGATCCTGTCAATTAGTTTGATACAACAGAATCAATATAAATAAGGTAAGTGAAATACTTGACCGTTGGTAATCTTATCCTGTAATTTCATTTTGAGTCTGATAGACTTATGTTCTGAGTCTGCTTAAGTTTTCCGTCTGGTACGGTCAGACTTAGAAACTGCGTCTACTCGGGTCTTTCGGACAGACTCAGAATCTGCGTCTCTTCATATCTTTAGTCTGGTACGGACAGATTCAGAGACATCTTATGCTTTTTGTCACGGCCCGACTCTTGAGCTCGCAGCAACCCGATTACCTTGGTCGATTGAAAGCGACGTCCTAGGACCCATCGACGACCATTCATTTTATCATTGATTATGCGCAAGCGGAAGACGAACTATCCCCAGACAAACAAACAATCAAACAGGGATAGAAGGATGAACAGCAAGAACAACAACAACTACTCATTTATTCAAATTACTGGATTAACCAACGGATGATCGTTTTCCGAATTACAAGCCCGACAAAAAGGGCCGATCCATCCTCTAAGCCAAACCAAAAAGAAGCTAGGCTAATCCAACCATACACAAAGAACCCTCAGGTTCAACACCATGGTCACTCGGACCCATTGGACTCAGGCTCCATCGGGTCGATCACTGGAGAAGCGGAGGCAAGATTCTCCATTGTGGGTGCGCCATTCTAAGGACCTGAAAATGGTTAACCACGACGGGTTGAGATAAACTCTCAGCGAGTTCTCCTCCTAAGCCCCGATTAGTACGCCAACTCAACCCGAGGTATCTCTCCAGAACCACCCCACTCAACCCAACAACAAACAACCAAAACCAAACAACAGCCAACAACAGACAGGGCAACCCACAATCAATATTCGGTTCGCATGCAACCTTATTTGGTATGCCATACCCTGCACGTTAAATCTCAGCACAATACACTCAATCAAGGCACATGGCAGTTAAATGATACAGTTCATCACTCACATGCGAATCACGTCACAAGCGATCTCACCTGGCCATTGCCACACTCTGCACAACTGTCAACTCATGCGTGCGTACTAAAAATCATCATGACATTAAGAGCATGCGAATAATTAGAGCATCTCACACAACTTTCTCATGTCTCACACTCACACATGCTCCGATTATTACGCCCCCCTCCTAGGCCACGGCACAACCTTATGGTTGGCGGTTCCTGGCTAAACCAGCTTCGTCCTCTTTACCTTGAGGCACGGGGACGTCAAGGGTCATCCCTTCCCTCAGACGACATTCTCGAAGGAGCACAGGACCCGCCCACTACCGCGGTCCCGTAACATATCCCCCATCAGGCATCTGACCGAAGTCAGGCAACCAAACGGCCACGGCACAACCCCATAAGGATTGGCGGTCTTCCGGCAACGCCGGGTTCCCTCTCTTAATGTGATCATGCAACACATCATCAAACAGTTCATTCTTGTCTTTGCTTTTGCTTGGTCGTGAATGCAACATCGCTCATGCGCTCATGCTCATGCGACATGCCATTGTAAATAACCCACGCAATATGTCATGCAATCTCACTCGACAATTTTCAAAATTCACTTCCAACCAACACTCGATCGCACATTTCATCATCAATCACAAGTATAATTAACAATCAGCACTTCAATTAATCACAACAATCAAGAACACATCAAAATAAGACAAAAATTAGCTTCTGCATAAACAGTGCCGTGAACAGTAATCATGAACAGTAATTATGAACAGTGATTTTTCCGAAATTCAATTAATTAAAAATTTTAATCCAAAAATTAAAAAAAAAAATTAATTAAAACAATTAATCAATCAATTTAAGCTAAACATGCTTAATTAATCACATAAACACAATTAATCCCAAATTAAGCACAATTAAGCTTAATAAGCAAAATTAATCTAATCTAATCTTAATCATCTATCTAACCACCTATCTAGGGCTAATACAACTTAATTAAACTTCCTAAACCAACCTTACCACTAATTAACCCAACCCTAAGCAAGTTTAGGCACTAAATAGGGATTAGGGGCTAAACTCACCCGTTAAGTGGGCCGGCGACACGGACGTGGCGGCGGTGACGAACCCGACACCTGGGGACCTCTACCACGATATTCCAAGGTGGTCCCAGGGCTGAAACAACAGCAACAACCTCTGGTTCTCCCTGAACTTCTAAAAAAACTGCACTTCTTGGAGAGAAAGGGCTGACCGGAGTTGAACGGGTTGCCCGGAACTCTGGCGAGCGACGGGCCAGCAACCGGTGGCACCTGGGGGTCGAGGGGGAAATACTGGTAGCTGGTATAGGCGGTGGTTCGGCCGAAATGGGAGAAAAACAGGGGAAAAGGCGAAACAAAGTAAGGACAGGCGGAATAGTGACGGTCCGGCAAGCAGCGACTTCCGGCTGTCGTACGGATCGGTCGGCGTCTTCTTTCGACGATCGGCCGACGCCATCTGAATGGATTTTCTGTTCTGAATGCGATGTCGGGTGGCACAGGATGAGATTCCAACGGGAAGGCAATGAAAAACTCGATTTTCGATGAAAGGTCAGAAACTGAAATTTCAGGAAGGAAGGGAAACTAGGGAGAGAAGTGTGTGCGATTTTGGAGAAGATGAAGAGGAGAGAGAGAGTGAAGTGAGGCTGAAGATAGGCCTCAATTAAGGCCATTAATAGCTTGGCTCAAGTTCCCAAAAACATGACATCATCTTCTCTCTCTTCCTTTTGACTTTTCTTCAAAATATCCAAGGGCATTTTGGTTATTTCCACCTTGCACATTTCCCAATCTGCCCTTGGGCTGAAAATGAAAGGTGGGCCTAGGAAACAGGCCAGAAAATGAATAGGAACGGGCTCGGGAATTTGTTGGGCTCGAAATGGCTCAAGGTTAGACAATGGGCTCGGAAGGGTAAAGGGTCGGTTTGGTCCAACGGGCTCACTCGCTTGCCTCGAGCCTTCCATGGTGGCTGTCCACCTTGGGCGTGAGGCCCACACTGATCTTGCCCGGCCCACGTCTTCGTAGGCTCGTTTTCTTGGTCCGAAAATCCCTTTTCCAAAAACTCGGCTTAACCAGCACTGTCGACTGTCTAAGAAGCATCGTCTAAAAGTCCGTCTCGGACGTTCCCAAAAGTTCGAAGTCTAATACTGGATTCTCATGCCTTGTCAATTTCGCCCGAATGCCATTTTGGTACTACTCAGACTGACAGGTGGCTTTGAGGATTCACGCGTAACCCACTCGTGCCAATTCACGTTCAAGACTTCTCGACACATGGACGTCCTTGACTACATGAAATTGCGAATGATCGATTCTTATTTCAAAGTACACGATTATCAAGGATCGACATAGGGCCATTCGCGGGTTCGATAACGGTAGACGGAATCACCCGTCGTCCCATTATTTTTGTCCGCGAATCGACTTCTAGCCGTCCCTGAAATCGGCCTGCATGACTACAGGATCATCTTTACGCAAGTCTCACAGTCGAGTCATTTTCCCAGATCAAGTTCTTTAGTCGCACGAGTTATGTCCTCATTAGCCTTTCCCCTCAAGGTCAGTATCTCAGGAGTGATCAGTTCCGAGTGAGATCAACCAACAATGCATTGGCGAAATTAACGTTCATTCCTCCCTCAAAGGGCTCGAATTTCAGGATGTTACACTTTTTCTTCTGCCACCAGCAGACTCTAAAGCATATGCCACCCTGTGACTTTTCCTTTGAAAGAGATATATAATTATCATACATAAAACGATTTGTTAGCATCAAAACTAGGAATTTTCTCAACAATCTCCCCCTTTTTGATGGTGACAAAACTTTTTATGCATACGGCTTGTTGTTCCTGCAAAATATGGTTAGACAGAGCATACTTCCTACCATAGTAAAACATGATAAGTACAATGATGCTCAAATCACAAAATATCAGCCCATATCAACCATGTTCAAATGATATCAGATGATGATCCAACAACAACAACCCAATCAGTCAGACTATGGTAGAGCAGATCAACAAAAGATCAAGTTCATCAAAAGTTCTGCATAATTACTTTCCCCCTTTTTGTCACTGTCAAAAAGTTAATATCTTGAAAAATAAGCAAAGTCTAGCAAAAATTTGACAAACAATGTAAAACAAAATAGACCAGAAGATGATGTGTTTAGGAAGTTTTCTTTTTAGGGGTCCGAACAAGAGTGAAATCCTCCGTATCTGTGGCAAACTCCTCAATCCTGTTGAGACATTAATGAACTGTCTTCTCTAGAGTCTCCAGCTTGTTGTTGAAGGATATTTCCATCGTAGTCTGCTGATCTCTGATCTGCATAAGAATTGCTAATATCTTCTAAGATTCAACATTATCAGATGAAGCTGCAGGGGTATGTGTTTCAACATTCTGAGATTGATGCTCCCCCTGAATTAATGCTTCAGTTTGACCTTGTTGCCCCTATTGAGTCCTGTCCTCTTCCCTGTTATCAGCCTCAGGAATAGGACCCTCATTCATTCCATCTCTGTTTTCTTCGCTTTCTGGATCTTCTTCTGGGTCAGACTCACATTCTTCGCAGGTTTTGTGCCAAGAATGTTCTCTGCAGGTATTTCTGTCGGAGATATTTCTGCTTCTAGTTCAATCATTCTGCGTGCAGTCTGACTCATATTTGCTAAAATCTTAGAAATACTTTCCTCCTCATCTTCTTCATCCTGTAGTAAAAGTTGTCTCCTTTTCTTAGAACTTGGTTCAGCAGCAGCTACTTCTTTTCCTTTTCTCTTAGCTGTTGATGCTTTAGCCAGCTCTTTCTCCTTTTTCCTCCATGTTTCCACAACGTCCTTCAGCCTCATTTTATTGATCATCTTGATGTCAATAGCCATTGTTGGAAGAGTTTTAGTGCAGAATCTCCTGGGTATATCTACCTTGAGATGTTCAAAGATTCTGGTCACCAATGCTCCATAGGGCAGCTGTCCTTTATCCTTTTAAACTGTTCGATACATGTGCAAAAGAACAGTATGAGAGAATGAGAACAGTACTCCCTTTTCAATTGCCCACATCAGTTTTGCCCCAAATTTGGCCACATCAGTCTTTGATTATGCCTTAGGACGTATGCAGCTAATGATCATTTTATGCAGAATTGTTCTTGCTGAAGTGAAAAAGGGATAAGTAATATTAGCCCTAACAGACTTTGTAAGATATTTACAAACAGTCTCATAGGTAACTTCAATTGGCTTGAAAGGACCCCTCTCAACTTTCATGATATCAGCCAGAATATCTGCACTAACATCATAGAACCTATCATTCACACTAAACTGCATTCTATCTGGAGACAGAAATGTCAAATTGGAGTAGAAATATGCTGTTAGTTCTGGATAAACAACAGCAGAGTCAGTGCAGAATTGATCCATCTGCAACTTTTCAAAACAACCTCGCAAATTTACATCAGCAGCATCCAAAAAATCAAAATCCACAATCTTGTGGTGCATAGCTCCTCGTTCCAGCAATCTGTTATAATATGCCTTATGCTCTTTAGATCGAAACAATTTCCCAGTCGTGTTCCGAGCCACAGCAGCAATCCCCATTCTAACTTCAAAATTTCTATAAATTCTTTCATCATCCTCCTTCTCACCCCAGACATTTTCTCTACTTCTACCTGCTTCACTGAATCGTTCTCTTCGTGCAGGCGGTGGTTCTGTAGTTTGAACAGCTTGGACTAGATGAAACTCATTTGCATATCCTTTTTCTAGCAGGAAATTAAGTTTAACGTCTTCCGTAGCGTTTCTTCGCACTAAACTCTCATACATTCTCATGACTGTATGGGGATTATCAGTAGGTTTTGGTAGAGTTAATCCAGACATACCTCTTCTGGAAACATTTCTTTGCTCAGATTCTGTTGGGGAATTCCTTGGAGATTCCACATTTTCACTCATCCTTTTGAACTGATGCATTTGGAGATTGTCCTTGGGAATCTTCAGAAGTTTGCATCAGATTGAAGTGCGTCTGTCCTCCTTCGATATTCCTTGGTCCTCTACCAGCAATCCTGTTTGATCTTCTTCTAGGAGATGGAGACACAGACTTTGATTTGGACATGGAGGATCTCGATGCCATGTTCAGAAAGGATTTGACTTGGTTTTGGGAAAGAGATTTGTTCTATTAGGGTTTCTAAAAGAGGGTTTCTGAGGTGTTATAAAAACAAACTCGACTTTTGGGGAGTTATAAAACCTTCTGAAGTGAGGCAAATAAAAAATCACGCATTTTTGAAAAATAACTGAAAATGGCAGTTATTCAAGATCTATTAAACTTGACAAAAATAGATGCAGACAACATAGGCATGTACCAGAAATTATGCAAATCAATTATTTGCTAATAATGACTTACCAAGTTCAATCATATAATGAAATAACTTATGTGCAAAAAAAAAAAAATACCATCAATTCCTTCTGAGTGCATCCCAGAAGATTGGTCTATTCAGACGATTGCTTCTCCCAAACTATGTCCTGTTCTCATAGACTTTATGAAAAAGGGTTAATAATATTTAATCTGCTACATATTGAATCGAATGTACCTTTGTCTAGCGGCTTTGTGAAGATATCTGCTAATTGATTTTTGGAATCAATAAATTCCACAATTATATCACCATTTTGCACATGGTCTCTAATAAAATGATGCTTGATTTCAATGTGCTTTGCTCTGGAATGTAGGATCGGGTTCTTGGTGAGATTTATAACACTTGTATTGTCACATCTAATTTCAGTGCACGTTTCTTCCTTTCCGTAGTCTCTTAGTTGCTGTTTCATCCATAGAATCTGTGAACAACAATTTCCAAAAGCAACGTATTTTGCTTTTGCTGTAGATAGAGCCACAGTGTTCTGCTTTTTAGAAAACCATGAAACCAGCATCCTTCTTAGTAGTTGGCATGTTCCAGATGTACTCTTTCTGTCCACTTTACATCCTACTAGGTCAGCATCTGAGTAACCAAGAAGAGTAAAGTATGTTCTCTTAGGATACCACAGACCCAAGTGTGGATAAGTGGCTATATACTTGATTATGCGCTTGACAGCCGAGAGATGTGATTCTCTAGGATCCACTTGAAATCGAGCACATAAACATACACTGTATAGAATATCTGGTATAGATGCAGTAAGATAAAGAAGAGAACCAATCATGCTTCTATAAGTCTGGTCAACTTTCTTCCCTATTTCATTCTGATCTAGTTTGATGGAGGTTGACATTGGAGTTTCAGTCTTCTTGCAGTTCTCCATTCCAAACTTTTTGATCAAGTCTTTGGCATACTTTTCTTAATAGATGAAAGTTCCATGTTTTGACTGATTGACCTGAAGTCCTAGGAAGAATGTGAGTTCTCCTATCATGCTCATTTCAAATTCCTCCTACATAGACTTTGAGAAGTTCTTGCACAAATGTTCATTAGATGATCCAAAAATAATATCATCTACATATATTTGTACAAGCAAAATATCTTTACCTTCCTTTTTGATAAACAGAGTTGTGTCTATCATATCTTTCTTGAAGTTATTGTCTAGTAGAAACTTACTCAATCGTTCATACCACGCTCGAGGTGCTTGTTTCAGACCATACAGCGCCTTCTTCAGTCTGTATACATGATCTGGCTTTCTTGATTCCTCGAAACCAGGAGGCTGCTCTATATAGACTTCTTCTTTGATAAACCCATTCAGGAAAGCACTCTTCACATCCATCTGGAATAGCTTGAAGTTTTGATAACAAGCATAAGCAAGCAACAGTCTAATTGCGATTCTAATCTTGCTACTGGTGCATAGGTTTCATCATAATCTATTCCTTCTGACTGAGAGTAACCTTTTGCTACGAGTCTTACCTTGTTTCTGGTGACCCATTTAGTGCCTACGATAGTTCTTCCTTTGGGTTTGGGAACCAATTCCCATACATCATTCCTTTTGAACTGCTGGAGTTCTCCTTGCATTGCTTCTATTCAGCTTTCATTCTCTAGGGCTTCATCTATTCCTTTGGGTTCAATCTCAGAGATCAGTGCAACAATGCCCGTATTGTTTTTGTTCTTCGATCTGGTTCGAATCCCTTCATTGGTATTTCCAATGACTAGCTCCTGAGGATGACTGGATTTATGCTTCCAGTTTCTGTTCTGCACTTCACTATTATCAGAATCTTCTTGTGATTTAGAAGTGTCCAGTTGAGTGATTCTTTATTCTTGAGTTGCTTCTGTGACTGTTTTCTGAGAAGATTCAGCTTCTTTGTTGATAGTTGATTTCTCAAGAGCAGCATTTGGTTCTGAGTCTTCAATTTCAGTTCTGCTCTCGTTTGAAACATCTTGCTCCAGAAACTTCACATATTGTAACATCCTGAAATTCGAGCCCTTTTGAGGAAGGAATAAACGTGAATTTCGTCGATGCATTGTTGGTTTATCTCACTCGGAACTGATGACTCCTGAGATACTGACCTTGAGGGGAAAGGCTAATGAGGATAGAACTCGTGCGACTAAAGAACTTGACCTCGGGAAAACGACTCGACCGTGAGACTTGCGTGAGGACGATCCTCAGTCATTCGAGCCGATTTTAGGGACGACTAGAAGTCGATTCGCGAGACGAAATAATGGGACGACGGGTGATTCCGTCTACTATTATCGAACCCGCGAACGGCCCTACGTCGATCCTTGGTAATCGTGTACTTTGAAATAAGAATCTATCCTTCGCAATTTCACATAGTCAAGGACGTCCATGTGTCGAGAAGTCTTGAACGTGAATTGGCACGAGTCGATTATGCGTGAATCCTCAAAGCCGCCCGTCGATCCGAGTAGTACCAAAATGGCATTCGGGCGAAATTGACATGGCACGAGAATCCAATATTGGACTTCGAATTTTCGGGAACGTTCGAGAAGGACTTTTGGACGATGCTTCTTAGTCGATCGACAATGGTCTTAGGTTGAGCCGTATTTGGAAAAGGAATTTTCGGACCGAGGAAACGAGCCTACGAGGACGTGGGCCGAGAAAGATTAGTGTGGGCCTCACACCCAAGGTGGGACAGCCACCATGGAAGGCCCGAGGCAAGCAACTGAGCCCGTTGGGCCAAACCGACAATTTATCCTCCCGAGCCTGTTGTCTAATCTTAAGCCGTTTCGAGCCCAACAAATTCCCGAGCCCATTCCTATTAATTTTCCGGCCTTTTTCCTAGGCCCGCCCTTCATTTTCAGCCCAAGGACAAATTGGGAAATGTGCAAGGTGGAAATGACCAAAATGCCCTTGGATATTTTGAAGAAAAGTCAAAAAGAAGAGAGAGAAGATGAGGTCAATTGTTTGGCAAGTGGGGCAAGAATTGATGGCCTTGATAAGGCTTATCCTTCAGCCTTCACTTCACTTCACTCTCTCTCTCCTCTTCATCTTCTCCAAAATCGCAGCCCTCTTCCCCTTGCTTCTCCTTGCAATTTCTGCAGTTTCTGCTTTGGACCTCTCACCGAAATTTGAGTTGTTCGTTGCCTTCCCGGTGGAATCTCGGGCCGTGCCACCTATCAAAATGTTCAGCACAGAAATTCCGTACTGTTCACGGCTGCCGATCGCCGAACGGAGCTTCCCTCCGACCCGTACGGCAGCTAGAAGTTACCGGTCCTCCGTCCGTCACTGTAGCGTCGCCCCTGCACAGCTCCGCCTTTTCTTCCGTTTCTCTCCATTTTCGACTAAACCACCGCCCATCCCAGCCACAAGTGGTTCCCCCTCGACCCCAGGTGCCGTTGGTCGCCGACTCGCCGCTCGCCGGAGCTCCGGCAGCCCGTTTTCCTCCGGTCGCCGACTTTCCTCCCGTGCGATCGGTTTTTCAGAGTTGCGAGAGGGATTTCGAGTTTGTTGCTGCTGTTCTCAGCCCCAGGACCACCTTGGATCGTCGTGCTAGAGGTCCCCGGTGTCGGGTTCGTCGTCGCCGCCGCGTCCGTGTCGCCGGCCCGCTTAACGGGTGAGTTTAGCTCCTAATCCCTATTTAGTGCCTAAACTTGCTTAGGGTTGGTTAGTTAGTGTTAATTTTGGTTTAAGGGGTTTAATTAAGTTTATTAGCCCTAAGATAGGTGGTTAGTTAGTGTTAATTTTGGTTTAAGGGGTTTAATTAAGTTTATTAGCCCTAAGATAGGTGGTTAGATAGATGGTTAGGATTAGATTAGCTTAATTTTGCTAATTGTGCTTAATTATTGCTTAAATGAGGGTTATGTGATTTTTGTGATTAATTAAGCATGATTTGATTTAATTGAATTGATTAATTGTTTTAATTAATGTTTTGTTTAATTTCTGGATTAAATGTTTTAATTAATTGAATTTCGGAAAATCACTGTTCACAAATTACTGTTCACGGATTACTGTTCACTAATCACTGTTCACGGCACTGTTCATGCAGAAGCTAAATTTAGTCTTATTTTGATGTGCTCTTGATTGTTGTGATTAATTGGAGTGCCGATTGTTAATTATACTCGTGAATATTGATGAATTGCGTGATCGAGTGTTGGTTGAATTGAATTTTGGAAATTGTCGAGTGAGATCGCATGACATATTGCGTGGGTTATTTGAAATGGCATGTCGCATGAGCATGCGCGATGTTGCATTCACGACAGAGCAAAGATATAAATGGATTGCTTGATGATGTGTTGCATGATCACATTAAGAGAGGGAACCCGGCGTTGCTGGAAGACCGCCAATCCTTATGGGGTTGTGCCGTGGCCGTTTGGTCGTCCTGACTTTTGTCAGTTGCCTGACGGGGGACATGTGACGAGACTGCGGTAGTGGGCGGGTCCTATGTTCCTGTCAGTTGCGGGACTGCGGTAGTGGGCGGGTCCTGTGCTCCTTCGGGAATGCCGTCTGAGGGAAGGGATAATCCCTGACGTCGCCGTGCCTCGAGGTAAAGAGGACGAAGCTGGTTTAGCCAGGAACCGCCGACCATAAGGTTGTGCCGTTGGCCTAGGAGGGGGCGTTAATAATCGGAGCATATGTGTGGATGTGAAGCATGAGAAAGTTGTGTGAGATGCTTTGATTATTCGCATGCTCTTAATGTCGTGATGATTGCATTAATTATGGTACGCACGCATGAGTTGGCAGGTCGTGCGGGGTGTGGCAATGGCCGGTGAGATCGCTTGTGGCGCGACTCGCATGTGATTGATGAACTATTTCATCTAACGGCCATGTGCCTTGCTTGCATTGTATGAGATTGAACGTGCAGGGTATGGCATACCGGGTAAGGTTGCATGCGAACCGACTGTATGTATGATTGTTGGTTGCCCTGTCTGTTGTTGGCTGTTGTTTGGTTTTGGCTGTCTGTTGTGGGGTTGAGTGAGGGGTGGTTCTGGAGAGATACCCCGGGTTGAGTTAGCGTACTAACCGGGGCTTAGGGGGAAGAACTCGCTGAGATTTTATCTCAACCCGTCGTGGTTAACCATTTTCAGGTCCTTAGAATGGCGTACCTGCAGTGGAGGATCTTGCCCCCACTTCTCCAGTGATCGACCCGACGGAGCTTGAGTCCGATGAGTTCGAGTGACCGTGGTGTAGAACCCGAGGGTTCTTTGTGTACTGTTGGATTAGCCTAGTCTTTTTGGTTTGGCTTAGAGGATGGATCGGCCCTTTTTGTCGGGCTTGTAATTTGGAAAACGATCGTCTATTGGTTAATCCAGTAAATTGAATAGTTGAGTAGTTGCTGTTGTTCTTGTTGTTCATCCCTCTATCCCTGTTTGATTGTATGTTTGTCTGGGGATGGTTCGTCTTCCGCTTGCGCATAATCAAAGATAAAATGAATGGTCGTCGATGGGTCTTGGGACGTCACTTTCAATCGACCAAGAGAAGGGGTTGCCGCGAGCTCGAGAGTCGGGGCGTGACAACCCCGTCGGTTTTGGTATCAGAGCGAGGTCGAGACTTGGAGTGATAAGGTGCGCGGGATTTTTGGGATAGTGAGATAGGGATGGCTTTTATATTACGTGCTTGTGATTGCTTTTGTGGTTTTGTGTGGTGGCGGGTTGCTCATAGTCCAGAGTGATGAGCAATCCTGAGCAGTCAGCCCCTAGGCGTAGGGCAGTGTTTGGTCAGACCAGTGCTAGAGGTAGCGTGCAGGCAGATCCTAGGTTAGACGGGATCTTGCTGGCGCTAGAGACCTTGTTAGAACAGCAAGCTGTGTGCTTTTGCTGTGGTTCTTGTGGTTCCCCTAGTGAGAGGAGAGGCCTGAGAGAGACCGATGCCTAGGCTGGTAGAGCAGTTCCTGAGACTGAAGCCATCGAGGTTCAGTGGCATGGGCGACCCTGAAGCTGCGACCCATTGGATAAGGGATTTTGAGAGGACTATTACAGTGTTGAGGTGTTCAGAGTAAGACAGAGTGCTTTTGGCAGTTTATTAGATTCAAGGTAATGCCAGTACTTAGTGGGAAGCCACTCAAGGAAGAGTGTTCCCTAAAGGCACAGCTCAGAATTGGGGTGTTTTTTGTGAAGCTTTCATTGGATAGTACTTCTTGGACAGTGCGAGAGAGTCAAAGATGGTAGAGTTCCAACAGTTTCGTCAGAATCAGATTTCAGTGGATCAGTATAAGGTGAAGTTCGCTGAGTTGGCCTAGTATGTACCGAGATTAGTAGAGGACCCTTGGATAAGGCAAGACGGTTCAGAGATGGCTTGAAGCCGGAATTGAAAGCCAGCTGGTGCCCTTGAGTTTAAAGAGTTTTGATGAGATGTACGAGAGGGCCCAGATGATAGAAAAGAAAATGATAGAGAGGGCGTGCATCTGGCTCGCGGTTCGTGCCCAATAGAGACAATTGTTGATTTGGAAAGGGACCGATGATGGGGAGAAGGAATCTCATCCCACCCAACAAAAGTAGATTGTCATGGAAAGACAATTCGGTTTAACCCAAAGAGTGGATGACGCTTTTGAGTTTGTGAGAAATCGAGGAGGACCTCGACCCCTTTGAAATTCGTCGTTGGAAGTAACTCGTTTATTGGACGAAGGTTGCTAAGGTTATTGGACAATTGAGGTTAATTGGTTAGTTGAAGAATCAAGGATGGATCGTTGCACTTATGCATCGCTTATCAGTAGCTCAACCAAGGGACGGTCATAAGCAAGTATCCATTACCAAGAATGGATGACTTGTTTGACCCATTTTAAGGAGCTTCGATGTGTTCCAAGATAGACCCAAGGACGAGCTATCAGTAATTGAGGATTAAAATGAGGATAAATTAAAGACGACATATCGTGTGTGATTTGGTCACTACAAGATTACCGTACCGCTGTTTGGATTAACTAATACGCCAGTTGCTTTTATGGATTCGATGGATTGAGTGATTAAGGTGTATTTGGAGCAAATTGTAATTGTGTTCATGAGCGATATATTGGAATATTCAAGGAAATTAGAGGAACGCAAACATCACTTGAGGGTGGTGCTATAGACCGTTCGAGAGCATAAACAATATGCTAAGTTTAATACATGCGAGTTTGGATTTGCTCGCATTGTTTTGTTAGTCATATGATTTTGGACGAAGGAATTTCTATGGATCAGCTAAGATCAAGGCAGTCATGAATATGTCAGGACTTATGACAGTGACAGTGGTTCGAAGTTTTCTAAGTCAGACAGATTAGTACAGATGATTCGTAGAAAGGTTCTCTACGATAGCTATGCTTCTGATATGAAGGTTAATAAAGGACGTAAGAATTTGAATGGACGAATAAGTGAAATTTTTAAGAGCTTAAGTATAAGCTGATTACCGCACCAGTTTTGAGGATTTAGTCTATTATTGGATAATACGAGATTTGCAATGAGGTGTCGTATAAGGGATTTGACTGCGTGGTAAGGCAACAAGGAAGATTGGTTGCTTACGCATCACGACAATTGAGGTCATTGGATTTGATGGAAGTCAAATAAGTTTATCTTAATGATTTGAGGAGTTGTAGGTATGGGATCATAAGAGATGATCTATTAAATGGTGATAATCTTTGACAAGAATTACGGTGGATGATTTATTGCTCGGAAGTCTTAGATTCATTTAAGATATGAATTTACCAAGGTGGATTATTTCAGGAGATAATTAAGATAGGGATTTGAGGAATGGATTTTTGTCTTCGGTGGATTAAGAATTAATTATCCCTTGATGCTCGATGGATGAGTGAGGAAATAGCATTATCGATGATTTCTTCTCAAGGTATCAGAAAGGATTTGAAAAGGTACCCGAAAGCTTTTGGTGCAATAAATGACATTTGGTTTGCACCAATTTTCAAGTGGTTGAGGTGAATTCTTGGTTTGATTATTAAATGGACATGAAAGGAATGTTGAAAGAAAAATCGGTGATTTGTGGAATTCGGATAGCAATTCGATGGAAATTCAGTGAATCAGATTTCAAGTGTCGATAAGTGACCTCGTGGAAACGAGCTCATGGGTTGACGAGTTGGAGAAAGTTTTACACTTTGAGGTGCTCAGACGAGGTTAAAACCGTGAGGCTTGGTATGGGACAGGCCAAAGCGGATAATACCTCTATGAGATGGTGCATATCAAAAAAGGGACTTTTGCTAGTAGTGGTGCAGTTCGAAGATGCCCGTAACGACTGATCCGACGAGGGCGGGGAGTGGTCGCCGGGGCCAGAGTGCCTGAGTAAGGAGCGACTCTGGCGGGCTTCTAGGATGTCGAAAGGGGCGAAATGAACCGAACTACGCACTTTGTGCAAAAAGAGAGTGCTTGTGGGATAAGATTTTATCGAAGTGGTATGGCGAAGTATGATCAAGTTTGTGGAACTCCGCCTATGGAACGAGGTCGAGAACCGGGAATCGCTGGTACAAAATTGGTTTAGCGCTTATTGAATACGGTTCGATTATCGAGAGAGACTAAAGACCGCTCGGAGTCGTCAGAAGAGTTATGCATATAAGCATCGTAGACCGTTGGACTTTAAAATGGGCGATCATGTGTTTCTGAAAGTATCGCCGATGATGAGAATTTCCAGATTTTGCAAAAAAAGGAAAGTTAAGTCCGAGATACGTTGGACCCTTTGAAATTTTGGAAAGGATCAAGGTTTTAGCGTATCGTCTTTCGTTGCAACCGAAGCTTGCTCAAGTACATGATGTTTTCCACATGTCCATGTTAAGAAAGTATGAACCGGACCTAACTCATGTTTTGAATTTTGAGGAATTGGACGTAGACGATATGGTGTCGTACGTGGAAAGGCCAATAGGATAGAGGACCGTAAAGAGCAAGTGCTTCGAAGCAAGACTATCACCTTAGTTAAGGTGATCTGGCAGTATCACAGAACAGAGGGAGCTATATGGGAAAGTGAAGAAGTAATGAAGCATCAGCACCCCCATCTTTTGAGGATTTGATAGTAGCAGCAAATTTCGAGGACGAAATTTTTATAAGAGGGGAAGAGTTGTAACATCCTGAAATTCGAGCCCTTTTGAGGAAGGAATAAACGTGAATTTCGTCGATGCATTGTTGGTTTATCTCACTCGGAACTGATGACTCCTAAGATACTGACCTTGAGGGGAAAGGCTAATGAGGATAGAACTCGTGCGACTAAAGAACTTGACCTGGGAAAACGACTCGACCGTGAGACTTGCGTGAGGACGATCCTCGTAGTCATTCGGGCCGATTTTAGGGACGACTAGAAGTCGATTCGCGACGAGAAATAATGGGACGACGGGTGATTCCGTCTACTATTATCGAACCCGCGAACGGCCCTACGTCGATCCTTGTAATCGTGTACTTTGAAATAAGAATCTATCCTTCGCAATTTCACATAGTCAAGGACGTCCATGTGTCGAGAAGTCTTGAACGTGAATTGGCACAAGTCGATTATGCGTGAATCCTCAAAGCCGCCGCTGTCGATGCGAGTAGTACCAAAATGGCATTCGGGCGAAATTGACATGGCACGAGAATCCAATATTGGACTTCGAATTTTCGGGAACGTTCGAGAAGGACTTTTGGACAATGCTTCTTAGTCGATCGACAAAGTCTTGGGTTGAGCCAGGTATTTGGAAAAGGAATTTTCGGACTGAGGAAACGAGCCTACGAGGACGTGGGCCGAGAAAGATTAGTGTGGGCCTCACACCCAAGGTGGGACAGCCACCATGGAAGGCCCGAGGCAAGCAACCGAGCCCGTTGGGCCAAACCGACAATTTATCCTCCCGAGCCTCGTTGTCTAATCTTAAGCCGTTTCGAGCCCAACAAATTCCCGAGCCCATTCCTATTAATTTTCCGGCCTTTTTCCTAGGCCCGCCCTTCATTTTCAGCCCAAGGACAGATTGGGAAATGTGCAAGGTGGAAATGACCAAAATGCCCTTGGATATTTTGAAGAAAAGTCAAAAAGAAGAGAGAGAAGATGAGGTCAATTGTTTGGCAAGTGGGGCAAGCATTGATGGCCTTGACAAGGCTTATCCTTCAGCCTTCACTTCACTCTCTCTCTCTCTCTTCATCTTCTCCAAAATCGCAGCCCTCTTCCCCTTGCTTCTCCTTGCAATTTCTGCAGTTTTTGCTTTGGACCTCTCACCGAAATTTGAGTTGTTCGTTGCCTTCCCGGTGGAATCTCGGGCCGTGCCACCTATCAAAATGTTCAGCACAGAAATTACGTACTGTTCACGGCGGCCGATCGCCGAACGGAGCTTCCCTCCGACCCGTACGGCAGCTAGAAGTTACCGGTCCTCCGTCCGTCACTGTAGCGTCGCCCCCTGCACAGCTCCGCCTTTTCTTCCGTTTCTCTCCATTTTCGACTAAACCACCGCCCATCCCAGCCACAAGTGGTTCCCCCTCGACCCAGTGCCGTTGGTCGCCGACTCGCCGCTCGCCGGAGCTCCGGCAGCCCGTTTTCCTCCTGGTCGGCGACTTTCCTCCCGTGCGGTCGGTTTTTCGAGTTCGAGGGATTTCGAGTTTGTTGCTGCTGTTCTCAGCCCAGGACCACCTTGGATCGTTGTGCTAGAGGTCCCCGTGTGTCGGGTTCGTCGCCGCCGCCGCGTCCGTATCGCCGGCCCGCTTAACGGGTGAGTTTAGCTCCTAATCCCTATTTAGTGCCTAAACTTGCTTAGGGTTGGTTAGTTAGTGTTAATTTTGGTTTAAGGGGTTTAATTAAGTTTATTAGCCCTAAGATAGGTGGTTAGATAGATGGTTAGGATTAGATTAGCTTAATTTTGCTAATTGTGCTTAATTATTGCTTAAATGAGGGTTATGTGATTTTTGTGATTAATTAAGCATGATTTGATTTAATTTAATTGATTAATTGTTTTAATTAATGTTTTGTTTAATTTCTGGATTAAATGTTTTAATTAATTGAATTTCGGAAAAATCACTTGTTCACAAATTATCTTCACGGATTCGTTCACTAATCACTGTTCACGGATTCGCTTCACGCACTTTCATGCGAAGCTAAATTTAGTCTTATTTTGATGTGCTCTTGATTGTTGTGATTAATTGGAGTGCCGATTGTTAATTATACTCGTGAATATTGATGAATTGCGTGATCGAGTGTTGGTTGAATTGAATTTTGGAAATTGTCGAGTGAGATCGCATGACATATTGCGTGGGTTATTTGAAATGGCATGTCGCATGAGCATGCGCGATGTTGCATTCACGACAGAGCAAAGATATAAATGGATTGCTTGATGATGTGTTACATGATCACATTAAGAGAGGGAACCCGGCGTTGCCGGAAGACCGCCAATCCTTATGGGGTTGTGCCGTGGCCGTTTGGTCGTCCTGACTTTTGTCAGTTGCCTGACGGGGGACATGTGACGGGACTGCGGTAGTGGGCAGGTCCTGTGCTCCTTTGGGAATGCCGTCTAAGGGAAGGGATGACCCCTGACGTCGCCGTGCCTCGAGGTAAAGAGGACGAAGCTGGTTTAGCCAGGAACCGCCAACCATAAGGTTGTGCCGTTGGCCTAGGAGGGGGCGTTAATAATCAAAGCATATGTGTGGATGTGAGGCATGAGAAAGTTGTGTGAGATGCTCTGATTATTCGCATGCTCTTAATGTCATGATGATTGCATTAATTATGGTACGCACGCATGAGTTGACAGTCGTGCATGGTGTGGCAATGGCCAGGTGAGATCGCTTGTGGCGCGACTCGCATGTGATTGATGAACTATTTCATCTAACGGCCATGTGCCTTGCTTGCATTGTATGAGATTGAACGTGCAGGGTATGGCATACCGGTAAGGTTGCATGCGAACCGACCGTATGTATGATTGTTGGTTGCCCCGTCTCGTTGTTGGCCGTTGTTTGGTTTTGGGCATGCTTTGTGGGGTTGAGTGAGGGGTGGTTACGGAGAGATACCCCGGGTTGAGTTAGCGTACTAACCGGGGCTTAGGGGAAGAACTCGCTGAGATTTTATCTCAACCCGTCGTGGTTAACCATTTTCGTGTCCTTAGAATGGCGTACTGCGGTGGAGGATCTTGCCCCCGCTTCTCCGGTGATCGACCCGACGGAGCTTGAGTCCGATGAGTCCGAGTGACCGTGGTGTAGAACCCGAGGGTTCTTTGTGTACTTGTTGGATTAGCCTAGTCTTTTTGGTTTGGCTTAGAGGATGGATCGGCCCTTTTGTCGGGCTTGTAATTTGGAAAACGATCGTCTATTGGTTAATCCAAGAAATTGAATAGTTGAGTAGTTGCTTTGTTGTTCTTGTTGTTCATCCCTCTATCCCCTCGTTTGATTGTATGTTTGTCTCGGGATGGTTCGTCTTCGCTTGCGCATGATCAAAGATAAAATGAATGGTCGTCGATGGGTCTTGGGACGTCACTTTCAATCGACCAAGAGAAGGGGTTGCCGCGAGCTCGAGAGTCGGGGCGTGACACATATGCTGAATACCATTTTTGTCACAAAAATCTACAAAGTCTTGATTTTCAAATTCTCCACTATGATCTGTTTTAATGCTAGAAATAGAGTAACCTTTCTCATTTTGAATTCTTTTTGCAAATATTGAGAAATACGAGAAGGTTTCTCCTTTACTAGCAAGAAAGAATACCCATGTAAACTGAGAATAACATCTACAATCACGAGACAGTATTTCTTACCTCCAATGCTCTGAGTTCTAATAGGTCCAAATAAATCCATATGAAGAAGCTGCAATACACGATTAGTTGAAATCTGTTTAACAGATTTGAAAGAACTTCTTACTTGTTTTCCCAGAGTGCTTGCGAAGCAAAGTTCCGTCTTCTTATAACTTAATGAGGGCAAACCACGAACAAGCTTTTTGCTGAGTAGCTTAGAGATTTGTTTCATGCTAACATGTCTAAGTTTGCGATGCCAGAGATTTGCTTCATCTTGGACTGAAATAAGACATTTTGCAGTGTCTTCATTTATATCCAAGAGATAGATATTTCCATGCCTTCGTCCAGTGAATGATTGGGAAGGATTGTTGCTTGTTCCAGAACATAGGTTCTCCTTGAAGTTGATTCTAAAACCAGCATTACACAACTAGCTGATGCTTAGAAGATTGTAGTTCAATCCCTTAACCAGAGAAACATTGTTGATGATTAGACTACCAATCTTGACAGTTCCTAATCCAATAATGTTTCCTTTAGTGTTTCCTCCAAAAGAAACTGTTCCTTCCTTAACTCTTTCTAAGCCAACGAACATCTTTGAGTCTCCAGTCATATGCCTTGAGCATCCATTGTCCAAGTACCGTTTCATCTTGCTTTTGAAACTTACTTGCAACCAACACACATACTCATTTTTTCTTTGGTACCCAGATTTTCTTGGGTCCATTGGGGTTAGTAGTATATGCTTTTTCTATCCATTTCTTTTGAACAAGTCTCCAGACTTTAGGACATTTATTTTCAAAATGTTCTCTTTCTCCACAATTAGAACAATTGAGATCCTCTCGACCAACAGATCTTACAAAATTCTTTCTGAAATGATTTTTGTAGGCCTGTCGAGGAGGTCTTTGTTTAATTCTTTCCTTGACCTTAGGAAAATCAATTAACGAATCACTTTCCTTATAAAACCCAAGTCCCGACTTATCATAGTAAGGGATCCGAATGGAAAGTATATGCTTTGCGAGTTTTCGACCCTTCGAAAACTTTGTATTGATATTCAAAATTTCCTTTCTGAGAGATAAATTCTCATTTTGCAAAGAACTTTGATTTTCCTTTGTCTCCAAAAGTTCCTTTTTAAGAGACTTATTTTCATTTAAAACAGAATCTCGACTTTCCTTTAATTCTGAAAATTCATTTTTGAGATTATCAAATTTTCCTCTCAATGGGTAATTCTCGTTGGCCCGAACTTATGACTTTCCTTTTTCAAACTGGAGATCCTTTTCAGAGTAGATTTTAAATTAGAACACAGCTCATTTATATAATCTGAAACTTCTGTTGGAATATCAGAATGATTTACCTCAATCTCTTTGTCTGAGTCTGAGTCTGATTCTGAATCTGTTTCAGATTCTGAGTCTGAATGTGCCATTAGACAGATGTTGCCATATTCTTCTTCACTGTCTTCAACCTCAATGTCACTCCATGTTTCAGCTTTGAGGGCCTTCTTGTATTTTTCGAATTTCCCTTTATTCTTCTTGAGCTTGGGACAATTCTGCTTTATATGACCCTTCTTTTTGCATTCAAAACAGACAACATCTTTGGCATAATCTTCTTCATCCTCTGTTCTTCGTTGTCCCATGTCTCGTTTTGTTTCTTGCTGTTGAACTTCCCCGCCTTTCTTGTTTAACTTTTTTACTTTTCGATTAGCAGTGCAAGTTCTTCGTCGTCCAGCTTGTCCTCAGAATCTGTATCATCAGAATCAATATTAGACTTAAGAGCAATGGATTTCTTACCTCTGGTTTCCACTTCCTCGTTCATTTGTTCTGTTTCATAGGACTGTAGGGTACCAACAAGCTCATCGACTGTCAGCGGTGAAATTCGCAGGGTCTCTCTAATGGAGGTCTTCACATTGTTCCATTCTTTTGACAATCCTCTTAAAAGCTTGTTGACTTTCATTAGTCCAGGAACAGGTTGTCCTTGATATGCCAATCCATTTACAATTTCTGTAAATCGACTAAACATGTCTCCTATGGACTCCCCCTGTTTCATCTTGAAGGATTTATATTGACCAAGTAAAATATTTACTTTGGTCTCCTTAACACGATCAGCTCCTTCGTATGTCACGTGCGCCTATCCCATACTTCCTTTGCTTTGTGTCACAAGAAGATATTCGATTATATTCATTAGGTGATAAAGCACAATAAATGGAGTAGATAGCCTTAGCATCTAGAGTTTGTCTCTTTGTCAGTTCTTCTGGTGAGATGGTAGCTGATGTTTCTGTTTCTTTCCCATCATCTTTCTTTGAGGTTTTTCCAGCTTCAGTAGTGGGATCAACTCCTCTTTCAACTACATCCCATTTCAGCGGATCTTTTGATCTGAGGAAAGCCTTCATCTTGTTCTTCCATATATTGTAATCTTTACCATCAAAGTATGGTGGACGAGTGTTGCTCGCCCTCAATCGACTCCGGTGCAAGAATACTAGTCATAGAGGATCTTTAACTCAGAAGTAATAAACACTTCAAAATACTGAGTACAAGGCTTTGATACCAATTGATGTAACTAGTATTAACACCTAGAGGGGGGTGAATAGGTGTAGAGGAAGTTTACGCGCAAGTAATATCGATCTTTAACTCAATCAACAAACAGAAATTAAATAGAGAGAGTAGAGAAGATTGCAAACACAGTTTATAGTGGTTCGGCTTTAGACAAGCCTACGTCCACTCTCCAGGCGATTAGCCAATAGGCTGGATTTCACTATGTGATCAAAGATGATTACACACTCTTGAGTGTTTGCACTTGGTGATGATATGTCTCACAAAGTCACTCTCTTTGGTAATACACTAGGATCACTCAATTTTGCACTTTGAACAACAAATGAATAACAGAATTGAGCTTTTGGAATATGTTCATCCTCTCTACTTCTAGGTCTCATCTTATCCTTATATACTCTCCAAGCCACACTCGACCGTTGGCTCTTTCCTTAAGAGTTCAGTCTTCCCTTTCTGGGACAAACTTTATAAGGCAAGTCTTTTTGACCGTTGAAGGTAGATTAGATCCCCTTGGATTCTGTTCGCCCATACAATCAGAATCCGAGCTTCCATAAGTGCTCCATTCTTCTTTGAAAGTTGTCCATTAATTGATCCTGTCAATCAGTTTGATACATTAGAATCAATATAAATAAGGTAAGTAAAATACTTGACCGTTAGTGATCTTATCCTGTAATTTCATTCTAAGTCTGACAGACTTATGTTCTGAGTCTGCTTAAGTTTTCCGTCTGGTACGATTAGACTTAGAAACTGCGTCTACTCGGGTCTTTCGGACAGACTCAGAATCTGCGTCTTTTCATATCTTCAGTCTGGTACTGATAGATTCAGAGATACCTTATGCTTTTTCTTCTACCACCAGCAGACTCTAAAGCATATGCCACCCTGTGACTTTTCCTTTGAAAGAGATATATAATTATCATACATAAAACGATTTGTTAGCATCAAAACTAGGAGTTTTCTCAACACACATGAGCTTGTGAATACTCTTATCATGAACATGGGACACATTCATTCTGGAAGCTTATCGATCTAGGCCCACGTCTACCGGTGGATTTTGGATGCCCGATGGATTTCGGAAGACGCAACTGATAGATTTCGGTTACTCGATGGATTTCGGGGAAAGCGTTACCAATGGATTTTGGATACCCAATGGATTTTGGAAGATGCGACCGAGAGATTTCGGATACTCGATGGATTTCGGGGAAAGCGTTACTGATGGATTTTGGAATTGGCCTTAAGTGGAAGCAGTAATTTGGATACGTATGGAGACTCGGAGTATGGAGTTAATAATTACTGTGCGTTCTAGGTGATTGAATACGTTTACTGCATAATAGTTGCCTGGATTCATGCGTGTACTAAATATATGAAAGGTTAGATGCCAGGGAAAAATGATAGGGTCTTGGTACATGTTTATGCGGGGAGATGCATGATTGGAACACGTCTGATTAGTATATACTTGGAATGCTATATACGCGGTATTCTAATTATGTGAGTATTGATTTGCCTTTGTATGGCCTGTGTGACTAATATCGTGCAGGGTATGTGCAGCCACGAGGTAAGGTTGCTTGTTATTAGATTTGGTTGAGGTTTCGTTGCACGTTATAGACAGAGCAAAGCAGTGGCCGCTTGGCTTTTGATTGGTCATCGTTGATAGGTTGCATGATTAGATTGCACCCGAGGCGAGCGAATTTCCTAACTGAGGCTTAAGATAATAACTTACTGAGATTTTATCTCACTGGTTATTGTATAACTATTTTCAGGTCCCTGATGGATGTGCTTGGCTGTTGGTTGTTGGGACTGATCGGACCTCGAACCCTAAGGATAAGGGAGGAAGTAGATTGACCCATTTGCCCTTATATATGTATTTCGTGTGCCTAATAATAGGACCAGAATGAAACGAGGTCGTTGTGAATTGTCTATTTTCTAACTATCCTTACTGTTGATGTTTGATCGGGGTTTTATATTTGTTTCTGCATGCGCATATTTCTAAGATAAAAAGAGTAGTCGGCGACGCGTCCTGGGACGTCGCATTCCAATGACCACAAGTGAAAAGGGGATCGTCGTGTGCTCAAGGGTTGGGGGTGTGATAGCATCCCTTAGGAGATGATCTCCTAGTTTCGAGACAAGAATTCTATTTTTTATCTCACTTGAGCCTTTCTTCTTTATTTTTAACCTCTCTTTTGCCCAAGTATCGTCATTACACCTCTCACACTACCCAGCATCCCTCAGGAGATGATCTACCAGCAACTTGTTATCATAAAGCATCACACAATTAGAGAGAGAGAGAGGGAGGGAGGGAGGGAGGGAGGGAGGGACTTCAGTTAACAGAGTTTGGAACATCATCCATGCTCGATGGAGTAGCTTCATAGGGAGGGAGGGAGGGAGGGAGAGAGGGAGAGAGAGACTTCAGTTATTGGCAACTTATTATCATAAAGCATCACACGGTTAACAGAGTTTGGAAGCAAAAACGCGATGCAACACAATGCAGTCCCTAACTTTTAGCACTAAATCTGATCGACAACAAAGAGAAATTTGAAAATCACAATGAACACTGTTTCCATCTGCCGCCGACCCTGGAATTTGAGGCTTCCAAGATCACCGTTGGAAAAATCTAAGATCCATTAGTCCGGGCCATTTATAGCTCATGTTTCAGCTATAGGCATTGTATAGGTCACTTAGAGGAAATTCAATGCTTAATTTGGATTACACAACTGCTTTGCATCATGCCTTCCTTATAAAGATTAGAGTTATGGTAGGGGGAGCGCCACTACAAAGCACTTGCGCTTTGCTAGGCTCAGGCTATGGCTTTATTCCAGTATGAGTGCGAACAATTGCAATGCCTTGGTTGGGGACAATATAATAATGTCTAGCTAAAAAGGATGCTTTTACGGACCAAAAGAAATATTAATCTCGTAAATATTTAATTATTTACAGTTTCTTGACCACGACTGTCTGCCTCTTTTTGGACTCGGTTCACTGGATTTCAAGGGCATTTCAGCAAAGATAATTAACTACTGTACAAGTTTGGTAAATTCTGACTTTTCTTTGCACTATAGTTTTCAGTAAAATCATAACCTTTAAGTGAGCTGTTCTGATGCCTTTAAGCCTAACTTTATGGTGCTTGGTTACTCTATAGATGGGCCAATATGAGTCATAAACCCATATTATGACTCACTTTTAGTTAAATGGGTCAAATATGAGTCAAGTGAAAGTTAAATATGGTTCAAATATGGGTCAAGTGAAAGTTAAATATGGGTCAAGTGAGTTATTAGTTAGACCCATCGTCTCTCTCTTTCCATCCCTCTCTTTTATGCGTTTTCGACCTTCGTTGCCGATCTCACCATCATGCCGCCGTCACCATCGCCGATCCCGAGCTTGCCATCGCCGGCTAGAGCTTAGCCTGGATCTGGGCAGGCGAGCCGTGACAAAGCTTGGGCTGGCGAGCCCTAAGCTCACTGGCTGGAGCTCGACCTAGATCTGGACAAGCGAGCCGTGAGGTCGCCGGCCTTAGCCGAGTTGCAGCTCGCCCGGATCTAGGTAGGCAAGCCTCGAACTCGCTGGCTGCAACAAAGTTTGCAACTCGCTAGATCCGGGCGAGCCCGAGCTTGACCACTGCCAGCGACCTCGGCAGAGCCTCGAGTTCGAGCTCACTGGCCTGCATCTTAGCCAGTCGCCGTCGGGTAGCACCAGTAGAGGAAAATGGGGAAGAAGAAGGAAGAAGAAAGAAAAGAGAAAATAAAGGGAAAAGAAAAAGAAAAAGAAAGATAAAATAAAATAAAATAAAATAAAGAATAATAAAAAATTCAATTTTTTAAAAATAATTAAAAAATCGATTTTTTAAAAAAATTATTTTCCAAAAACTATTTCAATTTAGAGGTATCCACATTTTTTTATTTACTACTTTTTTATTATTTAATTTACTTTAAATTTGATGTGAAATTTTTATTCAAATAATTTATATATGAAAATTTTAAAGTGGACTAAATAAGTGGGAGTAAATTTTCTTAAATTAAGTTAAATATTAATATGTTTTGGTAATATGGGTCGGGTATGAGTCAAGTATAGGTCGGGTCGAGTATGGGTCATCAAATTTACATTGCATGAAAATGGGTCAATACGGGTTAAATGGGTCGATGTGGATCGGACCATTTTTGACTCGACCCAAGCCCTACTCGACCTACCCATTTGACACCCCTATTACTCTACAGGTGACTTTAATTTATAAGTTTTCTTCTCTCTCACCAACGACCCATTTCAATAAACATTCTCATAAGGCACTAGTCAATGGCATCAGCCCTGCTGACAATCGTCGGGTTCCTCCTCTCAAGAACGTACGTAGAGATATGTTAAGGAAACCTATCTTCAGTTTTCTGTTCCTTTCTTCGTCTTTTTTAATGCTGTTTGTTATATTTTTCTGAGTATTTTGTTAAATGGTTTAATTATTTTGCTTGGGGAAACAGTACAGTATGTTCAGCTTATCATTTCGGTTTCTCATATGCAGATATCAATACTTTTTCAGTCGATTGCGCTTCTTTCTAGACTTGAAGTTTACAATAAATGGAGGCATAAACTCTATCGATGAGGTAAAATAATACTTTAGTTATGTTAGCTTTTAGATTGAATGATTGAGCCTGGAAGTGGACATTAATGATTGGCCCCACTATATATAACGGCGATCCATGTCGTCGATCAATAAGAGGAGGCAAACCGACTTACTTGTCTTGTTTTTCCAGGATATACTCTGCTTGACTGCAAGCATGTCAAAGTGAGAAGTGGAGTCTAAGTATATAATGCAACTTTTTTAAGCAATCTGTATATGAATGCGGAAATCGTTTTATGTACTTCACATTATCATTGGAAAGTTTGATTTGTAATTGTGTTTTTATTCATGTCTGTAGAGCTAAGCTGAGTTAACACGGATGATTAATTTAATTCAACTCATATTGAATAATAGAGACTCGGTCAATTATCTTATGAAATATGAGTCTAGGCTCAGTTAAGCCCAAATACAAGCTTGAGCTCAAACTCAAGTTTTATAACTACTATGTAAGTGATATTTGTTATGTTTAAGTGTCTTGCAACGAAAACAAAGTATTTTAATTATGAGATTAAGCTCAGGAGCTGCTTGAGTTCAAAAAATTGAACACAAGCTGACTCAACTTAGTCATCTAGAAGTTTAAACTTGATTGAAATAGAACTAATTAAGCTGACCTTAAGTAGTGCACGGATAGATTGAGATCTTGATTTGGTGATACTTAGGCTGTGGAAACTGCCATTTTGTTTTGAATTTGGGTAATAATCCAAGGGAATGTTTTATGGTATTGAAGAAAGGTATTATTTTGTTTCATGATATAAAATGCAACGATATAGATCATATTTTATTGCATCTTTAGCTAAGTCGAGTGGCGTTCACTTTATGGTTGTAAATTTTAACAGCCCATGGCGGACTTTGGCGTATGTAGATAGCGCTATTTATGTTGTTCCAAGCAGTGGTGTCATGTGCCATCAGGTATAGTTGTGCATGTGGCTGGCTGGATAATGATTATCTGATTAGTCACTGGCTCCGGTTTGCTTCGAGTATTTCCCTCCTCTCACAATTATCCAATTCTGAGGTCCTTAAAGAGTATGAAGTTTATGGAGGTGCTGTTCTTGGAATATATGGAAAGCAACCAACTGTCCGTGATGTGGCGAAGTTATGGATGGAGGAAATGGTTTAACTAGATAATCTCTTCTTTTGTAGTGTTCTAGGGGCGGATTTTTGTGGCCTTTGCTTTACTATGTGACTGTTGAAAAAATTTAAGATCCATTGTTAGTCTAGGCCGTTTGTAGCTGTTATTTCTGCTATGGGCATTGTCAAGGTCACTTATCCAGGCGTGACCTTGGCAGGGAGTAGTCCAGCACCGAGATGATCAGTACTATAGGTATTTGTTGCTGGGAAGCCATCATTAGCATTTGGAAGCAGATTTTCCTTCTTCTTTGCTGTTGGAATGTTGCCGGGTGTGAAGTCATCTGTCTCTTATTTGGTCAATATGAAGATTTTTTTCAATAATCTCATTTTTAACATGTTGCAGCCTTTGCTCGGTCTTATGCATAATCATTGTTTGTTTGTGCAATAGTTCTCTCAGATATCTTTCGATTCCAAGCCAATAGGAAAAGGAGAGACATTAGTTAGTTGGGTCATCTGTTACGATTAGACAACATGGCCAGTTGAGAAGGGCTTGAGTGTTTGCGTTGAAGTATAAGTTTAATTCTGTTGTCAAGATTAAACAATTCAGAGCTTTGGTTAAGAAAAAGGAGATTAGTTAGATGATCAAATATGTGTAGACTTTAGTAGCATTGAGTTTTAAACTATATACAAGTTAAGTAGGGTTGTCAAAAGTGGTGCTCAAAATTAAATTCATTCGTTGTGAGCAAAGAAGTTACAATTGACGAGTCTCCAATATTTTTGGATAGGAGTGATTGTGGTGGTGTTTATACAAATTTGGACGGTCTTTTCAGCACCAGATGGAGTTGCAACTAGAAATCCTAGGCTAGATCGCCGGAGAAGCCATCATTAGCATTTGGAAAAATCCAAGGGCTTACCAAAACAAGAGGCCTCAAAACTACTTTTCAGACGTTGACGACTTATTATCTTAAAGCCACACACGATGGACGGAGTTAAGATAGTTGAGAACATCATCCAACCTCAATGCAGCTTCATTCCTTCATGACAAATGTGCAAATTAATAGCGTCAAAGCAAATCGGAGACTAGCTCGGCGAACAACCAAATACCTAACCAAAGCACTAATTTGATGCAATGCAAATCCAGTTCCAAACCTTCTACACTAAACCTGATCAACAACAAAGAGAAATTTGAAAAAATCACAATGAACACTGTCTGCACGTGACGCCGAGCCTGGAATTGGAGGCCTTCAAGAACACTTTGAAAAAGGAAAGATCCATTAGTCTAGGCCATTTATAGCTGACGTTTCAGCTTTGGGCATCGTGCAGCTCGCTTATAGGAAATTCGATGTTTAATTTGGATTACGACTGCTTGGCATCGAGCTTTTCTTTTAAGACTGGAGTTAAGGTAGAGGGAGCGCCGCTACGAAGCACTTGCATTGCTAGGCTCAGGCTATGGCTTTAATCCAATGCCAGTGTCATCGATTGCAATGCCTTGGTTGGGGACTATATAATGTCAAGCTAAAAAGAGATGATTTTACGGACGATCAAAAGATATATTAATCTCACAAATATTTAATTATTTACAATTTCTTTACTACAATTGTCTGCCTACTTTTGGACTCAGTTCACTGGTTTTGAAGGCCATTTCAGCAAAGATGGTTGACTACTGTTTAAGATTGGTAAATTCTGATTTTCCTCTTGTGGCCACATTATATCCCATAAGTTCTTTGCACTATAGTTTTCAGTAAATTCATAACCTTTAAGTGAGCTGTTCTGATGCCTTTAAGCTTAAATTTATGGTGCTTGATTGCTCCAGCGGTGATTGTAATTTATATGGTCTCTTCTCTCTCATCAACAAGACATTTCATCATACATTCTCGTAGGCACTACTCAATGGCAATAGCCCTGCTGACGATCATTGGTTTCCTAATCTCAAGTACGTACCTGGAAATCTGTTAGGGAAACCTATCTTTGGTTTTCTGCTTCTTTCTTTTTCTAATGTTGTCTGTTAATATGAATACTTTTTCGGACTATTGCGTGACTTTCCGGACTTCAAGTTTACAATAAATGGAGGCATAAACTCTATTGATGTGGTAAAATCATACTTAAGTCAAGTTAATTTTAGATTGAATTATTGAGCCTAGAAGCGGACATGAATGATTGGCCCCACTATATGTCATGGTGATCGATGTCCTTGCACAAATAAGAGGAGGCAAATCGATTTACTTGTCATGTTTATGCAGGATATATTCTGCTTGACTGCAACCGTGTCAAAGTGAGAAGTGGAGCTTAAGTATATATAGGGCCACCTTTAAGCATTCTGTTATGAATGTGGAGATCGGTTTATTTACTTCACATTCTCATTCGGCAAGTTTGATTTGTAATCATGTTTTTATTCATGTCTGTAGTGCATTTGAGTTGAGTTGACATGGATGATTAATTTAATTCACCTAGATGCATTCAATTATCTTATGAAATTTGAGTCTCGACTCAGTTAAACCCAAATACCAGGTTGAGCTCAAACTTAAGTTTTATAACTACAATATAATTGATAATTTGTTATGTTTAAATGTCTTTGAATGAAAACAAAAGTTTAATTATGAGATTAGGCTCGGGAGCTACTTGAGTTCAAAAATTGAACTCAAGCTTACTCAACTTAATCATCTAGTAGTTTTTTTCTTTTATGATCGGCTAAAAATTTTCATTAAACTAATCATCTAACAGTTTAAATTTGATCCTAATCGAACCAATTAAGCTGACCTTGGGTAGCTCATGGATAGATGAGATCTTTATTTGGTGGTACTTGGGCTGGGGAAGCTGCCATTTTGTTTTGATTTCAAAAATTGAACTCAAGCTGACTCAACTTAATCATCCGAATGGCAAAACTTTTCCGCTCCATCATTTGAAATGACATTCGTGACTCACCGAATGCGGCATTGCTGGAAGGAGCTGATGGTGTCAGGGTGGGACGTGCTCCCTATAATAAGTACGAATGACACGACAAAAAATTATAACAATAACTTTAATAGGTCCATCCATGTCTTCACATGGTTAGCAGCCATGGCTTTATCAAATTCTTATGTATTGGTGCTTCCAGTTCTGCATTCATTGCCCCAGTTAGTTTCGCCATTTATCTTTCAAATTTGAGGGCCACACTGCAACAGGATGAATAATCCAAGGGAATGTTTTATGGTATTGAAGAAAGGTAGTATTTTGTTTAATTATATAAAATGCATCAATAAAGATCATACTTGATTAGATTTTTAACTCAATTGAGCGGTGCTTGCTTTATGGTTGCAGAATTTGTCCAGTGATTTGAAATTGATTATAAATTTGAACAGCCCATGGCATATTTAGCAGATAGATAGTGATTCACAGAAGTGTACACAGAATCGCATGATAATACAGATATTGAACGGCAGGAGTTCACTGGGAAGGACACTTTTGACAATGTGCAGACAAAGCAAATAAACCCGCTTAGTACAAGAAGAAGCCATAAAAGGGGTAAAAACGGTGAGATCACCCAGCGTTACATTTTCAATGGGATTTGCAGGTAGAGAGCCTCATCCTTTGCCGACTCAGCAACTTACCCTAACTATTTTCGAACAATCAAATCAGTCCTCCTTGAAAAATGATTGATAGCAGTTTTTAATCTATTATAAGAATAACAGTTTATTCTAAAACACATCAAACCAAATAACAAATAATGATAAATTATTATATGATCTTATTTAAGAATTTATGACTTATAATAAACTATTATTCTCACGTTAGACAAGAGTCCAAGCCCTCTTCCTAGAGACTTTGTTTTCATTTTTTGGTCGTTCCTGGAGACTTGACTCTTTGCAAATGTTGATAGAAGCCAAGCTGTGCCATCAATAACCAAACCAAGGTGACAAGTTCTCCTCCTTTACTGAGTAGTTGAGCATGATTGTAAGCTCGGCAATGAACGGCAGCATACCCCAGCAATTCCACCCACACTTCAATCATGATCCTCCACATTTTTTCCTTTCAATTTGCAGCAATTGATTGGCGAAAATACGTGCATCAAAAAGCACGGAACTGATTGTCTCTCCTTTCCCTAGGTCTGGTTTCTCTTCTCTACAAGCATAATTAAGGAGAGTATTGCACGCACTTTTCTCCGTTATGTTCGTTTTGCTCCCCTTAGAGACATATTCGCCGATGATATCGTCCATCGCAGCACAAGTGTATCGGAACCTTATTTCCCCAAACCCAGCATCTGCAGACATTATATCGGGTCATTTGATCATAAGATGAAGCATATAATCTGACAAGACCTTACTGTTTTCACGATTGTTCCTACTTTCTTCAGTGTCGAGGTTGGTACTTTTATCAGTGTCGTATTATATGCAGCCGATTCCTTCCATTTCAGCTCATCAAAAATCAGTTCACGTAATTTTTCACTGCATGGTTCCACTCGTCCAGGCTTCGAGTCATCAAACAACTTCGTCCAGAGGGATGAGACCAAGGAGTTTCTCGATCCATTTTGGCCACCTTCCCAGCCGAGAATCCATCAAATTGTACTGGAAGATTGATCTAGACCACCTAGCATGTAGCATATGCAATGCGAATGGTGAGCTTTCAGATTTGAATCGGTGGAGGAACTTAATGAAGATGCTTCCTTTAAACAAACTTCCACGGTGTTTCTCAGATGTCCCAATTTTTGCAACCGTCCTGTCAGAGCAAATGAGCATACTAAGAGCTACAAATTCCAGGCCCACAGCTTCAAGGAGCAAGGTGGATGTAATCGTTATATCATACTCGTGAAAACCATGCTTGTTCAAGACATGGAAAAACGCAAAAGCAGTAACGATGGAGCCAATTGATATAGCTCGGAAAAGGTACCCTGTTGGACAATGAACCACGGCAGCCTTGGTATAAAGAAGATCATAAAAGAAGTTGAGCTAAGCCTCAATGACCCGAAAAGCATCCTTTGCGGTTCTGCTGCTGAAAAATTCCCAGCTATTTTTCATTTGACGGAAGCCGAAGGGGAGTTCCACAAGGAGGCCTTTGAAGGTTGTGAAGTAAAAAAATGCGGCTTTTATCACCTCTCTGTCATCCAAATCGGTTTTATTTTGCTCTTCAACATCTCGGGATTCGATATTGGGCTCCGACATCATCCCTATTGGAGCATCGCTATCCCACAAAGCATCAAGAGACATGAGCAAGGAACCACGGAATTTACTGAAGCTTGCAAGATACAGAGTATATGCTCGCTATATATATTTTATGGTTCCTCCAATAAACACGAGGATGGTTGGGACAATTAGCATGTTACTGGGAAGGGATTGGTAAAACACATAGCATGCAGTGCCTAGCTGGAATAAGAGATTAAGCAAGTGCCTACCCCACAGCTCGTTATCCTCAAGCGTGAAAGCGGTTATGGGTCTGGTCCTCCGAGGTGTAGCAAAAGAAATGGAGCCCAAAATGCCATAAGGTCACCATATGCAGGCCTTGGAGTTTGAAGTACCACTAGTGATTTGGGCTTTGGCAATGAGTCCAAAGGCATAGGTAGCAACCGAGTCGGCAACCAAGTAAGCTAACCACATGAGAGTCCTGATCCACCTGTTTGACCACCTCTTTCACATGGATGCAAAAAAGATGAGAAAGACTTGTAGAGATAGGCTCATAAGAATCGCCCTTCGGAGATTGAGTTTCATCCATAGATTCTGGGCTTCAGCAAGAATTTTTGCAATTCCCATTTGATCCCCTCTCTCGCTCACTAGATCCTACAAGGAAACCTATTAGTCAGCATGAGTATTACAGTAAGGCAAGAATGGTTGAACGAATGTGCAAACTGGAGAACATGACATCTAAAAAGGCTACTATTAAGGGCAGAGAGTCGACAATACCTTGAAATTTTTTGATGGTCCCATACGAATGGATGTCTTGCTTCATGCAACCGAGGGTCCAGCAATTCGTGGTTATAAAGGGAGTTTGAGGCGACAGGACTTGAGTTGAGGTTAGCAGGGAGCAAAATAGGCATTAGCGACAAACTCGTGGAGTGTAAATTAAAGGCGTGAAAACCATAGCGCTTTAGCTGTTATTAGGGATGGAAATTATATTTTTAATCACACTTTAGCCTTTATCCTTTATCTTTGCTGTTGATAGAGACGTAAATTATATTTTTAAGCACACTTTAGCCTTTATTCTTAATATTTGGCTGTTGATAGGGATGTCAATTATATTATTACTCTCCTATGTTACATCCCTACTAGTCTCACTTCTTCTTCTTTTATTTCCATTTTTTTTATCTTCTTTTTTCCTTTATTTTTCATTTTGATATTTTTATCGTAATTTTCACAGAAATTAAAATTTTCAAGCCGGCATAATTTATAAAAATCTTCCAATCTTCATATATATATATATATATACACGCACACTCCTCCCTCCTGCTCCCGTCCCTTCCATTCAGATTTATCGAAATCTTGACCGCCGCCGAGTGATTTCCATCTCTTCGTAGTCGAATTATCGATCACGGGCTCGATCGCCGGAGACGACACCGATTGGAGCATCGTCGCAACGAGCTGGACCGTCTCAGCCGGCTGTCTCGCCGTTCTCCGACCGATGATAACGCGGTCGGCTCAGCTCCCAAAACTCCTCTCCTTCTGCGCCCTCCGTCGCCCGATTGCAGCCCCTGCGAAATCACTAGTAAGCTTTTTCCGATTCCCTCGCCGCTTCCCGGGTGCTGGGTGGGTTCTATCGTGCTCGTAACTCGAAAAGCATCCTCTGCGGTTATCCTCAGGAAAAGTTCCCAGCTTTTGTTCTTTTAATGTAAGCCGAAGGGAAGTTCCACAAGGAGGCCCTTGAAGGTTGTGAAGTAAAAAGATGCTGCCTTTATCACTTCTCTGTCGTCCAAAATTGGTTTTGTTTTGCTCTCCAACGTTTTAGGGTTCGTTATTGGGCCCCAGCATCATCCTTATTATGGCATCGCTATCCGAGCAGGGAATCACGGAATTTACTGAAGTTTGCAAGATACAGAGCATGCGTTCGCTCTATATATTTTATGGTTCCTCCAATAAACATGAGGATGGTTGGGGCAATAAGCTTGTTACTTGGGGAGGGATTAATAAAAACATAGCATGCAGTGCCTAGCTGGAATAAGAGATTAAGCCAGTGCCTACCCCACAGCTCATTATTGTCAAGCGCGAAAGTGGTTATGGTGTTTGGTCCTATGAGGTGTAGCACAAGAAATGGAGACCAAAATGCCGAAAGGTCACCGTGTGCATCGACCTTAACAAGAACGATTACAAAACTCCCCAATCAACTTTATTTTTCTCCTTTGCTCTTCGTTTCTGATGCAACGGCTGAGATAACCAATGTAGACGCTTGCACATCTCTCACGATTCGTCTGCTATCAATTCATAGTGGAGATTGCGCATATATATATTTATAGGACCAGAGTTCCTTGGCTTTTGTTAGTGTGACGTCCTGGAATTTCCCGAACTATTTTTGGGCTTTAATTATGAATGTTTCGTCAATTCGCTATTGGTTGAGTCTCGCTCTGAACTGATCACTCACGAGGTACTAACCGAAAGGGAGAGGCTACTAAGGATTCGTGCACGTGCGTGAGTCCTAAAAGCCGCCCGTTAATCTGAGACTCACTAAGTTGCGATTGGTCGACTCGGACATGATTTTTAATCCAAATTCGGATTTCGGACTTTTCGGACGTCGAGATTTATTTTTGGACTTCGGCTTCATTATTTCTCTAATTTTTCGGGTTCTTGGAAACATCGGACGTAGGACCGTCGAGCCGAATTTCGGACCCGAAACCCGCCGTTTTTCCTTCTCTCTTTTCTTTTTCTCTCCCACGTGCGTGCATGTGTGTCCCTCTTTCTCTACCCTTTTCTCTCTCCTCTCTCCTTCCTTTTGGCATGTTCTGCCGCAATTACTCCCCCATCTCTCTCACGTCCTCTCTCCTCTCCTTTCACCACTGCTCTCTTATCTCTTCCCTCTGCTCTCTTTGTCCCCTGTCCTTTCTCCCTTTTGTCTTTGTTGACTTTTCAAACTATACTCTCTCTCTCTCTCTCTCTCGACAGCTGCTGCGTCGAAGAAGCTACCCCCCTCCTTCTCCATCTTCATCTTCTCCGGCATCCCTGGCTGTGAACCGACCACCGCCACCGCTGCATTCTCAGTGCCGCCACCTCGCCGGCCACCACCACAGCCCCGTCGTCCCCTCCTGCTCGTCGGCAAGTCGTTCGCCGGCTTCGGGCCGACCGCCCTTTCCCCCCCCTGACCAGTCGCTGCTCCGCCCTCCTCCTCCGCAGTTCGCAACTGCGCTCCCTCGGCCGCCCGTCACCCGTCACCGCCGTAGCCCCCTCGGGCTGCTTGCTCGTCGTCGGGCCGCCGTGAGCCGTGACCAGGCCACCCCCGACGCCAGCTCCTCCTCTCCCCTCCGGTTTCCTCCTCTCCCCGGCTTCGAGCCAAGCTCCGTCGCCGCCGCTCGCCCGTCCTCCTCTCCGCCGTAGCAGGCACGCCGGCTGACACCGGGGGCCGCCGCTTGACTGCCCCTGTCGTTCGAACCGGCCGCCATCCTCCTCGCCGGACGGTCTCTCTCTCCCTCTCGGTACTGTGCAACCGGACCAGCTTCTGTTGCGGCCGTCCCTGCCTTCGGCCACCGGCCCGACCGCCGTCCGCCGCCCCCCGGTCGACCGGAGAGCCGTCCCCAGCCGGTCCTAAGCTGCTGGCCGCCCCCTCCCTCGCCGGTTCTCTCCTTGGTCGCACGGACAACGGGTCTCCGGCCAAGATCCGGCCACCGCGACGTCCGTCCCGACACCCCGGAGGTACTCGTGCGACCGCCTCGTCCTCCCCGTCGCAGCCGCGCCTTCGCCGTCGTTAACCGGTAAGTTTCGGCTCTAAACCCTCGTTTAGCGTGTTAATCGCGTTTAGGGTTAGTTTAGTTGGGATAATTGAGATTAGGTGGTTAGTTTGGGGTTATTTGGACTAATTGGGATTAGAGGGGGTTAATTAGAGATTTATGAGAATTTAAGTTAATTATGGGTTTAGTTTATTATTTATATTTATTTATTCCGAAAATAGTATAATAATGTTTTATTTATTAATAAATTATATTGTTGACAATTATTGTGTTTAATAATTATTAATTAGGGTAATTCTCCGTAATTGTGATAAATGGCGATTTACGGGAATTATTGGTCACCGTGTTATTACGAGACGATTATTGTCTGAGGCGATAATCGATTGATTTACTGATTATTTATTTAAGCTTTACTGATTAAAGCGCTTTTATTCTAAGAATTACGTGGCATTTCCGTATATTGATTTACTGATTGTTTATTTATACTTTATTGATTAAGGTACTTTTATTCTAAGAATTAGGTGGTATTTCCGTATAAAACAAGTTGATTATTGGATTATCGCAATGTGGCGACTCATGGATATGATGTGGAATACTTACTACTTCGTATGTGGACCTCATGCATGTCTTGTGTGGATTATGAGGTGTGCTTATGAGTCCACTTGTGCCCTGATGCGTGTGACGCGGGGTGGAGGGCGGCCCTGATGCGTATTTACGCGGGGAAAAGGTAGAGCCCTGAGGCGTGTTTACGCGGGGAGGTGGAGATTGGGCCCTGATGCGTATTTACGCGGGGAAAAGGTAGAGCCCTAAGGCGTGTTTACGCGGGGAGGTAGAAATTGTGCCCTGATGCGTGTTTACGCGGGGAGATGCATATTTAGAATACGCCTGACTGCTATGTGCATGGAACGTTATATGTGCAGTGCTCTAATTATGTGATCATTTGCTGCCTTTATGTGGTCGTGTAACTAATATCGTGCAGGGCATGTGCAATCGTGAGGTAAGGTTGCTTGTGATTGGATTTAATTATTGGATGTTATTATGAGAGCTATGCCTGTTAGGTACCCCTGAGATGGATTGGTGCCCTAACCGAGGCTTAGCGCCCGAACTTACTGAGATTTTATCTCATTGGTTATTATTTAACCATTTCAGGTCCTTGAGAGATGTGCCTAGCAGTGGATTTTGAACTAAGTAGATCTCGAATCCTAAGGATATGGGAGGAAGTAGATCGACCCTTTTTGCCCTGTGTATTTTATTGGTTTTGGGATTAGTGCCCAAAGATAGGGTTGTACGAGCACCCATTCTTAAGGATTAAAGGAGGTCGTTTTGAATTGTCTATGTTTCTGACTATCCCTATTATTAATGTTTGACTGGGATTTATTAATTGCTTCCGCATGCGCATAATTATCTGATAAAAAGAATGGTCGGCGACGTGTCTTGGGACGTCGCACTTTTCGACCACGAGCGAGTAAGGGGATTGTCGCGTTCTCGAGGGTCAGGGGCGTGACAGTTAGTGATGTCCATTCTATTTTTTTATCACACTTTAGCCTTTTCTTATTTATCTTTAACCTTTCTTCTCATCCAAGCGTTGTCATCACACCTGTCACACTACCCATAGAAAGAGAGAGAGAGTCTTTTGTCAAATCAAAGAGAGTCTTTTGTCATTTGTTGGATTTGAGTAAGTTCTTAAATTATTTCATCTGAATTTTTGAATGTAAAACACGGGATATCCCCACCTTATTGGGAAAAGAAAAATATACAATTTGAAACAAGAGTACTAGGCGTGCGGATACCAGCACATAAAAATAATGAAAGCAGTCTAGGCCGGGTGCCTTCATTCATTGAAGGGACTAACGTTGGCAGCCCTAATAGGTGGAAACACTATTGCTTCTTGCTTTCAAGTTTTAAAACCGTTTGTTTCCACTTTTAGCTTTAGCCTCATTCACACTTCTTCTTTTTTCTGTTTATTTTATTGTTCATTTGCATGTTCTTCGCAAGACCTTGCTCCTATAGTATAAATCAACGAATTTGGTTTGGAATACTTGCGGTTTACGTTTTCTCCATTTTCAACCAGACCACTGTTAAACAGCCACGTACATTTCGCATTTACATTGGGAACGATCATTTAAATGAAGAATGTGTATTAGACAAGGTGGCTGATATTCACTAATTTCTTACTTAAAAAATGTTACTTTCTATTGAACGGTACGATATTAAACTTGCGACCTGAATTATAAATCAGAGCACTCGGATGTAATTTGTGGAGTGGGGGAGAGACAGAGGGCGACCGGGATCAATTAACGCAGCAATGCTAACACTACTACACTGACTGAGGAATAACAAATTAAAGAAGAGGAATGCTGGCCCAGGAAAAGGAAAACTGGAAAGAGGAAGAACTACCTCCCGCGGGGGCAAGCGTGGTGGGTTCGCGCCACGTGATGTTGGACACTAACGCCTCATTTCCTAATTCCATCCTTTTTCTTTTTTGTCCTGTCATTTTTGCAATAGGAGTTTTGGCGCTCCACGAACAACCGCTATTAAACATGGCTTGATTTGAAATACTGCTAATTTCAAACGGGGGATGTTACATAGAACTAGAGCAATCAGTGCACTGCCAAAAAAAAAAAAGGAGAGAAATTTAACCTGAGAACTTAACTACTCAAACTGCCAAAACATCCAAATTATCAATACTATAGAAATTGAACAGCTGGAGTGTATAGGGAAGGACACTTTTGACATTGTGCAGTCAGAGCAAATCAGCACGCTTAAGGTGCGTTTGGATGGACATTTAGAAAGCCCCTTAAGGCCCCAAAGACCCTTGGGAAAAATGTAGGGTGTTTGGCAACCACTTCTCAAGGGGCTTTAGATTGAAAGTTGGCATTGAGAATGCTTAAAGCTCAATGCTAGTAGGGACTAGCATTGAGCTTTCAGCATTTTCGGAATGCTGAAAGGCCCTATTAATGAAACTTTATAGAGTTCCTTTTTTGCCCTAAAAACTCATTAGAATTCCAAGTTTACCTCTTTTTAGAAAAACAAAACCCTCTCTCCCTTCTTCTCCCCTCGCGTCTGCTGCCTTGCTCCCCTCGCCTTCGTCTCATTTGTGGGTTTTCTTTTTCGCCTTTTTTATAAACATCGGGTGGCCCATCTGCAGGTTCAATCTTTCCTTAGTCTCACTCAGTTTCTCCGCGCTCCTCCCCCTCTTCGCATCTCGCTGTCCGAAGACGTTGTTGGTTGGATAAGCTCGGTCGTGCATTCGCCGGCGTGATATTTCCTCTCAAAAGGGTCCGTCACTGGTGCTTTCTTGTCTTTGAGTTGATTTGCATTGTGGGGTCAGAGTTAGACCCACTTGTTCTGCATTTTCTGATTGATTCCCTGGAAAATTCTGGACAAATTTGTGTTCTTTTGGTTCCGTTTCGCGTGATATCGATTCGCTCGTGTTTCTTCCTCAGTTGGAAGTTTAAAAGCTGGGCCTTACGGTTCTGTGGGATGCTTCGTTATGGTCTTTTGGAAATTGCACGCTGAGTGTTTGATGAAAGTTATGAAAGAGGAGACAAATGTAGAAGAAAACTATCTTTGCTTGTTTGGCGCATGATGTGCCGTTGAAACGTGGAATGGAGAAACCAATCGAAACTGAGTTGTGTTACAACGGTTTTCTAGTATCGTATGAGATGGTTTTGTTCATGTATGGTTTTCTCTATTTAACCCATATAATCAGTTGTATGACCGCTTCATGAGATACTTAATCAGCTGTCGGCGTCGGTATAGTATCTCTTGGCTGTTAATGCTTTTCGCTTTGTTCTAGTGCAATGGTGTCGGAACCAAGGGTTTGTTTGTTTCATAGAAAACTCAAGATTTGGTAAACATTTTCTGAAAGATGATTGTTTATATCACTTAGAAAAATTAGTCAATGAAAAATGTTTTTATCATCGACAACAATTTATGATTAACTATTTTCATAGATGATTAAAATATTTCTCATTCATTCTTTATAAGCAATACAAGTGATATTTTTGGGAAAATGTTATCCCAATCTTGAGCTTTCTGCGAATTAAACCCACCCTAAGTTTCTTATTTACAAGGATCTTGTTTCCACTATGGTTCAATTTGTAAGGACCCACCTACAGCCTTATGTTCTGAAGATGCACTTCACTAACAAGTTTGTAAGTGCCCAAGTGATCCATTCCCCTACTGCTACTGTCACGTCTTTGGCGAGCTCACAGGAGAAGGCTTTGAGACCAAGCATGGACTCAACTCAAGATGTGGCCGCAGCTGCAAAGATAGGAAAGATACTGGGAGAGAGGCTGCTGCTTAAGGGCATCCCTGCCGTCGCCATCCACTTGAAAAGAGAACAAAAGTATCATGGCATAGTTAAGGCGGTCATCGATTCTCGTGAGAGAAGCAGGTGTGAAGTTGCTTTGAGAACTCCCGAACTTATTGGCTGTATTTGTTTTAAGACTAGTGACCTTCGTTTGAAGTAATCTTCCCTTAAGAAAGATTGAAAGAGAGCGCATGAGATTTTTATGTTGGAGGCTGCTTATAGTGATTTCTTCTTAGTAAGGATAAGAGCATATTGAATGTTTGGGCATGTATGCATCAGAGCCTATGTATTGGCATGTTTGTATCCATCGTTCTATTTCGATACAAGAACGATGTTTGTAATTTAGGAAATAGTTAAGTTAAGGATGTTTGTAATTTTTAAGGATAATGAGTTTCTTTCCTTGAAGCATATGTTGTCACGTTTATTATAATGAAAGTATTCTTCTTATAATTGAGAAAGAGGGTACATGAATTTTTTTCATTCGATATTTTTAGCAAAAAGAAGATTTTATTTTTAATTAAATTGTTTGCACAACATTTTTAACATTGTTATCAAATATAAATTTAAAAAAATCCACATTTTTTAAAATTTTAAACAAATAAAATTTAAAAAGCTTAGATTAATCAGCAAATGAGCTTTTCCAGAATTACCAAACAGCATTAATTTCAAAGTGGCTTTTCAAAGCAGAATTTACCAAACAGTCTTTACATTTACCCCAAAGCCCTTTAGGCTAAATTGCTTTGCATTTCACCAATGAGCTTTCTAAATGTTGAACCAAACGCACCCTTAATCCCCCAGCATTAGATTTTGAATGAATTCGACTTTTCGGAAATATCGATAAAGGCCAAGCTGTGCCATCAATAAATAAACCAAAGTGACAAGTTCTCCACCTCTACTAAGTTGTTGAGCATGCGCAGATGGTCGGCAATGAGTTGCAGCATACCCCAACAATTCCACCCACACTTCACTCATGATCTTCCACCTCTTTTCCTTTTCAATACTCTGCAATCTTGCAGCGAGAACACGCGCATTAGAAAGCACAGATCTGATTGTGTCTCTATCTTTTAGTTCTAGCTGCGCTTCGGGATCAACGGAGATGAGACTTTCGCAGGCATTTTTCTTCGTTATGTTCGTTTTGCTCCCATCAAAATTGCCGAAGACGGTGTCCATCTCATCACAAGTGCATCGGAACCTTATATCGCCAAACCCAGCCACTGCAGACATCATATCAGGTTGTTTGATCATAAGATGAAGCATATAATCCGACAAGACCTTACTGTTTTCACGATCTTTCCTACTTTCTTCGGTGTGGGGGTCAGCATCGGTATAGTAACAGAGATCGGTGGCAACATGCCACAATAAAAGGCTCGCATCATACTCAACATCCCTCACGAATGGAAGCAAGCATTGGCAATCTTGCCCTGTTGTAGTATGCTCCAGAGCCCATTCACCTCGAGCAGCACAGATCTTCATTAAATTTTCCCAATCATGGGCAGCAGCCAATTTCTGCCGTTTCAGCTGATTAAAAATCAGTTCGCCTAACTCATCTCTGTATTTTTCTCCTCGTCCAGACTTCAAGTCATCAACCCATTCCCTGAGAGAGATGAGACCAAGGAGTTTCTCAATCCAATTTGGCCATCTTCTCAGCCAAGAATCTATCAAATTGTACTGGAAGATTGATCTAGGCCACCTAGCATGCAGCACATGCAATGCGAATGGTGAGCTTTGGGATTTGAATTTATGGAGGCACTTAATGAAGATGCTTCCTTCAAACAAACTTCTACAATGTTTCTCAGAGGTCTCCATTTTTGCAACTATCCTGTCAGAGCAAATGAGCATACTAAGAGCTACAAATTCCAGGCCCACAGCTCCAAGTAGCAAGGTGTACGTAATCCGTATATCATACTCGTGAAAGCCATTTTTGTTCAGGACATAGAAAAGTGCAAAAGCAATAAGGATGGAGCCAATTGAGATAGCTCGAAAAAGGTACCCAATTGGACAGTGCACCACGGCAGCCTTGGTATAAATAAGATCATAAAAGAAGTTGAGCTCAGCCCCAATGACCCGAAAAGCATCCTTTGCAGTTATGCTGCTAAAAAATTCCGGGCTTTTGTTCATTTGACGGAAGCTGAAGGGGAGATCCACAAGGAGGGCTTTGAAGGTTGTGAAGTAAATAAATGCGGCTTTTATCACTACTCTGTCGTCCAAATCGGTTTTATTTTGCTCTCCAACATCTTGGGATTCGTTATTGGGCCCCGGCAACATATTTATTGAAGCATCGCTGTCCCGCTGAGCATCAACAGACGAGAGCAGGGAACCACGGAATTTACTGAAGCTTGCAAGATATAGAGCACGTGTTCGCTCTATACATTTTATGGTTCCTCCAATAAACACGAGGATGGTTGGGACAACAAGCTTGTTATTTGGGGGGGGGTTGGTAAAACACAAAGCATGCAGTGCCTAGCTGGAACAAGAGATTAAGCAAGTGCCTAGCCCACAGCTCATTATCCACGAGAGCAAAAGCGGTTATGGCGTCTGGTCCTCCAAGGTGTAGCAAAAGAAATGGAGCCCAAAATGCCATAAGGTCACCATATGCATCGACCTCGCAATTTGAAGTACCACCAATGATTTGGACTTTGGCAATAAGTCCAAAGGCATAGGTAGCAACCGAGTTGGCAACCAAGTAAGCTAACCACACAAGAGTCTCGATCCACCAGTTTGACCACCTCTTTCGAATGGGTACAAAAAAGATGAGAAAGACTTGCAGAGATAGGCTCGTAAGGATCGCCCCTCGGAGATTGAGTTTCATCCATAGATTGTGGGCTTTCGCAAGAATTTTTGTAATTCCCATTTGATCCGCTCTCTCTCGCAAGATCCTAGAAGGAAATCTATTAGTCAACATGAGTATTACAGGAAGGCAAGAATGGTTGAACGAATATGCAAACTGGAGAAGTGACATCAGAAAAGGTTACTATTAAGGGCGGAGAGTCAACAATACCTTGAAATTTTTTGATGGTCCGATACGAATGGATGTCCTGCTTCATGCAACCAAGGTCCAGCAATGCATGGTTATATAGGGAGTTCGAGGTGACAGGACTTGAGCTGAGGTCAGCAAGGAGCAGAATAGGCGTCAGTGACAAACTCGTGGAGTGTAAATTAAAGGCGTGAAAACCATAGCGCTTTGGCTATTATTAGGGATGTAAATTATATTTTTAATCACACTTTAGCCTTTGTCCTTTATCTTTGCTGTTGCTAGGGATGTAAATTATATTTTTAAACACACTTTAGCCTTTATTCTTAATCTTTGGCTATTGATAGGGATGTCAATTATATTTTTACTCTCTCTTATCTTACACCCCTATTAGTCCCACTTCTTCTTCTTCTTCTTTCTTTTTTTATTTTCTTGTTTCTTTTCTTTTTTCCTTTATTTTTTTATTTTGCTTCTTCTTCTTTCTCGCTAGTCGCTGGCCACATGACGGCCAACGACCAGCCAAAGGCAACCTCCAGCAAGCTCAAGCTCTCTCGCTAGCCTCAGGCCTCACTAGAGGTGCCAAGCTTGCTAGCCTTGAGCCTCGCCAAATCGACGAGTCAAAGGCTCTCGCTCATTGATCTAGCTAGCCTCAAGCTCGACCTTCGAGATCGTTGATCTGGCAAACTAGCGAGCTCGAGCTCGCTAGTGGTTAATGAGCTCACTCGAGCTTGCTAGAGGTCGCCAGCCGTTGCGTGGCTAGTGACTAGCGAGGAAGAAGAAAGAGAAAAAGAAAAAATCAAAAATCGATTTTAAAAAATAAAATCATAAAAAAAAACTATTGAAAAAGAGTACTTGGAGGAAAAGATTTTTCTTATTGAACAACAGAAAATATTTTGTGCTCTTTTTTCAGGTTTCAACCTAACATCGGAAAATAATTACATTTTCTTGGAAAATGATTTCTTGGAAAACATTTTTCTAAAATGCCACATTTGCTATGAAACGAACGGAACCTTAATCACACTTTAGCCTTTCTTCTTTATCTTTTGCTTTTGTTAGGGATGTGAATTATATTTTTAATCACGCTTTAGCCTTTCTTCTTTATATTTAACCTCACTTTTAATTCAAGCATCCTCATCATTGATATGAAACTATAAGAATACAAATTGTGCCAAGATTTAATCAACAACAAAGTTCGGAGAATACAATCACTTCAATAGAACTAAACATAAACAAATTATGCCGGAATTTAATTGACAAAGCAACACTTAGGATAAAGATACATTGGAATTTAATTGACGATGCGGATTTAGAAACTACAACTAAGAAACATGTCAGAATTTAATTGATGACATGAGTCTAAAAATTAAAAGCGCTCTATAGGAAAGTAAAGACAATTGAAAAATTGTAAATTTGTTTGTTTGTGCGCGAGTGCCTCTAAAGAGTACGATGTGTCTATTTAAAGTACACAATCGACTATTATCATCGGAGGTTACAAAGAGAAATTATAGAAAAGAGGTTACAAATGGTTACTGAATAATTACATTGACTCCATTACCTTGACGCTTTCTCCACTATCTTGATAGTTTTTTTGATTGTACTATTTTAATTGTTGCTTTATTCCACAACATTGACAGTAACTTCTTTGACGGTTGTCTTCGAGATTGTCGACTCCACTTTTTGCCAAATCCTTTGGGTTATTGATAATTTTATTTATAAATGACCAAAACTTTGCTCTCATTGACTAAGTTTATCACATGTCGATAACAACCAAAAGTTGGTCATTTTTCTATGTGAACATAAACATCATCTTTTATGGAATGGATAATAGAGAGACAAAGAAGTATCATCCTAAAGAAGTCACCAGTGATTTCAAACTTCATCACACTATCATATATTTTCGATTGAATAAGCCAATGGGATCTCAATCTAATGCAATTAGACGACGAAGCCAACCAATATTGCTCCCTTTTTTAACTAAGTGAATGATGCAAGTCATCGAAATGGAATCAAAAGATAAATATGGATCATAGGGAAGAGCTGAGAAGGATATCTATTGCCTTTCGCTGGAGAAATGAAAAGGCATCTACTGGTCTATTTAATCCAATGTATAATTTTCATTTGAATATAAAACAATTATCCTTAAACTTTCTGAACATTGGAGGTGTCAAGGTGGACACAAAGCCCATTTTTTTAACTCGTTTTTCATGGCCAGGTCAAATATGGATTAGCCAAAATGTCTGGAACACATTTAAATGGGCTCAAAAAAAAAAAAAAAAAAAAAAAAAAAAGGCTAAGTATACACGAGTCTAAATTTACAGCCCAATATATATATAAAAGATGCAATTTGTGGGAAAATTATTATTTTTTCTTTCTTCAAGGGAAAGAGCACACACTTTGCCCATAAGAAAGAAAATACAATATAATCGATAGATTCAGAAATAGATGAGTCTTCCTCCTCCTTCTTCTTCTTTGGATAGAGTTAAATTTTTGCAAAGTAAGAGAGATTCAATTTGACGAAAATAAGAAAAATTTATAGTTGCGATCAAGAAGTGCTAGCAATTTGATATAATTAAGATACAAGCAGACTCACTCAATCCCCTATCTAACCTATATTTGTCGGCTAGAGTTAATCTAGCAAATTAATTAGAAATTCCTTAACAAAATTATTGATAGGTCTTCCATTGGCGTAAATATATTTTTACACATTCACCATAGGACTTTTTTGTTGATTCAGGGTAGATGTGAATAATTTTATTGGATTTTGTTAGTGATGCTGGGATTATGTAAACATAGTCATCTTATCATTTCATAGACGAGATTAGCAATTGGAAATTGAAATTGCAATATGTTGAATTGGTTTGAAAGGAAAGGAAATGGAGCATTTTTTTATTGATTTTACTGGATTAATAATGGTAAAAATAATTAAGAAGAAGGTTCATGTAAGATTTTCCCGAGGGGATACTACGACTCCTTTTTTTCTTTTCTTTTCTATTTCTGTGAAGTGTCGAATTTTGATATTTTTATCGTAATTTTCACGGAAATTAAAATTTTCAAGCCGACATAATTTATAAAAATCTTCCGATCTTCATATATACTCCCCCCTCCTGCTCCTCTCCATTCCATTCAGATTTATCGAAATCGCGACCGCTGCCGAGTGATTTCCATCTCTTCGTAGTCGAATTGTCGATCACGGGCTCGATCGCCGGAGACGACACCGATTGGAGCATCGTCGCAACTAGCTGGACCGTCTCAGCCGGCTGTCTCGCCGACTCAGTGGCCGTCGAATCGCCTCTTTCTCCGATCGATGATGACGCGGTCGGCTCAGCGCCCAAAACTCCTCTCCTTCTGCGCCCTCCGTCGCCCGATTGCAGCCCCTGCGAAATCACTAGTAAGCTTTTCTGACTCCCTCGCCGCTTCCCGAGTGCTGGCGGGTTCTATCGTTTTTGGCGTGGGGAATTCATAATTAGTCATGACTATGAGATGAGATGCAGTCGCTCTGTCGCGGTGTTTTTCCTAGTTCGGTCGTCTATCGCGTTTGAATTCTTTTTGTCCTCGATTTGTTGAAGCATACGAGTCAGACCATCATCTATTAGTGGCTCAAGTAGCTTTCGAACGATTCATGTTAATGGGATGTGGTGGTTCATGTGCATGTGTGCGTCCTTTTCACCTCGAGTGTCCCCCCCCCATTATTACTTGCTTAAGCCTCGAAGAGGATTTATTCGGTGCCTTTGTTACGTTGATGAGTGACAAAAGAATTCTGTCTGCTGCAGTTAGTTTTGCTCAGATATTCGAGGTGCGCCAAGTCAATGTCCGAAGCACTGCTCGAGTTTAGGAGATATACTACGCCCCCAAGCTGCAGAGGGGCAATAGTATCTCTGTACAGTTTGATGCGGCATTGCGAAAGGGACTAATTTCCTGATGGGGATGTTCCTCCAGCTGCTAATCTTGCTTCTCGTGGGGACTCTATGGATTAGTTTGCCGAAGAAAGATCCGAAAGTGAGATTAATTTAAATGCTGGTGGAGACGACTGGGTTGAAGTGAAGGCGCCCAGTACTTCATTTGAAACTCACAGAGATGTGGCTACGTCTTTGAAGTCCTCTGTCAAAATGTTTAGAGACTCGCTCTCTTGTGTATGTAGATGTGACTTCCTCTCCTTTCTTAAATTATGGTCTCATATCCTATAGTTGATTCTGAGTTATGCGCGTGTCGTGTCTGTTGAGACCTCGAGGCAATTCACCACGGTTGTTACGTTTGTACGGTAGGCAAGACATATGTAGGACCTGAAGGTGCTTGGAGTGCTTATGAGATTGTAAAAAGGGATCCAAATTTATAAATGGGATGCAGTTTGAACTTTGAAAAAGGCACTGAATACAAAACGATGGAAGGAATGTTGCCACCTTTAACTTTTTAGTGATGTGCATTCTATTCTTTATCACACTTTAGCCTTTCTTCTTTATCCTCTCTTCTCGTTCAAGCATCCTCATTGTGCAGAGAGAGAGAGTCTTCTGTTGTCATCTGGTGCTTCTTGCTATCGAGCTTTAACACTGTTTGTTTCTAATTCTAACTTTAGCCCCACTCTCATTTCTCTCTTTTTTATTGTCTTGCAGGTTCTCGTTTTCAATTTTAGCTTTAGCCTCATTCACATTTTTCTCTTTTTTATGTCTTGCAGGTTCTCGTCTTCCTGATGAAAGAAGAATAAAAACGAAACCCAAGACTTACAGCAAACAGGAGGCTTCACAATCACAACTACACTTCAGACATTGACAACTCATTATCACAAAGCATCGCAGAGTTAACTGAGTTCAGAATATCATCCAAGCTCAATGTAGTAGCTTCATTCCTTCACGAAAATGTGCTACTTAATCTGCAACTTAATCGCATCAAAGCAAATCGGACACTAGTTCAGAACTTCAGACGGCAAACAACCAGAATACCAAACCCAAGCAAAAACATTGATCCATTGCAAATCCAATCCCTAACCTTTAGCACTAAACCTGATCAACAACAAAGAGAAATTTGAAAATTCACGATGAACACTGTTTCTGCATGACGTTGACCCTGGAGTTTGAGTCTTCCATTTCCAAGAACACCGTTGGAAAAATCTAAGATCCTTGAGTCTAGGCCATTTATAGCTGATGTTTCAGCTATGGGCATTGTAAAGGTGACTTAGAGGAAATTCAATGATTTATTTGGATTACACAACTGCTTTGCATCGAGCCTTACTCATAAAGATTAGGGTTATGTTAGGGGGAGCGCCACTACGAAGCACTTGCTTTACTAGGCTCAGGCTATGGCTTTTTCCAATACGACTGTGAACAATTGCAACGCCTTGATTGGGGACAATATAATAATGTCTAGCTAAAAATGGATGCTTTTACGGACCAAAAGAAATATTAATCTCACAAATATTTGATTAATTTACAGTTTCTTGACTCCAATTGTCTGCCTACTTTTGGACTCGGTTCACTAGTTTAGAAGGCCACTTTAGCAAAGATGATTAACTGCTGAATAAATTTGGTAAATTCTGATTTTCCTTTATTGGCCAAATTACATCCCAAAAGTTCTTTGGCAGTGTAGTTTTTAGTAAAATCATATCCTTCAGGTGAGCTGTTCTGATACCTTAAAGCCTAACTTTATGGTGCTTAATTACCCTACAGGTGATTTCAATTTATAAGGTTTCTTCTATCACCAACGAGACATTTCATTATACATTCTGTACAGCACAACTCCATGGCATCAACCCCTGCAAGAATAGTCAGGTTCCTCCTTGCAAGTACGTTACCTAGAAATATATTAGGAAACCTATCTTGGGTTTTTTGTTTCTTTCATTTTCTATTGTTTTTTGTTATTTTTGTTTCGAGTATTTTCTTAAATGGTTTAATTATTTGTGCTTGGGGAATAGAATGGTATGTTCAGCTTGTCATTTTCTCAAATGCAGATATGAATACTTTTTCGGTCTATCGCACAACTTTCTAGACTTGTAATTTACAATGTATTGAGGCATAAACTCTATTGATGAGGTAAAATTATAATTTAGTCATGTTAATTTTTTGATTGAATTATTGAGCCTGGAAGCAGACATGAATGATTGGCCCCACTATATCATGGTGATCCATGTCCTCGATCAATAAGAGGAAGCAAACAATTTGCTTTTCTTGTTTATCCAGGATAGATTCTGCTTGACTGCAACCATGTCAAAGTGAGAAGTGGAGCTTAAGTATATAATGCAACTTTTAAATCTGTATATGAATGTGGAGATTGGTTTATGTACTTCACATTATCATTAAAAAGTTTGATTTGTAATCATGTTTTTATTCATGTATGTATCTAAGGCGTAGTGGGGCTGAGCTGAGTTGACACAGACGATTAATTTGATTCAACTCATATTTGAATAAAAGAGACGATAAATTATCTTATGAAATATGAGACTCGGCTGAGTTAAGCCCAAATATGAGCTTGAGCTCGAACCAAGTTTTGTCATGTTTGAAATGTTTTGTAATGAAAATAAAATAAAACTTTATTATCAGATTAGGCTCAGGAGCTACTTGGGTTCAAAAATTGAACTCAAGCTGACTCAACTTAATTATCTAGCAGTTCAAACTTGATTGACATCAAAATAATTAAGCTGACCTCAAGTAGCTCATAGATAGATTGAGATCTTGATTAGTCACTGCCTATTTCCCTCCTCTCACAATTTTCCAATGCTCAGGTTCTTAAAAGAGTATGAAGTTTATAGAGATGCTATTCTTGGAAAATGGAAAGAGACTAACTCTGTGTGATGTGGCGAAGGTATGGATGGAGGAACTGGTTTAAGTATAATCTCTTATTTTTGTAGTGTTCTTGGGGTGGATTTTAGTGGCCTTTGCTTTACTATGCAACTGTTGGAAATCCATTACTCTAGGCCGTTTGTAGCTGATATTTCAGCTATGGGCATATCTGAGCGTGATCTTGGTGGAGAGGAGTCCAGAACCAAGAGGATCTGTCATGGACATCTTTAAAATCTATAGAATTTATTGCTGCAAAGCCATCATTAGCATTTGGAAGCAGATTTCCTGCTTCTCTGCTGTTGGAATGTCGCTGGGTGTGATAGATCATTTGTTACTTATTTGGCCAATATGAAGCTTTTTTCAATAATTTTATTTTTAATATGTCGCAGCCTTTGCTTGGTCTTTTCCATTGGGTGCCTGGACATGGTTTGTGGATGCGGAAACGTGATGCAGCTTTCCAGCATTGCACTGTATGTTTGCACATTAGTATTTCGTTTCGACTAAAGTTAAACTTTTGTGTCTTCCAGCCTGACCATTTGATTAACTTTAATGCGATCTTTGGACCATATAGACGATGAAGTCTTTCTTTGAGGAGATACTTGATGCAATTCCCGACTCTGGGTTCAACGCACCTATTGCGGAGGTTCCATCCGGTTCAGAAAACCCTTTCGCTAATATACAAGGTGTGCTGCCTCCTCCATACGAGGAAAGAGAACAAGAGGTGTTATATGCATAATCATTCTTTCCTTTGGGCAATTAGCTCTTTCAGATATTTTTTAGTTCCAAAGTCGATAGGAAAAGGAGAGAGATTTGCAAGTATTTTGGGAGGTGGTCTGTCTGCATTGTCATCCCCTGTCCCATTTCTGATTAAGTACTATAAAATCAAACAAGTATTCATGGTTATTTTGTCTGAATCACCTGGTTCATGAAATCTTCACGTTGTTTTTGTTGTTTTTGAAGTAATCATGGGGTTGATATGACAAGTAGTCTCATTTTTTCCCCACACTTGCCAAAAAGAGATGAACGTAGTAGCTGCAATCATGTTTAGCTGTTCAGATATTAAGAGGCTTGGTGAGGGCAACTGAATAACCAAGAACCGTCATCTCTTTTAATAAATTAGAAACTTCTTCACGTTATCGCGTGTTTCTGGTAAAATAAAATGATGGAGCTTAATTTAATGCGATTAAATATCAAGGCCAGTCAAGAAAGAGTTGGGTGTTTGCGCCGAGGCACTATTTAGATTATTTGTCAAGATAGGAAAGTTGAGAGATTTTACAAAAAAGGAGATTGGTAAGATGATCACGCATGTGTAGACTTATAGTTACATGGAGTTTTGCTCGGAGCTATTAAATGAATTATATGTGTAGGAGAGCATAGTGAGGCATTGCATTAGTACTAGTGAATTACAACGGGCTGGAAGTTGATGAGCCAAACGTTACTAAAGAGGCCCCTTTAAATCCTCTCTAGTGAGGATGCAGTTAGTATGGTAAGCTAGGTCCCCTTCATTTTGTAATTGGGTGTCGAACCCCAAAGAAATGTAATTAGGTAAAATTGTTGATTATTCTACTCTTGTAATATTTTGGTACTGATGTTATGTTTGCTCAATGGGAGGGTAAGAACATGCATATTTCTAAGCTATGTACAAGTTAAGCAGAGCTATTGATTGTGGTGTTCGGAATTAAATTTACTTATTGTTAGTAGAAAAATTACAATTGACAAGTCTCCCATACTTTTGGGTCAGAGTGATTGTGGCAGTGTTTATAAAAGTTTGCATAATTGCTAGCTCAAGATGGAGTTGCTATAAGAAACTCCTAAGTTAGAGGGTACTTGCATGGTAATTGACACGCACAGTAAGGCTTCACTTGTAGAGCCCGTGGAGATTGAAGTTGCTATGTTTGACAAGGCCCAAGTTTGATTTTTTGACAGCTATTCTTGTGTAGCAGTTAATGTTATTGGTTAAGTTGATGTCTTGATAAAGTCCCTAGTTACGGTGAAATTCAAGTGCTTAAACTTGAAAGATTTTTATGGCGGTTGAGACCATGAGGGGCTGTGGGAATATAATAGTTAATAACGTCAGTGAAGTGATTGTGACTTGACTCAAATATTGAGTCAAGATAATATATATCTCGAACTTGAGCCCATAGTCGAAACTTGGTCTAATAGTGCACAAAATGCAGCCTGCTGTGCGATCTTGGATGTGACATGCTAAAAGTTAGGGACTAATTTTCCTTAAAAAGACAAGGAATTTACTTTCCTCTATTTAGAAGAAGGCCACAAGGTTTCCTAGTCTAGTTGGAATATATATATATATATATATATATATTCAAGCTTGGGTTTTGGTCTTCATGCCGCTGGTACATGGTGGTGTACCTTGTGTATGCTACAGTTGGGTACTAAAAGTACAATTTATTTGTAAATTACTCCCTGAAGCAATCTAAGAGCCTTGACGCCGATTAAATCTCGTGAGTAAGATTTTGTGTTCTACTTTATAAGAATGAGTAGAAGCCGATTAAATCTCGTGGGTAAGATTTTGTGTTCTAATTTATAAGAATGAGTGAAATATTAATTGTGATGGCTAAATATCATGTGAGTTCTTGGGTAAAATTGGGGTTGTGAAATAAGGGATAAGAATAGCAAGAATATCATGACTTTCATTTGCGTTTATTTGAGTGCTAAAACATTTTTTTTCTCACTTAAATACCACGTCAAAGTAAAATCTATTGCTTGAGTGCAAATTTTGGCAAATCATCATTCATGGATTTTTTAAATATTTAAGCATCCAACATGGATTTTTTTAATTTTTTTTTTGTTTTATTCTCTTTTCTTTTAGGGTCACTAGTGACCCTTGCCGGCCACGAAACCCTCACCTAGGGCCTTGCGACCACACTGTGTGAGGGCCACCTTGCCCTTGATTGCGAAGGCCTTGGGCAAGATCGTCATGACCTCATTGATTGCTGGTGAGGTTGTGAATCACCATATCTAAGCGAGATGACTTTGCCCGTGGCTGCCCAAAGCTGGTGAGGGCCTTCTTGACCACACTGGGAGAGGGTTTTGTGGCTAGCAACCCTCGTGCAGCCCTAAAAAAAAAGGAAAAATAAACAATTCAAAAAATAATAATTAAAAAAATTGACACCGAACATTAAACGACTGCCACACAAAAATAGCCAATGGCACTAAAGTGATAGATTTTTTAAATTTGTGACATTTAACTTTTTGGCATCCAATAAGCGCCATGCTTATTCTTCCCCATGAAATAATAAGGGTGTTTGAATTGACTAGAGTGCAACTATAGTCTCCATTGCGCCGATTGATTTGTGGTGGAATACTATGCTACTCTCTGTACAAAGTAAGTCATATTGACCAGACAATATAAATTCATTGTCCAATTTAATTTTTTTTGATTTATTTTATTATTCGATCACGTGTTTTTGGCAATGCATTGTTCTTAGGGTTTTGTTTGTTTTGTGGAAAATGACCATATTTTCTAGTGTTTGGCTAAAATCTCAAAATGAAAAGGAAAATATTTTCGATCATTTGGAAAGGAAAACATCTTTTTCTTAAATAGACGTGTGCCATGCATACATTAATGACTTGAGTATGGTTAGCCTGAGAATTGGGCATGGCATCGAGCTCTCGAGCTTGACCTCTACGAATCGGGGCCTGGATCCATTGAGGCCTAGTGCCAAACTCCGTGCCCATGCCTCCCTACGCGTTAGCCTGGGTTAATCAAGCTAGCGAGTGGAAAACTATCGAGGTCCCTATCTTGACAGCATTATAGAACTTTTCCGGAGAAGGTTGTCAAATTTTGTCTATTCATACCCCATTCAATCCAGAGAAAGTTGGTTCGTGAGTAAACTGATTTGCTAAATGATGCTAAAATTCATTCCTACACATAAATTACTCATAAAAAATATAGACAAGTTGACTAATATACAAGAGATTCTCTCGGCTGCCTCAAGAGAAAGGTCGGCCATGAGAAACATGAAACAAGTAAAATTAAGTGTTACAAACGATAGAGAATAGAAGGGAGAAGAGAACACAACACATTTTCATTTTGCATGGATATATATAAGACATTCCTTCCTATTCATGTATTTGATGCATCGTCAAGCAAATAGACATTGCCCCCTAAAATTCCAAAAAAATAATTCCACTGGGTCGACTTGTTCCTCTTGGTTCGGGAGAAGCAGACTTTGGCATCTGCTCCAATTCTCTGCTTCAGCTTTTGCCCCTTTAACTCCTGCAGATCAAGAAAAACAATTCCATTGGGTCGGCTTGTTCCTCTTCTCCATTCCACGTGGAGATGCAAAGTGCCGGATAATACCTCGAAACTGCTGGAAACAAGTTCCAATCTGAGTTTTCAAAATATTTGATACTTTGATTCAAACAAAAGAATGGTCATTCAGCATCCATGTCAACACGTCCTTATGGAACAAGAGCATCTGGAGTTTAAGAGATTGCTATAAAAATACATGACTGCCGTCGATACTAGACTTGAAATTGAGATTACACAACAAGGTTGGTCATTATCGTTCCCTTTTGTTTTCACACTATTAAGTTGACGTGGGTCATTGGAACAAAATCGAAAGACAAATATAAGACTCAGGAAGAGGCTAAAAGATATCTATTGCCTTTCATTAGAGAAGCGGAAAGGCCATCTACTTGTTTGATTGATCCAAATGAGTAAGTTTTCATTTGAACTGAAAAATAGCGTCCAAGCTTTTCTCTTCTCGTCATCCCGAACTCCCCGAACACTTGGTGGCATTGATAAATAAATATATCGTAACTCACCTTTACTTTTCCAATGGGATGATATGGAGTGTCAGAAAAAGTATGACATGATTAGGACATCAAACATAAATTATTTACAAAATAGGAGTCATGCTAGCATCAAATAAAGAAAAAGAAAAGAAAAGGAAGGAAAGCAGAAATGATTTGAACATAGCAGCAATATCAATTTCACAGATAAGTTTAAAATTTGGAAATTAAAATTGCGTCAGTCGAATTATTGTAGAAGAAAAGTGTGATCAAATGGGCCTGCTTATCGATGATTTCATATGCCATCGGTGTATGGAAGATTTACTCAATCAAACCAAGCTATAAGATCTTCTGATTTTTATGCGACCGAGTGTAAGGTCAAGCAATGCGTAGTGATAAAGGAGTTAGAAACGACAGGACTCGAGCTCAGGTCAGTATGGAGCAGGAGTCGTCGGGCGAGAAACTCGAGGAATGTAAATTGAAGGCATGAAAACCAGAGCGGTTCGGCTGCTGTCAGTGATGTATACACTATAATTTCTATTCTTTATCACACTTTAGCCTTTATTCTTTATCTTTCACCTTTCCTCTCATTCAAGCATTGTTATCACACCTGTGACTGTCCAGCATCTCTCAGGAGATGATGTATCAGTTTGAAGTCTCGAGAGAGTCTTCTTTTGTCATCTGGTGCTCCTTGCTTTCGAGCTTTAACATTGTTTGTTTCCAATTTTAGCTTCAGCATCATTCACATTTCTCTCTTTTTTCATCCAGGTTCCATTCTTCCCGTATGAACAGGAACAAAAGTCAAGGCTGACCACAAAAGAGGTGCCTCACGAGTCACAACTGCTCTCCAGATATTGACAACTTATTATCTTAAAGCATCACACGATGGACAGAGTTAAGACTGTCCAGAACATCACCCAAGCTCAATGCATAGCTTCATTCCTTCACGACAAATGTGCAAATTAATCACATCAAAGCAAATCGGACACTAGTTCAGAACTTCAGATGGCAAGCAACCAGAATACCAAACCAAAGCAAAAATTCAATGCGATGTAAATCCAGTCCCTAACCTTCTGCACTAAACCTGATCAACAACAAAGTGAAATTTGAAAAAATCACAATGAACACTGTATTGGCGTTATGCCGAGCCTGGAATTGGAGGTGTCGAGGAACACCATTGGAAAAATCTAAGATCCATTAGTCTAAGCCATTTATGGCGGATGTTTCAGCTATGGGCATTGTAAAGGTCACGTACGTGAGCGTTACCTTGTCGAAAGTAGTCCAGCACCAAGAGGATCTGTCATGGATGAACTTAAAATCTAGCATATTGTATTTATTGGCACAAAGCCATCAGTAGCATTTGGAAGCAGATTCCCCGCTTCTCTGCTGTTGGAATGCTGCTGGTTGTGATAGATCATTTGTTTCTTATATGGCCAAGACAAAGCTTTTTCAACATTTGTATAGCTAACATGTTGCAGCCTTGGCTTTGTCTTTTCCATTGCGAGCCTGGAAATGGTTTGTGGAAGGCGAAAGCTGATGCAGCTTTCCATTTGTACATTAGTCTATTCGTTTCGATTATGTCGTTTCTTAAGTCTGACCATTCAATTAACCTTAACGCGGTCTTTCTAACTCAGACGTTGAGTCTTTCTAGTGAGGAGACACTTGATGCAATTCCCTGCTCTGTGTTGGACACACCCATTGCGGAGGTTCCGTCCGGTTCAGAAAACCCCCTCAACCAAAATACAAGATGTGCTGCCTCCTCCATACAAGGGAAGAGAACAGGAGGTGTTAGATGCAGAGTCATTCTTTTGTTTGTGCAATAGCTCTCCCAGACATCTTTCAGTTCGAAAGTGGATAGGCAAAAAGGTCATCTGTTGCAACTATTTTGGGAGGTGGTCTGTCTGCACTGTCATCCCAATGTCCCATTTGTGGTCAAGTACGGTATAGTCAAACTGTTAGTTTTTTAACCATCATCTCTTGTCACATCTCTTATCATGGTTAATAAGAGTGACAAAAAGAAGTATCATTGTAAAGAAGTCATTAGTAACTTCAAACTTCATCACGCTATTATGTATTTTCGATTGAATAAGCTGATGGAACTTAAATCAAATGCAATCAAATGATGAAGTCCATCGATATAATTTCCCTTCTTCTTCTTTTTTCGCACTCTGTAAACAATGCAGATCATTGGAATAGAATCAAAAGATAAATAGGGATCACAAGGAGAAGAAAAGAAAGATATTTATTGTCTTCCATTAGAGGAGTGGAAAGGCCATCTACTTGTATGTTTATTTCAATGTAATTTCCATTCAAACCAAACGTAGTTATCATTTTCATGAACATATGCTGGCATTGTTGTATGAACAATATATCCTCTATCACATTTATTTCCATATGGGATGATTTCCCTTGGAAGTATGACATGATTAGGACATCAAACATGAATTTTTACAAAAAGAGTTATGCAATAGTAAATAAATAAATAAATAACAGAGACGTCATAACTTTTTTTTTTTTTTTGGTCAAAGAGATGTCATAACTTATCACAACAGAAAACGTAGCAAGTGACGTTCATTAGATAAGATGCATTTTGTGGGAAAAATATTTTTTCTTTTTGCAAGGAAAAGAGCCCACACTTTGCCTGTAGAAAAAAGGTACAATAAAATCTATAAATTCAGAAATAGATGTGTCCTTCTTCTTTTTTAAGAAATTGGGTCTACTTAGGAAACATAGAATTAATTTTTTGTAATATAAGAGAGATTCCAGTTGACGAAATCAAGAAAAGTTCATACTTAAAAATGAAAAGTGCTAGCGTTTTGAGACAAGTAAGATCTTCCATTCACACCAATGGCGTATGAAGTCAACCACAGGCAAACCCACTCAACTCCACTATTTAACCCATTTTTCTAATCTAGGAAATTAATTAGAAATTCCTAAAAGAAAATTAGCGATTATTGTTAGGTCTTTCGCCAACATAATTGAATTTTTATATGTTTATCGCGGATTTTTTGTTAATTTGGAGAGATATGAACATTTTATTACGTTTTCATTAGTAATGTTGGAATTATTTGAATGTAATTGTCTTATCATTTCATAGATTTGATTAGCAATTGGACATTGAAATTGCTACATGTTGAATTTGTTTGAAAGGAAAGGGGACATTATTAATTTTACTAGCGTAAAAAAGAAAGAGGAGGTTCATGGAAGATTTTCCGGAGGATATTACGACTTCTTCTTCTTTTTCTGTGAAGTGTCCGATTTTCATATTTCCATCGTAATTTTTACGGAAATTAAAATTTTATAGCCGATATATCTTCCGATTTTCATACATATATATATTTATGGGGCCAATTAAGAATTCTGCGATCACAAGACGTCAATTGCACGCTCTTCTTCTCCTCCTCCTCCCCCCACCTTCCTCTTTCCTCAACGATTCCATCCAGATCATCGAAATCGCAACCGCCGCCGGGTGATTCCCATCGCTTCCCAGTCGAAGAATCGATCATGGGCTCGATCGCCGGAGAAGACTTCGATTGGAACACCGTCGCAACGAGCTGGACCGTCACTGCCGGCCGTGTCGCCGACTCCGTGGCCGTCGAATCGCCTCTTTCTCCGATCGATGACGGCGCGGCCGGCTCAGCTCCTAAAGTTCCTCTCCTTCTGCGCCCTCCGTCGCCCGATCGCAGCCCCTGCGAAATCACTAGTAAGCATTTCTGACTCCCTCGCTGCTTCCCGAGTGCTGGGTGGGTTCTATTGTGCTCGCGTAGTGAATTCATAGTTAGTCATGAACTATGAGTTGAGATGCAGTCGCCCTGTCGCGGGGTCTTTCCAAGTTCCGTCATTTATTGCGTTCGAATTCTTTTTGTCCTTGATTTGTTGAAGCATACGAGTCAGACCATCATCGATTAGTGGCTTAAGTAGCTTTCGAATGATTCATGTTAATGGGATGTAGTGGTTCGTGTGTGTGTGTGTGTGTCCTTTTGACCTCGAGTGCCCCCCATTTTTACTTGCTTAAGCCGCGAAGAGGAATTATTTCGGTGCCTTTGTTACGGTGATGAGTGACCAAAGAATTCTGTCTGCTGCAGTTAGTTTCGCTGAGAGACACGAGGTGCGCCAAGTCTATGTTCGGAGCACTGCTCGAGTTTATGAGATATACTACGCCCCCAAGCAGCAGACGGGCAATGAGTATCTCTGTACAGTTCGATGCGGCATTGTTGAAAGGGACCGAGTTCCTGACGGGGTTGTTCCTCCAGCAGCTAATCTTGCTTCTCGTGGGGACACTATGGATGAGCTTGCTGAAGAAAGATCCAAAAGTGAGATCAATTCGAATGCTGGTGAAGATGACTGGGTTCAAGTTAAGGCACCCAGTACTTCATTTGAAACTAACAGAGATGTCGCTACATCTTGAAGACCTCTGTCAAAATGGTAATAGATTCACTCTCGTGTATGTAGATGTAGCTTCCTCTCCTTTCCTTTCTTATTTTATCGTCTGATATTCTATAGTTGGTTCTGAGCTATGCGTGCTTTGTATTTGTTGAGACCTCATGGTGATTCGCGGTTGTTACTCTGTATGGTAGGCAGACTTATGTAGGATCTGAAGGTGTTTGGAGTGCTTATGAGATTGTAAATGGATCACAATTTGGAAATAGGATGCAGCTTTAAATTTGAAAAAGGAAATGAACAGAAAACAATGGAAGGAATATTGTCAGCATATCAAAGGAAGAGTCTGCTCAACTTGCTTAAATTAGATATCACTGTTGAAGACAATCACAATTTTATTTTTTACCTTTGCTCTTCTTTTATAATACTGGTTAAATTCTGTTCAGGATTTATACGAGGCAACAGCTGAGATTACCGATGCAGACCCCTGCACAGCTCTCACAATTCGTCTTCTCTCAGTTCAAAGTGGAGATTGCGTATATATAGACGAAATCTATGTGTTTGCAGAACCTGTTGACTCTAACTCTGAAGATGAGGACAGGCAATCGGGAACTACAGCTGGAACTTCACTTATGGCTATGCTTGTGCCTAGCGTCCTGCAGTTATCTAAAATGAGAACTGCTGGCCAAGTACAGGATAAAGATGCTTTTGATGTGAGGGACAACCAGAAGTGCCCACCAGCTGTTTCACAGACAACAGAACCCAATCTGAGTTCGAAAGTAACTGTGACAGGTGATGTTGCAAATAGAGATGGACATGTTACTGGCCTTTTTGATACTCAGCATATGGAGAGGGTTATTTCTGAGCCAGCTCAGGAAACTGTGCAAGAAACAGATACTAATAGAAAGCAGGATGTTTCTTATGGTCGTTTTGAGAATGTCCTAGAACAGCTTGTTTCCCGAGTTAGCAGAATAGAAAGTCTCTGCTTGAGATTCGAAGAAAATATGATTAAGCCAATTAACAGCATTGAAGTGAGGCTGCAACGGGTAGAGGAGCAACTTGAAGTGATTAACCACAAAGTGGTGAGTGCAGGACTGCAGACTTGCAAGAGATTTTCGGCCCCAGAATGTTCCTTTAGTGAGTCAAATATACCTTCCTTGTATGAAAGTAATCGTGGAGAATCTCATTCTGACAGGGGTTCTTCAGATATATTATCTGTTCCACCTGATGCCTGTGACACTGTGAGTACCTCCCAATTGCTTCCAAGTTTTACCATGTCGGCTCCAGACTTTCCACATGGGGAGGATGATGAGGAAAGCCATGTATTACAGCAAGTTGCTGACTCTCCAAAGGAAAAACCTAGACCTGCATTGTCGATAGATGATGCTTTAGCATCTGCCCTTGCTGGGTTTGCGTCTTCTGTCACGATTTGCCCTCCAAATTATATGCAGTTGCTAGCTGTCAAGGCTCCTGAGTTCTCAAATGAAGATGAGGAAAATTTTGGTGAGAGAACTTCACCCGAAATACCATATGATGGAACACAAAATTCTGTCTGCTTGACTGATGGGATGAAGTGTGCAATGGGTTCAATTTCTTCTGAGGTACCTTCCGGTGATGGTGAGAGCAATACTGATAGAATTATTACTAGAAATGACGGTCCTCTGAGAAAATTGGTGAGGAAAGTGATTATCAGTTGCCTTGTGATAAAGAAAAATGTTATGTACATGGTACAGGTGATGAACATGAGGGGGAGGAGATAAATGAACCTGAAGAAGCCAGTACCAAAGTGAGACGTGTCCTAGCTGGTGAAGATACTGATGTTAAAGATGAGATGCCACAGGTACAGATTGATGGTAGCCCTCATCTTGTGAAGGAAGTGGAGTCTGTTGATTGCACCAGAGCTTTTGAAGTTGCAAATGGAAAGTCTGAGGGGGGCATTCTGCATGATTTTCTCACATTTTCACAGGCTGCTTGTGCGTTGGACTTCAAGGCCCCAATTTTGGATGTGAAATTCATAGCTCAAGAAAAATCTGATTCACAGCATGTCCTTAAAGCTCTATGGGATGAAATGCCGGAATCAAATGTTAGCCTTCCCTGTGATGACAAGAGCTGTGATTCATCAGGCGAGCAAGATGACCTGATTGTAGTGGACAATGCAGAGTTGCTGGGCCATACAACAGGCTGTTGTTTCACGGTTGATTTTGACTATTGTGATTTGCTAGAGACTCCTCTCAACAAGGATGCTGAGAAACTGCAGAATAATTCGGCAGGCAGCCACGACTTGCCAGATGATGACAGCCTTATTTGAGAATAACGATGCTTTTATCAGCTTAATGTTGATATATTGATGTACATACAGGCCTTCCAGGATACATATCTTGCTGTACTTACCCATCTTCTCATTACGTTTCTCTTGGTAAACTGACTTTCAATTGCTAATTCTGTAGATATGTATTTACAGTAACTTCGACTGCGTTAGCTATTATATTTCAACTGCATGGAAAGGATCTTGTTTGTTAGCTCTGCTGTTTATGCAAATTAGCTTCGGGTAATGGGAGAAAAAAATTGGAGGGGCATGTCATAGGATAATCCTGGAGACTAGTCGGGATGTAGAGGAGGTGTAGCAGACTAGGATAATCTTATAACATGACCATAAAATCATGTGGAGCAAATCCAGGAAATTACGTGGAATCAACTGTGTTCAATAGCTCCGATTGACAGATAATAAGAACTTCACGAGGGTTGATTCTTACTTAAATGGCAGAGAGACCATTGGAGTATTTAAGCAGCGCAAGACCAATTAGGCAAAGCCTGAATTCCTCGACAGAATTCCTAAGAAGCGAGCAACCTAACAACCTAACCTGTCTGTTGATTGGAGACGACCCATGTGAAAAATTCATGTTCAAAATGACGGGGGCTCCACTGGAAGCTCAACGATACGCTCAAAAGAATGGATTATACTTGTACGTCGTCGTGGTTAGTATATATCAACTGTTTACAAGCGGCTTTAATTTGCCTTGTCCAATGTCTACCTCTTGAATTTGTCGAGCTCTTGTTATTGGACAAAAAACTGCCATACAGGGTGTTAAGTCATGTATGAAGATGTCCTCTACGTTGAAAATGACAGTTTTCTCCAAGAGGCCATGTGTTCTCATGGGAATGAACCTTGAAATTGAAAACCATGCCTCAACTGAGAAAACTACGGGAAATCCTGCCGGTGCTGTTAATGTGTCATTGTCTGGGAGTAGTAGGCTTTTGTTGGTGAATCGATTCGTGCTCTAATTATATGGGAAGTGCTCCTCTTCCTTCGGGGTAAGTGTCCTACTCTATCCACTTTTCATCCCCACTTCACCTAAAGAGCTTCATATTTTGGAGGAAATTCCCAAGAAAAGTTGCATGAAAAAGGTTTTTATTTAAAGTAAAGTTCGAGGTTACTCTTCCATTCTAGTTGATAAAACGCGCATTTACAGGGCCAAATTTTGTAAAGGTCGACAAAAGATAGCAGTCCCTTCCCTTTGCCCTTAGTCACAGGCTGGGGAGACTCTTCCAATTTGGGTGAGTTTAACATTTGAGCAAGTAGCTTCAGTGCTCTTAACTGAAGATCCGCTTTGGAGGCTGACGTCTTGCAAGGAAATCCCTTGACATGGATGGCTCCTGCTGCAGTCGAATGTTATGGCCTCTTCTGAAGCGCTGGTTCCTCTGATATTCGTGTAAGCCACGTTTGTCACTTGAACTGCTGCGGCCTAACATTCCACCAGATAGCAATCAAGCGATGAGTCATTCATGTAATGAGTACCAGCTGATCATGACTAGTCGAATGAGCTAGAAGAAGATAGGTGCACAGATGTTCTATTACCTGCTGTGGACATTGTTTCTTTTGATCACAATAGTTCTGATCTATGATTATGGGATTGTCCACGTTGTTCATTACAATGTTCTGGAATTTGATGTTTCTCGCGTACCCTGATCCTCCCTGGATGAAGATGGGTCAAGATTGAGATTATGCCCCTCATAAACTTTCTAAACCCTTGGAAGTCAGGATGGATATGCTAAAGTCACCATGCAACCAACGGAGTTGATATATTTGTTCTAAGCGCAAGTCAAGAGTTTGGTTAACAAAGACTTGTTAGCTCACACCTAGTCAAAAAGCAATTCCGTTAATGCCAAATTTACCTCGACTCGCAAACAAATTATCGCTTCCTCGTCTTCCCACTTACCATTTTGCAATTAAGAGGAGAATTGAAATAAATCCTAGAAGTGTTTTAATCTTCTATGACACCTTCTGATAGTTCAAAACCTAAATAGCTAGAGGAAAGCACGCAAGGAAAAAGCGCTCAATCGAGCATGTCAATATCCTGGCCAAAAATGATGATCTTATCTCACCTGCCAAGTCTTTATTCTCACACCATTCTTGGTTCCTGAAAGTGTTGCTTTATTTATTTGGACATCCGAAACATAGTCAGCTGAGTCACCGGCTCCCAAGCTTCCAATGCTGTATATAAATAGATAAGATTTGAGCTTTGAGTACATCAAAGTAGGAGGAGCAGTTAAGAGGTGTAGAATATATATTTTGTGTATGTTAGTTAGAAGGACGGTAATAGGAAACCTGATGCCATGGCCTGGTCCACAGGTTATACCCGTAGCTTGAACAAATCTCGACCCACTTACTATAGAAATGCAATCATCACCTGAAACAAGAACATTAGGAATATAATTATCACCTAATGTTTAGTTTACCCAGACGCGATGATTTGTGGAAGTGAGGATATGCTTGCATTTTGTTAGTACAGAAATATTGGAGCCAGAGACAGAAATTGTGCATGCCGAATTGGCGTCCATTTGTTATACCTGTCCCAATGACACAATGATCAATGGTGATACTTTGAGTCTCTGAGACATGAATTCCATCAGTATTTGGGCTATCCTCAGGAGCAGTTATCTGGAGGTTCTCTGCTCTCACGTTCTCACACTTCTTGAATACAAGATGCATTTGTTGTGCATTTTTAATGGATAAGGCAGACACCGCCAGATTGTTGCATTCTTGGAATGTCAACGCCTGCAAAGATAGTTCTTCTTAGGAAATCCGGAGGATATAAAACTTCTTCTCCATTCGAATTTAGACTGAAAAATGTCTTTGATCATAGGCAGATCGAAGAACTTACCGTTGGTGCATCCTTGCAAGGCTGCATCACAACATTCAAGGAAGAAGAGGAATTGATCGTGTTAGTGCATAGTGAATTTTAGGTCAATATCCAAATGTAGTGAAAAGGATGCAGCTACAATGACTCACTTGACTTGGGTCTGTTTTGCAGGATTTTTTCCACCATGTTTCTCCATTGCCGTTTATGTAGCCACCGCCTTCTACTCTCAAGTTTTCCAGGTTTTCGAACTTCAGCCATTGGCTTGGATCCTTTTTGTAGGCTGATTGGTCAGTAGAAGCCTCGATTGTTCCATAGATCTGAAACATGTAAATAGGAACAAAGAAAAAGGTGTTCGCTCAAGACAAGAGAAGTAAGCATATCCCTTGGATGCATATCCATCAATCGATACCATAACAATTTGAAGACATTGAGTTCATCACATTTTCTGGTGAATACAACTCCCTGTATTTTTTTTTTCCTTGTCATTCATTAATCTATACCTGCACCTATGGCACATCGAGACGCACTTCACATGAAACTCACCTTTACTGTGAGGTCAGATTTGCAAGGACCTGAGAATGTGATAGGCGAAAGACGATAGGTTTTTCTCTGAGGGACTACTAGAACAGCCCTTTGAGCAGAACAAGCAGCATCCCAGGCTTTCATGAATGCCTACATGCATAACCAAACCACTTGACTGTTACTTTCCCAAGAAGAGCTTCAACATGAATCAGACAGATAGAAGAAGAGGAAAAGAGAGAAAAAAAAACTACATATTCAATAAGACTTTATTAAGATGAGGGGGTTATTTGTGCATTTATATACCTCAGTATCATCACTTCCATCTCCTCTAGCACCATAGTCATTTACGTTCACCATCTTAAGTGAAGTTGATGAAGAGGCAGCTCGACTCCGCTTTAGCATGAGCTGCCTCCAGAAGTCAGAGTCATAATAGGAGGTTTGACCCCTGCTGGCGGTCCTAAATGAGGAGGGGCGGGCCATTGGGTTGTATGCATGGTAAGGATGATCCGTATGGAACAGGCCATTTCGGTGGCTGCCGAAGCAGAACGATGAGGAGGTGATTAAGATGATGGAGATGCAAAATTGGAGCTTCTGCAAGTACATTTTGCCTCTGAGTCACTAGAGTCTAAGGCAAGGCTAGAGAAAGTGGCTAGTATGTGGATAATGGTATGGATTATGGAGCGAATGTGATTGTGCAAGTAAGAACAAAATCATGCAACATATATATAGAGAGAAATGGAGCTGATGTGCTTGTCAGGAGGGAGAGAGATATAATTGGAGAACGTAGTTATCAAGCTAATGAGACAGATGGGGGATGGACTGGAAGTGTGACTCGGAAGAAACAAGAAGCGGAAATGAGCAGGTGGAGCTGACTTTAGGGGTTCCAGCAGTTGAAGAAAATTGTAAGCAATTTTGGTTAGTTACATTTGCTGGTTAACCAAGACGCACAAATTTCATGGTTCTGACGTATCATGTAGGCCCTCCTCCTTGGTCATACGACGTACATAATGGGATACCACCCGAATCAAACGCAAAGTGCGCACAACATAGAATATGAGGATAGAGTCGCCTAAGAGCTTTTGTGGGTATAGCTACTTGCTTCTGAAAAGTACCATGGGATTCCAATTTCGTATGCCGCATTTTTAGGTCTTTCTGCATACGCGTACATATTTAGTTTAGGTGCATTACCTATTTTCCGATTTGTCCAAGGGAGTACAAAACTTAGTTCAGAGGCCAGTGTGTTAGGTATCATTTGGTAAACATTTTTTTCGTTCCTTGGGATTAATAATTATAGTAATGGGCATTCGGTGCATAACCACCTATAGTCTGCGGCTGTGGAAATTTGAGCTGTTGACATATGGGGCTCAATCCGGTTTGACGTTTGTGGGTTAATCAAGCTTAAATCTAGGCGCATGACAAGATGAACACCCCATGTTTTCGTCATAGTTGCAGAGTTTTTTTGACCCAACATTCTACAGTGTTTCTAGTCCACTGTGACTATGAGCCCAAAGTTAGAAACACTCGAAAAAGCATGGCCAATCAACGCCGCTTCATGTAGTCCAATGCACCCAAGTCGATGAATCACATGAGTTTCAATCGGGACGCATCGAAATTTAAAGTTGCAAAGTGTTGAAGTCGCGATGTGTCGTGTTCACGCGAATTCATAGTTTTTCCCTTCTTTCATGCCGATAGTTCTGTGAACGATGGTCGCCGATGAGTTTGAAATTCTCCGCTTCTCTTTTCTTTCTTTTCAGATGAGCTCCGTAATTTCGTTCCCATCCCTAGCGGGGAACAGTAAAAGAAAGATGATGCGTAACTTCCGTGATTAGCTCCTGATGGGTGCGGCAACCGTTTATACCCGAAAGATCAAAAAGCATCATGGACTAGGGGGAAGAAAATGTACAGCTTCAAAAGTCAAAAGGCGGTTTGGCTGACCATCCTCGAAGACGTGCCGAGAAATGCAGACGGATGAACGGACATCATTAGTGTGGGGGCAAGAAGAAAGAAACACGGGGTGCCCAAAGGAGAATATATCAGGGAAGTTGGCGACTTCAGCGACGGGGCGTGGGTAAATCACGATCCATTCCAGTCCGGGAAATGAGCGGGGGAAGCGAAGAAATGCATCTGCGGACATCATGACGAGGGTTTGGCGTGTCTGCAATGAGTTGAAATCTTTGAAGAGGAGGGAGAGAGAGGAATGGGAGTTTTGAGTCGTTTTCTAGGCGACTGACTTGGGTTCGTTCGTTAAACGTTAACGCTGCTGCTTTCTCGTTTCTTTTAGGGAAATCTTCGGTGGGATGACGTTTGCATGTGGATCATTCTGCACACTTCGGGATTTCATCTCCTACACGTCGGGTCGGGAGTTTTAACCTTGGCCTGCCTTGACCCAACGTAAACCGTGATGTCACTCTGCTGTCATGCGCAGCCCAAGAAGGATCCACGACATTGAATCTTGCGTAAATGAGAAAAGAGACGGATTCACGGCTTCGCTTGACTTTCGCAATGCGTGTAATTAGTTCTACTCATCAAGTACACGGTTATACGAAGTTAAACTTGGTTGTCCGTACAATGTGTGTGTAGCTAAAGAAACCTAAGTCAATATGATATAATTTATGTTGTGTTCTTATAAGTGATTGCAGGGATAATTGTCCAAAAATTACTAAACTTATTTTACAGAAACTAATTCAGTCATAAACTTTTCAATTGTACCGCTTTTGTTCAAACTTTTTGACGATTTATCAATTCAATCATGAACATTTCAATTGTCTTAATTGAGTTCTAATTTTTTTAAATATTTGTCAATTAGTCCTAAACTAATGATTTGGATAATTGGTCGGAAAAACTACATTGGTAAATCGTTAAAATGTTTATGACTAAATTGGCAAATCATCTTGAGGTTTAGAACTAAAATTGCACAATTAAAAAGTTTATGACTCAATTAACAAATCATCAAATGGTTTAAGATTAAATCAGTACACTTGAAAGATTTAGAACTGAATTAATCTCTTTACAATAGGTTTAGGACTTTTTGAACAATTTTTCCAATGGTTGCATGTTGTCTCCCGACTCTATATTTTGGAGCAAAAGAAAATTGGTTCTCGGTAGGACGCGTTGGAATGCTCTGCAATAGACACTCTGCTTTCAATGCATGGCTTTGCGAGGCCTTTTTTCCATCATGTTTGCAGAGCTAGGAGTGATAGAATATTCAAGTCCTGACAATGTTTCCAGTTTCTAAACACTGATTGTGATGTGAGCACCGAGCAAAGGTGAACAAAAGTTAGATTAGAAAGTTGCAATATCCAAATTCGGGGGAGGAGTGGGGAGGGCGGCAAAGATAGGGAAATTACATGTGAAAATTTCATAGAACATGGTATAACTATGCGAAAACTTTCACCATGTACTAAACGGAGCGTCATGTTCACGACCGGCCTCCTTTGGACTATCATCTGATATGATTTGTGAGGTGTAATATTGTCGCAAGGAAATAATTTTAGAGAGACGACAGGGGCATCTTTGTGGGAACCAGAGCATTCCTTGTTGATCTTCTAAGAGTAAATGATATAAATGGTCTATAATAATTCAATGTATGTTGTGATCTCTAAACTTTAATTCAATTTAAAGGAGGTCATTTCTAAACTTTCAAGTTCAATATGGTCCTTAAATTTTTTGTATATGTTCAATTCAGTTCTTAAAAGTTCAAGAACCACATACAAATTTAAAGTTTATAGAATACATTACACATTAACCTAAAGTTCAATGACTATTTATATCATTATCTTATCTTATAAAGATGAGGTTTTGTTAGGGGTATACAAAAGAATCGAGAATCTAATTGACCGCCCAAAATCGAACCAAACCAGCCTAGAAATGGTAGTATTTTATTTCAATTTACTGGAATTGATAAGTACTGATCTAGCTCCTAATTCTAAGCATGGAATTGCCCATCCTGATTGAACCAACATATATATTAAAAAAATTGCACCCTCAACTATAACTTCTTAGAAGACTCTACAGGAACTTGTGTTAATTGAAATACAAAGCTTTCTCTAGTATAACCTTCAAGATTTATGGATTGATAGTATCAAAAGTGTATCAATTGTCAACTAAAATACATAAGTACTCATCATTTGAACAATTAACTCGCTGCTCATGTGTCTATCGAGCAAGTATAACTTCATTTCTTAGTTCGTCTAGACTTCACTTGAAGGACAAAGGAAATCATTTTGTTAGCATAAGTTGTTTAGGCCTTCTTGAGGTTCGCAATTGATTTGATTTGCACATACCATTGAAGGGCATTATGGCATTAAATTTCTAAGTATAGCCATCAACAAGTAAGGTTGTTTTTCCTTGATCAATCAAAAAACTTAACAAGTGATTTCCACTAGTCTTAGATACAAATTGATATATATATTTATATATTTGGCAAAGAAATACCCACATAGAAATTAAATTTGCCATGGTATTAATTAACAAATACAATTTTGTAGGTATTGAGAAGTAGTTCCATTGACCCATCCGAGAACTAGATCAAATCGGCAATTTGGTTTTGGATGGATCCATGGAACTAACGGACAGTTCCAATTTTGTGGGAACTGCTTACCCAAATCATGCTCACCCCTATATTTGGTATTCATAACAAGTCCACCTGCAAACAGTTTACCTTCCTTACCTTCCTCAAGATATTGCCGTTCATTTGAACAATAGGATCAATACAATTCAAGGGGAAGACTATCTCCCGGGTTAAAGACTTCGGCTTTGCTTATTAGGGGACGAGAACCGTCACGGTATAACAAGTGAGGACGGACGGGTCTACTACAGGTCCCTGTCCTACAAACTTGAGAAGAGGTGCATCTGGTTATGTTATAAGGTGATGACCAACATACAGGATGAGGCATCCTGAGCACAGACACTGCATAGACGTATGCATCTACTTTTGTGTGAATTCTGTAATGGCGTGTGCTCCATCAGACCCACGCATGCTCTAATCTAACAGCCAACGGTAGCCTGACGACCCTTCTCTCAAGACTCGCCCAAATTCGCTACTGGCAAAACCCCGGTAAACTGCAATGTCACATCGTAAATTCAAACGAAGCCAAGCCTAACCCAGTCGCGTACATTTGAGGGTAAGATCGAATAGGAGTAGACCCATTTGGGTTTCTGATTATGGTTATGGGATGGGGACCAACTAGGAAGAAGGGAAATCCCTCAGAGAGAGCCTGGTATCTACCTGCCAATGGCGTGAATGTGAAATGGAGGATGGCAACTTCGAACTCTCACAAGAGGGAGCACCCATGAACCGCCATTTCAATTCTGCACGCGCATCCTTCGGATTGCTAAATACTTCATCATCGGGATTCCTTCAGACCACCACCACCACAACTACGGCAAGAGCAATGAGAAGAAGAGAGTCTAAAGTAGTAGCAGGGTTTTTCCCATTCAATGGACCCAAGGCGAACGACGAGCGCTTGCACGTTGGTCATTTTGGACAGGGGCGTCTTTACTGGAACTGGGGCATTCCTTGTTGATCTTGTAAGGGTAAATGACATAAATTTTAGCTCATTGTGCATTGTCGCCCATAAACTTTAACTTGATGTATAACGTCATCCCTAAATTTTTAATTTGTTCAATATGGTTTCTAGACTTTTAGTACATGTTCAATTAAGTTCCTAAAAGTTCAAGAACCACATAAAAATTCAAAGTTCATGGAACACATTACATATTAAACAAAAGTTCAGTGGCTATTTATATCATTATCTCATCTTATAAAGATGAGGGTTTTATTAGGGGTGTGCAAAGGAACGAAAAATAGTCCTAATCGCCTGAAATCGAACTAGACTGGCTTAGAATCAATGGTTCACATAGGGATCGGTTCAGTTCTTGGTTTCAATTTACAAGAACCAATAAGTACTAGTCCAGTTTCTAATTCTAGGCATGGAATTGCCCATTTGGACCGAATCGAGATATATATATTAAAAAATTTCCACCCTCAACTATAACTTCATAAAAGATCGGCAACAACTCGTGTTAATAGAAATACAAAGGCCTTTTCTAGTATAACCTTTTAGATTTATGGAGTGATCACACCGAAAGAGTATCAAATGTCAATTGATATACACAAATACTTGACATTTGAACAATTAACTTGCTGTTTATGTGCCTATCGAGTGAGTAGAGCTTCATTTCTTAATTCATCTAGACTTCACTTAAAGGACAAAGGAAATTATTTTGTGAGCATACGTCGTTTAGGCCTACGTGAGATTTGTAATTGATGTTATTTGCATATACCAATTGAAGGGCATTATGGCTTTAAGATTTCTAAGGTATAGACATCAACAGGTAAGGCTATTTTTCCTTGATCAATCAAAAGGTTAAACAAATTGATTTACACCAATCTTACATACAAATCGATATATATCTTGCAAAGAAATTAGATTTGCCATGGCATCGATGAATATAATTTTGTAGTGATTGGGGACAGTTTCATGGACCCACCCTTGAACTAAACCAAACTGGCATTTGGTTTCAAATGGATTTATGGAACTAACGGGCAGCTCCTGATTTTATGGGAATCGCCTACTCGGATCATAATTGGGAACCACTCACTCGGATCATGCTCATCCCTATGTTTTGTATTTGGGATAAGTCCACCCGCAAACAACTTACCTTCCTCAAGATATTGCTGGTTCATTTAAACCATAGGATCGATATAATTCAATGGGAAGACGGCCCGTTTGGTTGGGCATTTTGAAGGGGCTTTGGGCCCCTAAAGGTCTTTGGCTAAATGTAAATCCATTTGGTTCGATTTTTTTTTAGAACTTTGGCAAGGTGAAATTGCATCTCCAAATGATTCTAAAGGCCTTTAGCCTAATGCAGGTCCGGAATTACTTTGAAAAGTTGCACCTTCGAAATGCAAGTTAGTTACCATTCACGCGTATGGTTTATCTTCATCGAAAAAGTGAACAGAGATTGACGACCACCGGCCAAAGAGTCCACAATTGCTCGAGGGGTTGCCCAAGGGGGGTGACCACTGCCTGAGGTTGCCGAACCTCAAGCGACACTTGGACTACATGACCCAGGTGACCGTTGGGCAGACGGTTGCTTGGTCGCTTGGGTAGCATAAACCTAAGCGACCATTGCCTGAGGTCAAGCGAACGATCGCCTAGGTTGCAGGACCCAAGCGACGCTGTCCAATGGCCAGATTTGGCCATCAGAGATTGGCCGGCGACCAACCACTGGTGACTAAATAAATACAAAAAAAATTTAGTAAAAATCCTTTGCAAAATGTAGTTTTTAATAAACATCATTTAAGCTAAAGTCATTTCGCACTGCAATTTAAAATTACAATTTACCAAATATTATTTGCATTTCGCAAAATTCCTTTAGTCCAAAAATATTTACATTTTCACAAATATATTTACCCAAAGCCGAACTAAATAGGCCCAACATATCTCATTGATGAAAGACTTCACCTTTGCCTGTTAGGGGAAGAAAACGTTCACGATATAACAACCGAGGACAGACAGGTCTACTACAGGTCTCTGTACTACATACTTGAGAAAAGGTGCATCTGGTTATGTTATAAGGTCATTACCAACATACAGAATAAGGCATCCTGAGCACAGACAATGCATAGACGTATGCATCTACTTTTGTGTGAATTCTGCAATGGCATATGCTCCATCAGAATCACCACCCACACGCATGCTCTCATCTAACAGCCGACCGTAGCCTGACGACCCTTCTCTCAAGACTCGCCCAAATTCGCTACCGGCAAAAACCCCAAGAAAACTGCAATGGCACATCGTAAACTCAAACGAAGCGAAGCCTAACCCAGTCGCATACATTCCAGGGTAAGATCGAATGGGACTAGACCCAGTTGGGTTTCTGATTATGGTGATGGGATGGGGACCAACCAAAGAAGAAGGGAATCCCTCAGAGAGAGAGCCTGGTATCCACCTGGCAATGGCGTGAATGTGAAATGGAGGATGGTAACCTCGACCTCTTACAAGAGGGAGCACCCATGAACCGCCATTTCAATTCTCTTCACGCGCATCCTTCAGATTACTAAATACTTCATCATCGGGATTCCTTCAGAGTTCAGACCACCACCACCACCACCACCACCACCACCACCACCACTACTACATGAGCAATGAATATTGAATGGAGAGCGTCCAACAGAGGGATGAGTCCCCAAGTCTGGTCACAGCTCAGACGGAGAGACGCAGGACGTCGGGAGGAAGAAGAAGAGATCCTAAAGTAGTAGTAGCAGTAGGGTTTTTCCCCATTCAATGGGCCCAAGGCGAACAACGAGCGAAGCGATCGCTATATATCAATCCGATTCACGTTTTATTCGGGCCTGGCTTTACTGATTGGGCCGACACTCGAAGGGGGGGGGAGAAAAGGTCCGAAGCCCCCCATGGGCCACGGCCCACAGACGAACTACTTCCGAGAAGACAAGACAAAAAAATCGTTTGCTCTTTACTTTAGCAACCTCGCTCGCAGGAGGAGTATAATCGACGGTTGGTATGTCTGATTTCCGACAGTTCGCTCTCTCACTCACTCGCTCGACTGACTGCTGATGCTGGGGAGTGTCGGTGGAGTTTGAGGTTGCGCTGTCGCTTTCCTTTCCCTTTACGTCGTCGTCATTCGCACTATCATCCATTCTTTCTTCGTTGATCTCGAAGCGGACGCTTCATACCATATCCAGCTATCGAGTGGCTCGGAATGGGAGGCGGAGACATCGACCCCGCGCTCTGATCGCCATCGTCGCCGTCCCTCCCTCGCTCCCTTCCTCTCTCTTCGTTTCGATCCCCCGGCCAGACAACTGCGCACGGCTGCGTCTGCGGGGAGTTTCCAGTTTCGGATCGATCTCGGATTTCCAGGTGGGATTCGCATCCTCTGTTCCTCCTCTGCCCTCAATTTTCGTTAACTCTTGAATTTAGCGTCGATCGACGGGTGGAAAGTTTTACTCGTGTTTGCTTTCGCACTTTATGCGGTGGTTGTGACTAGAGAGTTTGCTTGCTGGAGGAGACGTGCTTATTCCGTGAACTGTGTTCTCACTGGTTTCTAGTCTTTGGAGCAGGCTTTTTGCAGAAATATAGAAGCTGCCTTTGAAGTGGAGGGACTCGGATAAAGCAGATTCCGATTGCCTTTTAGCACGTTCGAAGGTGCATGTAAGCCTCCACGTATGCGCACATCTTGTTGACACTGAGTCAGTCTTGTCTTCTTCTCTTGACGTCTCGTCTCGGCAAAGAGGTGCTCCGGCGATGGAATCTGAAGCTGAAACTGGGGTGAGAATTCCTTCCCATTTAACTATTTGTTTTTGGTAATGACCATCAGTAGCTGCAGAAATTTATTTATCTCGCAGAGTGTCAAGCTGCGTCATTAGTTGCTCCAGATCCAGAAATTTTAAGGGGATACTTGCCGAATTGCATGTTTCATTTAATCTGACTACTTGAGTCAAATTTGGGGCCTCCCCTGTTTGCTTCTGTATACTATGCTACTTAGATCTGTAAAATGGCAACAGCGTTACTATTTGAGTTGGTGATCATGCTGTGGTTGCAGATATTATGGTTGGAGGTTTGCCACAAAATAGATTGACTCATTGGTGTGAATTCCGTTGCTTTTGCACAGGGAAAGCCCTTGAAAAATATGGGGGGCCAAGTCTGCCAGATATGTAGTGATAATGTTGGCAAAACTCTTAGTGGGGAACCCTTCATTGCTTGTGATGTCTGTGCATTTCCTGTCTGTCGGCCCTGCTACGAATATGAGAGGAAGGATGGAAATCAGTCGTGCCTTCAATGCAAGACCAGATACAAGAGGCACAAAGGTATATAGAAGTAAAGTAACCTCAGTGCTACTTTTAAAGTTGACTGCTCTTCCACTTTTCCAATATTGTTGCAATGTGCTTTCATTTACGTTTAGATTGGTATCTGAAGCTTCCATGTTTGGAAGTCTCCCTATAATTTATAACAGCCTTTATGTGTGTCTTAAAGTCAGACCCCGGAGCTTTAAGGAGGAATGTCCATGTGTGTCATTTCCCCGATGTTTATTTTAATCCCTAGTTCCAAATGCCAACCCAAACAGCTCCGGGGTTTCAATTTCTCAATTCTACTTCTCATGAAATACCCTTAGTTCTGCATATCTTATTGCACTCTTCTTGCTTGCAGGAAGTCCTGCCATTCTTGGTGACCATGAAGAGGATGGAGATGCTGGCGATGACTACAATTACTCTTCTGAAGATAAAACTCAAAAGGAGAAAATTGCAGAACGCATGTTGAGCTGGCATATGACGTATGGACGAGGGGAAAATGTTGCTCCGGCCAACTATGATGGAGAGGTTTCTCATAACCATATTCCTTTGCTTACTAGTAGACAAGAGGTACTCTAAAGAACTTTTCGAAGCTAGTCTTCTCTACTGGTTGACTGTGTCGCTGAACTTGCAGACGTGCCATTCTAAAATTCTCAGGTTTCTGGAGAGTTATCTGCTGCTTCACCAGAACGACTTTCTATGGCATCTCCTGGAGTTGGTCGAGTGAATCGTGTTCGTCCACTTTCTTATGCATCTGATGTTACTCAATCACGTATGTCTGTCTGTCTCTCTTTCTCTCTCTCTCTTTGGGCCACGTGCGTGGTGCCCCATTTAAAGTTGAATTTAAGCTTCTAACTGATTATGGCTATTATCTGGGTTGGGCATGCCATCATGGGTATTAATAAAGATTTCTTGTCTTTACAGCTAACATAAGAGTTGTGGATCCAGCAAGGGAATTTGGTTCACCTGGAATTGGCAATGTTGCTTGGAAGGAGAGAGTAGATGGCTGGAAGCTGAAACAGGAGAAAAATGTTGGACCAATGAGCACTGGCCAGGCAACCTCTGAGCGGGGAGCTGGAGATATTGATGCTACCACTGATGTGCTTGTTGATGACTCTTTATTGTGAGTTATCACTTTATATGTTCCCGAGCTCCTGTTATTCTTCCTTTTCTTTTCCTGGGGATAAACTCTGCTCAAAGTAATTGATTATCTCCCTGTGGCAGTGAATTACATTGATTTTCCCAATATTTGTTTTTCTTATTGGTCAAAACATAACTTTGTAACAGAATAGGAGAGTCATCAGGTAGCTATTGCTATAAAGTTGCTATTTCTTCATTCTTCTATTCTTTTCTCCATGCAGGAATGATGAAGCTAGGCAGCCTCTTTCAAGGAAGGTCTCTATCCCATCCTCCAGAATAAACCCATACAGGATGGTCATTATGCTGCGGCTGGTTATTCTCTGCATTTTCTTGCACTACCGTATAACAAATCCTGTGCCTAATGCGTATGCACTTTGGTTAATATCTGTGATATGCGAGATATGGTTTGCAATATCATGGATATTTGATCAGTTCCCCAAATGGTTTCCTGTAAATCGTGAGACATATCTTGACAGGCTTGCCCTCAGGTAGGTCAACTTGTCAGTCATAAGTCGATTATGTCTGGTTAGATCTGTGAGACAAATATCACTTTTCTTTTTCAGTAATTGCAATGTTCATAACAGTGATTGTGTGCTCATCTGGAACAGATATGACAGAGAAGGAGAACCATCACAATTGGCAGCTGTTGACATCTTTGTCAGTACGGTTGACCCGCTGAAAGAACCTCCTCTTGTTACAGCCAACACCGTGCTATCCATTCTTGCAGTTGACTATCCAGTTGACAAGGTCTCTTGCTATGTATCTGATGATGGAGCTGCCATGTTGACATTTGAAGCACTTTCTGAAACTGCAGAGTTTGCTAGGAAATGGGTTCCGTTCTGCAAGAATTATAATATTGAGCCACGAGCTCCAGAATGGTACTTCACCCAAAAAATTGATTATTTGAAGGATAAAATTCAACCATCATTTGTCAAATATCGCAGAGCTATGAAGGCAAGCCGCCACCCTGCCCTCCTCTTTTTAATCTACTTGGTACTCTTGTTTTCTCTTCAGAATTGTGTTTTTTATGCTGTTCTCTTTGCATGTCTGTAGAGAGAATATGAAGAATTCAAAGTCCGCATCAATGCACTTGTTGCTAAAGCACAGAAAATTCCTGAAGAAGGATGGATTATGCAGGATGGCACACCGTGGCCAGGAAACAACACCAGAGATCATCCAGGAATGATCCAGGTGAATTAACTGTTCATCATTCATCATAAATTCTCTAGGAGGGAAGTTCTAACAAGGGCTGTAAGTTACTTAGGTTGCACAGCCATGTCAAGCATGGTGCGTGTACTCATCTCGTGCCTTTCTCTTTGCTTCATAGGCTTGTATCATTCATATTCCTTGTGGATATCTTTGAAAAGGTTACAGTGTCTGTCTTTTCAACTTTCACTGATAGAAATGACACTTTTCTACGCATCTTTGTTTATAGTTGTCTTTAAGCATGGTTTTGCATCAAAATTTGCATCCTATAAGTTTGTTGAGATTCTCCATTGTGCCTTTTCTGTCAATAGAGGTATTATATCCTGTTTTATATCCATTTGATATGAGTATGATATGTTGGCTGTCAGTTTCACATTTAGTGTTTGTGCTCCTTAGAAATGTCATAATCTTTTGTCTGTTGATTGCAGGTGTTCCTTGGGCAAAGTGGAGGGCTTGATGCTGAGGGTAATGAGCTTCCACGACTGGTTTATGTTTCTCGTGAGAAGCGTCCTGGCTTCCAACATCATAAGAAAGCTGGTGCCATGAATGCTCTGGTGAGTTTGATAAATTTTAGCAGATATCAACTTAATGTTTTGGGCAAGTCTTATTCTGCTAAATTAATAATCAAAATTTGGGTATGGGTATACTCAGCTGATATGTATCCCTTGCAGGTCCGTGTATCTGCCGTGCTTACTAATGGACCTTTCTTGTTGAATCTTGACTGTGATCACTACATAAACAACAGCAAGGCCTTGAGAGAAGCAATGTGTTTTCTTATGGATCCTAACCTTGGCAAACATGTTTGTTATGTTCAGTTTCCCCAGAGATTTGATGGTATTGATAAGAACGACCGATATGCCAACCGGAACACCGTGTTCTTTGATGTAAGTTGTGTATTACATCACGGATTGATGTACTGCTAGTCCTTATCTTAGATTTATGGAGGCGCCTAATTTGTTCATAGAGGAGTCCTTTGTAGAGCGTGTCTTTGTTTGTGGAGCAAATTTTGCAAGCATTTCACGTAATGAAGGGTTTTAATCATATAATTTTGTTTAATATTTATGTGTTCTCCAGATAAACTTGAGAGGTTTAGATGGTATCCAAGGTCCTGTTTACGTGGGAACTGGGTGCGTCTTTAATAGAACAGCTTTATATGGTTATGAACCTCCTTTAAAACCAAAACATAAGAAGCCAGGAGTGCTGTCCTTGCTATGTGGTGGATCGAGCAAGAAAAGTTCAAAGTCAAGTAAGAAGAGCTCAGACAAGAAGAGATCTGGGAAGCACGTGGATAATACTGTCCCTGTTTTCAGCTTGGAGGATATAGAAGAGGGGGTTGAAGGTAATCTTACTGTACTTGTTCTCAGAAGTACTCACAAGATATCCAATTAAAACTTGATGTGGACCTGTCAATTGCAGCCATTGTGTTCAGTGCTTGTCTTTATATGAGAATCTTATTGTTCTATTGCATGGGTTCAACACTGGGTTCAATCTTGGGTCCTTTCAAATGACAGTGTCATCGAGTTTTCTTATTTACTGTTAATCTGAGAGTTTTGCTTGTCATTTCTGCTTGCTATTATCATGCCTATCAAATATTTGCATTGGGCTGCCTTCTCAGTTTGATTTTGAAGCATGAATTTTCTTCTGTAAGGTGCTGGATTTGATGATGAGAAATCTTTATTGATGTCCCAAATGAGCCTTGAGAAGAGGTTTGGTCAGTCTGGTGTTTTTGTAGCCTCAACTCTCATGGAAAATGGCGGCGTTCCTCAATCTGCAACACCAGAAACCCTTCTTAAAGAGGCTATTCATGTTATCAGCTGTGGCTATGAGGATAAAACAGAATGGGGCAGTGAGGTATGCAAGTGAATTTCGAGGCTTTTTTAATTTTGTTGTAGGTCAGCATTTTGTTCCATGCCAACTTTTGTTCCTTTGTTTTAAGATACTATTGTGTCTTCAAGATCAGTCGCTAGAAGGCTTAATTATGTAAAGAGCAATGACATGTAGCTTTTGTAAGGCACTTACAAAATTAATGCTTTAGGATTGGTTTATAATGGGTAGTGTTATATTCCACTGAATCCTGAATGTGTCAGAATTTGTGTCTGCGTATTCATTTGGTATCAAGGTATATGTCCTCTCATGTTCTTTTGCATTTGTTAACATCGTCGTGCTAAATTATAATGTGGTGAATTGGCTGTCTTTTGTAGATTGGATGGATCTATGGTTCTGTTACAGAAGATATTCTCACAGGATTTAAAATGCATGCCCGTGGTTGGCGGTCAATCTATTGCATGCCAAAACGCCCTGCCTTTAAAGGTTCTGCTCCTATCAATCTTTCAGATCGACTAAACCAAGTGCTTCGATGGGCCCTAGGTTCTGTGGAAATTCTTTTTAGTCGGCACTGCCCCATATGGTATGGCTATAGTGGCAGACTGAAGTGGCTTGAGAGATTTGCATATGTTAACACAACAATTTATCCAGTCACTGCCATCCCTCTCTTGATGTACTGTACCTTGCCAGCTGTCTGTCTACTTACAAACAAGTTTATTATTCCACAGGTTTGTTATATGCTCTTAAATTTTTATGCATGTTTATTGGGTAGAAATAATGTTCCATTGCAATATCATGTTTCTTTGTTCTTTAGTGATTCCTTCGAAACGGTCCATTGGCTTATCCTTGTAGGGGAACTCCTTTAGAATGTGGTCTTCTTTGCTCTATTTTTCATTTGTTTACACTCATTGGTAACAATAAATAGTGAGCAGCATTATGGGTGAGTTTGTTCTCAATTTGGAGATTTTGGCATGCATTTCCTTACGAACACAAGGCATGGATTTTCTGCAGAAGGATATGAATGAAACCGTGTTATTTCTTCAATTGAATATATATCTCCAAACAGCTAGACATGGAAAGTGTGGGCAAAACAAACAATGGACAGTCTTTCTCAACTTTATTTCAGAGTTCCAGACAGAACTTAAATGTGTAGGAAAATAAACAGAACAAATGTATCTTTAAATTGGGATCTCTTGTTTCCTCGATAAAATCAATGAAAACTGAGTATGCCCTATATGCATAAGTTGTTTTTGCTAGAAAGTACATTAGAGGCTTCTGGCATTAAATTATGTCAAAAACTTCCATTCTCATCATTCCTGCTACGCATTTGTAGGATATACCAAGTTGATTTGTTTCATATGCTGTACCGCATTTTTAGGATATACTGAGTAGTTGTGGTTTTTCTTGTGCAGATTAGTAATATTGCAAGTATATGGTTTATCTCTCTTTTCCTTTCTATTTTTGCTACTGGAATCCTGGAAATGAGGTGGAGTGGTGTGGGAATCGATGAGTGGTGGAGAAATGAGCAGTTTTGGGTCATTGGTGGTGTTTCGTCCCATCTCTTTGCTGTTTTCCAAGGTCTACTCAAAGTGCTTGCTGGAATAGACACCAACTTTACTGTCACCTCCAAAGCAACAGATGAAGAAGGGGATTTCACTGAGCTCTACATGTTCAAATGGACAACTCTGCTCATCCCACCCACAACGCTCCTCATCATTAACTTGGTGGGGGTTGTTGCTGGGATTTCTTATGCTATCAACAGTGGATATCAATCCTGGGGGCCTCTATTTGGTAAGCTGTTCTTTGCTTTTTGGGTGATCGTTCATCTCTATCCCTTCCTCAAAGGTCTCATGGGACGCCAGAACCGCACTCCTACTATCGTTGTTGTCTGGTCAATCCTTCTTGCTTCCATTTTCTCTTTGTTGTGGGTGAGGATTGATCCATTTACAACTAGAGTCACTGGCCCAGATGTTGAGGAATGTGGAATCAACTGCTGATGAGACACAGAAAGTCCAATCGGAGTCTTGGTCACCTTACACCACACTATCCTGAAACTTGCCGAGTTCTGTAGTTACTGATACCTACTTGTCCAGTATGTTGCTTTTCTCTGTGTTATACGTGTATAGAAGGTTGTAAATAATGTCTAGTTCTGTTAATAGAGGAGAGATGTGCTGTTGGACGTAAGCTTGTTGGTTTGCTTTCTCTCAAGTAATCAGATCGAAGGATGATTCGCTCTGTTCTTTTGCCAAAATTCATGAGCACTTTCAGCAAAAGAACGTTCACAAGCAATTTAACATCTTTAATCCTCGAATGCTCATACTCACACCTTCTTTGTTCTCTCAATTAAGTCACACTAATGCGGGGCTGTAGAAAAGATTCTTGCACAAAAACCATGAACTAGCACCTTTAATGAAGCAATCTAATTACAACAATCAACTGTTATTCTGATTTCTGAATATGCAAAATCGATAAATTCTGCTGATCCATTCAAATTAACACTGCCCATATTCCCATTCAATAACTAAGCAAGCATCTTTTATTGTTTTTGACATTTACTAACCCTCTAATTATGGAAAACAATAAATTGAAGCCCAATCAACTAAAGATACTGTGTTTGGAGGTCTAAAAAAGCCAGTCACACGCCCTCAAAAAAGAGGAATGTTTCCTAGGTGGGGTCCGGCCGGTGTTGCTAGCCGTTATGTTGACGATTGGCGTTCTTTTCTTACACTTGAAGGAAAAGCTAGAGAGAGAGAGAGAGAGAGAGAGATCTGACATTCATGTACAGCAGCATTTGAACAGATTTATTGAAAAGGTCAACCATTATATAAGCATGAAACGTACAGGAGACAGATAACTTATTTCTTCGCATAAAACAGAAATCGAGGGAAAACCAGTAACAATTGGTATGCTGCCGGACTGCATATGCTAGAATTATGAAGCCTGTGGTGTACGTTGACCCCTAAGAAATCTCCAAGGACCAGTTCCAGTTCCCATCCTGCAGATGCAATAACCAATCCAGTCAATTTTAGGAATGATGGTGGTGAACATAGTTCAAAAATGAAAGAAAGGTAGATGGCAAAGGGGTGGAAGAGAAGCCCCATTTATGGGTGACACTATGGTCATTTCGAAAAATTAAAGATAAACGTTGGCCTGATTAAACAAGAAGTTTTGTTTGCACGAAGAAGGCAAATTCGGATTGAGTACCCACTCCTAGCTATCGATTTCATTTTTTTGTCCTTTTATTTAGCCCGTTTTATTTATGTTTCACAAACACTAATGACATAATTCCCCAGATGCTACCGACTAACAAAATGAAGAAGTCAACTTGTCAGTTAATCAGACCTGTTAGCCTTTCTACTTCAAATCCTGAGTTGGAGATCACATTAAGTCAGATTCTTACAAATGACTAGTTTAAAGCCAAAATTACCTCCAGACACCAGCAAATGTTCGCAGACCCATATAGATTGTTAAAGCAACCCAGATTCCGACAAAGCCGTTGCTCCTAGAGAGAAGGAACAAGGAAGCAATGCTAACAATAGCAACCAGAACCTGGAAGATAGGAAAAGAGAGCGATGATATCAGAAAGGAAATTTGGCTAAAAACAAAGTCATGAGATAATCAAGCTGCAGCACTTGCCATGGAGTATGCAGAGTAAGCAAAATCCGAAGCTCCAAAATTAACACCGTCAAAAACAAAAGCTAATGAGTTGATTGGCTGCGTAGCTGCAACAAACTGATCGGCACATGAAGGAACATTAAGTTTGTTTGTACAACATTCTTAATTAGAACTGCATGCTGCTGATTAGCAGGGACTTACCGGAAGGCTAACAAAAATTATCTGTTTAACATTGACATCTTTTGTAAATACATTCGATCCAAATCGCAGACCAACCCCCACAACAACAGCAAGCCCAAGGCCTAGGACAAAACCCATCTGCAGAACAAAAATTTTCATATCAATTTAGGTGTTCACACACACACACACAGAGGATCCGTTATCCACGTGATAAGTCATTCCTTGATAGTTATTTAAAGTACTTAACAAGAATAATTCAGGGACGGCCAGACTGCTTATCTCATATTAGCATATATGTCAAAACGAAAGTATCAGAATCCCATGTTGATGATACCACGAGAAAACAGACGACAGAAATAGATCACTTCCAACAATCTCATGTTCAATGTAACCAGCATACCTGTAATACCCTGGATGCAGCAGCTGTTGCCTTGCCATAATCTTTCTCAGCAAATGCACCGGCTAATATTGCCTAAAATTTATTAGAAAAGGAAAATATCTATCATTTATCAGTCAAAAAACTTAAACACTGATTAAATAAGGATGGATAGAAAATTTCACATTGACACTAGCAACATTATAAACATGACCAACGCATGACCAAAGGAAATTGGATCTAGAGTATACTCTAATTAGCTCTATTTGCCAGTTCATGTTACTAAGCTCTGCTGAGGTTCAACTGGGTTTCATGAAGTGAGAATATGGGCTATTCTTTCAAGAGATCAGACCAGAAGTTCATGAAAATTAAATTCTTGTAAAACAAGGTTTTTATCTAGAATTGGCAAATGCTGACTTTTATGCTGCCTCTGTATTCTCTTTGATACAAGGTTTCAAAATTTTGTGACAGGTATATAGCAGTACAAAAACTCATTGTTTCCAGTTTAAGAAAGAAAAAGAAGCATTTACCTGTCCAGCTACAGCCAAACCATCAGCCAGGAGTGATGATGTCATCCACACCTGAAGACATATCTGGAATGCAGCCATGGGTGTTGAACCAAGCCTTGCTGCCATTGATGCAGCTAATGTAACGCAGAATGTAACAGCTATCACTCTAGCCAACAAAAGAACACCTGCAGGCACCATCAAGCAGAAAAGTAAACATAAACCGATGTGAATTCAAGGTATGAGTAGATAATTCAGATACACTAATCTAGAACTACAGAAGAAGCAAATTCCAGGTTAATGTTCCAGGCTTTGATGGCATGAACACTACGTTAGCAGAATATAGCATGTCTTGCAAAATTTGTTTATGGAAGAGCATCAACGACAACATTTTTCCACATCTCAACTTTTTTCATTAGGTGGGCAAACAGTCCGAGTTAAAACTTCTCGATTTGGAAAACGTAATCACAAGCAATCCATTGATGTTAGAAATCGACCACCTACCATTTTTCAAGAATCGACGAAATTGCAACTCTTTGATGCTGGGAGGTAAGAGATGAACTTGTTTCATCAGCTTCCATAAGAGAATCAGTGATATCAAGTACCTGAAAGGATCATTTGCCATAATTCACCAGTCCTAATGGCCCAATCAAGTAGAGAATTAAAAGGTGGAAAATTTTACTCACTGAGAAAGAACATGTGCTATGGCTGCACCACTAACTCCCATGTGGCAGGCAAAGATGAGTATGGGATCCAAAATGATATTTGCAGCATCTCCTATAACTGTTTTGTACCAATAAACAACGAAATCAAGTGGAAGGTCTATGAACTCAGGAAATAAATTTCTTTATCTTCCTTGATACATTGACAAGCAAGTTAATCCCACTCCACAAAATCAAAAAATGCGAATAACAGATGCAAACCGTATGTAGATGCAGTCATTGCAATTTATGAGGAATAACAAGAAGGGAATTTAGATTTAAGCGCCTACAGAATTTACTATTGCAAGGATTTACCAAGACCTTCAGTCAACAAGGTGTCTGTTTGAAATATGTAAAATTTGCTTCTCTCATTTGATTTGTCACCATTAAGTGAAGTTGTATACCAAAACTGTTAGATAGTAAGACTTTTTAACAATTATTGGCATTGTTGCCCATCTCCTTCAATTAATTAGTTGCAGCTTTTCTCGTGAATGCCAAACTTACTTAAGCACTTGAGGAGCAAAACTAGGACTGAGAGACAGGCTAAAAAGCTATGGTGCTTCTCTAAACCAAGTAATAAAGAAGTCATTAAGAATAAGTCTTAGGTGAGTGGTTGCAGGGTCATAGGGCTTGAGAGCCATCCTTCTCACCCAACACCCTTTGGCCCTTTTGCGTGCTTTACTAATTTCTACTCTAGCATGCAATTACATCTGGAAGTTATCTTCCAGGCTTTCTAACGTGCTTCTGTACCTTACCAGAAATATTCCTGGTCCCAACCAGATATAGAACATAAATTTAGGACATTTTATTAAGGACCTATGCACTCATGCCACTCCAAAGGAATAGCTTTGCAAAAGAAGAAGAATACAGAACATCTTTGTGACCTGTGGCATAAAGAGGAGTTCTAGTATCCTTAAATCCTCGAAAGACCCCTTGCATGGCCAAAGAGAGAAGAACTGCCGGAGCACCAAGTGATCTTATTGTCAAGTACTTCTGTGCAGGAGCCAGCATGGGAGAATTCTAGAAGAAAGGTACAATAAAGACTGTTTACATTTGCAGGAGATATATCTGCTAGTGCTAGATAGAAGTACTTTAGACCAACAAAGAGAATCGCCTTATTGTCAGAACATGTGAAGATGATGAATCTCAAGTAAGTTATTCAAAATTATCATTTGTATTGGACATGCATTATGATCATACAAACAACAGCAATGATCTTGAATCAGCAAACCCCGGTTAGGTGAGGCCCAAAGCAATATTTACGCCATACTCAATTTTTCTCAAGTTGAGCCAAGAGACGACATGGACAAACAGGACAGAAAATATCAATTTTAACTCATTTTTGTGCATTTGTTCATCTTAGTAAACATAAATAAGTGAAATAAAGATGCCACTCCAACAATTTTCGAATTGAGTGCTTTCAGAATAGATACATTGTTTCACTTCAAGTTTCGTGCTATGAGGAACTTGTAAAAAAGCCAAAGCCGATAACCTTTTCTTCATCCTCTTGGCTATAAGTTTGTGAGAAATCATGAAACCAGTTAAGAAAGGTGACGAGTTGAAAGTGCAAATCTCCTAAGTCAGATTTGTTTCAAAGACACACATAATTGATGCAGCTCCATTAATAATTAAAGAGCACTTTGTTATCTGATGATAAGTGTCACCAATATAAATCTTAAAGTTGATTATCTTCATTTAATGAGGAAATTTTCAGGCACGCATGTGATCTAGCAAGCGAATTGGTGGGATATTTGCACATGGCACAGCAGTTAGCAATATGCTACCAATGGGCATTTTTAGACTGCAAAGGAACTTACAGATTTGACACCCATGAAACCCAGAAGAGTTTTTGCTCCCAATATAAGAAGCACAGTTTGCAAAAGACCAAGAATGCCACCAATTACTAATGCTGTTGAAGCAGAAGGAATATGTCTCCTCTCCTTGAACAATTTGAATTTGTCCACATTGCTGTCAGTGCCAGATGGAGAGTTACAAGTACTTGGTATCATATCTGGTGACCAACAACGAACTTGTCAACATATATATTGCAAAATAGTTATAATGTAGCTAACAAACTTTTGAAAGCAGTGTGATGGACAAATCCGTTTGCATATGACATAAGACAATGCCAACTGGCCACAACTCAAACAAAACAGAATCTGCACTATCACTTGACATCTAGAACCTAACTGAAATTGAGTTTGATTTTTCCCTAAAATTTATTTGTATGTGTATGTGTGTGTGTGTGTGTGTGTGTGTGTGTGTGTGTGTGTGTGTGTGTGAGAGAGAGAGAGAGAGAGAGAGAGAGTACCCGTTTCTTGCATAAGCTCTTTATTTTCACTCTTAGTTGCTGAACCTTTTTCAAGGTTCTCAAGCACAACATCTTCTGCAATCACTTCTTTCATTTCACTGATTTTGATAGAACCTTTATTTGGTTCCTCACCTGTTGCAGATTCATTACCAGCTCTTCCAATAGTTTCCTCCTCAGCAACAAAAGAAGTTGTTATACTGACCAAGGGAAATATGGTAATCCTTGAAGCTTGATTAAAAATAGCGATTGAAACTCCGACAGCAGCAATTTCCACTGGACCTACATAAAATATGATCTCAGCATAAGATCCATGTTAATCAGAAAAGCAATTCATTCGTAACATAAAAAAATCAATCTGCAATAATCTGTCTTTTTTGTGGGTTTATAATGTTTCCCTCCCTATCTGCCTGCCAGAAAAAATCACAATTCACCATCTGGAAATTATCACAAGCATCCAGCATGGTATAAAAACTGGTGCAAAACTTCCACGAGCAAGTGCTACAAGCAACTAGTAAGAACGTAGCATATAACCAACAAGGAATTCAGTCAGCAAGTAAATACTAAATAATAACAGACCAATCCTATGAAAAATGTCCAAGTCCTTTCCCCTTAAGTGAAAATAGCAAAATGTTCATAAGGGATATAAAAAATCATTGGCATGCATATCCATACTCCTGTTCTAAAACCTTTTCCCTGTCTGCATCAGAAAAGAGTGGATCAATTTGATCTCATGTAGTCCTATCAGTAGTGCAAAGTAGGATCACATAATACAATGATAGGTGTAAAGGCAACTAGCTTTTTCATCAACAAAATTTATCTTTCTTCAGTAACAAAATACAATCGAGATCAACAAATTGTTGCTGGTGCGGTTTATGCATCTTTTTGATATACTGCAATACACTAAGCAACACGCAACACACTACTTCAATATACAAAAATTCAAAAGTGGTTTTTGGTGCATGGTCTGTTATGTATCACAGGTGATTGTCACAATCATTTATTGAGAAAAGAAAAGAACTATCTGTGATGGAATCCTACAGATTTGCTTCAACCATGAAGATAGAGTTCCATAATCAGACCTAAGCGGCCAATAAATGCAGTGTCAATTAGGGAAGCAACAGGATCGGCAGCTAAAGCCAAGGCTGCAGGAAATGCAATCCTTAGTATCTCTAAGCCAAGCGCATCCATCTTGAAAACAAGCCTGAAATTAAATTTGCATATGAGCATTAGCTTTCCAAATGAAACAGATATTGCTTTTTTTTCTGTCCATATTTGCAACAGCATGTGCTCCATGAAAAGAATAGGCCGCAGCTCAAAGGAGCAAAAGGAGATGATCAGAAACCAAGATGTGTATATGTTAATGAAAATGAACCTGCGTCCAAAGGTTTAACTTCAGAAGTGAATTGCTGGAACCAAAAAAATGCAGAGAGGCATTATACCGTACCTTGTATCTCTGAAGAAAATAATGAAGGGCATGTTCCACTTGCTCCTAGATAGATGCTGAACACTGTCTTCTGGCATCTTTTCCAGTGAATTCAAGTCACTTGGCTGAGACATATTACAGTAAATGGAAAAGGAGAGGCAATTTGTCCTTGGCTGGTCCTAAAGCAGGGGACCTAATAGCCTTTTGGCAACTGCAGAAAATCAATTATCATCAAGTTTTCACCAACATTGCTCTGCATCATGTGCAAAGTTCATGGTGACCATGCTCCAGCCATTGGGTACACCATGAAGATTGAAGAAGCATGCAAAGTATGGAAGTTGTCTAAGGAAAAATAATCCAACTAGATGGAGCAAAGGATAGTAAGTTAAACAGCAATGGCTGAGGAACCACCATGGAACTTTAGTGTCGCATATAGAAGAAAGATAACCAGCACTTTAGACCAACCTCTCTGGTAGGATATTGGGGTGGAGAGTGGAATGAAGGAAAAAACAAGATGAGCTAAATAGCATGCATGAAATTAAATGCCATAAAACTTGAGCCTTATTTATTGCAATGTAAACATCATGGTGGAAGTATAATTATTATATCTTTAAGATTTCTCCACAGTACTGCCAACGCTCTTATGGAGTATCTAGTGTATCTAGCATTTCAGTTTTGTTCGGCTGAAAAAGGTACCAAAAGAGTAGTAAAGAAAAAGCTGCTTTTATGCGGAATTGACCAATGAAACAATTGCCACATATTGGCCGGCACATAAAATGTGGCTATCAAACTTAGATATTGTAAAGGCTTGCATAAAGAACGTGAATAAAAATTCGGGCGCAAGGACTGGCAGAATTCAGTGTCAACAACTAGCTTTGCCTCCAAGTAGCAACTGAGATTAAACAACCCGGGATAATGTGGGCCAAAATATAGCATCAGAAGAAAAATGATAGATTGAGTAAAGAAATACCATGGGAACACATTTGCATGTCAAGGTGTCCATATTAGCGTACTGGAGGGAGTAGCTGAGACGGCAGATGTCGGGGACTAAGACATGTGCTACTAAGACAGGACATGGGACCTTCCCTAGTTCCAACTTTCCCTCATTACAACCTAACATGCATAGAGACAGAGACGGGGAAAGACAGAGATGCTTCCATCGGAAACAGAGCTCCTCCATTACATGCCAAAGATGACTGCTCTGCTCATGCTCATGCGCATTGCTCAAGCAAATCGGAGGGGGAATTTTGGTGGTCTCGTGAACAAACGCAGCAAAAGAAGCCTGACATAACTGCTCAGTCCTTATTCTGTACAAACAACAGAAAATAATAAAGCACAGACATTTTAATGCACCAACATCATCCTTTTGACTTCATACAATATCAACACCACACAAGACAATTAAACATGATTCAATTTAGCATAATCGTCTCCTTTGAGTTATCATAATCCCTTGGGAGAATTTTCTCGATTTCTGAACACGGTGTTATAGCTTTTACCAATATGAATTTGACTTGATCACTCTTCACTCTTTTCCACTTAATATAGACTCATATAATCCATAAGATCAGACTTCGTCCATAGCATTCGTAGATTATGCTGATATTAATGGATGACCTAACTAATAAGGTACAGGTTAACCAAAGTATATACCATGGTTGATTCAACATATCCTATTTGCACGTATCATAGATGGAGTCTACTCAATGATATTTCCCATGAAAAAGTTAATAATAAATTACCTACATGTGCATGTCTCTTTCTTAACCATCGTTATTGTACACAATTTTTATATATTAGAGACGAGACATGTCAATTGATCAAGCATCTTAAAACTACTGTAGATCAGCATTGACGATATACAATTTGCAACACCCATAATGCACGCTAAAGTACTTAAAATGTGATTTGTCTGGTCCAGTAGAATGAGTCTACGCAATACTTGCTGCTAGTGCATAGTGATCACGTCATTGAAAAGCCAGGAATTGGTAAAAATAGGTAAATGTTGAATGAACAGTCAAATCATTGCTCAGGACGACTCCAAAATATGAAAATAACATTCATTTACGATGATCTCCCTGTGGTTGTATATATGCAGAAACTTCATGTCTAATCGTCAACCACCATTCTTCGACACGATCGAGGTCGTCTCAATGGTGCATCATCATTTCCCCAGCTCAAAGACAAACGCTTGATTAATTAACCGTCCCTTTCCTTAGTACCATAAACGAACATCGGATCTCACAGCTCAACGCGAGGAGCACACATGTACAAACAAAATGCAAAATAAACTGGATGAACTAAGGTATTAATGGGGGATCTGGGTTAGGATTAATCCTCTCAGAAGCAGTGAATGCAACCTTGGAAGCTTGGAAAAATGAAATGTGCATCTGCCATGTACTTGAAGTTAGTGAAGCAAGCTTGTCGTCTTGAAGAAAAAACACTAATCACTTGACATACGCGAAGGAACCAACAAAAAAGAAAAGAAAAGAAAAGAACCCACGAACCTTTCTGATTTTTTTCTCTGATTGTGTGTGATGAAGAGAGAACATGCAAGGTTCTTTCCACCAACTCCTTTTGGTTCACATGCAGAAACCCTTTGCCTGCTCCTCCCCTTTTAAAGTGTGTCGATCGTCCTCAGTGCTTGAAACAATTATAAATTATACTAATTTTATTCTGCACACTAGCAGCATAGAAGTTTCTTTGGCATAAGTGGGTTTTAGAGAGTAGTACACATGTAGTTGTTATTATTTGTGAGAATATTTAAATAATAAATCAAACTTTTCTCAAACAATTTAAATTTTTAGAATAATTGCTAATAGTCTCATTAAATCTCACACGATATCAGAGTTAGAAAGTCTTGAGTTTCAATCTTCTAAGCCCCTATTTGCCACTCCCACATCAACATTTCCATTTTGAGACTATTTGTGTGAAAAAAACTTTTACATTGTCGCTTTTACTTGCCTAATTATTATTTTTTATCCCTATTGTGAAGCCAAAAGCAGACTATTAACATGTCAACATAGTGTTCATACATGCCATCTTATGCTTGCGATATCGACTTGTACTTACCGTTAAAGGCTTTGCGCAACATTTGATTTTCAAGATTAATTCAATAAATTTTCCAAGAACGTTTAGTATTTCTCTCTTTACTAAATTTACACAAAAGCATCAACTATTGCACTAATTTAATATTGATGTTTACTTCTGTCAATGTAAGAATTCTAATTATGAAAGGAAAAGGGTAAGAAAAAATTCTCGGCCTCCAATAATGTCAAAAGATGCATGCATGAAAAGGAAAAAACTGGTCCGTCTTCCATTATTTGAATGCATGAAAATTTAGGTACGTCAGCATGACCCCAGGTGTAATGCAATTTAAGGTTTGAAATTCATAATGTGGTCATCGACAACTATGCCATGTATTAGTTTAAGTGCTTTGGTGGGTTGCTTGCAACTTTTTCAAATTGGAGACCACGTTGGAACCCCATTACCCCCATCAATGTATGCTAAGTCCCCATGACCTAATTTTTGCCGGTGTTCTCTATCTATGCTTGCTATATAGTTCGATCTGATGAACTTTGACTTATTGGGTTTCAAGGCCGAGGGAACTTAACCGAGTAAACACGGGATTGGGATACCAGAAGTGCCATTACTTTCGTACGGCGCTCACTTTGGTGCCAAAACTTTTTTTTCGCTCACTTAAGTGCCAAATCGGAGTGAAATCGATCACTTGAATGCCACTTCGCCGGAAAAGCTGACGTGGCCGTCAGAATGCTGACGTGGTAGCCAGAAAATAATATTTTAATTAAATTTTTTGATTTTTTTGATTTTTTTTGATTTTTTTGTTTCTTTTTTCTTTTTTTTTAAGGCCGGCGAGGGCCACCGTTGACCCTCGCCCAAATTGGGCGAGGGCCCCCTCGCTGTCAGCAGCGAAGGCCTTGAGTGAGGCCGACAAGGCCGTCGAAGGCCCTAGGTGAGGTTGGCAAGGCCGTCGACGGCCTCACCCGCAGCGGCGACAACAAAGGCCAAGCGGCCCTTGCCCAGATTTGGCCCTGGGCAAGGCCGCAATAGCCCTCGGCAGCCGCGGGGAGGCCACAACGGCCTCACCCAAGGCCTTCGCGGCCAACGGCGAGGGTTCTGCGGCCGGCGAGGGTCAACGGTGGCCCTCGCTGGCCTTAAAAAAAAAGGAAAAAAATTCAAAAAAAAACAAAAAAAATTCCAAAAAAAAATCATAAAAATTAATTAAAATATTAAAATATTATTTTCCGACTGCCACGTCAGCATTCTTGCGGCCACATAAGCTTTCCGGCGAAGTGGCACTCAAATGATCGATTTCACTCCGATTTGACACTCAAGTGAGTGAAAAAAAAGTTTTGGCACTAAAGTGAGCTCCGTACGAAAGTAATGGCACTCCTAGTGTACTTACCCCAGTAAACATAGATAATCAATCCTGACTTTCATTGCACTGGGCTTAAGTGTTTTCATTTGATATGGGTCACCTAGGATTATGTCAGTATAAATACTTTGTATATGTCCCAAGATGGGACCAGCACGGTCAATAATTGAAATGGTATCGGTCAACATGATTTATAGACCATGCAACAATTACTCAGTAGAAATGTCTCGCTCATTGATGATCGCCCGATGGAGTCACCCGCATTAAGAGTTGTTTGTTTATGGATCTAATGAGGTTATGCGACACCACTTGGGAAAATATTAAACTTGCTAAGAAGCTTTACTTAAAAAGAGCTCTAAGTGATGTGTCAATGTCAACTCCTGATAGAAGATTGCCATGTCATTTAGTGAGACAGTTTTGGTACGATTTTTTAATATGCCTAGCATTACTCCATCACTTAGCTTTAGTGATGAGAAGATAGCCCGATCGCAAAATGGGAATTCAAGAGTGCGACCAAACAAAACTCCCACTAATTTTCTCCTGCCGTCAAGAGATAGCCCAATACTTATTTAACTTCTTGAAAGTCCACGAGGCATATTCAGATTTGAAATGTAAAGTGGAATGTAATAAAAATAGAGCAAGAACAATAATAGTGGGTGATAGCCACCAGAAGATATCACGACACATTCTTTTGTCTCTTGTTTGGTTCGTGAATCAGGTTATCAAAGTTGTAAAACATGATCAGAGATTAGTGCATCTGCAACAAGAGCTTATAGAGAAGGTGGACGGACCTAATAGATGGATGTTGATGCTCGCATTTGGAGATAACTTAGTTTATCGTAAAGCAATGCCATTAACCTCTTAAGGGTTTGTTTCTTTCTTGAAATCCCCACATCTTCATTAGCCTTTTCGCGACTTTAATTAAGAAATCCCAAGTTGGCCTTTTCGACGATGGATTAATAAAGACATCTCCACCTTCATTCCATTCCCATGTTTCTGAATGTGTGCCCAAGGCCGCGGATTAAGGAACAACTTGCTTATCAAAAATTAGAACTGCCATTGAGCCAAAATTATGACGGAAATTTTGGGGTATACGGAGGTAGAACGAGTACATAGGTATTAACCTGTGAATTATATGTATGGAGTATATTTGTAATATGTTTTTATTTGTACCCTTATTATAATTAATTGCTTATATAAATATATATCATACAACTATAATTGGGATTGAGCCACCATAAGTACTTTGTGGTTATTTTTTCTAGACTCTAAACTTCAACATGGAAAACGAATCAAATTCTCCAACATCTCCACCCCAAATTGACTTTTTCTTTGTTCCAATTACCGTCTCAATAGTATCCAATGTATCTCTATATTGTTCTTTCTTATCTACGATCTCTTTACCCATCATTTTCTCTTTTTGTTAATCTCAATTTCCCATCACCTCTCAACAACATTGAGCCCACTTTCATATCCTTTTCCCTCCTCTACTATTACTCAAATCATGGCTGTGCAATCAAATTGCCATCTCTTGTTCTTCCCAACCTCACCTTACTTGTCAGATATATAACAAGGTCAAGCATACCACGCTACAATGTCAACAACAATTCAACCATGCCTTCATGCCACTAGTCTATTGGACTTCTTCTCAACTTTCTCAATTGGCAAAACCTCTGATTCAATGTGATAACTTGACAACGGAATGTCGGCACACATGACTAGTGACATTAGTAAAATCATAAATCCTAGACTCTTTTACATTTTGACAAAAATCTCCATTGGTGATGGTCAGTTATTGCCTAAGAAGCAAGTTCTTAAAACATTTTTACATATTAGTTCTCGATCTTTGTTGTTATCTCATGTCTATGATGTCCCTAGTCTTGCTCACAATCTCCTCTTAGTTACTCAACTTTGCTGTAAAAATTCTTGTGCTATTGATTTTGATGGTTCATCCTTTTCATTGAAGGACCAATGGATTGGGAAAATTCTCATGGTCTTTATCCAATTTCCAACTCATTGGTGTCATCTCACTTGGAGCCTATTGTGGCTTCTTTTGCTTCACTCACTTGTCGGCATGCTTGTCTTGGCCATCCTAATGAACAAGTTTTGAATCGTGTTTGCAATTCCAATTCTAAGTAGGTGTCTTGTGAGTCCTATCTTGTGGGCAAATCTCATCAATTTCCTTTGATCTGTTAGTCATCGTGCGTCTTTTCCTCTAGTTATCCATTTTGATGTATGGATGAGTCCAATTTGATATGATTCTAGTTTCAAATATTCTGTGTTGTTCATTGATGACTACCCTCCATTCTCTAGGGTTTTTCCATGAAAAATTAAATTCAAAGGGCCTACACTTTCATTGCTTCAGTTGTATTATCGAAAATCTACACAATGCCAAAATTAAATTTTTACAAACTCGTGGGGGAGGTGAATTTATCAGTAATTCGTTTCAAACATCCTTACGTGAAAATGATATTATTCGACATTTTTCTTGTTCAAACACCCCCTCTCAAAATAGTTTGTCAAAACGCAAATCAAACACTTAATTGAAACATCTTGAATCTCATTAATCCATGCTCATATTCCTTATTCATATTGGGTTGATGCTCTTTTCGCTATCGTTTACTCTATTAATTGACTCCCTACTCTTTTCCTATTTGATATTTCTCCTTTCCATTGTTTATTTTTCGATTTAGGATTTTTAGGTGTGCTTGTCATCCTTTTCTTCCATCTCATGTCTCCCATAAGTTGGCACCTCATTCCTTGTCATGTGCATTTATTAGGTATGCGTCAAATCGCAAAGGCTATTGTTGCCTTGATCGGTCAAGTAGTCATGTTTTTATCTGTCATCATATTCGGTTTGATGAGAATTTTCCCTTTTCACAAAATCCTTCAACTCGTAGTCTTGTAGCCCATCATTGCAATTCAACACCTTTGCTTTATATTTCCTCCGATCATTCTATGTTTCCTTCTACCTCCTTTGGCCCTCATCCTCCTCATTTGCCTCTCTCCACTTCTCTAGCACAACCTCCTAACTCACCTCTCTCCTCCTCTCAGGCCTACCCAACCAGTATTCAATTCTTTTTCGTCTCCACCAATACTCTATTCGAACCCACTCACTATGTCCCAACCTGACAGCCTCCCGACCAAATCCCTTCCACATCAAACTCAAAAAATCATCTCGACATCTCTATCAAGCTCCTCCACTACCGTTTCGTCTTTTCACCCTCATCCTATGCAGAGTCGTGCCAAATTTGGAATTTCTAACCCTAAATAATTTTTAAATCTCTCTTTGTACAAGAGACATCCACTTGCTAATCTTAGGCCATTCTTGACCCTTGCTAGAAACTATCATGACATATGAATCTAATACATTGGTCACTAATTAACATTTGATATTACACCACCTGATCCTTCTAAGAATTAATTGGTTGTAAATGGGTTTTTAAGGTTTAGGAAAAGTCTAATGGAACCATTGAACACTTCAACGCTCGCCTTGTGCATGTTGCACAAGGATTTAAACAACAGATTGGAGTGGATTATGACAAGACTTTTAACCCGACCGTTAAACTCAATACAATTCAGGTTGTTCTCTCTATTGCAATTTCAACGGGATGGCTATTAGTCACCTTAATGTTAAGAATGTCTTCTTGTTTGGCATCCTTTGTAGGAAGTTTACATTTCTGGTTTCTCTCATATTGAGTTCCTGAATCACATGTGCTATCATTGAGAAGCCATTTATAGTTAAGAGCAAGCTCCATGTGTATGGTTTCTTTGCTTCAATAGTTTTTTATTATCTTTGGGTTTCATGGTGAGTAAAGCAAATCCGTCATTATTCGTCTATGTTTCTTCTTGGGATTGTCTATATCTTATACTGTATATTGGTGATATCCTTGTCATCAATGATACTTCTCATTTATTACGGCCTTTTATTACTGGACTCTCACAAGATTTTTCTAAAGGATCTTTGGACCACTTCACTATTTTCTTGGCATTGGGGCTCATCACCACTTTGATGGTATGCTTTTATCTTAAGTTAAGTATGTTGATGCCCTTTTACGCAAGTTCGACCTTTCTAAGGTCAAGCCTATATCTACTGCGTTGGCCTCAAGACTCTGTTGTTTGCTAACAATAGTGAGCTTCTTGCTTCTCCAACGTTGTATTGACAGATGGTTGATGCTTTGCAACATGTGTTCATGACTAGACTTGATATTAGTTTTGATGTGAACTTGGTTAGTCAATTCATGCATTGACCTAGATTATCTCATCTCCAAGCTGTCCAATGTATATGCTGGTATTTAGCCGTCACATCCACCAATAGATTGCTCATTGAGCGGTATTCTTGTACTTCATTAATTGCTTATGCAGATGCGGACTAGGCTAGGTGGTCCCATACTCGACATTCCACCTCTGGTTTTTTTTGTTTTTCTATGCATCAATCTTGTTTCATGGAGTGAAGCAAACCACTATAGCCCATTCTAGTACAGAGGTTGATTATCGCGTTGTCGTTCACAATATTATTAGGACTATTTGGATTCATCATTTACTTCGTGAGCTCAAAGTCCCCCTTTTTAATCCTCTCACCATTTATTGTGACACATCTCTGCCACATATCTTACCCTCAACACTATGTTTCATGCTCACACCAAACACATTGAGTTGGATTTCACTTTATTCGAGAGTAGGTTGCTTCCGACGATCTATGTTTTCACTACATGCCTACAATGAATTAGTTAGTAGACATCTTCACCATGGGATTACCTAGTACACACCATGGGGTATTGATATCTAATCTTTCCATTGTTACACCTACTTTAGATTGAGTGAGAGTATTAATGTGTAATTTGATTTTTCTATAATTATATTTTTATCTGTACACTTACTATAATTAATCACTCCTATAAATCCATATTATATAATCTTAATTGGGGTCGAATCAAAATAAGTACTTTATCATTAATTTTTTTCATGCTCTAAATATCAACAATTGGAATGCCAAAGCCTTCTCAAACTGGTAGAGTTGGAGGAACCACAACCACAATTGGAGCGTTGTGGTGGGCGTCCTAGATTGAGCACTGAAGAACCGAGTGGGAAGACGAAGATGAGCCCCAACGTCACATCATATCCGAAAAGAAAAAAAAAATGCAAATCTATCGAGATGCATTAGTTTTAACGAAACAAGAAAAGAGGGTTCCACTTTCGTGTGGAAGCCACGATGCCAACACGATCAATATTAATATTTCTTGTCGTCACATGCCCCTCCGCATGCGCAGATCTTTTCATTTTCTTCTTTTGCAAGAAAAAGATAATTATAATAATTACTCAATTCGCATTCGTCAATCATATAATCAACTTTTGGTACGCATCGTCTTATGTTGATTCCAATACGTGTGAGAATGTGCTTCTTTTGTCTTGTCTTGTCTCCCTGCCTGTTTCTTTTCCATTTCTTCCAATGCACATATTTCAAACCACGAATTCGCTTGCTGGACCACCTTCTCACGTTTCTTTGCTGAGGAAATGAAGTTCCGTACGTCTTTCAAATCTCCACAATCTGGTTAACTCCATCTCCCACGTCAGTTGATAAATTTCATCTTTGAACATATAAACGAGGGGTAAAAATGTGACAAGATTTTATGGTTGAACCGAGCCAAACTCCAATTTGAATAGCTCGAGTATCAAGTTGAGACCAGCTCGAACTTGTGAATTACCATGATCCAAGTGACTTGCCAGCCCAACAAAGTGATCATGTTTTTGTAAATAATTAGTTGGCTAGGATAGTAAACATATATAATCCCACGAAGTCTTTAATTTTTTTCCTTGTGTATTGCAAACTCTATGTATAGTTTCGAGCTTGAGCTCAAGCCCAACATGAGCATCAACTATCATTTTTAATGAGGCATTCATGTTTGTCATGAAATAACTGAATAACCATTCAATGAACTTGATGAAATAATAGTCGTTCTTTGTTATGAATTATATCCATCACCGGTAAATGAAACTCCAATTCCATATCGAAACTAAGCCAAATAATCACACTTGAAACTTATCAAAAAGAAGAGTTGAAAATAGTAAATTGTGACCCTCTGGTGGGTAGCTACGCTGGTTGAGATGCCCCTCCCTCACGATGAGGTTGAGAGTTCAAAACTCGTAGTTGCTAGCATCTTAAGTGGGGGCCATGGTGGTGAGGTCCTATGCTAGTCTCCCTCCAGGTATAGTTGGTGGTCTCCGTATAGCCTGCCGGGCCGACGATGGCTATGAGCACCCGTAAGGTGTGCCAGGCCAGATCCTGAATATCAAAAATATATATAGTAAATCATGTGTCGAATAACGTAGCTTAAGATTCAATCTTGTAGACTGTATGGCAAAATGGCCAGAGACTTCTTTTGCTTTTTTTATATAGAAAAAATTTGACATGCTTTCAAAAAATTGGTGCACGCGTGCTGCACGGTTGGTGAAGTGTGGTACCTGGGTGGTGAAATGTTCGCATAAGTGCGGTGTGAGACTGGCAGCTCGAAGATGAACCAAAATGTTCACCATTCGCGCCCTTGAAGAGTGGAGCATTGCTCGTGCAACCCAATACAGCCAATTGAACGTTACGTGTAACTACAACTTAAAATTTTCCAGAGTGCAAGAATGAATAATGCTGGGTACTCAGAAGATTCATTTGCAAAATCGAGATGCAAAGTCATATGGACTGTTGAGTACAGAAGCGTAGCTCTGACACAACTTGTTGGATACAGAAGCATGATGGTGGTGATCCAAGAAAACTGCGATAGGCAAATTGAGACCACTTAAACCACAACACAGCACTAGGATAACGCTTAAATAATATATTATTACACACACTATATGTGAATAGCGAAAGACCACACCTCACTTTGACAATTTATTTTCTCACACTGCACACAAAACAGTCAAGATAAAACTAGCTCATTTTCGGAAGCTCTTTGGTTTTCAGAGATGCTCCCACTTTGGCTAGGTAGGTCGCATCGAGTGCTCCACCAAATGCCTTATTTATAGGCTAATATCTACTGCTTAAACGGGTGACCAAATTCTGATCCTCCCATGCCACACGAGGAACTTGTGCAGATGAAATTCTTGAACAGAAGTTGAAGACCAACTCTCGCTTTTCTTCTTCAAGACTCTTGATGGCAAATAATGACCATTAATGGCCTTTGTCCCTTTAGATTACTATTCGCGTTCTTCGTGATGGACGGCAAACTCGTTATTTTGTCATGGAGCATCGAATGTTGAATTTCAAACATAGCTCCACACGCTACCGAGTCATGTGTCCGATTATTGTCAAGTATTGAATATGACTTGTTTGTTTGAAAGCCCACTTTGTAATCTACCATATCATTTAATATATCAATTTTATATCGGTATTAGTAAAATGTTATGGCAATATTTTCCCCAAATTATTATATACATTGTTAGGTGAGGACTTTTATCTGTAAAGCGGACGCTAAAGGCACAAGTTTTGTCGGGAACCAGGAGATGGAAGAGGGTTTATCAAACCCTAAGAACGTCATTTGAGGGGTGCCAAACACTAACAAGATCCTTATATATCTTGCTGAGTTTAGCCTTTTCAGTGACTCGTCAAGAGTTTTCTTTATTACTTGCAATCTGCTTTCCGCAATTAGTTTCCAACACGGCATGGTTAGCGAATAATGGCGGGATGAAGCCACTTGCATGCATGAAGAGATACTCTTGAGATCTTCACTAGATGAGGGAGGCAGCAAAAAGAAAAAAAAAGCGAGCCATCTTAATTAGCAGGTATCTTTAACTTAATTATATATACTTAATCCGACATACTCAAATCCCTTTCGCATTGGCTCTTTTTCCTCTCTTTTCCTTGTGTATCCAGCACGAACTTTGTGGAAAAGTGGTGACTAATATCTTGCTAGTGTCATGCTACGTATTGGTAAACTGGGAATTCCTTTTAGCATGATATATTATGAGAAAACGAACGCTTTTACTTCTTGATATTTTGAACAGGACCTACTAAGTGAAAACTAGTCTTCACCTATGAGATTTTTTTGTCAGACCGCACCCTTCACCCCACTTGTAAAGATGTCGACTCCTATGGAATAGGGACAAGGCAGGAGATCTAGATGAAATAACGTGTACAATATACTTCCTTGTTAGATGAACAATATTCCTTTTATTATAATTCAGAATCTCGGCTATTTGAAGGCCCATGAAACACATAAACTAAGATTATAATCTCAAATTGGAGGATAGCAGGCTGAGAGAGCAGTCAATGGAACTCTACACCGGATATTTATTGGAATGGGGTCAAACTTTGGGTGTGAAATCAGAATCAAGTGGATTACAGAAATGACTGCCACTTTCGTGACTAAAATCAAATGTGGACGATGCACTCCCATATGTTTATAGCCCATCAACTAGAGGAAGAGTAAAGCATCGTGTGCAGAAAAACATGAGATTTATGATGTACATATTACTTTTGAAATATAAGATTTTCACTGTATCGAGGGCATGATCAAGGATCTGGTCTACAGCGTAAAGACAGCCGTGTATGTTCCAAGGTTCTTTGTCATTTTCCATTAATACTAAGGTTGCAAAGGCTTCATACGATTGATTAAAATATAGCTAATTCTAAGCGATGGCATGAAGAGGGCCGCACCAGAAATGGTCTACGCAGTCACCCTGTAGATGCTCTAGCTTGGCATCACTTGGATTCGCTTTATGTGGATTTCTAATGTGGCCCGTGGTTTTAATAGAATGTAAACTTCTGCCGCGGATTTGCAGGAAACAACCACACTTTATGATGACGCTGCTTAGTTCAGGTCCTTCATCAGCTGGTAATAGGATTGATGCTTATGTGCAGCCTTTTTTAATAGAGGAGCTGAAGGGATTGTGGGCCGATGGAGTGGACCACCCATGTGACGCATCTCAGTGTCGAACTTTTAAACTGAGTGCAGTTCTTTTGTGGACCATCAACGATTTCCCTGCATATTCCATTGATTATGGTCCTGAATTGCCCCTAATGGACATCAAGCAACCATTCCGTCCCAACGTTGCTTTCCATCTAAACCCTCACAATAATAAGCTCCATCTTAAAATTGAGGTGGTAAAGAGGATGAATTCTTATTCCCCGAAAGAGAAAAGAGGAAACCCATGCTAAACTTTCAACTCTAGTTTGGGAAATTGCTTTTTTGGAATGGGTGACTCGATATATGTAAATAAGGAAACGAAAATGAGAATTGATTCTCACCTAAAGCAATATTGAGGACAAGACAACATCGTACATTAACGACCGAAAGCCATTGTTTAAGAACGATTTTGATAGAAATTATGACTGCCATCGATTTGTGACGGTTTTATAAGCCATCATTTTGTTACAGCTTTATAACAGTATTGTAACGATCATCAATTTGATAATTATCAAATAATTTTAACTGTCTCGTAATGGCTCTTTTTCATTTTCCTATAGACTGAAGCTCCCAACCACAATCCTTCGAGACGCACTTCAACAAGAAAAATCTCTCCTCTACTTTCATTTTTATTTGCTGGGTTATACGTACAACCGAAGAGTTTGGACCAGAAACTCAGTTTTCGTATGGACCCAGAAACCATGAGATGGAAGTGGGCTTATCAAACCATAAGAATGTCATTTGTGGGATGTGTAGCTGGTTCTTTTTCCTCTCTTTTTCTGTACTTAGTGAGAGTCACTACTATCTTGCTGAAACCGCACTACTAATTCCTTAACTCTAAATTCGTTTTAGGGGATAAAATATGTTATGAGAAAATGAACGCTTGTACTGCTCGATGTTTTTAATAGGACCCATGGGGCGATAACCAATCTTTCTCAGTGAAATCTTTTGTCCTACTGTGCCCTTCATCCCACTTGTGAATATGTTTATTTCTACGCACTATGGTCAGTGCAGGAGATATAGATGAAATACTACGTATCAAGATTTCTTTGTTAAATGAGCAATATTATCTTTCGTCGTAATCAAGGTCCACGAAACACGTAAAGTAATAAATGAATTCCACGTGGAAAAATTGGAGACAGAAAGAGCACTTGGTGAACCCTTAGGCCCGCTATTGATTGGAATAGGGCCAAACTTTGTGGGTGAAATTAGATTCGAGCAGGTTTATAGAAAGATAAATGCTTATGTGATTGTTTTTAATTTATTATAAGAATAACAGTTTGTTTTGAATCACAAAAAAATAAATAATAAATAATTGACAATTGTTATAGGATTCATTCATTAAAAATGTGTGGCTTACAACATGCCATTATTCTAATAGGAACCCAAAGATTGTTACGCTAACAAAGCCGTTGCAAAAAAATAGGTGCCACCTACGTGACTAGAAACAAATGTAGACAATGCATTCCCATATGTTTGTAACTCATCAATTAAAGGTGCATAAAATTTTGTATGCAGGAAAAATATGAGATTTTTGATGTGTATGTTACTTTGAAATAGACTCAAGTGGTAGGATACATTACATACTTGCAAAAGTTTGATGCCTCATATGTACACAATGATAATAGATGGAAGGAACTTCATCAGGAGCTTCAGAATTTTGCAAGATTTTACACCTTTGATGTAGATGTATGGATATAGAGACGTGCCGAGCATGCATGAATGGATCAAGAAGCTGTAGCAGGAACGAGTGTGCAGGTGCTGTTGAATGTTTGGGCGTCGTTAGTTTTGGACAGCAACACCAAGCAGTTGGCTTGATGATGGAAGCGGACGTGCACCAGTCCCTCCACCACGTGAATGCTCGACCTCAATCTCACCCCAACCCTCAGAGGCAGACCTCCCTTGCCTTCCTCCAGCATGTCTTGCATGCTTCTCCCCGCCCCGTACATCGCCTTGTTCCTCGTCCCCACGTACATCCTGAACGAGGTCGTCCCACCGCTTCCCGCATATAACTCCCCATCCTACAAAGTTCAATGACGTTAGCAACATGCATATTTCAAATCGGATCTGACTTGTGTTGAAGAGAGGCAAGGGAAGCTCACGGGATGACCAATGGCGAGAGGGAGGCGACCGAAGTAGAGGTGAATGAGAGGGGGTTGAATGTGAAGGCCGAAGAGCTTCGACTTGTTGTCTACCCAAAGTCGCACCGATATGTTGCAGCTCAAGATCTTTGTGGACACTCCCGTGCCATCCACTCCCTCTCCCAGTACAAAATTCGGGATCCCGTCCACCTGTATCCCAAATGCTATCCACATCTTACATTTGAATTTGTATAGAGAAATCTAACTTTACATGTTGTTCTATTATCACCATGGATCTAGGAACTTGCTAGTAATGGAATGGGGTTGATCGTGATGATTTAAATCAATGACCTTGTCTTTGAGACTTAGGGAATCTAAAGGATCCATCAACTGGTAACACTGGGCATGTTCCTTCTGCTCATTTCGACCTTGCCAAAGGACACTTCTATTTGATCTCCTATTGTTGGGCCACCCCAGATTCTACCTACCTCCTGGGGAAGAACCCTTCCTTGGAAAGTCGTCGTAAACACGCCAAAAGGGTTAACCTTGGCTATCCCAAAGATGCAAATTCCCATTCTTTATAATAAGAGACGTGGGCTCTAGGACAACCATACATGTGAAGGATGGGTGGCCACCTACACTATTCTAGAGTTACTGTCCTAATTTAAAAATGGGAAAGTGACCAACCCAGTTTCTCATCCTCCCAAAATCACAAAGTTGGTCAAACATTCAGCTTTCAAATCCACAAATCATAAACAACTGTGAGCATATTAACAACAAGTCCGTAGTTCATTTGAGAATCCAAGCGTAGCATGATAAGCTACTAGATTTCACGAGAAGAAGCATGTGTGAATTAAATCATTTATTGTGCGGCTAGTGCATGAGTATTAATTAAATTACCTTCACGGAAACGTCGGGTTTTTGGGGCTTGGTGGCTAAATAGAAAACGAGCAACGCCACTCCCAAGCTCACCATCATCCTCCAACTTATCTGCAACAAGATCCAAGCATTGGACGTGGGATTATAACCGAAGGACAGGTACCTCCACCACTCCACTTTCTCTTGGTAATACACCTGCTCATCGCCGTCATCCTTCTCACCACCACCACCACCACCACCACCCATCTCCCCATCGAACGCGATGAGACGCTTCTCGGCATTATCAGAAACCGTGGGGTCGGGATCGTTGGTGTTCTGGGGCAACAAGGCCAGGGAGTTGTTGGACGCGCGGGAGGAGTGGCGAGAGAGGGTGTATGTGGAGACGGCTTGTTGGGTGGGGTGGTGGAGGAAGGATGTGGACGCTGGCTCGGGGTTGCTGTATGCATGAGAGACGGTGGAAGGGCTTTGCACGTAGTAGGCACACTCGTACGTTGGGAAGGGGAACAGCCCTTCTGCCTCTTCCATGTCCATCGCTCTCTGCTGCTTCCGACTTTACAAAACCCTCTGTATTTAAACTGGAGCTGTGTCCCCACTCCATTTTCTTGGTCACGAGATTGGCTCCAGTTGCTGACTTTTTTTCAGAGCGATACTAAAGAAATCCCGTAATGTTAGTGCTAGGATCACGGGGGAGTATGCTATCATAGCAATCGATCATGAACATTGTAACATGATTCCCCACAATTCAATCCTAATTGGCGTCTTTCTAACGAAAAAGCTGGCCACAACATGATTAGCCATAATACTCTCACAAATGATTTCGTAGTGAAGATAATAATTCCTGCTTCAAAATCAACTATTCCTGGTCGATATCCATATATGATTATGTGGGTTAAAGTTGAAGTGGAAAATTTCGAAAAAGTATTCCAATAAAAGTACATAGCTTTTAGGCAATAGCTTTATGCTCCCCAGCTCTCCAGCTTATGGACACCCTCACCCTAAATTAAAGTCCACAAATTGAGGGTTTTGCCTCGAGCCCTAATCCCACCTAAAGCGACTAGCCTTTGCTTTACACCGAATTGACTATTCTTTTTTCCTCCACAACCTGAGAGACATCATAGCCTTGTAATCACGCCTTGCCAAATTGTTCTTTTCATCATCCTCCTTTCACGACATTGGAATAAACTAGTCGGGGTTGTCAATCAAAGAGAGGGCAAGCAGATCTTGACCCGAGGTGAGATTGTCCGTCGATACGATTTACATTCAATCGCTTACCACAGTACATAACGATGAAGTCCCGACTCTGTAATATCAACTTACTAGTGGAAGCATGTTTGATCTCGGTGACCCTCCTATGTATTTATCTGGGGGTAATATTGGAGAAGGCCGTGTCAAATGATACCGAGAACTTGAGAGAAATCTTCTGGCAGCTGTCTGTTCAAATTGTTCAAAATTGGAGTGAAAGTAGTGTAGCGTCTATGAATCTCTATGACTAGAGAATGATGGTTGGCCAGACGATGATTTGCCCAAGAAGTTTCTTCCACATAGGAAATGCTCACAAGACAAAGAAAGCACTTGATGCAGTTTGGTACATGAAAGAAAGGGAGTCGAATTAAAGAATGGAGAAAGAGGAGAAGCGTCAGATGCAAATTTGGAGCCTGGCTTGCTCAAGAAGAGACGGCACATAAGAGGAGTCGAGAGTTCCACATGCGGTCATGATGAGACGCAGGTATCTGAAAATTATGGTAGTGGAAAAGAGTTTTTGGCTTTTACACCAAGGCATCGAGAACTGCACTATTCACCATCATTGCTTTCTATTTCTCTCTCTCTCTCCTCAGGATATAGTAATCTATCCCCTCGGCCAGATCCAAAATACGCAATTCCAGCCTCTCTAGCTGGCTACGATGACAGCTCTATTTATTCCGTAAAAAAATTAATATTTTTCTAAAAACATTTTTTAAATAAAAATGATAATTTTTTCAATATTTGGCTGAAATCTAAAAATTATTATCCATCATTTAAAAATAAACTTATTTCTTTGAAAGAGACATGCACCATGCGTGTGATATAAGACTTGCACATGATATATCATCGAATTCTAAATGAAATTTTATTTAATCTCTTTGGCTAAAATTAGCATCATAAAAGAAAACAAAGATCAGTATACTCTTTTTAGACAAAAGTACACTAAAAGTGTTGGAAATTATGTACGGTGCTCACTTAATGCCAAAAGAGCTTTTTTTTTTTAAAAAAAAATTATGTTAGTATTAGTTATTTAACAAAACAACTATTTAAGTGTCAACTCTGATTTGAATTGTCGAAAATCCGATATGATTATATTTTATTATTTTTTCAGATGGATGTGGCTAGCCAACAACTTGACTCAACATCTGTACCCAAATGACCTCGTTTGACATGATTTTCCCTCAATTTAGAGTCTCCAAGAAGTGATGATGAGTAGAATCGACAATGGTGGAGGAACCTTTTGAGCAAGATCCGACCACGGTGAAGCTCTCAAACGCGGAACAAGGGGAAAAGAGCAAGACAGAGCAATCTCGGTACTCTTTCAAAAATGATACCAGCGACAACGAACGGCCACCAACAGCAACGAGGATGATCCGAATAAGAGCCTATATCAATATATGTGATTTTCATTAGAGACTCAAGTTTTTTAAAGCTTTTGCTCATAGAATAGGGAAAACAGGGCTTCGTGCGCCTGGGAAGCTTCCCCAACCGGAAGCATCGGAAATTGTTCAAAGATGAGCTACCACCTCCAAAGCTCTAATGCAAGGACATGGACGACATGAGAGAAGCTCGAAAAACCAGTCCAATGGAGAAGGACATTGGCAAGAAACAGAGGAGACTGAGATAGACGGAGACCTGGTAAGAAGAACGACATGGTTTAGTTATAAAGGAGAGAGAGAGGGGGGTCAGAATTTCCAAGTTGGCTTTTCTTTTTCATCATAAAGCCACATAATTATATATACTTCAACATAAAGCCACATGAGCCTATTGGCCAGAATTTATTGCCCACGGCACTTAAGTAGTCATATTTTCTCTGATTTAGCAGTTAACTGATCCAAAAAAAAATTTTAGTATTAAAGTGAGCATCATACATAACTTTTTTCACTTCTAATATCCTTCTACCGTTTTTTACATGTTACGTGATAGAAGTTCTATTAGGTTTCATTTATTTCATGAAAATTTTTAATAAAATAGAAATCATTTGCTAACTTCTTTTTTTCATGGTGGGCCTCACTTACACTTATCATGGGCTTTAAACCTGACTTGAGCCCAACTATTTACGTTATAATTTTCCAGTTAACAACTCGACTACGCCAAGCCACGCAAACTCAATTGACGCCAGGAATCTTAGATCATCGACCCACATGGATTGGTGAAATTTCTCAGCCGCCTTTTCTCTGTTTTTCAGATTGTTGATAAGTATGGCTATGGATTGCGTGGCTGGTTGTTTCAGGCGGTGTACACGGTAATTGAGGGTTAGTTTTTTTGGGGTGAATTACAAAAAAATCATAAACTTATTATAATTATATCAATTTAATTCTAACTTTTTTTAATTAATTTAATCATAAACCTTTTGTATTTATACCAATTCATTTCATCCGGTCAATTTTGGCCAAACCGCACTAACGTGAACGCCAGCCGCTTGACTAACGCTGCTATGAATAATTTTTTAATAATATTTTATATTTCTTTCTTTTCTTTCTTTCTTTTCTTTTTCTTTTTCTCATTCTTCCTTCTTCCTTTAGCCAGCATTGGCCATGGGCAAGGCTCGCCCTCGTCAGCCACTAGCGAAGGCGAGGCTCGACCTGCCGGCCATGGCGAGACCTGCCCTTGATAGCCATTGGCGAGGCCTCGCCTAGCCGTGGTAGAGGGGCTTCACCACTAATGGGTGAGGCTTGCCCTCGCTAGTGGCTGGCGAGGGAAAGCCTCACTATTGAAAGGAAGAAGGAAAAATAAAGAAAAAAAATTGAAAAAGAAAATTATAAAGAATTGTTTATGTTAGCATTGACCGACCAGAATTGGCCAGATGGATGAACTAGCACAAATACAAAAGATTTAGAGCTAAATTGGTCAAAAAAAGTTTGACTAAATTAGCAAAATTATAGTAAGTTTAGGACTTTTTGGATAATATTTTCATTTTCAAGTGGTGGTAGAGGTTCACAATCTTCTATCCTAATTGGTGGTGGCTTGTTGGTTGGGATCGGTGGTTAGTGGCAGCCCGTCTTTGCGAGTGGTGGATTGTAGCAAAGAAAATTGGCGGCGACTGCTGCAAAGATGGAGAATCCGATGGTGGCGTCAAATTAGTCCCCTACTTTGCAGTTGACAGTGGTGGTGGTGGGATACAACGAAGATGGTGTTGATGGTTGTGTTTCGACGGGGTGTAAAGGATCCTCGTGCATGTTTGCAAAGGTGAGAAGACATGTGATGAAAACAATTTCCGCTTTCGAAAATGAGGGAGACATTTTTCCAATCTTGAGTTCGCATTTTCTTCAAGATGGAAAATATTTTGCTTCCCGATCTACTTTCCGATGCCAAGCACTTGAAATAAATGAAATCATTTTCTTAAAAATTATTTTCTTTCAAACAAATGGAGCGTAAGTCACTGCTTTTGGTTCAAATATTTTCAGTACTCTAGTTGGATTAGTGGAATGAAATAAGGTTTGGGAGAATAATTTTTTATGATAGGAATATAAAAAAAAAAAAAAAAACCTATGCACTTTAAACACACAAACAATTAGCATTTCATTTTACAGGGGTTTTGAGGTATGTTCTAAAATAGAAAGTATCAAAAAAGTGTTAAATATATTACGTTGATAGCGATTCAATCATAAACATTTTAATTAAACTAATTTAATTCTAAAAATTTTCTTATTTGTACCAATTGAGTCAATCGAGTCAATTTTAGTTAGAAATTGCGCGTGAATGCGCGCGACTTTTATGTGACGTAGCTGGCACTGATGTGGACTTTCTTAAAATTTAAAAAAAAAATTAAAAATTTTTATTAATATTTTTCTTCTCTCTTCCTACTTTTTGTTTCCTTATTTTTTTTCTTTTTTCCTTATTTTCCTCAATCGCCGCGAAGGTCGCCGGCCACCGAGGAGGGAGGTTGCCCTCTCACCAAATCAGGCGAGAGGACCCTCCTTCGGGGTCGGCGAGGCGAGGCCCTGCACCATCTATGACGGGGGAAGATCTATCCAATGGAAGGGAAAAAAAGATGATGCAGAGAGGAATCGCCAGAACCACCAGAAGGGCTTTATCGGGATCTTCCTCCTCCCACCACCATCGCTTCCGCTTCGTCTCATCCTCTCAGGCCGCCCAGAGGACGAAGCAGGAAAATGATCTCCCTAGAATGCCCCCCTTCCATCACCTACTCTCCTCCGCCGTACGCCAGCCCCTCCTCGGCGGAGATCCTTGCCAAAGTTTAAGTATTTGTGCATGGATTCCTGTTTTCTTGGGTCCGATTGGTTGACTTATTATGGGTAGCGATTTTTTCCCGCACAGCTGAACAGGGTGGAAGGGAAATAAAGAAAAAAGAAAAAAGGGAGGAAAAAAAAATGAAAAGCGGGAAAAGAGAAGAAAAAAAGAGAAGAAAATTTCAAAAAATAATAATTTTTTTTAAATATCCACGGCACAGCCAATTGTGTTACGGAGGACGGCTTGCATCCACATCAACGATTTATAACTTAAATTGGTCGGATTGTCAATTTGAAAGATTTATAATTGAATTAGCGCTAACACAATATATTTAAGAATTTTTTGGTACTTTTTCCTTCTAAAGTCCACTCGAATTGCATCGGGGCTATGGTTGGTTGCATGTTGTTCTAAATTATTTGTGGGTGATGGGGCTGTACCGACTGGAGGAGAGAGGGGGTGGGCAATGAGGTCAGAGCATATCGGTTCGGGAGGGACACGGATCGATCGGTCAATCGACATCGCCTCCCGAGATCGATCCAAAAGGCATTCAATACAGGCCCACGCATGCATTGGAGCGAGAAATTTTTCAGATATAGTGCACAGAGAGAATTCAGCATTGACCCGGAATTCAAACGTGCGTTCGCAGTGCGCTATTGACTTCCAAAATTAAAGGGCCTACGCTGTCTACGAAGCTTAATATGAAAACGAAAGAAACATGAGGCACTGGAAGATTTAAGGAGCGCCATAAATGGTTGCACTTCCTCAGATGAGCACATCTCCATGAACCCTTAAATTTCATTTTGCCCGACTTTGGCTCTTTCCATAGACCATCCAACAACGCTTTTTCTCTGTTAACGATCGTCTTGATTACTTAATAATCCGATTCATGACCATAGGAACTATCGGATCCTATTCCGTTGTTTTCTTGTTGGTTTGGTTGACTCATCAAAGGGTCCTACACTGACAGGTCGAGAGTGGCCGGTCAAGCAGCGGAGCTCCACTGAAACGAGAGCATACAGAAAGGATCAACAGAACCGAGGCTCTCAAAATGCATGACGTGTTTGAATGGCTTGTCCACGGTGTCATATTCCCAATTGAAGGATATAAAGAATCTCTTGAGTGCCTGTGATCATTCAGGTATTCTTTGTTGCTTCATTCGAGTTGTCCCCAAAGTTTTCTAACCTTGGAATTATCTGAATGTAAGTCTCATTTTCCCCATTGAGAAGTTTTATTACTTTGTTATGCATCCAGAAATAGATCTGGGTACTAAACAAGCCAACTTCCTTTGCTCTGTGATGTGTCCAGAGATAGGCCCGGGTACTAAGTAGACAACTTATCGGCCCGTGGTGCACCCAAAGAAAAGTTTGGGTACTGAGCAAATATTCATTGCTAACCCAATGATGTGCTCGAGAAAGATCAAGTACTAAGTAGGAGTACTAAGTAGGCAAGTTATCATTGGCCTGTGGTGAGTCCGATGGTAGGTTAGGTACTAAGCAAGCAACTTATCATCGCCCTGTGGTGCACTCGAGAATGGTCGAGTACTAAGCAGGCAAGTAATGACCGCCCTGTGGTGCGTTCAAGAAAAGTCAGGTACTAAACAAGCAACTTATTATCGCCTTGTGATTTGTCCAAAGGAAGGTTGGATACTAAATAGGAAACTTGTTATCCCCTTGTGGTGCGCTTGAGAAAGGCCGAATCCTAACTTGGCAAGTTATGACCACTCGAGAAGAATTGGGTACTAAACAGGTAACTTATCATTACAACAAAACACTGTCTTACTAGGCAATTGAAGATAGGTTTGGGTCCTGGAAAAACAGCTTTCCCCTACAAGAATCCATTGCTATGCTAGGCGATCATAGATAGGTTCGAATTCTGGACGTGCAACACCGACTAACTTGAATTACTCTACCATCCTTGCAAAGTAAGTGGTTCTAGGTAGGTTTTCATTTGCTTTAGCATGCATCATAGTATATTGTATTTTATAATGGGACTCATATTCCCACAAAAATAACATTCATTGCATATGCATGGCCAAAATTTAGGTCTCAATTTATTTTTGAATGCAATCTCTACAAGCACACCTTTAAAGAGGATTGTTATTAACACATAAATTTTGACGATCTAGTTATTCATTTTTTATATATAAAAATAGGGATTAAATCTTAACCTCAAAATAAAAATACCAAAATACGGAATAAAAAAACAAAAATATTATAATTAAATTGCATAACATACGATTTTAAGAGCATTTATAGTTTATCTCATCGAAATAGCACTAGATAGGCGGTGGATGGTTTTGAACATAAGATTCTATAAATGGAGCCTGCAAAAGAAGGCAAAGTTCGGCTAAGGTTGGGGGTGCATGGTGGCCCAAAATCATTAGAAAAGAGGCCTCAACTGGCCTAATTTGAGCTCAATTCAGTCCATTAAAAATTTGATTAGGGATTAACCTTAGGTTATTGGAGCCCATTACATTGAAAAATGCCTAGATTAAGCCCATGAGATTGAGGTTAAACCTAGGTTTACATTATATATAGGACATTATGCTTCACAAATTAGAGGTCAGCAAATCACAATCTCATAAAATAGAGCATAGAGAGATACACATGAGAAAGACAGAGGGAAGGGGTTCTCCCGGCCAAGACACTCCCATCGCCGCATCGCTCTCTGCTTGCCATCGTCACCGCTCGTGCTGCCCCTCTGCTGCAGAGCCCCGCGACTTCAAGCGCCTGCTGCCACTACTGCAATGACAACCGAGCTGCTTGCCCAACCGAGCTCGACAACACTGCATCCTAATGTTCGCTGCACCAATGACGACTAGCCTTGCTAAATTCCTTCCGACGATGAAGTAACAAAAAGTTCCAACCTTGTCGATTTCTCCTTGCCGTTGACGAGCTGTTTCAGTCCCTGTTCCACCGCTGCTGCTTCAAGCCACCACGACAAGTCGTCTCTATCATAGCCGTTCCGAGACCCCATGACGATTTGCTGTCCAGCCAAGGTACAATCTTCGATGGCAATCACTCAACAAGGAGCCTCCCGCGCCAACGAAGACGATTGAGAAGACCTCGCTGGATTTACTTCAAAAGAAAGCACGCGACAATCAAATTTCAGGTTTTTCCTGACCGTGCACCACGAGCAGTCGAGCTAATCCATAATCATTTGAATACGGTCGTCGATTTACATGTTTTCATATTTAACGAATAATCTTCTATTGATATTCATAACCACATTTGCGAAAAGAAATTTCATTCATTCATTTTTCTAGGCGATCCAAACGATCATTTGTTTGGTGTCAATTAAGACACTATTTATTTTGCAGAAAACATTTCCTACGCAAGCATTTCCTTATTATCCGTTGTTTGGATCATTTGAGAAATTAAGTCAATAGAAAATGTATTCCTGATCAATTTAGTCTTAAATATTTTGACGATTTACTAATATAATCATTCCGATCGATTTTAACCCGAAATCGTTAATGCCGATGCAAACGTTTTACGTGGTATAACTGGCACTAACATCTGTAATTTTAAAAAAATTCCACTTCCAAGTTTAAATAAGATAATATTTGTGGATTGCATTATTTAATCGAATATTTATCCATTGTTATTAGGGGTGTGCAACCGAACCGGGTTTACCCGGAACCCGAACCGGACCACCCGGAAAACAGGGTCGGGAACCGGTTCCCAATTAAACCGGTCCAGGAACCGGTTCCAGTTTTTGGGAACCAATTGAAACCGGTCCAGGAACAGGGTCCAAGCAAAGACCCACTCAGAACCTGACCGGTTTTGGAACCGGTTTTTACCCTATTGAAAAAAATAAAATCGTCTCCCTGTATAGTGCCTTTGAGTCTCTTTGTCTTCGAAGAATTGTTAAAAAAAGAAAACTTCTGAATAAATTAAGTTAAGGGAGAATTGTTTTGAAAATATTGTTAAAAAGAACTGTTTTTATGCATTGTTTTTCTTTTTTAATGGTCCCACCTTCAACTATTATTATAATCGCGGGACAAGTGTTACTAACTATGTAGCACTAATTAAAGCATTCTTAGTCCAACTCAATAAAGATGTCCTCTTAATAAAAGCTATGTCGCATACACATGAGCAAGCACATTAGATCATACTAGAAATTGCTAATGTTTATGCACTGTTAGGATTTTTTATTTGTCTTATAATATTAGGAGGATTACGTTGTTGTTTTTTCGCTAATTAATATAAAACTCGAAGCCAGGATATCGAACGGTTGTAAAACGTTTTCCAATGAAAACAAGGTTGACCCTGTTCCCGGATCGGAAAAACAGGGTCGGGTCCAAAACAGGGTCCAATAAAAACAGGGAAGGGTACAGAGTCCAAAAAAGATGAACCAATTATAACAGGGTCGGGTATAGGGTCTGGGTCTGGACCCTACCCACCCTGGACCCAATCACCCCTAATTGTTATTGTGTCCATAAAAAGAAAACCCAAAAAATAGATATGATTTGATTTGATTTTTGCTAGTAATATTGCCTATATTAGATTAATTTGCAAGTCTAATTTTGGTAATTTATTATTTCGAATTTTTCAAAATAAAAATACAAAAACATTGCTGTAGGATAAGCTAGGTTCCCTCTTCATAATTTAAATCGCTTGTCTAAATGTTAGATTTTGTATTCCGAATTTTAATTACATGAAAAACACAAAATATCATTGGCATCTCACATATGATTAGTTCATCCATTGTACGACTAAACCCAAAGTTTAGGATAATTAAATTAAAATGTGGAACATGTTAGAATAGTTGCATTATTCTTTGCCCATCATCAGGTCATTTAGTTAGGATTGCGTGACATATAGTTTGTACTTTAGGTTGCTTGTCACATATCATTTTAGTAGAAACGTTTTTCACGCCATTTAGATAAGTGAAAATCCCGAAATATTTGAGTGATTGCGTGTTAATGAAAAATCATATCTAGGCTCATTGACATGATTTTTAAACTAACATTGCAGATGCTTTCATTGCTCTGAGGTAAGTCCTACGATTTATTTATTGTTTTATTGAGTGTTACTTTAGTGGATTTCGCACCCATATAATCATTTCACATGTTAGGAAGTAATAAAATGATTTCAAGTTGCCTACTATATCTTCTTTTCATTAAAAAAAAAAAAAAAAAGAACGGCTCTGAAAGGGCATCAAAGAAATCCATTTTAATCAAGTCCCGTGCCCATAATCTCTTATAGGAGTAAAGTAAATCCCATTACTTTACTTAGGTTTCTAATTGACCTACCTTAAACTAATTAGTGATGACTCATTTTTGAAAATCATTTGCATGTTAAGAACTTGAACCCTAAATTGCGAATTTGTATGGGATTGAGAGAGCATGCGTTAAGCTTAGGCTTAATAATCCATTAGTCGAAACCCTAGGTGGCGCACCACAAGGATAGGTTGCAACATAAGCAAAGAGATGGAATTACTCCATTGGAATAAGACATGGGCTCTAATCAAAGTACTCGAGGGCCAAAAAATTATCGGAAGCAAATGGGCCTACAAATGGAAGGAGGACATTGTCGGTGCCAAGGAAGCAAGATATAAGGCGAAACTTGTTGCGAAGGGACATACATAGCATGAGGGCATCAGCCACAATGAGGTGTTCTTTCATGTGGTAAGACATACTTCCATTCATGTATTACTTGCCTTGATTATTGTACAAGATCTCGAGCTAGAGAAGCTAGATGTGAAAATAATGTTTGTTCACAATGAGTTGGAGGAGTATATTTATATGAGGCAGTCAAAGGGATTTGCTATTTCGAGTAAGAAAGATTATATTTGAAAAATATAAAAATCTTTTTATGGGTTGAAACAATCTTCTAGGCAAATTTTACAAGTGTTTTGATCTTTCATGACTAGTCAAGGACTATTCGGAAAGTCCGATAGATAGTTGTGTTTACTTTAGGAAATTGGAGGATGGTTTTTGATTTATTATTATATGTTGATGATATTTTGATATGAGCTAAGAATATGTCTAATAATGGTATGTTGAAGAGGAAGTTGAGTGTTGAGTTTGAGATGAAAGATTGAGGTGCTGTAAGGAAAATATTGGGTATGGAGATTTTGTATAATAAGACTAAGGGACTTTAACATCTACATCAAAATATGTATATATTGAGAAGATTGTAGCACCTTCTAATATGCAATTAGCGAAATATGTGAGTAAATCATTAGCATAGCACGTTAAACTTTTTGATAAGTTATCACCATGGACTGGAAAAAAAAAAAGGAGGAGCATATCTCCATGTTCCTTTTCCTAGTGTACTGGGTAGCATTATGTATGTTATGGTATGCACTCGGCGTAACATTTCACAAGCTGCAAATTTGTTAGCCATTACATGAAGCGTCCTCGAAAAGCTCATTGGGAAGATGTAAAGTGGATCCTCATATATTTAAAGGGGACTATTGACATTGATATAGTGTAACAAATGGATGATAATGACAGTGAGACCATAGGATATGTTGATTCAAATCACGTCAATTACTTAGATGAGTGCACGTCTTTACCAGGGTATGCATTTATGCTAGTAGATAATGTAGTTAGTTGGCAGGCATCCTTACAATACCACGTTATATTGTCTTCAGTTGAGGCGGGGTCCATGACACTAACCTTCATGGTGAGGGAGGTGATATGGCTAAGGGTTTTGCTCCTAGACATTAGTTTAGAATAGAAAATTGTTGATATATACTGTGGTAAATTTGATGCGATATATCTGGCATATAATTCGATTTATCACAAGCCAACTATATTAGCTACCATTTTACTTGAGATGTCTTAACAATGGGTAATATTGTTATGAAATAGATTGCGACAATAGAGAACTTGGCAGACATGATGACAAAGCATGTTCATTTAGCAATGCTTGAGCTCTATATCTGTAGAAAGTAAGCGACCATTGGGACTATGAATTCACTCAACACAATGTGGAGAAATATTAAATTTATATCTGGAATTTGAGCTGCTTACGAAATTCAACCTAATTGGAAGATATAAGTCGGTTTGATACCGTAGGAAATATATCTAAAGAATCTCTTGAAGGGCGTATGGAAATATAGGTCGAAATTTGTTTTTCTGTTTGGTTGATTGATTTCCATGTATCACCGCACAAGAATCTTACTGTAGAAAGTCAAATGGCTCACATTTTCTATAAAGACGTCTTGGGGGCCAAAAAGGTCTTTTCGAAAGGAAAGAAATAAAGTAAGTGTTTTGCTTTTATGATTGACGTCTGCATCAGCACGCAAAAGAAAAAGGGACTCTGGTCGGGTCGAGTTTACAAAAGTAATTTGGCCAATGTAGCCGCACAGAGGACTCCAAAAAGGATGAACGCGGAGAAAGAAAGGGAACGACCCAGCGACTTTCCCTTCGATCGCGAGGAGTTCTAACTACATCAGGCTTGGTTGTAATTTAAATGTGAAAAGTACTCGAGTAAGTGAGCAATGATAACTCTAAATCTTTTATTAGAGTGGATCATTTCTTCTTGGCTCTTCTCCAAAAGTATTATTCAATATTCGGATTGATCAACGTAAATCTCTAGTATTATTTCTCATTCCTTATTTATTTCTCTAGTGATTTCGCGTCGATTAAAATTACAAAATCCTGTCAATTTTTGCATTAATCTCACACCACACTAGGGTGTGTTCAAATGTCCAATTCATAGCTATTGATCCCCATTCCACGTGAATGACGAGTCTGAGAAAGATGGGATGTGTTAGGTACATGCATATTGTTTATTATTATAAGACCAATTATTATGAGACCCACCAGATGATCAACCGCATAAAATTTTGCTACTATTTTTTCACCTGCAAGTTGTGTCGGGGCCCCATACTTTTGGGGACACGTCCAAGGCATCGATTGACTGTTTGGTGTGGGACGGACTCATGATATTATATACTTGATGGATCATCTCCACAGCAAAAGCTGCATGATTGATCGAATCCGAGACACAGAGGAAAAAAAAGAAAGATGGATGATGTCGGTAGAGAGAGCGATGGTGATCGAAGGATGAGTAGTCAGGAGGAGGAGAAGCAGATGGAGAAGAGAGGGCACGTAGTTTGTCTCCCATTGCCAGCTCAAGGCCACATAAACGTGATGCTGAATCTAGCCAAGCTCCTCCACCGTGCAGGCTTTCGCATCACCTTCGTCAGCACCGAGTTCAACCATGCCCGCTTGCTCAGGTCTCACCCTTCTCTCTTCTCCACGAGCCTCGATGATTTCCAATTTGCTACCATCCCAGATGGCCTCCCACCTCCCTCCGATCCGGATGCGAACCAGGACGGGCCCAAGCTTTGCGAAGCCACTCGGAGCTTCATGCCTCTCCCCTTCTCTCGCCTCATTGCCACTCTTCTCAAAACACCATCAGATGAGTCCAGAGGCGTTACTTGCATCCTCTCTGACGGTTTCATGTCGTTCACCTCCACCCCTGCGGCTCAGCAGTTTAACATCCCTCTCCTCCTCCTTTGGCACGCCTCTGCTTCTTCATTCTTGGCCCTCAAACATTATCGCGCCATCATGGACAAGCTGCGTCCTCCTTCAACCCCTAAAGGTAAGCGACGCTCTCGTATTTCGAGTTTTACGAATTCACTCTCCATATGTGAAATGGATTCGTGGTGTACTGCAAGAAAACCTTGTTGGGTGTTCAAGTATATAAGCTTTGCCTGCTTAAATACACAAATTTTTTTAACCAAAAAAAAAAAAAACCAATTTATACACCTATGTCGTCACTTGTTTGAATAACGTTGGACGCACTAAGAGCCCATTTAATTATAACTGTATGATTGGTCATATATATTCTACAATTGCAGTACTCACAACAAAAAGTGTTTTCAAGAATTCTTAACAGAATTTTCAAGAGAAAGATGAAAAAAAAAAGGAGAAAAAAATCTTACGACATTTCATGAGGACAATTGGAAATGGACACCAGAAAAAAACCCAACGTAAAAGAAAAAAAATATGTAGTCAAGTAGAGATATAAATACTGAGAATGAGATGAAAGAGTCACTAAAAAGAAATGACAAAACGGTAAGTTGAATAGTTGACTAGAGAAATCATATAATGATGTGTTGGTCACTGCACTCGCTGGTGTGATTCATATTTAGGGGAACCTTTCAACGTGCTCCTGATTCTTGAATATGGAACACAAATCATGAACAAGTTCAATGTGTTATTTTATATTTGCATTTAGTAATCAGACTATACCTGGTCACAAGTCATGCAAAATCTTATTTTATGGTGTGTTTTGATTTGAGTCTGATATTTTCCAAATCACTAAGTTTAATTTGATTGGATGTACCTTAGAATCAAATGAAATGACCAAATGAAAACTCCCTTAATCACGACATAAAACGTCTTTAATTATTCTAGTGGAATGGGGTCACAGAGAAATCAAACCCTGTCTTGTTCTTTCATCGATTCTCTATGGAAGCATCCGGACAAATAGTACCATATATCCTATATTTTATGAGCAGATAAGGTTAAACAAAGTTTTATTATGACGTGACAAATGGTAGGGCTGGGAAATATATCTTACTTGATCTAGAGAGGAGTATTGAGGTTTCAGGCTTAGAACTCTATTACTTGATCCTCAATAAAAATTGCAATAGGGACAATAATTCAAGAAGGTTTATATGGTTCACAGAATGAAAAAGGAAAATATTCAAATCCAGATATCTTGTCAAATTAAATGAATTTATGGATAATATGTCAAACTAAATAGGGCAGCACTGAAAATATCACATTTCAATGCTTCTTCGAACAAATGAGTTGGTCAAATCAAATAATCACATTTTGTATCCTATCTTTTTCAAATGATGTTATCTATGTTTTTTATTAAAATATGAAAGATTTATGTGAAGGGAGTTATATGTAAAGTTCTGTGTATTGCATAAAATAAATATATTATTTATACATGCAGATGCCAGCTTTTCTGAAATATGTACTTTCTTTATACATGCAGATGCTAGCTCTTCTGAAGCAAATACTTTCCTGGATACGGTCATTGACTGGATTCCGGGCATAAAGTACATGAGGGTGCGCGATCTCCCAAACTCCATCGGCACCAAGGATGGTGACGATGATTTCATGCTCAACTTTTGCCTGGACTTGCTTCAGAATATTACCGATCACAATCTCACTTGTCCCATGATCGTCAATACCTTCGAAGCCCTAGAGCGAGATGCTCTCGACGCACTCTCATCCTATTTCACTCCTATCTACTCTATCGGCCCACTCCATCTCCTCGATCAAGTAGTAGATGTCGATGATAGGAGTCATGGGATGAAGCAAATCAAGGGCAACTTGTGGAAGGAGGACGCAGAGTGCCTTGAGTGGCTCAATTCCAAAGAACCCAAATCAGTGATATACGTGACTTTCGGGAGCTTAGCATTATTGACCCAAGAACAGCTGGTGGAGTTTGCAATGGGACTTTCCAACAGTAAGCAACCGTTTTTGCTGATAATTAGGCCGGACCTTTTGAACCAAGGAGACAATCCTAGTGCTAATGCTGTGCTTCCTCGTGAGTTTCTCGAAGAAACCAAGGGAAGAGGTTTCATCTCAGGATGGTGCCCACAAGAGAAAGTGCTCAACCACCCTTCAATCGGGGGGTTCTTGACTCACTGTGGATGGGTATCGATACTGGAGAGCTTGTCAGCCGGAGTGCCCATGCTCTGTTGGCCATGCTTTGCGGACCAGAAGGGCAATTGCAGATACGTATGCAATGAGTTGGAGGTGGGTCTGGAGATTGGAAATGGTGTGAAGAGAGATGATGTGGAGAGGTTGGTTAGAAAGCTCATGACTGACGATGGAGATGATGATGAGACGGGGAAGAAGTTGAAGAAGAGGGCCATGGAGTGGAAGAGGATGGCGCATGAGGCTGCTCTTGGCTCTTCCACTTTGGATTTCAAGAAGCTGGTGAATTACCTTAATTCCATCCAAAATTAATTATGAATACTATAGCATGTGGTGAATTCGGATTGGGCTTAGGCCTTATTTTAAGGATGTATTAATGTAATTCCCTTCTAAATAATCATGCTTGGGGACAGTATATATGGCTTTGACACCATAGTTATTGAACCGAGATATATATAATTGAAATTTTAAATTTCTAAATTTTTATTTTGTTTCGTCAGTTTTGTTCCCATAACGAAAAGTCTTTCACCAAACGGTACTTTTCGGTTTTATTGTTTTAAGGGACTTGGGTTCCATGCTAGTGTTGGACAGAGAGAGTCAAATACAATAATTTATACTTTATACATATTTAAATATAGAAAGCCCGTCAAATACAACCTTGAGACTAATGTTAAGATTCAATCGACGGCTTAACACAAACATCTCTTAATACACTAATAGGAACTAACAAAAGTTGGACGAGTAATGTAATATCATAATCAAATCGATGACGTCAACGGATGTAAATGACTCCAAGTAGACTCTGCTTCCACGCAAGCACAAAAGCACAACGCCAAAACTGAGTCAACGACGCTGGACAAGAAGACTAGCACTAGGGAAGCATTGCTCTATGATTAATATGTGAACACAACCTGGGAACCTGATCAACAATGCTGGAAAAGGAAGACAACACCAGAAAGACACTACTCCGAGCTAAGTAAGAGGACACAACGTCAAAATCTAATTGATGACGTTGGACAAGGAAGACAACACTAGAAAGGCACTGTTCTGAGATGAGCAAGTGAATACGACGTCGGAATCTAGTCAATGACATTGCACAGGGAAGACAAACTACCAAAGGGCCTTGCTCCTAAGTAAGTATGAAAATGCAGCACCGGAATCTAATTGACGACTCTGGATAACACTACTACCACTAGGAAGACACCATTCCTAGATGGAAATGAGAATACAATGTCAAAATCTAATCAATGACACTGGACAGAGAAGACAGACTAGCAAGGGACCTTGCTCTGAAGTGAGTATGAAAATGTAGCACCGAAATCTAATCAACGACGCTAGATAACATTGCTACCACTAGAAAGACATCGTTCCTGGATGGAAACAAGGACATGATGTCGAAATCTAATCGACGACGCTAGACAAGGTAGGACAGCATTGGAATCTAACCAATAGCACTAGTTAAAATATGACACTCGCCGAAATTGAATCAATGACGAGAGTCTAAAAGCTACAACTAAGCTAAGCTAGACTAGGATAATTAAGAAAAGCTAAAGAGTTTTATTGTGTTGCTCAGGGGGTGCTTCTTGTTACAAGACTCAAGGTATTTATGGGGATACCCCAATAACCGTCAAGCATTATCATTTTTTTTTTTTTGTCATAAAAGGATTTTCATTACTAACTTCGCGATTGATTACAACTAGAACCGAACTCAAGACAAAATAGATAGTAGGGCTTGCGGGGGGCGAGACACCCAGTTCGGCGGGAGGGTACCATTGAGGTGGGTTTTTGCCACCCAATCAGCCACTTTGTTCTTACTTCTGGGCTCGTACAGAAGCTGGATGTCTTGCATTTGGCCCGGCAAATTGCGGCAGTCTTGCACTAGCAACTTCAAGGCCCACGACAGCTCCTCCAAGCCCATGACAGACTAAAATACCGCTGAGTTATCAGCTGAGATGATCACATGCAGAACTGAACTGGCTTCTCGTGGAGTTCCAATTGTTCTCCAGTACCCACAGCAAAGCCGCACGCAAAGCATTACCAATTTGAATTGCCGCATTTGGTCCTCGGCACGTTTCCTATTCTTCAACCGGCTCATCCCATAACTACTTAAACCGTGTCCTCATCCATTGGAAACAACTTTCTCAATTGAGTCTTTGATTGTTAACCACTTTCCTTTGGCGCACTTCACTTTCGTAATTTACTGCCAAAACTTGCATCATGATGTTTGGATACTTGACTCCCTCATTGTTGACAGCTTAGCTTTCCTCAATATACCCATCGACAGCCGATAATATACCAATATTCATAAGCCTTATGTATAATTTTACCAGGCTTTGTGATGATTCTTACCCATGTGACCGGCACATAGTGGTGTCAACGAGTCGGGTCGGGTCAGGTCTTGATGTTACTCGACCCGACCCGAACAATAAGAGTCACATCATCTAACCCGACCCGACCCGACCCGAAATACATAAAACATGAAGCAAAAAAGTGGGTCGGGTCGGGTCGAGTCGGGTTTCGGGTTTTTTATTAAAAAATATTACAATTTTTTAAAAATATATGACAAAGGGAATTCGAAATGCTTTTACATAACGCCGCGAGGCCTCGTCCAACCCGTCCGTAAACATCTCCGCAAACAGATAATACTCCATTTTCTAAAGTTCTGCGTTGGCCGCGAAAAAGAAGTAAATCATATGGAAGATGGGGAGAGAGAGAGAGAGAGAGAGAGATTGATGGGGGCCGACCTGAGGGGCAACGACGACGAACCTATGAGACGAGACGCGCTGAATAAGTTGTGAGTAGAAGGAGTTGTAGAAGAAATGGCCTTTAATGTGTTTGGGTTGAAGTATTTGATGTGTTTGGGTGGAACAATGTTCCGACCCTAACTTAACCCAAAACATGTATTCTGTTTATGTTTATAATTGTTATCCAAACAGTATTAAGACCCGAAATATGTACCATATTTATTTCGTGTTCGGGTCGTGTTCGGGCCATGTTCGGGTTGGGTTAGATGGGTTTTTTGGACAACCCTACCGGCACGTGGAGCTTATTTAATTTTGGATGCTAACATATGTCCCCCTTTTAAAAGTTTTAGAAGTAAATTGAGAATTTATATCTTTTAAAGGAAATACCTCGTTTCTAGTGATTTTCTTGGGATGATAATTACGCCTTTATCTTCAGACATCAATAGTCGATACAAATCAACAGTCTCCTATTACATTTTGACACATTGTTTCCGCTTTAGATGTTGACACCTAAATTTTGACTAAGTGTTTAAATTTAAATTGCATAGAAAATTAGGGACTAATTTGGCCCTAACAAAAAGGATTTTTGACCATCTAAGTATTAATTTTATTTACCTTTTCTAAATTTTATTTTCCCTTATTTTACACTATTTTTCGGATAAATATAGTTATAATTATAATTATAAAAAAAAAAAAAAAAAGAGGTCCATGAGGGGCTGGGCTTTCATGCCCAGCCCCATTCTTCTTTTCTTTTCTTCTTATCCGCGCCAGCCCAGGGCCCAGCCCCTTTCATTTTCTTGCGCGGCCCGGCCCTCTCCATCTTCTTCTTCTTCCGCCCTTCTTCTTCTTCCCTGCAAGCGAGAAGCAGGAGAGCAGAGCGGAAGACAGAGAGAAAGGGACAGATCGGCGACGATGGGGACTCCTCGCATGCGCCATTAATGCCGTCCAGTGGAGCAACGCGAAGACCGGCGGGAGACCCGGACGGATGGGACTCGTCTTCAATGCAAAGCAAGTGGCGAGGTAAAGCGGGGCACGCGGGCGGCTGAAGGGACACCAGTTCGGCCGAGGAGAGCCCGGCTGGGCGCCGAGGACCGCCGGTCGGAGCACCTCCGTCGACCGGGCTTCTCGCCTATAAATAGAGGGGTCGAGCGAAGGAGCAAAGACAGAAACACAGAGAGAGGAAAAAACAGGAAGAAAGAGAGAGATCTGAGAGAAGTGAGATCTGAGAGGGGAGGAGAGGCGGGAGCTCGGAAAGGCTTCCCTTGGAGAGACATCCAGGAGGCCGAAATCCGAGTAACCGCCGATCCGGGAGAGAGCTGCGAGAGAGATCTGAAAAAGGGAGAGTGAGGGTCGAAGTTCTGGAAAAATTCCAGATCTGAGAAGAGAAGAGAGAGAAACTGAGAGAGATCTGAGAGAGACGGAGCCGCGGGCCGAGCGCCAGCCACGCACCATGAGTCGCCGGGCCGATGCCACCACCACTCCGCCACTGCCGCACAACTGCCGACGGCCGCCTGATCGCATTGCTTCCATCGCTATACGCCCGCATAGCCGTCGTCGTCCCTTTTGCCAGCAAGCCTCTCCCATCACCGCCCGCGTCCGAAGCCGTGCTGACCCGCGGCAGGGTCGTCGTCCCTTTCGTCGATCTCACGGCGGTCACCGCCGCTCGCGGTAGCCAGAACGAGACGCGGTCGGCCACTCCCATCACCGTCGACGCTGCTCGCCGCGGCCACGCCGCCCGTCCTAGCCATTCCCGACGTGCCGCGGAGAGAAGAAGAGCAGCCGCGGGAGAGGGAGGCGCAAGCCGGGTCAAGGCCGGGTCGAGCACGAAGACCTGGTCAACCCTTTAGGGTTTGTTTTTGGGCCGGGATGTGTTAGGCCTGTAGGCCCACCTCTGCCTTGCTTGGGCTGGACTTGTTTTATTTTGATTGGGCCTGACTATTTATTTTTGTTTCAGGTACTCCCCACGGGCCAAGCGAATTTGGCCCATTAGCCTTCAACCCGAGCTGGCCCAGACCCGGGCCGAATCCGAGAGTCCGACCCGGGTTCGTCTATTTTATAATATAATATAATTATATTATTAAAAAAAAATAATAGAATAATAATAAATATTTTTAGAAAAATCAGAAAATCCAAATATAGTTTATAATTTCCAAAAATATCAGAAAATCCCAAACATGGTTTTTAATTTAAAAAAGAATTCGAAAATCGAAAAATATTTTATATTTTTCAGAAAAATCAGAAAATCAAAAAATAGTTTATCATTTCAGTAAAACAGCAAAAATCTAAAAATATTTCTCATTTTCTAAAAAACCAAAAATGTCTAGAAATATTTTATATTCGCTAAAAATCAGAAAAAGCCAAAAATGTTTGTTTCAACAAATGCATGGAAAAATCCTTGAAAAATGCAAAAATACCAAACATGAGTGTTTAAACAAGATTAGGTACCTAAGGGCATTAGTGATTAACTAGTGTAATCAAGTCCCCAATCCTGGGCTTTTCTGTTACAGCAGAAAAAATATTTCTCCCAATATTTTACTTGGGTTTCTAATCGACCTACCCCAAACTGATTAATGGCGACTCCTTTTTAAATGAAATTGAATTGCAGGTTTAAGACTCGACCCTTAAGTCGTGAATTGGTGGGCTTGGAAGAGCCCTGGCTAAAACCCTGATGAAAGGCATTCAGCCGAGCCATTAGCCTCCCGGGACGCGAGGGGAAGGTCGCGACAGCTTGGCGACTCCGCTGGGGAAATTTTTTTTGTGGACTTAGGCCATTTTGTCTTGTTTAAATGTTTTCCTAACTTGGGTATTTTTTTTCTTGCAGGTAAATATTAATTTTGTTGAAATAAATTTTCCTGTATAAATTATGGTGCATGCTTTAAATGTTTTAGCACTACACTATAGCACACACAACCCTGCCGCCGGACCTGGGCCGCCATAGGATAATTTAGGATGGTGTTAAGAAAGATACGGCCTTGAACGCAAGATTGCAATGTAGGGACTGCCTTTCTTTTCCTCGAAATTTTAGGAAGAGCCGAGGTTGAGAGGATTTGGCACGAACGCGAGACTGCGTTGGTCAGATTACCTTTTAACCTCACTATGTCTTTTTAGTTAGAAATCGAACCACACATATCATGTGCATGTCTGTGTAATTGTGATCGATTTCCTCTGATTAAGTAAGTTTCCTATCATTGTGCTTTGCAATTTACTTACTTCCTCTTGTGCCTTGGTTAGTCCATGATTAATTTTGTTTAGTTATGATTTTAATGCCATGATCATCCCTTTATTTAAAAAAAAGAAAAAAAATTTGCAAAGAAAAAAAAAAAGTTCAATTCATTAAGTTTTTTAAAAAAAATTTGCAAAAAAAATGTGTTCAATTCATGCCTTTATTTCCCGAATTGTGCCATGAATTTATTTTTTTCAAAAATTTCCCTTGCCTTGAAAAAGAAAAATAGTGCAAAATCAAAAAAATTTGCAAAAAAGAAAAAAGTTCAATTTATTAAAGATTTAAAAAAAATTGCGAAAAAAAAAAGTTCAATTCATGCCTTTATTTCCCCGAATTGTGCCATGAATTTCTTGTTGGAATTTCTTCTTTTTTTTCAAAAATTTCCCGTGCCTTAAAAAAGAAAAATGGTGCAAAATTTAAAAAAATTGCAAAAAAAGAAAAAGCGTTCAATTCATTAAGTTGTTTTAAAAAAAAAAATTGCAAAAAAAATGTTCAATTCATGCCTTTATTTCCCGGAATCGTGCCATGAATTTCTTGTTTTGAATTTTTTTTTTTTTTAAAATTTCCCGCGCCTTAAAAAAGAAAAAATGGTGCAAAATGAAAAAAAAGAAAAAGAAAAATTAATTATATGTTTTCCTAACTTGCGTTTTTTTTCTTGCAGGTAAATATTAATTTTGTTGATTTGTATAAATTATTGTGCATGTTTTAAATGTTTTAGCACTACACTATGGCACACACAACCCTGCCGCCGGACCTGGGCCGCCATAGGATATTTTATGATGGTGTTAAGAAAGATACCGCCTTGAACGCGAGACAGCGATGTAGAGGCCGCCTTTTTTTTCCCCGAAATTTTAGGTAGAGCCGAGGTTGAGAGAATTTGACATGAACGCGAGACTGCCACGGTCATATTACTTCTTAACCTCATTATACATTTCTAGTTAGAAATCGAACCACACGTATCATCTACATGTCTATGTGTTTACTGTGATATTTGAAAGTGAGGTAATTTCTTAACCCTTTTTTATTTGGTTATTTACTTATGCTCCTGGACCCATGGCAACTGAGGTCAGTCATTTAGTCGCTTGTTTTATATGCGATGGGTAGACACGATGTCCAGTTCATTCCTGCTCCCAAGAAAGAGCTTCTCTGTTGGTGGGACCAGTTAGATCAACCCAGTCAAAAACATGTTGAATTGGCCATTTCCTCCTATTGCTCCACTCTAGAGTCATGCAAGTGATCCCCCATTTCTAGTGTCCTGAGACCTCCACTTTCATACTTGGCAAATTCGAGCTTTCCCCAACTCTGGACAAATACAACATTACCATCGGAATGCCTCTAGGAAATGAGCTCGTGTCAACCTAGTAATTTGGCTACTCAATTTTATAAAAAATCGTGACTCCTTTGGTAATGAAGGTTTTTAAAGCTAATTGGGATGTTTGCCCACTATCGTTTTTAGTTGAATTTAAAAAAAAAAAAAAAAAAAACAACCCATGGCAAAAAAGAAAAAAAGAAAGCAAAATTTTTCTACTAGTCTTATTTGGGTTCATCGCCGTCCCACATCGAAAAATAAATCCTTCAATTGCATGGGTTGTCAATCAAATTTGTGCCGGGTTGAATTTTGTAGACTTGGTTTTAACAGAAGCATTTCTGTCCCTCAATCATTTCAAAAAAAACAAAGAAAAATCATGATAGTTGCCCCGGAAATTTTACAAATGTGGTTCTTTTCTCATATCAGAAAATTCGGGCATCTCATCCAAATATCAAAAATTAAAAATCTCAAGCACCCATTACGAAGGTTTCAAATCTTAGAAAAATATGCCCTCAGTAGGATATACTCTTGTTGGTTTAATTTCCTAAGGAACCTTGTTCTCGAGGCATTCCTATGGTGTGCTAAATTGTTTAGAGAAGGAGTCATGCTTTGAGCTTGAACATCACGGCCTGATCCCACTACTCGGTCTCTCTGAGATCACTTTGTATTATCCCTACAGGGTGGCTTGTCAGTACAGGGCCTTCTAGGAGATCCCTCCACTGCTCAAGCCCGGTCTGTCCCCAGTCTTTTTTTGTAATCACATGAGCCAAGACTACTCAGAAGAAAACCGCATCATCAGGATGCATGGAGAAAATGCCACGTTGAAGAAATCATCGTGCCTAGGAGACTAGCAGGACGAGAAAAGGCTCATCATGCCTCCATACTCTGCATTCTCAATCACCGGGTCCTTGGCAATCTGCAATCAGTAGTCCCAAATGTGATTGACAAGCCAGCCTAACAAGAGCATATCGAGTCTTTCGAGCGGAGTTCAGGAACGAGCTAAATACGTGTCTTTGGGCTAGTCCCAGAAAGCAAACAACTTTGCAAGACCGAGGCTCCTCATCGCATATAAAATGGTGGTCATATCCCCCATTTTTTGTATTTAGGAAATTTCATTTCATTTCTAGTCCCAATGTTTAGGGACTCTTGTTTAATATCTAGTATTTCAATTCTATCATTTCAATTCCAATTTTAGATGATTAGGAATGTCTTGCCCTTTGAATCCTCTGTTGATAAATAAAAACGACTGGACCGTTGCTATAGGTCAATCTTCATTTATCTTGTGCTCACGCATGCCTTTTTTTTGCAATAACAGGTGATCATGAATCGCCAACCACCAGCCATCCGTGGATGGCCATACGCAATTGTGGCTGATCGGGGCAATGTGCAAAATCGCCTTACTAATATTGAAAATGATGTAGGACAAATCCCTATTGTCCTTCGACAACTCTCGAGGAAAATCGAGTCTGCTCAAACCAGACCCAACCTCGTGACTGACTTATCACGGGAGAAAACACTTTTGACACCTGTAGACATGCCAAAAGGTGACCAACAAAACAGGCATTTTGTGAGGATCATGAGTAAACTAAGTGAATTGCGGGATCAATACCCCTTGATCTGTCCAGCTACACTGCTGTCAAAATCCCAGAGGAGTTCAAGGTGCCTGAATGCGAGGCATTCGCTAATGCTTGTCACCCAGAAAGCTACCTGCAAGCCTACCTGGTCCAAAGGATGATTCGATCATACCAATCAAATCTAATTGGCCCTGCCATGAGATGGTACATCGTGAGGAGAATCGCTCTTCTCAAGACTTGGGAGGAATTTACTGATATTTTTCTTTAAAAATATAACCTTGACGTCAACATCGCCCCACCTCATAAGGAGCTTGTAAGCAAGGAAATGATGAGGAAAAAGTTCGTCATGGCATGTACTGCAATAGAAAGAAGCTTGACTGCCAGGATGACCTAGAGCAAAAGAGACCAATAGGGGGAAACTTCGAAGTAGCTTTGTATGACAGAAAGGCCACCAAACAATGCTCCATTAATAGGAAGCTTCCTACCAGAAGAGGCAAAGAACCTGAAAACATGGTTGAAGTTGTAAAACCCGTCCAAAATTAAGGCACCAAGACGCTGCTTCCCAAACTTACTGCGAGAGCTAGGGTCCAAAGGGCACTAGCACCCATCAACCTAGGGAATGAAGCTCCACCGTCTCCCGGTACCCTTGACAAGCTCAAGCTGGCAGAACGAAGGGCCTTACTCAAGAGGTCAGGACAGGGTGTCAAGAAGGGAAAGCCGAAACGCCGCCACAAAACAGGGGCAAAATCCGACAGCCAAAGAACCGCCACGCCGAGGCTTTGAACATCACTCGAGGTACAGCCCAATGGAGAGTTGCCAGTACTATACAGATGGAGATGACTATTCACAGGGGTAAGATAGACGCCTCATCCTCGGTAGGAAATTTCAACCCGGAAGAAAGCGATGAAATCATCTCAAAAGAATCCAGCTTCCCTGAAAGAGTAGAATTTGATGCCGCCATGAAAGGATTGGCAATGTAGCAAAAGAAATGGTTCCTTAACTGAGACGTGGCAGGTCCATCTCACCTTAACAAAATGATGATTCCTGGAGGAATGGAAATAGCTGATTTCCGTAAATATAACGGCACGACTTGCCCCATGACCCACTTGCAATATTTTCAAGCCAAAATGAGTCGGTACGCCAACCAGGCACCATTCATAATTCACGCCTTCCAAGAGGGTCTCATTAGGTCCGCATTGCAATGGTTCTTCATGTCAAAGACCTACCTCGTGCATAATTGGGATGTGCTGTCCTCAGCATTCTTACATCAATACCAAGACAAGATAGGATTTGTATTCCCTCTCAAGAAATTGGTTCACGTCAGAAGAGGACCAATGGAGAATTTCTGAGCATATGCAGAAAGGTGGGAGGCTTTCGTAATGCAAGCTATTCCTCAGTTGGCTGAGGAGAAAATGATGAAACTATTCATAAAAGCTTTGTCTTGTAAGCTTCGTTCCTGGTTGCATGAAATGCACTTCCGTAGCTTCAACGAAGTGGTCCTCTCGTGCGAATACTTCAACTCAACCGGGGGCAAAGAACTCAAGGGCGTTTGATTCAAGGGTCAACGCTAGCAACTATTAGGATCCTCCCTTTCACATGAGTTTTCAGGGGTTTCAATTGTTTTTATCCTATCTAGTGTGTTATTGTCGCATTTTCCATTCTAGTAATGTAATTTGTTTTACAAGTAAATGTACAATTTCAACACGCCATTTTGAGAGCATGAGGGGGTACCCCAAACTGGCCCGGTGATGTTATCCAACCATGAAAAAGAAAATATCATCCGAAGAGATTCCTGAGGGCTGCGCTTCCTCATGCTTCCTCAAAAAAATCATTGTGAAATCAAAAGTATTTCATTGCAAAAAAAAAAAAAAGTGTCGAATTTAACCCTGTTTGTTTTTCTGATTTGCTTATTTCGTGTCTCAGAACATCATTCCCTTGAAAAAGGGGCTCTTGATCCCAAGGATGTGGACTCAACAAATTCAGGAGTATTCTTCCAAGAAAACCGGGGCAAATGAAAAAAATTACTCCATTTATAAAAGGTATGTTTCGCTTCCTAACATGATCTTAGAAATGACGCTTTCTCCCTTTGCAGGAATAAAGACAGGACGTAATAGGTATATGCACACGATCAAACTCGAAACATGCAAATCGTAGTAGCTCAAGAGAAACTTCCAGAGACGTTTCCTCCATGCTGCTTTTGGCCTCCCCCATCTCTCAAGTTATCTCGGCAAGCCGTCCCTAAAACTCTGCACAGGCTTTCTCCTATCAGTGCAAGCCTGCAACATATTCCAGGAGGTCCAGCATTGCAATTTCATAGACACATGCTCTGCGAAGAAGTGATTATCGGTAGGAAATTGGAGATGTTGATTGTCCATCTCAGATTCCACAGAAGCTTGAGGTACATGACTTTGCCCAACGCTGCTGATGTCTAACATCGAGAAAGGAAAATTTTCCACAGAAGAAATGCGTTGAAGATGGATCGACCATCATCGGCCATTTGTCTAGGGCCATGGGCAAAGAGGGCCAACCAAAATGAAGTGCCAAATCATGGCAAGACCATGACAATCATCAACATTCAAGATGCCAAGGAGTTATCAAATACCAACTTTGCAGAAGGGTAACTTGGTATCGTTTCCAATACCTTCCTCTAACTTCATTCCTAATACATTTTCCCTGTTTTGACAGGAAGCATCAGTGTTCAAAAACTGACTTGATAGGTTAATTCGAGCCAGCCGATACTGGTCAAGCAAGCACCTGGAGACGACCCATGCTGAATTACCTGACTTGGTGTAAAAAGACAGGTCATTCTAGCGGCCGGATCCCTTAATTAAAAAAGGGTGCGCTTATGGACACCGCCGGCGCTTTAGCCGAGTGGTATCCGGGATTGGAGCACCAAGGTCCGAACGGGGGTTCAAATCCCCGAAGCGGCAATAGCCGCATGTGAAAAAAAAAAAAAAAAAAAAAGTTTTTTTAAAGAAAACGAAGTTTTTTTCTTTTCTTCTCCTTTTCTCTCTCTTTGCTTTTTTCTGGCATACCGAGATCAAAATTTCAGGATCTCATGCTCGCTTTAAGCCTCAAGACCCTAGGTCTATTCAATCATTTGCAAACTGGCAAAAGGGTCATCTGTCCGCCAAAAATGTGGACTACAAATGCAAACTGGCGAAGGGTAATGCTGTATCGTTTCCAGTTTTTCAACTTTGGAAAATTCATACACTAACACATTTCCTCTCATTCTTTGTAAGGTCATCTGTCCGCCAAAAATGTGGACGACAAATGCAAACTGGTGGAGGGTAATGCTGTATCGTTTTCGATTTTTCAATTCTGAAAAATTCGTACACTAACACATTCCCTTTCATTCTTTGTAGGGTTATTTGTCCGCCAAAGGTGTGGACGACAAAGCAGGAAGAGATATGTCTGATGATAATATTGGATCATCACTCCCAAATGAAACGGCGTCCCAAATATTGCCAAAATGGATAACAGGAATCTTTCGGGCCTTAATTCGCATTTGCTTTTGGCTCTACTCAGCAATTGATTTCTGCACTTTCTCCTATACATGGGCAAAAACAAATGTGCCTGTCCAATCAAAGATGGGATTTTCAATCCTGACTGATCATTCATGTGTCATTCCCCTTTGAGCAGGGACAATCCATGAACACTCATTTTTTAACAATCCCCCTATGTTCAAACACGTTTGCAGAGACAATTTTGCATCTCATGCTCTTAGAAAGTTTTCTTCTTTTGAGTAAATTTAAATCATTCTGAGGATGCAAACTCCTCCATGCTTAAAATGCCCCATGCCTTTTCAAAATGGATTTTTTACATGATGATTTTTGTCTGTCTAAGTCATTAATTCCATTGAGGATTATCAAATTAGACAGTTCAATAAACAATGTGAGATTGATTGAACATGCTAAATGAGGGACATCAGGATGATGAAAGGCAAACCATATCCTACACACGATCCCCTGATTAAACACTTGTGAGGTGAGCATAGGAAATTCCATGTCCGCAAGGTAAAGAATTCTCTCGCGAATGGTACGATGACCAAAGTGATGAGGGGCATTTCGTTTCTCCACCCTAAACACTACAGGTTATCCATTGCTTAACCCTTTTAAGCCCCATGCCATGGTGAAGTTTCTTTCATATTACCTTTGTCAAGAACCTCCCCACATTGGGGCAGATTGGAGGAAGGGACGGCATCACAAGGTGAGAAAATGGATATGAATTTTCTTGCTTGCACTTGCTTAATCTTTGGGTGTCTTTATTGCATATGAACACTCATGGTAATTTAAGTGCCCTCGAATGACGAAGAGCAATTTTCTCTCTATTCTACACACTTGTATCCATTGTAGAGCCCCATTGAGTCTGTAAAAAAACCTATACTGATAGCAACTCCCCACAGTGGGGCAAAGAGAATATTACTATCATTCAAGCATCATGAGCCAAAGCGCCAACTGAAGATGAAGACTCGAGAGTCTAAGACAATCTGAAAGAGCAAAGAAAATGAAAATTAGGGGCATAAAAAAAAAAAAGCAGTGTGCCTGGTAAAAGCAAGGCCAATGCCCTCAAGAAAAAATGATGCTCGAGCAAAAGAGTCTCTACAAAGACGAGCTCCACTAATGAGGAAGAAGACCAGTGGCAACATCAAGATGATCACCACCTCTTGTACACATTTTCGAGCCTATAAATCCATTTGAGCCAAATTTACGTTGCGTCCCTTTGTAAAAGTCTCTTCTGACTAGGGCACTTGAATTAACGTAGGAATTCATATGTTTATAAGCATTGCTCGAAGAAGTACGAGCAAGATCTTTTCTATCTCTTTTCGCAGGGTTTTTGACTTGTAAACCCAAAGATGATTGTGCAGCATTTCTATAAGCCTTGACCTTCGTGGTCCCCTTTGCTAAGCCTTCGACCAAGTCTACATTACGGTCCTAACAAAGACCTCTCAGATTGGTAAAGTCGTATCATTTGCGAGAATATTCGGATCCCTGTCGCCATGATGATAGTAAAAGGGTGAGATTCCTATGATCTCGCATTAATGGTCGGGACAAAATAGCCTTTTCAAATGAGAGTGAGTGGAAAGCCCTTTCAAACTGAAGGACCCTCATTTGACATGTTCAAGACATCTTCATTCTGAGTATGAATTGTCTTTCTGAAAAAATTTCCCTAGTGGAACTTTGGTGATGAAAACTGACCAAAAAAAAAATTGTCATGCATGAACCCCATTTGAATTGAAAAAAATTTACAGTATGCACGAATCATTTTCACATATTGCATATTTGTCTCACAGGAGACATACTTTCAGAGAGCAGAGATATCATCAGGCCTGCAAACTACCAGGAGATGGGAGACCTTCAGGGATACTCGAGGCGCGCCCTCGATATTCCCAACTTACTAGGAGGTGGGAGACCTTCAGGAGTATTCGTAGTCCGTCCTCGATATTCCTAACTTACCAGGAGGTGGGAGACCTTCAGGGATACCCGAGGTGCGTCCTCGATATTCCAACTTACCAGGAGGTGGGAGACCTTCAGGGATACCCAAGGCGCGCCCTCGATATTCCCAACTTACCAGGAGGTGGGAGACCTTCAGGAGTATTCGTGGTCCGTCCTCGATATTCCCAACTTACCAGGAGGTGGGAGACCTTCAGAGATACCCGAGGTGCGTCCTCGATATTCCCAACTTTACCAGGAGGTGGGAGACCTTCATGAGTATCCGAGGTGCGTCCTCGATATTCCCAACTTACTAGGAGGTGGGAGACCTTCAGGAGTATTTGAGGTGCGTCCTCGATATTCCAACTAGTCAAGAGGTAGGAGACCTTTACAAGCATATAAGGTAAGTCCCTCTTCATTGGCACCACGTGCTTCCATAGCCCGGAATCCCTCTTTACCAACGTGGCATGCCTCTGTGGCCCGAAGTCAGGTAAGCAAACTGGTGTCCCTGAAAAAGGTCAGGTACCTAACAATTCTTTACTTCTACAGGCGATCGGAGAATGGTCCGAGTCCTGGAAAGGCAATCCCACGTCAAGGCGACCGAAGAATGGTTCGGGTCCTAGACAAACAACCATTTGCTTCTACAGGCGACCGGAGAATGGTCCGAGTCCTGGAAAGGCAATCCCCCGTCAAGGCGACCGAAGAATGGTTCGGGTCCTAGACAAACAACTCTTTGCTTCTACGGGCGGCCAGGAGAATGGTCCGAGTCCTAGAAAGGCAATCCCCCGTCAAGGCGACCGAAGAATGGTTTGGATCCTAGACAAACAACTCTTTGCTTCTACAGGCGACCAGAGAATGGTCCGAGTCCTGGAAAGGCAATCCCACGTCAAGGCGACCGAAGAATGGTTCGGGTCCTAGACAAACAACCCTTTGCTTCTACAAGCGACCGGAGAATGGTCCGAGTCCTGGAAAGGCAATCCCCCGTCAAGGCGACCGAAGAATGGTTCGGGTCCTAGACAAACAACCCTTTGCTTCTACGGGCGGCCCAGGAGAATGGTCCGAGTCCCGGAAAGGCAATCCCCGTCAAGGCGGCCGAAGAATGGTTCGGGTCCTAGACAAACAACTCATTGCTTCTACAGGCGACCGGAGAATGGTCCGAGTCTTGGAAAGGCAATCCTCCGTCAAGGCGACCGAAGAATGGTTCGGGTCCTAGACAAACAACTCTTTGCTTCTACAGGCGACCGGAGAATAGTCGAGTCCCGGAAAGGCAATCCCCGTCAAGGCGACCGAAGAATGGTTCGGGTCCTAGACAAACAACCCTTTGCTTCTACGGGCGGCCGGAGAATGGTCCGAGTCCCGGAAAGGCAATCCCACGTCAAGGCGACCGAAGAATGGTTCGGGTCCTGCACAAACAACCCTTTGCTTCTACGGGCGACCGGAGAATGGTCCGAGTCCTGGAAAGGCAATCCCCAAGGCGACCAAGAATGGTTCGGGTCCTAGACAAACAACTCATTGCTTCTACAAAGGGCGGCCAGGAGAATGGTCCGAGTCTTGGAAAGGCAATCCTCCGTCAAGGCGGCCGAAGAATGGTTCGGGTCCTAGACAAACAACTCTTTGCTTCTACGGGCGGCCCAGGAGAATGGTCCGAATCTGGAAAGGCAATCCCCGTCAAGGCGACCAGAAGAATGGTTCGGGTCCTAGACAAACAACTCATTGCTTCTACAGGGCGACCGGAGAATGGTCCGAGTCCCGGGAAAGGCAATCCCACGTCAAGGCGACCGAAGAATGGTTCGGGTCCTAGACAAACAACCATTTGCTTCTACAGGCGACCGGAGAATGGTCCGAGTCCTGGAAAGGCAATCCCCCGTCAAGGCGACCGAAGAATGGTTCGGGTCCTAGACAAACAATTCTTTGCTTCTACAGGCGACCAGAGAATGGTCCGAGTCCTAGAAAGGTAATCCCACGTCAAGGCGACCAAAGAATGGTTCGGGTCCTAGACAAACAACTCATTGCTTCTACAGCGACCGGAGAATGGTCCGAGTCCCGGAAAGGCAATCCCCGTCAAGCGACCAGAAGAATGGTTCGGGTCCTAGACAAACAACTCATTGCTTCTACAGGCGACCGGAGAATGGTCCGAGTCCTGGAAAGGCAATCCCCTGTCAAGGCGACCGGAGAAAGGTTCGGTTCCTAAACAAACAACTTATTGCTTCTACAGGCGACCGAAGAATGGTTCGGGTCCTGGAGGAGCAGTTTCCCCATATCATCAATCACAGGTACGTTTTCTATATCAGCATCAGATAAGGAAATATTCTGATACTTGCCAAAAATTTGGGGTTCGTACCCCATATCACTCTTTCCTGGTAAGTAACTGCAGGTATTTTTCTTATCCATTTTAGTATGTGTTATGCATTATTGCCATTTTTTGCTTTGGACACTCGGTCCTAGGTTATCTATCATCTATTGCACATGCATGGATAAAATTTAGGTATCAGTTCGTCTTTGAAGGCAACCTCTGCGAACTCACCTTCAAAAAGGGGCAGCTGTTGACACCTAAATTTTGACTAAGTGTTTAAATTTAAATTGCATAGAAAATTAGGGACTAATTTGGCCCTAACAAAAAGGATTTTTGACCACCTAAGTATTAATTTTATTTACCTTTTCTAAATTTTATTTTCCCTTATTTTACACTTTTTTTCGGATAAATATAGTTATAATTATAATTATAAAAAAAAAAAAAAAAAGAGGTCCATGAGGGGGCTGGGCTTTCATGCCCAGCCCCATTCTTCTTTTCTTTTCTTCTTATCCGCGCCAGCCCAGGGCCCAGCCCCTTTCATTTTCTTGCGCGGCCCGGCCCTCTCCATCTTCTTCTTCTTCCGCCCTTCTTCTTCTTCCCTGCAAGCGAGAAGCAGGAGAGCAGAGCGGAAGACAGAGAGAAAGGGACAGATCGGCGACGATGGGGACTCCTCGCATGCGCCATTAATGCCGTCCAGTGGAGCAACGCGAAGACCGGCGGGAGACCCGGACGGATGGGACTCGTCTTCAATGCAAAGCAAGTGGCGAGGTAAAGCGGGGCACGCGGGCGGCTGAAGGGACACCAGTTCGGCCGAGGAGAGCCCGGCTGGGCGCCGAGGACCGCCGGTCGGAGCACCTCCGTCGACCGGGCTTCTCGCCTATAAATAGAGGGGTCGAGCGAAGGAGCAAAGACAGAAACACAGAGAGAGGAAAAAACAGGAAGAAAGAGAGAGATCTGAGAGAAGTGAGATCTGAGAGGGGAGGAGAGGCGGGAGCTCGGAAAGGCTTCCCTTGGAGAGACATCCAGGAGGCCGAAATCCGAGTAACCGCCGATCCGGGAGAGAGCTGCGAGAGAGATCTGAAAAAGGGAGAGTGAGGGTCGAAGTTCTGGAAAAATTCCAGATCTGAGAAGAGAAGAGAGAGAAACTGAGAGAGATCTGAGAGAGACGGAGCCGCGGGCCGAGCGCCAGCCACGCACCGTGAGTCGCCGGGCCGATGCCACCACCACTCCGCCACTGCCGCACAACCGCCGACGGCTGCCTGATCGCATCGCTTCCATCGCCATCCGCCCGCACAGCCGTCGCCATCCCTTTTGCCAGCAAGCCGCTCCCGTCGCCGCCCGCGTCCGAAGCCATGCTGACCTGCGGCAGGCTCGTCGTCCCTTTCGTCGGTCTCACGGCGGTCGCAGCCGCTCGCCGTAGCCAGAACAAGACGCGGTCGGCCACCCCCATCACCATCGACGCTGCTCGCCGCGGCCACGCCGCCCGTCCTAGCCGTTCCCGACGTGCCGCGGAGAGAAGAAGAGCAGCCGCGGGAGAGGGAGGCGCAAGCCGGGTCAAGGCCGGGTCGAGCACAAAGACCTGGTCAACCCTTTAGGGTTTGTTTTTGGGCCGGGATGTGTTAGGCCTGTAGGCCCACCTCTGCCTTGCTTGGGCTGGACTTGTTTTATTTTGATTGGGCCTGACTATTTATTTTTGTTTCAGGTACTCCCCACGGGCCAAGCGAATTTGGCCCATTAGCCTTCAACCCGAGCTAGCCCAGACCCGGGCCGGATCCGAGAGTCCGACCCGGGTTCGTCTATTTTATAATATAATATAATTATATTATTAAAAAATAATAAATAATAGAATAATAATAAATATTTTTAGAAAAATCAGAAAATCCAAATATAGTTTATAATTTCCAAAAATATCAGAAAATCCCAAACATGGTTTTTAATTTAAAAAAGAATTCGAAAATCGAAAAATATTTTATATTTTTCAGAAAAATCAGAAAATCAAAAAATAGTTTATCATTTCAGAAAAACAGCAAAAATCTAAAAATATTTCTCATTTTCTAAAAAAACCAAAAATGTCTAGAAATATTTTATATTCGCTAAAAAATCAGAAAAAAGCCAAAAATGTTTGTTTCAACAAATGCATGGAAAAATCCTTGAAAAAATGCAAAAATACCAAACCTGAGTGTTTAAACAAGATTAGGTACCGGAAGGGCATTAGTGATTAACTAGTGTAATCAAGTCCCCAATCATGGTTTCTGCAGTTGCGCAGAAGAAAATATTTCTCCCAATATTTTACTTGGGTTTAATCGACCCATCCCAAACCGATTAGTGGCAACTCCTTTTTAAATGAAATTGAATTGCGGGTTTAAGACTCGACCCTTAAGTCGTGAATTGGTGGGCTTGAGAGAGCGCTTTCGCTAAAGCCGATGAAGCGCATTCAAACAGCCATTAGCCTCCCGGGACGCGAGGGGGAGGTCGCGACAAACAGATATCATAATTTTGAATCAGAGTTCTCTACTTTGAGTATATATATCTATAGTCACTTTTTCTGCACTCTTTGCCTTTTTCCTTGAACCCTAAACCCTTTGTATTCCATCTTCAAGTCCCTTCCATGGCGACCGAGACCCTCAAATTCCTTCCTAAATCATACATCTCACGCTTCGATAACCTTCAGGGCACTAAGGAAGCCGACTATTGCTGTTTCCAGTTGCTGAGCGCTACAGAAGATGGCCGTAAACTGCTACTCCTTGGTTCCTGTCTCTTTCATCATGACCATATTCCTTTGTCTCTCAAGCCCTATTTTCATACCAAGAAGAATGAGAAACTTCCCATTCAAAATTCTTCTATGAAGGACATTTGGACATTTTCTCCTTCCAGGTTTAGGAGTTTTCCTTTATTCCAATAAAAATTTCATTCCTGGTACTTATGCCTAAAAGACAATCTGGAGACTCAGTTATCATGAAAGAATGCAGTGCTAGAAAAGGCATTGGAGGTCGGCATGTTGCTCATGACTTGAACAAGGGGATGTTGGGATCTATTATATGCTATTGGTCCCCATCGACTAGCTGATTCTTCTTTCCATGAGGACCCATGTTCATAACTCTTTTAGATGTCTTTACTGTATCTGGTTTCATACCACATGAGTACCTAGTAGAAAGATTGAAGGCTTTCAATGAGAATTACATCTTTGATGATGTTCTTGCTTATGGGAATTTCCTTGATCGATTCTGTAAAACTCCTAGCCCTATTGACCTTGTCCGACGTGTTAGCTTCTTGCTATAATGGCCATCGAAATATGTATTCTTTTGTCCAGCTGGTTTCGAAGGATTATTTAACTCTGGCTTCAAACTTGACCAGGGGAATTCGATTCTCTTTTGGCCCACTTGTTTTGCTGCTTTATATAGGAGTATTACCCATGCCACTCTCTCGATGATGTCCAGGGAGAAAGGTGTCCTATCTGGTCTGTTTTGGATTTTGGAAGCTTGGATAGCACTCTATTTCCCTTTTCTATTCAGCAAAACTCCTCGGGATCTTCCACATTATTCATCGTTGAAGGCTAAGAAACTATATCCTTTTCCTCTGAGCAGTCAGTTACTTAGCCATTCTCCCTTAAAAGTTCTTGATCAAACTCCTCCCTTTTTTCATTATCTTAAACTGATCATGGAGTTTGACCCTGCACATGTCGAAATCTTCCTTTACGAAGCTTCAGAATTCAACTACCCCTTTTGCCCAGATAGCCAATATTTGGACAACAATCCTTTGTTCTGGCTGCGCATACTCATTCCAATCGACCTCCCAATGCAACTCTATTCAAAGGGGCACTTTTATCAAGGGTGTGAGGCTTACTCTCCGCAGCACTGTGCTAGGCAATTCGGTTTATATCAAGTTGTGCCAATGCCCATTGCTTATTCCATGGAATTCCCTTTGATGACCATAAAGAAGTATAATCCAAAGGATGATGGTCCTTTCAGCTACTGTTCTAGTTAGTGCATCGATACGTAGCCGTTTCTCATCAAATCTGTACTCCTTCAGCCCTTCTACGGATAATGCAATGCAATTCGAAATCAAAGGAAGTGGTTGGTAAAGGTAAGAGAATTCTTGATAACACCCTTGAGTTCAACCTCCAAGCGCGTGTACTTGCACTGCTGTGTACGCGCAAGTGTGGGTACGTGTATATTTGTGTGAGTGCGGAAGGTGAGGCATGAAACAAAAAGAAAGGGGCTGGGCTTTGCTTAAGCTTTAATGGGCTTTGAAAACTTAAAGGAGATGGGCTAAGGAAAGAACAAGCAAAGATGGGCTGAGGGAATAAATAAATAAATAAAATTGGGCTGGACGAAAGTTTCTTAAAAGAGTTGGCCGGACTCGATTCCATTTTTTCACCTTCCTTTCTTTCTTTTTTTCAATTTTCATTTGCATTTTTATATTTTTTTTCTTTTTCATAAATTTATAGTTTTTTATATTTTTGCAAAATAAATGGATATTTAAAAAGATGTCGACAAAAATTTGGGTGTCAACAAAGATTGCAACACCTTTTAATATGCAATTAACGAAACATATGAGTGCACCATTAGCAAAGTACTTTAAAATTTTTGATAAGTTATCACCACAGACTGAGAAGGAGGAGGAGCATATCTTTGTGTTTCTTTTTCAAGTGTAGTGGGTAGTACTATGTATGCTATGGTATGCATTCAGCCTAACATTTCACAAGCTACGAGCGTTGTTAGCCATTACATGAAGTGTTTTCAAAAAGCCCATTGAGAAGATGTAAAGTGGATGCTTATATATTTAAAGGGGACAATAGACATTGGTATAGTAACAAATGAACGATAATGACAATGAGACCGTAGGGTATGTATGATGTATGTATGCAAGTCTTTACCAAGGTATGCATTTATGCTAGTAGGTCATGCGGTTATTTGAAAGGCATCCTTACAATACCACATTATATTGTCTTTGACTAAGATAGGTCACATGACACTAACCTTCATAGCGAGAGAGGTGATATGGCTAAGGGTTTTGCTCTTGGACTTTGGATACCAAAAATGTCTATATATACCGTAACAACTTTGATGTGACATATCTGGCGTATAATTTGATTTATCATTAGTGAACAAATCATATTGATATTAGATACTATTTTATTCTAGATGTCTTAACGACAGATGAGGTTGTTATGAAATAGCTTGATACAAACAGAGAACTTGGTAGACATGATGACAATACATGCTCATTTAGCAATACTTGAGCTTCGTATTTGTCGAAAGCAAGCAACTATTGAGATGTTGAGAGCTAGCGTGATCGATGAGTATTATAAATTGACTTTCTATGTCAAGGCAATGTGAAGAATTATTAAATTTATATCCAGAATTTGAGCCGCTTACAAAACTCAACCTGATTGGAGGGTATAAATCTGTTTGATACTATAGGAAATATATCTAAAGAATCTCTTGAAGGACATATGGAAATACATGTTGAAATTCGTTTTTCTGTTTGGTCGTTTGATTCCCATGTTTCACTGCACAAGAATCTCCTAGAAAGTCACCACAGGACAAAGTGGTTGGCTCACATTTTCTGTAAATATGTTGTGGGGGGGCCAAAAGGTATTTGCGAAAGAAAAGAAATAAAGTAAGTGTTTTGCTTTATGATTGATGTCTGCAGCAGCAGGCAAAAGAAAAAAGGGCTCCGCTCGGATCGAGTTTACAAAAGTAATTTTAGCAGATGTAGCCGCACAGTGGACTCCAAAAAGGACGAACACGGAGAAAGAAAGGCCGCTGTGGCTAGGATAAAATTTAGAATAAAATAATATTAATTCTATTTTATGTTTGATATCTATTTAAGATAGGATAAAATCAAATATAAAAATATATAGGTCAGAAAAAAATTAACTCATGAGAGATATGGAATAAAAATAGATAAGATTTCTAATTTCATAATATAAAAGTTATTTTTTCCAGAAACAAACTTCTTAAAATAATAAATCTAAAATTATATTCCAATATAAATAATATTTGAATTATAATATAAGAAATTCAAAATAACAAAAAATAATATTTTTTAAATTTAATCTTATTTTTATTTATATATTTAAATTTAATTATAATATAAAATTCAATATAAAAATATATATTTATTACATATTGTAGGTGTTTTAATATTTTAGGTATATTAGTATAGTTTTCTATGTAATAAAATTTTATTATAAAATGATGAAAGGGGAAGAAAGAAATAAAAAGAAATTAATTAAAAAAGAGAGTAAAATAAAATAGAAAAACATATAAAAATAAAGTAGAAAAGATTGTCACGAGACATTTTTACCATCTCCATTTGTCAAATTTGTGGTTCATTTATATTAATATTCTGTTTATATCAAATAATATATATGATATGATATGAATATATTTAACTTTATTATTGCAATCACCAAATAATATATGAGATATAGTAAAATATCCTAAATTTCATATCATATTATATTCAGTCCCATTTTGCTTAGAAATTCAAACGACCAAATATAGTGAAAGGGAATGACCTAATGACTTTCCCTTTGATCACGAGGAGGAGTTCTAAATACATTAGCCTTAGGTGTAATTTAAATGTAAAAAGTACTCGAGTAGGTGAGCAATGATAACTCTAAATCACTTATTACAATGGATCATTTCCTCTTGGCTGTTCCTGTAGAGTGAGTCTTGATATTCGGATTGAACAACATAAGTCTTTAGTGTCCTTTGTCATTCTTTGTTTATTTCTCTAGTGATTTCACGTCGATTAAAATTACAAAATCCTTTCAATTTTCTTATTAATCTCGCAACACACTAGGCTGTGTTGGCAATATGCAATTCATAACTATTGATCCCCATTCCATGTGAATAAAGAATTTGTGAAAGATGAGACATGTCAAACTATTGATCCCCATTCCATGTGAATAAAGAATTGTGAAAGATGAGACATGTCATGTATATTGTTAATTATTATGAGACTAATTAGATGATCAACCGCATAGGTTTTGCTACTATTTATTCACCTGCAAAATCGTGTTGGGGGCCCATACATTTCAAGGACACATCTAAGGTTTTAATTGATTGTATACCTATCAAAATGGGTCAAGTTTTATTTTTCACTTCACCCATAATGGGTTTAAAAAATAAGGGGACTAAAATATATGGATCTTAAATGGGTCTAGTTATAACTCAACTACAGCCCACTCTCTCTTTCCCTCTTTACTAAGAGTCTTCAGCCTTATAAAAATGTTTTTATAAAAATTAAAATTATACTTAATTTTTATATTTCCTTTTTCCTTTTTTCTTTCATTTTTTTTTCTCCATCTTCCTTAGTCACTGTCGTCTCGACCAACGACCAGCCAGGCAAGGCTCGAGCTCACTGAATCTAGTGAGGCCAAGTTCTTACCAACAACTAGCAAGGCTTGAGTCTCGCCGATCTAGTGAGACTCAAACTCAAGCTCACCTATGGCTAGTCGCCGGTCATCAACATGGCTAGCAACCGGTCGGAGAAGAAGCACAAAGAAAAAATAAACAAGCAAAAAAGAAATAAGTGAAAATTATATTTTCAAAAATGAAAAATAATTGAAAATTGGATTTTCTAAAAATAAAAACATTTATAAATTCGATTTTTTTAAAAAATAAAAATAAAAATATTAAAAGGAGTCACAGAGAAAATTTAATGATATTTTTATTCCTAACAACGGAAATATTTTCTAATTTATTTTCATATTTCAGTCAAAAAAATTATTGTAATTTTCTTGAGAAAATACTTCTTGAAAAATATTTTCCAAGAAACAAAAAAAGACTTATTTTCTGAAAAATTATAAAAATTGTCCAAATTTGTATTGTAAGAAGATATTTTAGCAATACCATTTTAAAAATAAATCACAATAATAAGCTTTCTTAGATTTAGTTAAATGAGTTGGATATAGGTTAGAAATGAATCGGGTCGGATGTGGATCAAGAATTTTGCACTTTAAAAAACGGGTCATAAATGGGTTAAATTGATCGGTTTGGGTCGGATTATTTATAACTCAACCCAACCCAACCCAACCCACCTATTTGACAGGTTTAATTGACTGTTAGATATGAGACGAACTCAAAATATTATATGCTCAATGGATCATCTCCACATCAAAAGTTGCGTGATTGCTCGAATCCGAGACACAAAAAGAAGAGAGAGATATGGATGATGGTGGTCGAAGAATGGGTGGTCAAGAGGAGGAGCAGGTGGAGAAGAGAGGGCACGTAGTGTGTCTCCCATGCCCAGCTCAAAGCCACGTAAACGGGATGCTGAATCTAGCCAAGCTCCTCCACCGACGTGCAGGCTTTCGCATCACCTTCGTCAGCACCGAGTTCAACCATGCCCGAACCCTTCTTTCTTCTCCACGAGTCTCGATGATTTCCAATTTGCCCATCCCAGATGGCCTCCCACCTCCCTCCGATCCGAAACCACTTTGCGAGCTTCATGCCTCTTCCCTTCTCTCGCCTCATCGCCACTCTCCTCAAAACACCATCAGATGAGTCCAGAGGCGTTACTTGCATCCTCTCTGACGGTTTCATGTCGTTCACCGCCACCCCTGCGGCTCAGCAGTTTAACATCCCTCTCCTCCTCCTCTGGCACGCCTCTGCTTCTTCATTCTTGGCCCTCAAACATTATCGCGCCGGCCCTCAAACATTATCGCGCCATCATGGACAAGCTGCGTCCTCCTTCACCCCCTAAAGGTAAGCGACGCTCTCGTATTTCGAGTTGTACGAATTCACTCTCCATATGTTAAATGGATTCGTGTTGTGCTGCAAAAAAACCTTGTTGGGTGTTCAAGTATATAAGCATCGCCTGCCTAAATACACCAATTTTCTGACCCAAAAAAGAAAAACACCAATTTATACACCCATATCATCACTTGTTTGAATAACGTTGGACATGCTAAGAGCCCATTTAAGTATAGCTGTATGACTGGTCATATATATTCTACAATTACAATACTCACAACTAAAGTGTTTTCAAGAATTCTCGAAACATAATGTTCGGCATGCCCAAAGGTATTGTTGGGAGCATTTTTATGATTTTCTATGGATTGATTACCGGTTCATGGACCGGTTACATTTTCTTTGTTTTTTTTACCATATCATCTCCAATATCATTAAGCCTCATAAAAGTTATTTTTTATAGAACTTAGATGTCGCATTTAAAAATAGAAATAGCCACTGATATTTCCCCATGAATTAGGTAGTCCAATGAAAAAGTTAAAGTTTACATCATCCAAAATTTGATTATATCACTAATTTTTCTACTCAATAATGATTAAAATACTCAAAACTTTTAATAATCTTCAATCAAGTCTCTTCTTCATTATGTTTTCTTTGTTTGGAACTGGATCAAAAGTGACTTCTAAAGAGTTGATATGTGGCATTCTCCTTAATGGACACCTACCCCGTTTGGATTTCTTTTTCTTTTTCCTTTTATTCTTAGACCACGTCATTTTTTGTATTACTTGCTTCCTTTTACAGTTGCAAAAGTTAATAAAAGTAAGACCATTCGGTAAAAAAATTCATATAGTGGAACATGAGAATTCATAATCGATTCCTTTTTTTATCGCTACAGTAAGTTTTTCTTTTTGATTCCATTCAAAATAAGCAGAATCAATAGATTTGAGAACATGAGTATCCAAAGGTTCCATGTTTTTGCTTTCATTTTAAGATACATAAGATGATAAAATATAAGTTACTAAATGGTTTACTAGTTTTATCCCATTCAATGATTGGAATAGCCTTTGATATTTCCCCACAAATTAGGTATTTTAATGTTGAGAGAAGACTTGCCCTTTATGTATAGCAATAATTACATCTATCATTCCATATTTTAAAAAGTTACATATTACATCATTCAAATGTTTGATTATATCATTAATTTTTCTATTTAGTAATGATTAGTTTACTTATATTTTTAATAATCATCAATCAAGTGACTTCTTCAATTTGTTTTCTTGGTTTGGAACTGCATCATAAGCGGAAGCTAATCCCCTTGACACGAATGTAGGTTTGATTGCTAGTCTCATTTACTCAAAGTATGGTCATATTATTAGACAATGCTTGAGAGTATTGCCAGATTATTTTTGGATTATTTTTTCCACTTCTATGTATAATCCATAAGAGCTACATAAATATTTCGGTGCATATAGTAGAAGTCCAATGAGAAGTTGAAAAGAGGCCCTCTCATTGTGTGACGCATCTTGCACCTTTCAATAAGCTTAGAAGTAATTGCACTCCCGAAATTAGGAAAATTGTACCTTAGCTCATCATGAAGTCGTGAAAAAAATTGGAGAACTTCAAAATTTAGAATGTGGAGGCCAATAAAAAAGGGGGAAAACGAAGTTATTTAAATAGTCAAGTAATTCATCATTTGCTCAATTTGAAAAAATTAAATTAAATTTTTACACGAAAACCAAAACAACTGACTCGAGCTGCAAATTATTGTCCAGGTAAATTTGGAGAAAGATTAATAGTCATAGTAGAAGAGTGGATGGCTGATAACTTTCGGGAGTTTTGCCCTCATAGTGCAATACAACGAATGAAGAACAAACGTAAGATACATTACCTAAAAAAGAATTTTCAGTAGAAAGAGGGAAAAAAAGGAGAAAAAATCTTACGACATTTCACAAGGATAAATGGAAATGGATACCAAAAAAAAAAAAAATCCAATGTAAAAGAAAAAAAAATTATAGTCAAGTAGAGATATAAATACCAAGTATGAGATGAAAGAGTCACTAAAAAGAAATGACAAACGGTAGGTTGAATAATTGACTAGAGAAATCATATGGTGATGTGTTGGTCATTGCACTCGCCGGTGGGATTCATATCTAGTGGGAACCTTCCAATGTGCTCCTGAGTCTTGAGTCTTGAGTCTGTAATACAAATCATGAACAAGTTTAACGTGTTATTTTATATTTGCATTTAGTAATCAGACTATACCTGGTCACAAATCATGGAAAATCTTATTTTATGGTGTGTTTTGATTTGAGTCAAATATTTTTGAAATCACCAAGTTTAATTTGATTGGATGTACCTTAAAATCAAACGGTATGACCAAATGCAAACGCCCTTAATCATGACAGGAAACTTCCATTTTACTATGTCACAAGATAATAATTCATGCTTCAAGATCAACTATTTATCGTTGAAATCCATAATATGATTACGCGGGATGAAGGGGAAAATTTCAAAAAAGTACTCCAATAAAGGTATGTAGCTTTTAGTCAATACATTTATGCTCCCCAGCTGTTGATCTTATGGGCACCCTTACCCTAAATTAAAGTCCGCAAATTGAGGGTTTTACCTCGAGCCCTAATCCCACCTAAAGCGACTAGGCTTTGCTTTACACCGAATTACCATAAATTTAAATTTGTCTAAATTATATTTATATTTGTCATAAATTTATATTTTTATTTGTCTAAATTAAAGTTCTCAGAACTGTACTATTCACCATCATTGCTTTCTATGTCTCTCTCCCCTCGGAATTTAGTAATCCATCCCCCCGGCTAGATCCAAAATATTCATTTTCAGCCTCTTGGGTGGATGCGATTAGGGCTTCATTTATTATGCAAAAAAAAAAATTTGAAATTTCTGAGAAATATTTGTAAGGATAATGAAAATATTTATGGCATTTATCTAAAATCTGAAAATAATTTTCCATCATTTTAAAAAAAAATTTAGAGACATACACTATTTGTTTGATACAAGGGCTGTCATGACGTATAATCGAATTTTAAATAAGAATGTTTATCCAATTATATTTTCATAATATCAACACTTTTATGAATTGTAAACAGTTCATTTAGTTCTCTTTTACGGGTTTTGTATCGGCATTTTTTTCCTTTGGCTGAAATTAGCATCATAATAAGAAAATTAGTATACTTTGTATATGTTGTGTGATGGAAGTTAAAGTTACCTTTTGTTTATCTTGTGAAAAATTTATTGCTTCCATTTGGAAAAAAAAAATCGAAACCATTTTCTACGTGCTCTTTCTCATAGTGGGCCTCACTTACACTTTTCGCAGGCTTTAAAGCTGATTTGAAGCTCACCTCTTCTCACATACTTTTCTTTTTATTAATTCGTATTCTACTCATATTCCTACTCTAACTCTCACTTTCAGATTTTTATCTCACTTCCTAGCAAGCCAAGAAAATCAAAATTCATACTTAAAATTAAATCGTTCACACATTAACTTTCTTGAGAATATAGAAATTCAAACCCCCATTCCTCCTTCTTATATGAGATGACCACTAAGACAAATCATAGTGATTTAACAACTCATTCTAAAATGATTTTGAATTTTTCATGTATTACTACCCTTCTTCGTCGTTCACAATAAGAATTAATCCGTCAAATCCATTTAACAACTCAACTATGGCAAACCACACGAACTCAATTGAGGCTAGAAATCTTAGAAAGCCCCACCACTCTACAATTCGAGATGATCAGCCCACCTCGATTGGTGAAATGTCTCACCACCTTTTATCTGTTTTTCAGATTGTCGATAAGTATGGCCGTAAAGATTGCATGGCTGGTTGTTTCGGGCGGTGTCTACGGAGGTGGAGGGTTGGTTTTCAAGTGGCGGTAGAGGTTCACGACCTTTAGCGTGGTTGGTGGTGGCTGTGGGTTGGGAACGGTGGTCAGTGGTGGCCATTTTCGTGGTTGGTGGATTGTAGCAAAGAAAAAGGGCGGCGATAAACGGTGTTGGTGGCTGCGAAGATGGAGAATTTGGTAGTGGCATCAAATTGGTCCTGTGTAATTGGTTCCAGTCCAGTCCGGCTTCAAGGTAAAATTGGGAACTGGATCGGGAAGACTGGTTCCCAAAATTCAAAATCGGGGACTAAACCGGTTGATCCTAGAATCGGGAATCGTACCGATGGTCCGATTCGGTCCGGTTCAATGGTACTAATTACTTTTTTTTATTACTTTTTTTTCCTACTACTCGGAACCGCACTGAGATTGTATTTAGTTCACATTTTACTAATTTTTTTTAAAATAAATAAAATAAAAATATATATTTAGTCGGTCCAGTCCGATTCCTCATTGGAATTAGGAATTGGACTGCCTAGATACCAGTTCAACTTTTAAGAACCGCGAACTTAACAAAACAGGCCAATTCAAGCGATTCTCGGTTTAGGCGATTCATTTTGCACACCACTATTACTTTGCAGTCGATGGTGATGGTGATGGTGATGGTGATGGTGATGGGATACAATGAAGATGGTGCTGATGGTTGTGGTTCGACGACATGTGAAGGATGGCAGTGCATGTCTCGTTGAGCTCAGATGATGTGTGACTGGAAAATAATTTCCGCTTTTGAAATGGAGAAAGATATGTTCCCAATCTGAATTTTCTTCAAGATGGAAAACATCTTCCTTCACCGATTTATTTTTTGACACCAAACACCATAAATGAATGAGATGATTTTCTTGGAAATCATTTTCTCTCGAAACAAAATTATTCAACAATCAAAAATTTTATATGGCACAAGAGAAGGACATGCCGAGCTCAAAATATTTTCCACCCTTTATTTGCTTTCCCACTTAAACAAAAATATGAAGATGTATGTATGGAAATTGGCTAGTTGGATTGGTAGAATGAAGTAAGGTGCAAGAAAATAATTTTTTTATTGGGAATAAAAGAGAGTGAAAATAACCATGCACTTTAAACATTCTAGCAATTACTAGCAAGTTCATTTCACGGGTGTTTTGAAGTACAATCTATGCGCCATGTGAATCGCATTGGAGCTATGGTTAGTTGCGCGTTGCTCTAAATATTTTGAGGGGTGATTGATGGGGACGTCTAGACTCGACCGAGGCCACAACATATCCGGAGGGAAGGGACAGCACGCAAAAATGACGTTTGATCGACCCGTATACACATTGAAAGTAGTGCACCAATCAATTATCAGTTCTAATATCACTTGCCGATAGAAGCAACAGAAACTCAATGTTTTTCAACTAGCAAGACCATCAAAAGAGAATTGAGTCCAAGCATATTAAACATATATAGTGAGAACCAACATCTACTTAAAAACACTTGGAACAATGAAATTACTAACCGACTATGATACATTAATTGCACCACGTTAAATCTCCAATATAAGATATCATAATTACAACTCACATGCGTATCTTGTCACAAATAATCATCATTCTGGAAATTATTATTATCTATTTGCCCGAAATGGTTTATTTCCCTTGAGAAGAATTTAAAAAATAATAACAACCCTAAAAATAAATAAATAAAAATCCCAAGAAATCTAAAGAGGAGAGAGATAAAGAAGACAATCGATGAGGGATTTCACGAGCAACAACAATTGAAAAAGACAAGCCCTCTCTCATAATCCATATCGCTTGGAGATAAGCCATAGCCTCACCACTCTACTCCAATCATATCCATCAGCACTGACCGTATCACGTAGAACGACTAACATCCACGTCAGCAATTGGTTAAATTGTCTCAACTAATAAAATGCGAAAAGAGTTAAGATTCAATTGACATAATTAAGACGTTTCGAACTGAATTAGTAAAAATACAACAGGTTTAGAGTTCCTTAGACAATTCTTCCGTAGTAAACAGTTTCCTTTTTAAATTGCACTAAAGTGAGTACCATGTAAAAATTACATGACCATCGTGACATATACTTCCCCCCTAAATGGCATTGATGGTTTGTTATCCCAAATTTATGAATGTGGCCACCACTGTATTGACAAGGCAACGCCCAGTGTCCTTATGTTCTCGAGAATTCAAGTCCGGGCTTCATTCTACTATTCTCCTATTCACCATCTTGCAGTCTTCTGATTTTATTTGCGTGCGAGTCAGGTTTCAAACTGAGTATGTCCCCCCTCTATTTAATTTTTATAGACTTCCTCTTGCGTTACGTACATGTGCCCACCACCTTGGACTTTAAACTTGGACGCTGCTGACCTACCTACTTTGCCGGTTTCAATTTTAACTCAATATTTATTTTATTTTTATTTCTGTGTTTTCTTATTGCAAGCTCGAATTGAGAGACAAAAAATGAGAGGACCCGCATGATTAATTTTCTTGAATACGAAGAAAGAAAAATTAAATTTGATACCGAAATATAAATAATTACAATTAGAAAATATTATCACTTACTAAAAAATTGTTGATGTTATTATATATATAGATCTCTAAAATTTTAAAAGATGAGAAAACACTAGAAACGTTGGCTTTGTAGAATCATTGTGCAATGAAATGGCTTCTAATTCCTTTCGCTCAAATTAAATTGCTCTATAAGGACTTTCCGATGACCTAAAATTAAGACTAGCGATATTGGATATGCACAAAACAAATGAAGTAAATAAAAAATCAAGTTAAGAATAATGAATTAGTAGAGAAAAAAATTTTTTTACTCCCTTGCCATATATCATAGATGAAGATGTGCAGGAACCTAAAACATTACAAAATCAATCTCGGGATCGCATGAGTCAAAGCTAAAGTTAAAAAAAAAAAAAGATTCTCAATCGATTTTCTTTGGCTAGAGATTAACATAGATTATTTTAAAATTGCAATTGAGTTCTTCATATATTTCTTATTATTTGAATATTATCACTTTGATTTGTTTCTTTAAATAAGACAAGAAAATCATTTTTTATATGGAAAATGCATTTTTATATAATAAAAACAAAAAACCTGTTAACCAAGTCTCCCACTTTGAAGATAGAAAACGCTTGGCTGATGTTTGACCGTCTTTTTTCTTGGCTTTTTCCTTTAAGCTTTTTGGGTGCAAGCCTTTAAACACAGTAATGTCGAACATTTCTGTTTCATGAGGTCCAATGTCTATCCTATAAACGAAGAAATGATTTGCTTACCAACCCGAAGCTCTCTTATGGCATCGTTTAAACAAGATGAACTTGCTCAAGTAAATTACGCATTCATCCTAATAACACGTCTGTATAGTATTCTGAGTTGTTACACTTGGAATGTAATTCAGATATATAATCCATACTTTTCTCTTTATTTTAATTCATAAATACGGACGGTTGCAAAGCCAAGCAATTCATTCGAGGCCCGGAGGGAATGGCCCAAGCTGCTTCTTTGAATCATTTCTCCCCGAGACATTGAGCTGATCAGAGTCAGCTCGGTTTGACGAAATGAACGAGGCAATTATGATTGATGAGAAGAGTCATCGAGAGGGCGAGGCGAATCCAAATTAAAGCTGGACAGCTCCTCGTGGTTAACTGAAAATCTGTGTATTCATATCCGAAAGGAGTGTTGAATCTTGAGCTGGTGTGGTTCCAAAAATTGGAGGGTGAAGACATATAAGTTCACTATGGCTGTCGCCAACGAGTCCCAATATCCATATCCTTATATCTTATCTGATCCTCATATATAATTTAAACCCCGTTTCATTGATCAGGAATCAAATAAAACCTGCCTGACATTTCGATAATTGGGTTTACAAATATGTGCAAGTTCGAGCAGGCAACATCTCAACCACAGCGCAATTGAAGCAGGCCGACAACTATATCAAGAAACCTTATGTGATGCTATTTTTCAAATCCTTCTTCTTTTCGGTTAATCTTTCGAGTTTTTGGATGAACAATATCAAGTTCCTGGACATGCTTAGATTTTGAAAACTTCAAGCTAGAGGCACTGCTTTCTTTTGACAACTTCTTTCACGGTGATTGCATCTCCATTTCTTCGACATTTGAGTATATTATTATCTGTTTATCGCCATTCAAGACGAGATACCAACTTAACGTGGTATTTAAAACAAAGCTTTCGTTACTTTTTTCAGACTTTGTTGGCAAATAGTGGAGTATAAGAGTAGTCCTCCAAAACTTGTGATGCCTCGAATCTAAATACCGCTCTAAATAATTTCTTACGTTGAAGCAAAGCCAGCTGGCTAACAAAAGGCGCTCATTTTTAGTCGTCTGCCAGATCTTACAGACCATAAAAAAAATAATTTTTTATGCATACGGAACCGCAAAAGTAATGATGTCATATGGGTCGAAAGTCTAAATGAGCTTCGTCGACTTTGCGCATCAAACCCTCCTTTTAGAATTGTCTCCATACAGTCTATTCTGCAGATGTTTCTATCGCCTCTTGATTATGTTCCGGAGGTCAAATATTATTTCGTTCTCACCAAAGTGCGAAGAAGGCAAACAACGTACGGGTTGGATCTTTCGCTTTGACTTAGGACACGCTAGGATTGCCCGGCGTAATTAATGGCGAAATAAACTGGTCAAGTCAAGACAAGATCGAGGATCAAAGTTCAATGTATAAGAGCTATATTTACAACTCTTTATTATTTAAGGAGAATGGATCTCCCCCAACAAGTTTAAAAGTATGGGGATTTCTACTATGTATGTAGGCTTCCAAGGAATTTTCCAGATCGACCGAACCAAGTGAAACCTTGTTCATTTTTTTCTTTTCTTTGTCTCTTCCATCTGTCCTAACGGGTTGTAGCTACTCTAATAATCCAAAGCATCTCTTGGTCATGTCCCTTGTCGAGAAATGCTTTATGTTAAAATATTCTTCCGAATCGGTCGCGAGCACAATCATGGAGCGCGAAGGCGTGTACACCTTCTGCGCATCGCACCCTCTAGTAACATGAAGGACTATACGTAGCACCAAGTCCCATCCATCTTCTTTTTGTCAGGATATGTATTTGGTCCGACCCACCATCCTACGCACGCACCTCCGAATAAATTCCAGGCTGTTCTCCCGCAGAGCCAATCGAAATCGACAATTCCTCTCCAGTTCAGCCATCTTCATTCCTTCTTAACTTAAAAGCGTACTCACAACCACCATCCTAACTCCCTCCCTACATTTTCTTTTACGCCAAACTAGTGATCCAGTGTGCGTCCTTGAACTACATACAATCAGGGGGCTAACCTGGCCCGCTATAGGTAGTGGAAGGATCGACCCCCGACTCATTCACGATGGCGCATTCATCTCTGTGCTCGAGCAAGGTGTTCAGGTTCGGGAGGCCTGGTTCTCGAACGGTATGGCCTTCACTACATATCATTGTAATGGCCGCGACTGCCGTGATGATGTTGGTGAGTGCGACCCCACCGGAAGATCCCATCGGATGCACCTCGAGCGGCTGCACCATAACAAATTCCTACGGAACCTTCCCCGACCGGAGCACGTGCAGAGCCGGGGCCGCGGCGTTTCCGACGTCGGAAGAAGAGCTGGTGTGGGTGGTGGGAAATGCGACGAAGTCCGGGAGGAAGATGAAAGTGGCGACACGCTCCTGTCACAGCATCCCGAAGCTGGTGTGTCCGGACGGGGAGGAAGGGCTGCTGGTGAGCACCAAGAACATGAACAGGATAGTGGGGGTGGACCAGCAAGCGATGAGGATGACCGTGGAGGGAGGGGTGACGCTGAGGCAGCTGATCGAGGAGGCGGCCAAGGCGGGGATGGCGCTGCCCTATGCGCCCTACTGGTGGGGCGTGACGGTGGGAGGGATGCTGGGGACGGGGGCGCACGGCAGCTCCTTGTGGGGGAAAGGGAGTGCGGTGCACGATTACGTGGAGACAATGAGAATAGTGAGCCCAGGAGGTCCTGGAGATGGGTACGCCAGGATCAGGACGCTGGACGTGAGTACGAACAGCAGTCATGCAGAGATGGACGCCGTCAAAGTGTCGCTTGGGGTTCTAGGAGTCATTTCGCAGGTACAGCTACTCTCCAGCCTTTTCTCGTTTCGGTTCTTGTGCGATGACTTTTGTCCTTTCTATTTGTGGTGTGTCTCGTGCCCTTTTCTTGTTTCATAAGTCTTGATGTCGGGATTAATCACTTGGTAATATTTAACTTGCAGCTTATTCCTTATGGTATGCGCTTCGACTTGCGTGTATTATTCTGAACTATGATCGGAAGAATTATGCACATCACCCCAAAAAAAAAAATTTCTTTTGTCAAATGGTAGAGAAAGAATCATCTTTTCCACTTGATTTAAGTAAGAGCGTTGTGGGTCTAACTATCCATCATCGAGTATTTGAAGATTATTTTCTTCCTTTTCCATAAGATGAAATTCAACAAATCTCATACACGTTTGTCTTCTTTGAGATTGGTATACATCCAAGGCTCGTGACATTAATTGTGACGTGAAGACCAATGAATGGATCCCCCGCCACAACCTTTCGCCCTTTTGGGTCCATCCCAACTAAGAATTAAATGACAATTAACATAAAGGACAGTTGAAGTTTTTCATTTTTTTGGTCAGAAGGACAGTTGATGTAACTTGGGTCTTTGTACGATTTTTCTTTTAGTAAAAAGAAAAAACAATTTAGGGCCATAAATGTAGGAATTTCTTCTTTTTTTTTTTTTTAGAGAAAATAAGATATTAGTGATTTTAATATTTGTATATACAATTGTAGGTAACACTCCAGCTACAACCACTATTTAAACGATCCTTAACGTATTCAATCAAGAAAGATTCGGACTTGGGAGAACAAGCAATCAGTTTTGGTAGCCAACATGAGTTTGCAGATATTATATGGTATCCAAGTCAGCAGAAAGTGGTATATCGCATCGATGATCGAGTCACTCTCAACGCATTCGGCAATGGACTCTATGATTTCACCCCGTTTCGCTCCACACCTTCTCTCATTCTGGCACTAGTCAGATCTACTGGTAAATAAGTGAAATAAGGCTAGCCCAGCTCTACATTTCTTTTTTAATTACTATTGTGATGTTGCTCGTGCAGAGGAATTGCAAGAGTCCCTAAATGATGCTGACGGGAAATGCAATAGCGCAAAGCTAGTTTCTTCTACCCTCGAGACCGCTGCTTACGGGTTGACAAACAACGGTATCACGTCCTAAGTTAACCAATATAGTTGCACGTCACAGTATCCACAGTTCTAGAGATTTCGCTCACACTGATTTATATGCATGTTATGATTAGGTTTCATCTTCACTGGATATCCGGTGATTGGGTATCACGACAGGCTACAATCGTCAGGCACCTGCCTAGACAGTCTTCAAGACGGTCTGATTACTGCTTGTCCATGGGATCCACGGATCAAAGGGGAGTTCTTTTTTCAAACCACACTTAGCGTCGGGCTCTCTATGGTAAAGAACTTCATCGAAGACATTCAACAACTCATTGCACTAGAGCCTAAGGCATTGTGCGGGGTGGAGCTCTACGATGGCATCCTCATGCGATATGTTACGGCCTCTAGTGCTTACCTGGGCAAACAGGAGGATGCGATAGACTTCGACATCACTTACTACAGGAGCAAGGATCCGCTGAGCCCGAGGCTATATGAAGATGTGCTTGAAGAAATAGAACAGATGGCGCTTTTCAAGTATAACGCACTGCCTCATTGGGGGAAGAACAGGAACGTGGCGTTCGATGGAGTGATCAAAAAATACCAAAAAGCCCAAGAATTTTTGAAAGTGAAGGAGACGTATGATCCGCTAGGGCTATTTTCTAGCGAATGGACGGACCAAGTTCTTGGACTCAAGGAGGGAGTGAGTACAGTTAGGGACGGATGTGCACTTGAGGGACTGTGCATTTGTTCACAAGATGCACACTGCGCACCCAACAAGGGCTACTATTGCAGACCGGGAAAAGTTTACAAAGAGGCCAGAGTTTGTACTCGAATCAGTTCCAAAAGATAGTAAAGACCTGATTCATGACTCAGGTTTCAAAATGGAGCCAAGCTCCTCAACTTCATATGCCGCACTAATTGCACATCGTGTGCGCCAACATGCAAATAATGTCCTATTTGAAAAGAGAATGAGATCACGGACTTAGAATGTCCCGATTGCCATGGGACAAAACTAATTCCAGATGTACTGTCCTTGATCTTGGCCTACAGATACAGTTGCCATAGTGTTTTATCATTCACATATCTCTATGCATTTAGCAACAATTTATGTGATTTTCTTACACAGATAGACAGGCTTTATATTGGTGCACAACTCGTCAACACGTTAGACTAATATACCTTAATTTTGATTCGTTTCAGTTTAAAGACCGAATCAAACATACGAAAATTGTTTGGTTTACACTTTAAAGTGATGAAAAAAATTTAAACCAAAGTAATAATTTGTTTTCATTTTTACCGGACGTATAAACGATCTGGGCTTCAAGCCCGGGCCGAGAGTCCCGCGAAGTCTAATGCCAGCGGCTTCAGGCCCAGATCACAGCCGAGCTCCTCCTCCTCCTCCTCCACCTAGCGAGCAGGCTTTGGCATCAGCTCAGTCAACGCCACCGAATCCAAAACCAGTGCACGCTTCCTCAGGTCTCTTGCCTTCCTTTCTTCTCCACGAGTCTTGACGATTTTCAGTCCACGACCATCCCAGATGGCCGGCCACCTCCCTCCTCTCCTGTCCAGATGCGACCCCAGACGTGCCCCCGAATGCCCGTCGCTGCTCTCCACAGAGCATCGTCAGATGAATCCGGAGGCGTTTCTTGCATCCTCTCTGATGGTATCACGTCATTCGCCGCCGCCGCCGTGGGTCGGGAGTTCAACATCCCTCTCCTCTTCTTTTGGCCTGTCTCTGCTTCTTCATTTTTGGCCGCCAATCGCCATCAAGGACCAGCTGCATCCTCTCGCGCACACCCCCCACTAAAGGTGAGGGACACTCTTGAATATGAAATGGTACAAATTACACCTTACATTTGTGAAATAGATTTGTGGTATGCTGCAACAAAAATCTTATCGGGTGCTCGAGTATATACGTTTCTTCGGCTTAAATACACTAATTTACATCCTCATATCACTACTCGAGAGAAGGTACTTGTTCAAATATCACCAAACAAATTAAAGGCCCATTTTATAAAGCTATATTGCCGGTGACGCAACTTTTTGAAAATTGCTGCAATGTGAGATTAGGAGGCACTACCAATCTTTTTTAAAAGAAATAAAGGTAGGTATGTCTAAACAGATTGCTAGGAGACGTCGTGTCATGACTTTCTAATACAAAGTTTCTATGGATTAATTATTAGCGCCAAGGCCGGTTAATCATTTTCACCAAACCACCTCCATCATTGCTTATCAGCACAAGTATTCATTCTTTTAGTGATAATGTTCAACTAAATAAATTCTTGGTGCTATTATAAGTACGTTAACCGTAGAATAACGGGACTATAATGTAACTATTCTAGTGCACTGAGGGAGAGCGTCCAAGGAGTTGACATTCCGCCCTCTCCCTAGTAGACACCTTCCTCAATTGATTTTTGCTTTTTTCCTTTCGCTCTCAGATCTTGTCATTTATTTTGCATTATTTGCATCCTTTTAAAATGGCAAATACTAATAAAAGTAAGACCGATTGTTAAAAATTTTAAAAAAAATCATATAGCGAAACGTGATAGTCCAGAGTATCAAGGGAGTTTTGTTTGTAAATAATTAGTTGATGTCATGATGTGAGTCTACTTCTCTAATAAATAAAAAAAAGGGATAAGTTCATTAAAAGCCTTAAAATTTGTCACAAAAGTATAATTGAGCCCCAAAACTTTCAAAAAATATAATTGAGTCCTAAAACTTGTCACGAAAGTACAATCGAGTCCTAAAATTTTCAAAAAGTATAATCAAATCCTTATGAAAGTGCAATTGAATCCTAAAAGTTTCAAAAAATGCTATCAACGAATGACTTGATTTGGCCAAGACTTCATCGTACTTTTTGAAAGTTTTAAAATTTGATTACACTTTCGTAATAAGTTTTAGGACTTATTTTGAAAGTTTTGGGACTAAATTAAACTTTGTTAATAAGTTTTAGGACTTTCAATGTAATTATCCGTAAAAGAATTTGCTAAAATCATGATCTTGGTTCTTTCTATATAACATGAGATATTAATTCTCTATTATTCGCCACACGAGAGTTACATATGTTTTCCTCCATTCTTGATTGGAGGATTAGACTTCTAATTGGTGAACTACAAATAAACAAATCACCCATATATTATTATTCGAGTTTCCATACAAGTGATGTTTATATTTATGATCCACCAGTCAAACGCATGGTTTCATGATAGAAAGGAATGAAAAAAGAAACATCAATACCTTTAGTGTCGTGAATAATTCAATTAATCATTCTATTAAGGGATTATATGTCTAATAATCTCTTCGAAATTTATATATATGTCAAGGAAACTAAAAACTTTGCTAACTAACTATTAGTTAGGAGGTAGGGATATAAATTTATAAGTTTGTACATTCCATCTTTATTTTATATATGAATTATATATTTGATCTTCAACTTGACACAGGCTAGACTTGCTCACCTATCTAATCAGTGATATTTTCAAGCCCGACTAGAACATGAAAATGGGATTTTGAGGATCCGTTTGTATCCGCCCGTTTGTAACTCCAATCAAATATTCATAAATAGATAAGTTGAAAATTCGTATGACATTTTGGGGTTAATCATCAATGCATTGATTGTGTAAGTTTGTGTTGTACTCAAAGCCTGCCACCACGGATGCAATTCTAGTATGTAGTTGTTGTCAATGTCAACAGAAGCAAATATAATTGCATAGAGTTCAAACATATCACATACGAATCCTTAAACATCATTTCATTATTAATGAAGCTGATGTAAAAAGCATGATTAGTTTGTCTTGTCGAGAAAGCGAAGAGCGTGAAAGGGACGTACGCTCTCCTCATCTTTATCCTTTCATCAATCCTAGGTATAATTCCATTTTAAGCAGAATCTTTCTATAACCTTCTGCTCAGGATACCGTGTCAATTATGTCTCTCATGAACAATCCAGAAACCAAATTTCCATTTCTGAATTTTTTTTTCCTTTTGCTGTGCCTTGCACCAATCGATAGTAATTCACTTATACAGATTCAATACTAAACCTTTCAAATATATCAATTGAGTTATAAATATTTTTACGTTTTGCAAATTGAGTCTATCTGATCAATCTTAATCATAAATCGCTAACGTGGATGCAAATCACCTTATGTGACACGATCAGCGCTAATATGAATATTTTTTATTATATTCATTTTTTTATTTCTTTCTTTTCCTTCTAAAGGGGCAAGGGTCACTAACCAACCTTTGTTGCGGCCTTACCTGTGATCGGTAAGGGTTGGTCGGACCTCGCCTAGGACAACCGAGGGGCAGCCCGGCTCTCATCGGACTAGGCATAAATCTCAAGAGTGCTGCGGTTTTGTCTTTGGAAGAAGTCTGGAGCCGCTGTTTTCTGGCCAAACATGGCGGCACATCTAGACCATTCCTGATTCGTCAAATTTATCTAGCTTTAAAAAAAGTTCCCTGATGGGGAAGATCATCATAATAATCTCTCTGTCGGACATTTGTGAATAGATTCGTGGTATGCTGCAACAAAAATCTTGTTGGGTGCTAAGTATATACTTTTCATCAGCTCAGATACAATAATTTACACACTCATATCACTACTCGAGAAAAGGTACTTGTTCAAATAACACCAGACAAATTAAAAGCCCATTTCATAAAGTCATAAAACAGGTAAAGAGACCTTTTAAAAATTGCTACAAGGTGCAATTAGGAGGCCCTACCGATCTTTCTTAAAAGAAATAAAGGTAGGCACGTCCAAATAGATTGCTAGGAGACGCGATATCATGATTTTCTATGGATTAATTGTTAGTGCCAAGCCCGGATAATCATTTTCACCAAACCACCTTCATCATTGTTAATCAGCACTAGCACTTATTCTTTCAGTGATAATGTTTAACTAAATAAATTCTTGGTACTATTATAAGTACGTTAACCGTAGAGTAACGGGACTATCATGTAACTGTTCTAGTACATTGAGGGAGAGAGTCCATGGAGTTGACATTTCGCCCTCTCCATAGTTGACATCTACCTCGATTGTTTTTGGCTTTTTTCCTTTTCATTCTTAGACCTTGTCATTTTTTGCATCATTTGCATCCTTTTAAAATGGCAAATACTGATAAAAGTAAGACCAATTGTTTAAAAAAATAAATTCGTATAGCGGAACATGATGATTCAGATTATTAAGGGAGTTTTGTCTGTAAATAATTAGTTGATGTCATGATGTGTTTGCTTTTCTAATAAAAGAATTTGCTAAGATGAGATATTGATTCTCTATTGTTCATTGCACGGGAGTTATTTATGTTTTTCTCCATTATTGATTGGAGGATTAGACTTCTAGTCGGGGAATTACAAATAAACAAATCACCAAGATATTATTATTCAAGTTTCCATACAAATGATGTTTATATTTATGATCTACCAATCAAAGGCATGGTTCCATGGTAGAAAGGAATGGAAAAAGAAACGTTAATACCTTTGGTGACATGAATAATTCAATTAATCATTTTATTAAGAGATTATATGTCTAGTAATCTCTCCGAAATATTTATATGTGTGTCAAGGAAACTAATAATTTTGCTAACTAACTATTAGTGAGGAGGTAGGGATATAAATTTATAAGTTGGGACATCCCATCTTTATTTTATATATGACTTATATATTTGATATTCAACTCGACGCAAGCTAAACTCACTCACCTACCTAATCAATGATTTTTTCAAGCCCGACTAGAACATGGAAATGGGATTTTCAGGATCCGTTTGTATCCGCCCATTTGTAACTCCAATCAAATATTTGTGAATAGATAAGTTGAAAATTCGTATGACATTTTAGGGTTAATCATCAATATATTGATTGTGTGAGTTTGTGTTGTCCTCAAAGCCTGCCACCCCAGATGCAGTGCTAGTATGTAGCTATTATCAATGTCAACGGACGCAAATATAATTGCATAAAGTTTGGACACATCACATATGAATCTTTAAACATCTACGATCATTTCATTATTAATGGGAGCTAATGTAAAAGGCATGATTAGTTTGTCTTGTCAAGAAAGCAAAGAGCATGAAAGGGACATACCCTCTCCTCATCTTTATCCTTTCATCAATCCTAGATATAATTCCATTTTAAACAGAATCTTTCTGCAACCTTCCGTTCGAGATACCATGTCAATTATGTCTCTCGTGAACAATCAAGAAACCAAATTTCCATTTCTGATTTTTTTTTTCTTTTACTGTAGCTTGCATCAATCGATAACAATACACTTATACCAATTCGATGTTGAACCTTTCAAATGTACCAATTGAGTTTTAAATATTTTTACATATTATCAATTAAGTCCATCCGATCAATTTTAGGTATAAACCATTGACGTTGACACAAATCGTCTTAAGTGACACAACCGGCACTAATATAAATAATTTTTTATTATATTCATTTTTTTTATTTCGTTCTTTTCCTTCCAAGCCAGCCAGGACCACTAACCAACCCTTGTTGCAGCCCTCTCCTGTGGTCGGTGAGGGTTGGCCGGACCTCACCTAGGACCACCGAGGGTCAGCCAGGCTCTAATCGGACAAGGCATAAATCTCAAGAATGCTGCCGTTTTGTCTTTGGAAGGAATCTGGAGCCGCTGTTTTCTGGCCAAACATGGCGGCACATCTAGACCATTCCCGATTCGTCAAATTTATCTAGCTTTAAAAAATTTCCCTGATGGGGAAGATCATCATGATAATCTCTCTGTCGGAAGCAGCAATGAATGGCCACTTATAATTTTACAAGTCAACCCCCAAGACCCAAAAAGCCAACAACCAGTCCGTCCTTTCCCTGCAGCATTAAAGTCTCGAGTTTTGCAGGGTTCTTATCATTTCCAGACCTCCTCTGTCTCTGTCTCTCCTCCGTCCTGATCTCCCGAGGCTCTCTGTAATTTCCAGATCCCCCGTCATCGCTCTCGTCCTCAGACACCCATCTCGGATTTTTTCCGACCCTGGAATCGTCCGATGGTGTTGCAGTTGTTCTTCACGGTGGCCTTCTCGGCGGTGCCTCTCACGCTGTACGTGCCCCCAATAAGGAGCTTGAATCTGTTCGTGGAGACGATGGAGGATCTGCTGCGAGAGTCGAGGACCTACACCCACCGCGTCTATCCTCGCGTTCGCCATGTCTGGGTCCGGATGGTCGACTGTCTCCTTTGTAGCACGGCCTGAGCCCCGATCCTCCATCCCCGATTCTCTTGTAAAGTTTCTTGCTTTTTTTTTTTTTTTGAATTGCCTTGGCTTCTTTTTCTTGCCTTTGGGTTTTTGGGTAGGATGTCATTTAGTTGGCGGAGGGAACTGAGAGGCTGTCTTTGATGGTGGTGTTTCTTTTTTCATTCGCGGGATGATTGTCATCGTGTTCATACGATTCAAGAAATCATGAATAGAGAGAGCTTTTGAAAGCATATAAGAATATGTCTTCCTATAGAAATCTTTTTTCTTGCTGCTTTTCTTTCCTTTTCAATCTATATCTGGGAGAGCAGATTGGATCATTCGTCTCCAGAGATCAGTTCCGATCAATTTCGCTCGAGTGTCAATCTTTATCACCAGAGGCAGGGGAGCTGCCCAGATTGATGCAGAAAATTTGGCAACGAAGTGAGAGTCTTGAGTTCTGCAAGACTTGCTACTGCGTGTGTGGCTTGATCATTTAATTTTCTTAAACAAAGCCAGAATGGACTTCGGATTATCATGGCAAAAAAGAAAATTGTTTTTGAGTTTCGTTCTGAATCCTGACGATGTTCACAGCACCCCCAGAAGAACCGATATTTACTACTCACTTTTTAATAGTTTCTTTCCCTGTTTTGCAAAAGCACTTGATGGAGGGACACAGGAATTGGCGGTTTTGTAATTTGTCCACTTGCTCATCACCCCAACAATCTATTGGGACACGTGAAAGAAGACATATAAGAGATAAAATCTGCCAAGAAATTATCGGATAAGGCTAAGACCGGGACAAAGATCTGAATTATCAGTACTTATCCTCTTCAGTCCAACACCTTAAGTTAAGGAATAGTCTTGGGAAAAGGGGTGTGTGGCTGTCTCATCCTGAATTCTTATCTAAAATACAGTAGAAACACGAGCTGCCTTAGGTTCTTATTGTGTCCATCGGTATAATTAATACACGTTTGGTTATTGTGTCCCATCAGTAAGGAAACATATAGGAAAGCGACGTGCGGAGCAGAGGAAAAAGTTCGATGAGGAAGTAACGAATGAAAGAATGAATGAATATTCTGCTACTATACTTTGATGCCCCCGACTTGAGCAACCGTTTGATGACTCTTCCCTGTGATCTCTCTAAGTAACTACTACCTCGAAATTTCTGAGTTTCAGCTTGACAGAGTGCAGGGCTTCAGAAACCAAAGCACGTCGAGCGGCCTTGCGTCTCTTCCATCAACCATAGGAACAGTTTTTCCTTTGTCGGGAGTTTCCTCCTTTGCCACCGCCCCCTTGTTCAGCTTCACCTCTTGAAGGATTTGTCTCTCCTAGCAACCAGAAAATTACAAAGTGTTAATTAATACCAACGTAATGTGCACATATGGAGGGCTGTGGATTATAATCTGCTTTAAAAACGGATATTAGATATATGAGATACAGGTCAGTTTTAGTTGAGAACTACCCATAAAATTACAGGTTTAATGCGTACGGCTGACTGGCTGAGAAATTCATAATAGGTCAATTACGTAGCTGACATTTCTAGTCCCAATTTCCACAACCAACTTCAACTTGACCTTTGTTCTGCTTAGCAAGCCTTTGAATTGCAGCCCAACGTGTCTTTGAAAAACATCAGTCCACACAAAATGGAAAAAACAACAGAGAAGATCACCCATAAATTTCCAGACTGGCATTCTCTGTTTGCACATAAGACTAACAGAGGCATGTCCCTACATTACACATTGATGTCTAGCGTCCCTGTTATGTATCAAGCTGGATTTGCGCTTCCAGAAATTTCTGCAACCTCTCTTAGAAGACACCGACCAGATTGAAATGGTTTGGAGCCAATCCAATACATTATGGTGGTGAAGGCCAGGAAAAACAAGTGGGTGCTTGATGAACATTTTATATCTCAGATAGGTAAAGTGTGAGATTGGCCTAATCAGGTCACTCCTAAATTTTTATGTTCCAACCTAAATGGACACAACCATGGGAAAGCAAAACAACTCTGGATTGCTAATTATATGTTTCCAAAAGCATGGACACTTGTTATAAGTCTTAAGGACCACAGCATATTCTTTTAAGTTGGACAGACTATTTGGTGTTTTATGTCATTTTCTCCAGCGGGCATTCCAGAATGATGCATACATGTTTTTAGCCTCGTGGGTTAAGTAATCCATGGAACAACCCACATAAGGCAAAAAGTGACAGAATGCTATCTACGGCAGAGACAAGAACCATGATATCATTTTCGTCTTCTCATCCTCAGCCACATTTCTTTTTGAACCCCTTCTAAGCAAATGAAGAAAAAGAAGATGAGATAGTAACATACCATAAACCTAGATTTGGTAGCTTTTGAAGGAGTCGGTTTGGCAGGCTCGCGAGTTGCTGAAAAACACTGGGGAGTGGGAGGGCTGGTGCAGATTTGCGACAAGCCCTCCTTCCCATTGCGCCTCATATTCTCCAAGTCCAGCTTGATTGGAACATTTTCTGCCTCTTCGACTCTTCTGTATGGTACAGCCATCAAAGTCAATTAACCCAGTGATAACACAGGCACATGATATAACAGAGAGATCATATGCAGTCTAATCTCCTTAAAACCACCAGGAGCTCACTAAAAGTGGCACCCCTCTGTGGCTAATTTGCATAAATACAATGAATCAACTTGGGTAAACATAACCTAGCAAACTATCATTCTAGTTCACAAAATTAGGATTTTTGTACAGCGCTGCTCTTTCCTACTAAAGGTGCGCATGAAACCAAAAACAAGCCAGCTGATCCTCCCTCCATGCACACCACAAATTCATACAAGCACACCCCTACACTCGTGCGAGAGAGAGAGAGAGAGAGAGATTACTTAATCCGTCGGCCCGTTTCCTTGGTGTTGCTCTTCTTCATGCCATCAGATTTCTCCATTCGGACTTCAAGTAACGGTTTTCTCTCTTTCCCTTCCCCACCTAACTCCTCCAAAACATCACCAGGTTTGTCCTTTTCTGTAGGAGCTACATCCTTCGCCGCATTCTGCTTCTCCGCATTTTCTTTCTCCTTGGTCCTGGTCGCCAGTTTCTTTAGCTCGCTGCAAAATTCCGAAATCTGATTCAAAATGTCACGACCGGCGAACAAATTCCTTGCCGAGAGTGTGCTTCTGAGTCTTGGTAAAGCAGTAGCCTCCGACGCATCGTCTGCTGCTTTCTTCTTCTCAGCGCTTGATTTGATCGTTTCTTTAGTGATAGAATAGAAATTGGGAGGAGTAGACAAATTAGGATTCTGATTTTCACTATCTTGATCAGGTTTGTTGGGACTTCTGCTCGGTGGAACTCTAGACTGTGTAGCCCCTCTTCTCTTGAAGACAACATCTCTAAGTGGCAGAACATAAACGCATTGGATTCAGCTAAATGTACAGAGTACACTATCACAAGAACTTGCTTGGAGAGAATGTCATCAGTAGTCGTACCTTTGGTTCCGGTCACCAAGCGGAAGGATTTCATACATACTAGCCAGTCTCCGGAGCTTCACCACCCAGAGAAAAAGAAAGGCAAGCATACATTAGGACGGAAAAAACCAATCAACAGGAGATATCTATTATTGTTGCTATGATTTTACAGAATTCAGAATTGATGATAGAACAGTTGAGCTACAGGGAAGCTCCTGTTCTACCAAGATGGGCACCCATTTGAGGCAATTGAGGTAAACTCAAAGTTCAAGACTGACATCGAATAGAGAAAACCCAGTTGATTCCGTGTTTAGTAAGTGACAAATTTAAGCGAAGAACATGGAGTTGGACCTGAAATAGGCCCGATGATTATTAAGGGCAATTTAAGTAAGACGGATCAGCAGCTTTCTTTGCTGAGATCTTGATTAGACTGCTTCTAGACTAACAAAGTAAGAAACGGAAAAGACACGGAGATGGAAACCTTAGAGCTCGAGGTGGGGGTCGATTTCAAGAAATCCTCGGCCGTCTTCGGATGCTTGCAGTCTGCGAATGAAAAAACAAGAAACCCATTTTCCCGTGAGACAGGAGGCGTAAGGCGAAGAAGAGCGGTAGAGAGCGATTGTGGGGAGCGTTCGAGTTACCGGGTCTGCAGAAGAAGCGGTCGCCGTCGCCGTCGCCGTCGCCGTTGAGGGGGGAGAAGAAGGAGGAGAGGTCGACCCATTTGGGGGCGTCGAAGTGCTCGTAGAGTTCGTCTACGACGAACACCGACTCGATCTTCTTCCAGTCGATCTTCGCCGGTTCCATTTTCTTCTTCTTCTTCTTCTTCTTCTTCTTCTTCTTCTCCCCCACCCACCCACCACCACACAAAGCAACACACACACACACGAAGGAAGAGGAGGAGGAGACTCCCAAGATTTCACTCTGCTACACTCCCTGTTATCAATTCAGTTCAAACACACACACACAACTCTCTCTATAGGAATAGGAATGGGAATAGGACTGCCCCTTTTGCTCTGGGGGAGAAGGGAAGAAGGGAGACACAGAGACACAAAGAGACGTTGGGGAGAGGGAGTGTGAGTGAACGTTACGCTACGTGGAGGTGGAGGATGGGCAGGTCGTTGTTAATGGGGTGACCGTTGGGAGATTCGCTTCTTTATTATTCTGTAATATTCGTTTTTTTTTTTTTTCTTGGAACACCAGCACCCAGTCTCCTTAGATCTGGACTCTTTTGGGTTGGGTTAGAAAAAAATGGAAATTGATATAAACAATTCCTGAACTTTTGATCCAATATCCAATTCGGTCTCTGAATTTTTGATTTATTCAATATAATCTCTTAACTTTAACTCAATATGCAATGTGGTTCCTGAATTTTTAATTTATTCAATGTAATCCTTGAACTTTTAATATATGTTCAATTCAATTCCCAAATTATATAAAACTATTTAATGTAATCCTTCCATAATTATTCAAGATCAAGAAATATGTTAAACAATTTTGTACAATTCAAGAATTGGATAAAACATGTGTTAAAAGTTCATGGAATGTATTGAACAAATTAAAAATTCAGTACCACATTAGGTTTAAGTTTAAAAATTATATTAAATAAATTAAAATTTTATGATCAAATTACACATTAAATCAAAGGATTATTTGTGTCATCATTCTACAAAAAGAAGCAGAGAAAGAAAGCTCCACCCCCACCACCAACTGGACCTCAAACCACCATCCCACCGAGTTACAAAATTACAGCTTTTTGACTCAAGACTCGCCCCCACTTTTTTATTGGTCTCAAAGACCTAGGCACCACCCGTTGAGCCATCGTCACAGTCCAATGTGGCTGACAGACATGGACCATGCGCCTCGCGTGTTGCTCGCCTGAGATCCAAACTAGGAGTGATTGGATGTCGGGTGTGTAGGATTTAGACTTGGATTCTGTATCCGATCATGTTATAATCGGTTCTCTTTTTTTGGATCATATATCCTACCTTGTTTTTACTGGACCCTGTTTTGGACTCGACTCTATATTTATGGTTTCCATGTTTCATTGAAACCTATTTTACAACCGTCCGATATCTTATACAGTTTTAAATTTTATATTAATTCACGAAAAAATAACAACGTAATCCTCCTAATATTATATGACAAAGCAAAAATCTTAACAATGTATAAACATTAAGAATAAATATGGATTTAATATTAGTATCATTCTCATAAATACTACTGATATGATCTAATAAGCATGCTCATGTGTATACGACGAAGTTGTTATTAAGAGAACATATTTCTTGAATTGAACTGAGAATTTTTTAATTATAATTGAAGGTGAGACAATTAAAAAAGAAAACAATACATGAACATAGTTTTTTTTAACAATTCTTTGAAGACAATTCTCTCTTAACTTGATTCAAGGAGATGCTTTAACAATTATTCAAAGACAAAGAGACTCAAAGGTACTATACAGAGACTATTTTTTTTTAACAAGGTAAAAACCATGTCCAAAATCGATTAAGTTCGAGTGGGTCTTTGCTTGGACCCGATTCCCGAACCGGTTCCCGACTCTGTTTTTCGAGTGGTCCAGTCCGAGTTCCAGGTCAACTCGGTCCAATTGCACACCCATAATCCAAACTCGATGACACCTTGTTTCTTCAAATCCTTGTTAAAAATTTGACTTCCTCTCTCTCTCCATGAAATTGCGGAAAGAGTTAGGGTTCACGAACTTCTCTCCATCGCCTCTTTCCTCTTCCAATAGCCAGAGCCCTAAATTCATATCCCTGACCCTCATTTTTCCCCCGAATGGAGAACCCTTCCGGTTGCAATTGAAGTTGAACGACCCTCGTTTTTCCCATATTTCTGAACGACGGTCTCCTCATCTCATCTTTGCCCTAACTACTTTTGAAACGTAGGGTTTGGATGCTGAGTTCAGTACCGGCATGAGGTTTGCTCGGCCCAAGTCTATCACCATGCCTGCTTTTAACGGTGGATTCGCATGGCATACTGAACAGGCACCGCTCCCGAATGAAAGTTCATGCCAGATTGGATAAGGCCATAAATCCGTGCCTTCTTTATGGAATTATGCCAGACATTGGCATGAGAGTTCTAATTTGCACAGACAAGACTCGACATTCTGACTTTGTCCGCCCAAGAAAGAACACGGGAGCAACTAGCATCACAAACCCCTTCCCATTCTTCATTTCTTGACCTCTCTTTTAGCCGTACGGTGCACATCCACACCGCACACCACATCCCTCGAGGATAAACCAATCAAACCGGCAATGAAACAAATGTTGATTTACATCTTCTTTGACATGTTCATAGCTCTTCATGGGGTCAGAATTCTTGGAAATGGAAAAACAAAACTTGGCAAAGCTGAATATGCTGGAGGACTCAAAACTAAAGCTACTGCATAGTGAAAATGCTCCAAGACGTTGGATCTGATAGGTAATGTATATAGATCATACATAAAAAAAGAAAGAAAACTAGACAAAATCCCCCATCACACAATCGCATCTGAGAATTCGATATACACTTGCTAATATAGCCTGGAACGTACTTGGGCAATTCCGATCCAACTCAATAGGACCTGCATGAGACCCGGACCACAGTATAATAGTCCCTATACCTATATCATATCTCGTGTACAAAAATCAAACCAAAAGTTTTCCTCCCAAAAGAGAAAGAAGCCTCCAGCTGCAAAACAGCCTAATCCTGCCAGCATTCTGAGCAGTAGATTGATCCCTCAATCCTTTCATTCCTTGCCAAATACCTCGACATTGCAGACCGGGCAAATCTGTCAGATAAATACACTGATATCAGCTTTGACATGTACAGTCTATACTCCACGGAGTAGGGAGCAAAGTCATCTTAATTGGAATGCCATAGACCTTGTTGATGCCCAACCATTTGGTGATGCATTCACCATGGTATGCATGTTTGCATGGCAGCTTTATTCGCCGATCGCCAATCTTGTACCTCATTTGGCATATCACACATCTATGTTGCAGATACGGACTACATTTGTTAGCAAAGCAATAATTTAAAGAAGGAAGAGGCAAAAGTCCATTGTCCACAAAACCCAATACATGTCATCAAAGAGAGAAATGCCCTCTAATTCTAGAAGTTAGAAAATTATAAGATTGATGAGATAATATCCCCCCAAAAAAAGCAAAAGAAGAGACAATTCCTGAAAGGAGTTGAGATAGACTTCACAGAGAATACTGAAAAATTAACCTTAAAAATTAGTCAATTTGCTCATGGCACTCGTTCTGGTCATTCCCCAGAGGTAAAACCAGAAAGCTTTTGCAGACTTCTTTGTTGCCATTTATTGGTAAACTGACAAGCACATCACATATGCAGCGATGAAATTAGCATGATTTAGATCATGCTGATGATGCCTGAACTGCTAATGATATTCCACATCAGCTTTTTCATGAAAAGGATATTCCCCAGTAATTTTAGCGGGGTGGATTTAAAGGAGCAGAAAAGTTCGTAGACCTTTCCATTAAAGATTAAACAATGCATCCATTTTATCTCTAGGAGCCTGAAGCACCCAAAAAACAGAATGATACCTCTCTCCAGATTTTTTTCTGGTAAAGAAACCACCGAGCTTGTATTTTGAGGATGGAAGCAGACTAATGAGCTCTTGGGGAAGACCTCTACTCTGAGTTCCAATTGCCTCGCCTAAATCTAGCAGTTCCTGGAAATAGGAACAACAATGAAAATAATCATTTGCATTATCTAAAGATGACCTTCAAGTTTTATAGAGTACTGTATTCCCAAATACATCATTCAACTTTGGTTTTTTCTGAATATAGAGGCTGAGGACCAATTCTTCTTAAATTAAAAAATCCAAACGCGTCCAAGACCTCTCTCCAGTATCTTCTATCATCTAAACAATTACAAGGCATCATGCAATAGTCCCCATCAATGAAAAGCTTTATGGTGGACTTATAGGTAAGAATTTGAAGTTCACATGTAGAGCTTAATAGTGGTTCCACTGCATAAAAACAAGCTTTATAAAGTACAAGTATAACACGATTCTACTTTTCTTGATAATTGCCAGAACTATTAGCTTTCGAACAAAAACATGGTGGTTATGCCTATTATCCCTTCATAGTGCAAATCAACATCTCCATGGAAAATATATACACAAAGCGAAAGAATTGGAACCAGTTCCTGGCACATTTCTGGACATTTTATTTCCCACATTCCTGCTGGGTTTGATGTTAAAAAATAGGGCATCTACCAGGACGGTTTTAAGGGTCACAGTGTCTAGTCAATATTCTCAAATTACTTGTGTAAAGAGAGCGGAATTCACTGAGAGCTCCTTATTACTTAAAGACATTATATCAGGTATATTATACGTCAACTTCATATATGTTTCTACCCATGAAGAAGATACAAAAAAGGAAAATGAGTAAAAATAGACATAGACATGTAAATTGGATACGAAGTCATGCAAGATCTCCATCTATCTATCTAAAAGCCTAACCTTGTAAATGACGGCATCATTACTGTTCTAATACGCTGACACTTCCCCTATCCCCATTATGTACAGATTGGGATTTAACATTAGCTGGAACCATGGAAATTTATTACACATAATGAGACAAACAAGGGACAGATCTTCAGCCAAACTGATATTGAAAATTAGGATCACCACAAATTGTTTAAGCTAATATATTGGGGCTGGTGGAAAGAAAGTCTAACGTAAGGTACAAAGAGAATACACATATAGGTCTACTTAGAAGATCTAGCGAAATTATCGTCAGTGTCAATGTACATTCTCTTTTTTTTTTTAATTTTAACATATCTGAAAAGGCCAATTGGCTATCATAAAGAAAACATACAAATGTAAGTAAACCTCGGAAGTAAATAAAATAAAATAAATCCTATTATTTGAATGAGGAAAATAGACGGTTGCCATGCTATGATTGGACATCTATATGCACATCAAGATGGAGTTGACGTGCTTTCAAGCTACTTTGCTATAATTGCCTCAGCATTGATGCCCATCTTAAATATAATTGCCCAAAGACCAGTTGGCATTCACACAAATGCCACTACATCCATCAAGGAACAGTGCATGCTCATTATTCGGAATAAAAGACAAGGTTTTGTAAGCTGATTACGTATACTAATCAAAGCAAACCTCATATGTCATGTTGTCCGGATCGATGTCGTCTTGCCAAACAGCCTGCAGTAATTCACAAAGGCATCAGAAGACTTTTCTTTTAATTTTAAATTTTCTATATCTTCTTCAAAAGAGAAATTTTCAGGTCGATGGACATGGAAAGAATGTCTTAACCAGTGAAAGGTCAATAAAAGAAGTTTGCCAAACATCATTTGCTTTATGAAGGAGAAACCTTGATCAATCTACCGAGTAGTGGCTAAGGCCATAATTAGGCACTTTAAAGTGGGATGGCAGAAGAAATTGGTCCTAGTAACGATAAGCCATAACTGAGTAAGCCAGGACATTGACGGTTGCATTCACACCAATTTCAATCTAAATTAAGACCTAGCCACAAGGTACTCAGTTCACAAACTAAAACCACTCGGAGTAGTCGAGTGCATAAAGCCGCTTTGCAAGCAACATGAATACCTGAGATTCATCAGGAGATTGATGATTCGGGCTACCTGAAATAATAGAGCAAATTCTTTGTTAAATATGAGTGGACAAATTAGAGAAGTCTGAATCTTAACGAGGCTCAGGAAAAGTGTCTTCTCCCTCAATTCAAGCTTGTGTTTCACAGGAAATCCCCCAAGCTGATCAATTGACCTCAGCTTGTGTGCATTACCAACTAATCAGTAAGGCAACAATCTTTGAAGTCATTATTTGCAACATTTAAGGGTCAACCAGATAATAAGATTATTAATTGCACTTACATTCTTCAGGGTTCCCATCCACACTCGTTGATGCATGTTCCTCAGATTGGGTATCTATTCTGGCAGGCTCTTCAACACTAAATCTCGAAGACTGTTCCCAGTCACTCCCAGTGACCTCCATTCTTGGCATTTGACCATTCATCTCATAAGAACTGTAATAGGAATTACTCCCCTCGCTAGCTGATCCAAATTTGTATGCATTCATACTCATCGACCAATACATGCTTTCCTGACAGAAAAGAACATATAAAAGCATTAGCAAGAGTTCCATGAGAAGCTTCTATAACATCTGACTACTTAATGGTATGGCATACTTCCTTGCCCTCAAAATCCCTTCAACATCTCATTTATTTAAGGACTCCTGCATAACCTAAAGTAAGATTCACAGAAAATAATGCAAATCTTCTTTGGAGTCGCCTAAATGCTTTAAAAGGAGAACACATATACCCAATGCCTTTTTCTTTATTGGAAAAGGTAAATCTAGCCAACAATTGATGAAGATTTGGCTAGCATGAATTTCATTGTTCACCTTTTAACCATACAGTTCCATTGAACAAAAAACAGTACCAAGGTATCCAGCACTGATAAATGAAACATATTGCATATGAACAAGCAACATTATAGTCGACCACAGATTGCTACAACCACCAGCCTAGTGCTCATCAAGAAGTATAAATGGATGTGGAAGGTTCACATCAATGGTTGATGGAAGCATGGAGGGATAATTGGTTTTTGTGGGAGTTCTTCATTACATAGACACAACAGAGAGAAACACATAAAACTCCCATCCCACCTGATCAAGCAATGGTCCAGCTGGAGGAGTGTAGCTCACTGGGGCATGAGTAAGGCCTTCAAAGAAGTTCATGAAGCTTTCATTGTTGGGGTAAGGGTACCCAGGATTTACATAATGTGGTTCCATCCATCCGTTCGATTCCATCATGAGAAGAACTTTAGTAACTCGAAATTGCAAATCAGAAGGACACAGCTACAGTAGAGACAAGGAAAGGCATTAAAACCTGATGCAACCAAAAAATAGCAAAGAAAACCTTTTTACCAACTATTTATTCAATGTCTCCATAAAGTTCTTACATGATTAAACTGTTCCCTTGGATTCAAGTGTTATTCATTTATCCTGCAAGAAGTAAGCTTCAGATAAACCATCTAGGCATGAATTAAGAGAAACTACAGAGAAAAACTCGAAGAACTAACAATGCAGATGAAGTTGTTTTGCTCGCGAGAATTCAAGCCCGATATTTGACATCAGTTCCTACAGAAAAATCTGCTGGCCCTCCTATATAGATGGGGAAAAAAACATCGTGTGAAAAATGTGATTTTGAACCATAAAAGAGCAAGAGATTATGAGTCTAAAACAATCCCTTCAATTAGTATATTGAGCATTTCACAAATACATCTGCAGCATCGTGTATTAACATAAAATGGAATAAAATTAGAGGAAGAAACGTCGTTGCATTTTCTCTTCCATTCGGTCATTTCGCTTACTAAGCAGTATTTCACAATGAATTTCTCGACAGATTGGGAACCCATAAAGCAAATCGCCCCACATTGCAGCAATTTCATTCCACCAGAGATCAAAGATAGCAACTTTCTCAACAGAACCAGATTTAACAACCAACAACGACAAAAATACAGGGAGAGAGAGCACAGAGCAAACACCTAAAACTCAAAAACAAAGAGAGATGATGAGACTCGTAAAGAGGAGACAGGAGACACACATTGTTGAGATGGGTGCATAAGAAGAGGCGACTGAACCGCTCTCACTCTGCCCCCCTCTCCCCTCTCTCTCTACAAGTCTACGAGCGAGGGCTGTGGCGCTTTATGCTGAGTTTCAGGGACACGTTTCCTCCAAAATTATACATTCACAGAGACAGAGACAGAGACAGAGACAGAGAGATAGAGAGAGAGATTGTAGGCTGCTTGCTTTTGCTTGTTTGTAGGTGCCAAAAAAAGGAGAGAAGACCGCCTCCATTTGTTTTTGTTTCTTCTCTGTTTTTGTTGCAGTTAATAAGCTAAAAAAAAAACATATTTATGGTGGTTTTTTTTTTTAAACAGAAGAAGCTCAAACAGATTGCAGCTGCCTGTCTCTGTCTACCATCTATACGACAACGTTTTCCGGGTCAAGACACGGAGCTGGATTACCATGGGGGAGGGTGGGTAATGGCACATTACTGTACCAATCCGGGCAGAGAATGTTTGTTGAGAAGATGGGAACCATCTGGAACGCTTTAAATGACCCTGTTCCTTCTCTCCATACAGGAAGGAATAGGGTAGTTACTTTGGTTGAATCCGTTGTCCTATCGTCCAATTAATCTATAATGCTCGCAGAAAGAAATGGCATGGTCAGCCTTCATAGTACTTTATCCGATTGTACAATGCATGAAAATATCGTAATTTTCAGACATTTAAAAAATGGACAAAGTACTCTAGTTTCACTCACTTCCAATATATTAAATGTATTATTGTCTTCTTTCTACATTTCAAGGCAGGTTCATCTGCCATCGCTTTCTAATTAGGACAATTGGCTTAACATGAACCAAACATATACAATAATTTTAAAAAAAACAGTATTTTAATCGTTTCCAAGGGTATGAATAAAGGAAAGGAAGAAACAAGAGCAGAAGATAGGAGAAACAACGTAGATTATAGCCAACTGTGTCTTGTTTTCCCCTTTTATTGTTAGTTCTGCCGCTCCATGCATGTGTCCCTGGGCTAGTCCTGTCAAAGAGAAGCTCCGATCATGTCATCCCCATTATTTTCTGGCGCATGCTTTTTATAAAGCCTTCATTTTGGCACTAGTGCATATAAAGATTCAACCTTTTAGCTCGTGGGGTGTTGGGAGACAGACGACTGATCAGTGAACAGTCGATGAATCTGCATCCACGCCCCGCAGTTCAGAGAAGCCCTTGTTATGCACAAACTGTTCGAAGCATCATCATGAACCTCATCACCACCAGAGGCCAAAAGCTAACATTTTTTTAATAGTATAATCACTATACAAATGCCTAGCATAGTGGAGTAAAAAAGTTGAAAAAAGTAGATAATGAAGAAAGAGAAAGGTGTGGATGACTGTGCAACAGGAAAGGAGAGGGCGCGGAGGGAGGGGGGGTGGGGGGATGGGGATTGAGATTGACCAAGCAAAGACAAGGGAGGAAAAAGCCAAGTCCACAGCCGGGGGAAGCCGCATTTGGCAGAGGAGGATGAGAGAGATCATTGCCGTACAGTTGTGACAAATCTTGAAAAAGAAAAGGAAAAAGCAAAATAGTCTCCTTCAATTTTTCTTCTTTTTATTTTTTTCCTGATCCCTACAATTTGTTCCCACAAGACTTGCACCTTGGTCCCCTAAACCGCAGCAGCCTTAAAGTAATAAAAATAATAATAATGAAAGATAAGGTTAAAAACATTTCGTGCAATAAATAAATACACGACAGGGTTGAGAAGGGACCAAAAAGAACACAAAACCAAGTCACTGTGGTGGTGGTGTAGTCTTCCCTTTGGCTGTGAGCGTGCAGTGAGCGTCCATCTCCTCATCCCCCCCTTCTGCACAATACTGCTGCTGCTGCCACTGCAGTCACAGTGTGAAGCCAAGCAGAGCGAGAGAGAGAGAGAAGGCAGGAGGAAGGTGAGCTGAGTGTGATCTGCTGACAAACACAATATTTGTCTTTAGTCCTGAGGATTATGTTACGGTCCCTACCTCCCTAACCTACCTCCCAGCCCCATTTTTTTTCCTCCAGAAAGAAATGGGACTTTACCCCCCCCCAATTAGCCTCCTATTTCTTGTCCCATTCATTTTCGAAAAAGTTAAATGACCCCCCCTCCCCGCACCCCTACCCCCAAATCCCTCTTTTTACTTTTAATGATTATCTTGAATCTTGATTGTTTATCATGTTTCGGCATCATTTTTATAAAGCTCCGTCCCCCCCCTCTTCCTTTTACTTCTCAACCCCCACTAGTCACTGTTTAGGATAATGCCTCCACTTTATGAATCCGAGTCACATCAGAAAATCACTTAATGCGGAATCAGTTGTAAAGATAATTACACCATGTTCCATAAGATTACAGGTTTGAAACATGACATGAGTAAATCTTTGGCTAGCTTATGCATTATGCATTTGTTATCTTATGTACCTTTCTGACTTTGGATATGCCAATAGAGTTACAGTAATTAAGGTTCCTATACCACGAGTGAAATAAGTAGTTATAGCTCAAAGAAGGCATTTGTAATGGTTATGGGAACCTCATGGGGAATGGTCATGTTAATAGTCATTTCACACATTTTTAACTTAATAAAAGAAAACAAATCACTTCTGTAAAGGGTGGTTTTTGGTACCATTGCACCAAACCTACTCAGGCTTTTCAAATTGATTGGGCAAATGGTAATGAAACATATGCTAATGCAAAATCTAGATTGTTATTATCGGCAACCTATGCAATCTTATTATGAAATTTCATATACCTTATCCTCCATCTTTTCTATATAACTTGCTAGTGAAAATAATGACATGTTTCTCCTTCTTACAATCTTGATTCATCATCGCCTTTCTTTTTAAATTTGGTTTTATATTTCTATTTTCCTTTCTTCACAAGAAACTCCATTTTTCATTTATGTGCTCCATCTTTCTAATCAAGTCTCATACTTTCAGTTTTCTATTCAAGTTATTCTATTTGTAGAAAACATCAAATCAAATCCTTCCAACACAAAATCAAACCAAATCCAATTGAGGTGAGAATGCCGGAGTACGACGTGGGCAAAATATTATTTATGCAATCATCTGCCGTGGAGCTTGGATGGTGAATAGTTTAATTGTTTTATTCTCTGAAAATAAAAAATAGAATATATATATGTCGACATAAAGTGGTATTACAAAGAAAGATCAAATTATTCCATGCCAAATCGAAAGTTGTTGGAGCACTGCATTTTATATTAATACATCAAAATGTTTTTACGGGCCCATGTTGGTTCATAGTAGTTCGGACTCCGGCCCATCCGGCTGATCCGTCCCTCTATTCCTCTTCTTCCTCCTCGACTCCCTGAATTCCAAACGCTCCAACTGCTTCTTTGCCTTGGATTGAAGCGACCCTTCATGCTTGGAAAATGGGTTGCTTCCATGCTTGACACCATCTTCTGCATTTTCTCCCTATCTGTGGTTTAGCTTCTTTCTGTTTTTTTATCTGAAATTCTTCTCCCCACGGAGAGAGACAGTTGTGGTGGCTCTTTCTTACATGCTACATACACTTTGTATAGTGCTAGCGATGGTGGCGACTGTTGGCTGGTTACTGTCTCGTGGGGACGTACCGCCAGCTACTTCTTGATGTTCTGTTGCATGGTACAAATCGGAAGATGGGAAATTTGAGGGTGGGGTCTCTTTGAAAACCTCAAGATAGGAATGAGTGCCCTGCGGATAGAATAGAAAAAAGCTTTGTGGGTTGTAGAGTGCGAGAGGATCCGATACGTTGGAGATTGCTTGTTCATTCATATTTATGGCGTGTGCTTCGGCAAGTTCTCAGTAGATGCTGCATTTGCTGAATTTGTACCTGCAAGTGATGCTTACCTTGAACTCTTTACTCATATTTATGGTTTCTAGGATATGCACATATCTCAGTCACGTTTGGTTGTTGTGGCATTGGACCTGTATACTGTAACATCTAGCGCCTTCCATGAAACAACAATGCAAAAGCTTCTTCCTTGGCAAAGTGTCAGTTTGCAGTTGCAAATTCACAATTGGATGGCACTTCTACATTTCCTATTTGATGCAGCTGACTACAAAAGAGAAACGGCAGAAAATGATGAGGACTTGCATATCCCGAGGGATGCCAAAATCATCAAATCCCTACTGCAGTCTATAGGCATTGACGAGTATGAACATTGTGTCGTACACCATATGTTAGAGCTACGGTACAAATATGCCGGTCATGTATCAACAGACGCACGGCTCTATTCAATGCATGCTGGCAAGGGTTCAATTGACTCTGATGACATTAAGCTTGCATTCAGTCAAAGGTCAACTTCACCTTCTAGCAACCTCCTCCACGAGGGTAATCTGCCCGATAGCTGGTTTTTGACTTTTACTGAGTTTGATAATGCTTCTTGTATTTTTTCCATCTTACGATGCCTGGAGTACTTTGACGGTCTTTCCCCTAGCTTCTATTGGGATTAGTCACGACAAATTATGCTAGTTTGCGGCTTGGTGCTATTACTGGCTTGGTGCTATTACTCAATCTTTATCAGTGAAATTGAGTGGTTCTTTACATCGTTCAATTTCCATCCTCCTAAGAATTTCCTCTGTAGATCTCCCTAGCTGCACACTTAACCAAAAGTGAAAAAGGAAAAGAAACAAAAGCAAGATTAATGCGTGCATGATTTTCTTTGTGCCTTGTTAAAAGTCACATGATGCAACTAAACCGATTGCTTATCGGTTCTTACTAGAGCTGGCAAAAAACAGAAACAAGATTCCATTACCCAGAACAGTGGCAGGACCTGGAACCTACCTCCCCCCTGAACTAGACACACTGATTTTCCCAAATTACCAGATTGCAATTCCAGAGAAGCAATCTTTGGAAGAACTAGAGCAGGATAAAGTAGCCAAGCTCAATCCATCTCTAGAGCAGAGCATGGAGTCGGGGCAATATACCCATCAGAGAGTCTCATTTCCTCTTTCTAGGCAAACAAAGTGAACAATGTATCATTGTGCAACTGAATGTTGGAGAGGATGCTCAGGAGAACTACCGTCTGGTTGGGTTGGCTATTAATTTTAACTATGGCTTTAGCCTTTTGCTTTGAATTAGCTTTGGCTTCTGTCTTATGTGCTAAAAGCTTTATAGTTGAGGATTTTTAGCCCCTTGATTTTGAAATTTCTGTTATCTTCTGGTGTTGCCAACTGCTAGGCAGCCACCTTGAATTGTATTTCCTCTGATTATAATGGAAGTATGTCTTGTTCTGGCCCAAAAAAGAAAAAGACAGATGCATATTTGCCTTGGATATGAGTAATGGAACCTGTTACACTATAGGGTCCTATTTGCTTAGTAGAATGTCATTGTTGAGGAAGTGGTTCTTGCTTCCCCTATCTTATACCTAGCTAGTGTAAATCAGAGCTCTTCAGCAAAGTAATTTGATCTCGTTTCAGCCGTTGACAAATTATGATGTCCTTTTGGTTATGCAAATTCATCATTACACCAAGTTCCGCCCCTCCCCTCCTCCCCCCCCTCTCTATGAAAATGCCAATTCTAAAATGGCTAGCAGACATCTTTTTGTGCATTGATTGTTGTGGGTACTATTGTAATAATATAGATAGATATTAATATAGAAGGAACAATTCATGGATGTGTTGGTTCCATACCCTGAATCTGGGAAGCACCCTGTAACTCTTGGTTCCGTGGCAAGTTCCAAGCCAGTTCTCTGTTCTACTCAAGAATTAAGTCTGTCTTGTGAAAAGTATCTCATAGATATTCTCTATATTTTTCCATTTCATTTAGTTTGTTGGTAGTAGAGTGGCTTCATGCGGGGGAATTGGTCAGGGTATAAATGATATTTTAGAGGCTCATTTAGCTAGGGGAAAGACTACATCTAGTACAGACAGGGTTCCAACCGATTGTCTCTTTCAGTGAAACTCCCTTATCTTCTAGGGTTAATGGGCAAGTCAAGGGAGGTTGTGAACATCGCACTTGAGTCAGGGGATTGAATCTCCATGGTTGCAACCGGCTTGCTTGGTTGGTTTTTGGGTGGAACCAGCGGTTCAGAGGATCAAATTGGGAATTGAACCAGCCAAGGCCAATAGCTGGTTTTATGTTTATGATCCTACCCGGTTCATCTGATAACCGGCCAGCTCGGTTCAGTTCTCAAGTTAAATTGAGACCCATACTCACCTGTAATATTAGCAGTTAAAAAGGGGAAAAAAAGCAGGGTTACCTTGGGGGATGTTATCTTTTATGTCAGGTCTTGGCTCTTGATTGTTTTCTACGGCAGATTTCTCATTAAAGGGTTAGAAAACCGTTCTTGGAAGAATACAGACACTCCTGTGGTCTTTGGAAATGACAGACTTAAATCACATATAAGATTTTAAGCAAATGAACATCTAAAGGCTATGTTCAGAAGCAATGGTGAAGAAAAGTGAAAAGGAATATATCCTAAAATTTAGATTTTTTCCTTCGTTTCTGCCACGCAAAACTTTTAATTTCTTCAGAGTTTTATAACCAAATACTTTTCCATTTTCTCTCTCTTGCCAAACAATCTCACTACACATGCCCGTAGTTGGTCAGGACCTTCTGATCCGATTATAGGTCATACTGTCTATGAATTTGACTCTGTAGAAAACTACTGTCGTCACCTTAGGTACACTCGAGCGATGGGGACATCCGTTTGATCTTGTACATGTAGAATCTTCATGATCTATGTAGATTCGAAATGAAATTTGGATGCATTCAGTTGTCCACTCGTGCCTGGATCCGTTGCTTGTAGAAGGAAGATGGAAATGAATGGTCCTTGGGAGGAGTAGATTTTACTACTGTTTCTTGATTTTTTTTTTTTTCCCAGTTTGCAGCAAACGAGGGAACATAAAAAACTCTACCCCCACGACCACGAAGTGTGGCGTTCGAGATTGCACGAGTGGGGGGGGCCGGGGGTGATTCTCCCAAAGGTTTGAAGTCAAACATATTCCTCCTTGAGAACTCCCATAAAGCTCTGCATCAAGAACAAGTCGCTAGGTTCCGCAGCTTTCGAGGATAATTGAACCCGTATTGACGCAGCTCCGTGGTTCTAGACAGGAAGATCTACGCATACACCGGTAGTTGTGGTCGAGCACGTCAAGCCAAGAGCTGCATTTAATATTCCTGTTGGACTCAACCCTTCTTACACGAGGGGCATGATATTAGAATATGTTATTGGTAGTTACGCCGCGCACCCGAGTGCTAATACCAGTTTAAGCACCTTGCTGTGTTTTTCCTGATATTGCTCCTCCTGCTGTCAGAATGAGAGACCCTTGCTCCAACAGCGTGATTCACTGTTCCAACTCCATGTTCTTGCCCCTTCACCCTCGCTATTCTCAGCCCTTTTCCTCCTTCTCATCAAGCAACTTGGTTACCAGTACTCACTGGCAAACATCTGCTTCCTCGCCTCCGTTCGAAGCTCTTCCTCTCATCAACCGCTTAGGCCTTCACATGCCAGACGAGCCTTCACCCTGTCATGGCACGTCCAAACAAGCTGAGAGCCTGTTTTCGTGGAAAGCCGATGCTGACCATGATGATGGTAATGGCGTAACCGTGGCTCTACAGATAGGACTCCCTGTAACGCCTAGTCCGGCTCCAGAGCTAAAAGAAGAAGAAACTGCCGAGGATGTGGCCGATGCCATCAGGTGTCACTTGGACAAGCTAAGCCAGGGTCGCTACTGGATCCCTACTGCTAAGCAGATTCTGGCTGGTCCTCAACAATTCTCATGTCCTGTTTGCCATAAGACCTTCAACAGGCATAACAACCTTCAGGTATCAATTGCTGCTTTTTCACCATTTGAAATTCTTAAAAAGCTTGAATTATCGACTTCACCTGATGCGTTTTGCATCGCAGATGCATATGTGGGGACACGGATCGGAGTATAGGAAAGGGCCCGAGTCGTTAAAAGGAACAGGGAGTGCAAAAGCCCGAGCACAGGAAAGTAACGACGGCTCGATGCTGCAAAGGATCCCATGCTACTGCTGCGCACCGGGGTGCAAACACAACATCCGACACCCGAGAGCAAGGCCGCTCAAAGACTTCAGGACCCTCCAGACCCACTTCAAGAGAAGGCACGGCTACGGAAGCAAGCCGTTCACCTGTCGAAAATGCAGCAACAAGTCATTCGCGGTGAAAGGCGATTGGCGAACCCACGAGAAAAACTGCGGCAAGATTTGGTACTGCGTCTGTGGCTCGGACTTCAAGCACAAGAGATCCTTGAATGATCATGTCAGGGCCTTTGGCCTTGGCCACGCACCTTCCTTTGCGTGACCTGCCTTACGCCCTGCTAATTTTCTCTATAGAAACTTTACGTCGAACAGTATGCAATTTCAAGAAGCGGCGCTGATGTTTCAATTTGCTTTTCATCGGGCCTTCATTCTTTTCAGCAATCAAGATGTAAATGAGCATCAGAGTTTTCGTGATGCAGCCTATGTTTAGATTCAATATGAGTTTCCAAAATCAAAATCAAGTTGAATCATCACGTCTTACTACGTTAACCGGACCCAAAGATCTCAAGACACCAAACTTTGACTCTAGTGAAAAGATTCCAAGAGCATAGCATATGCTTACAATTACGTAATACATGTAATAGAAATGAAAGCAAAATACACTTAGCTATCCAGGTCATGATACAAGGGTAATCAAACCGAGTCAAATCGAACTCGACCGGCACAAACTTGATTTAGCCGAAGTCCAATTCAAGTCCACTTTCCAAGGACTCGACAACCGTGGCCAATAGCAATGCTAATGGGCCTTGTGGCTGATAGAAAGCCTCACTGCCACTGAAAATGGGCTTGCTTTGGTTATCCTCCTCTACACGTTGGCCCACTCCCAGCGTCTCCCCTCTCTCTCTCTCTCTCTCTCTCTCTCTCTCCTCCTCCCTGCGCACTCGCACGCCCGAATTGTACTGAATGTGATTCAGAGCCAAGAGGGAAGAGGATGGCTATGGCGTGCGGCATCGGTTACGGTCACGGGCTCGTCAGTATCAGCTGCAGGGCTATGATGGCCATGCCATGCTCGAATCACGTGAAGAATAAGATTAGGTGTTCGTCTCCAGAGATTGGAAGAGAGAGGGAGGATCAGCCCAAGAAGAGATGCCTGAGGTGCAACACTTTCTACGTCGATGCCCATAATTCTCCCGCCGCTTGCTCTTTTCACGGCCACACCACCGGTACTTCCCTTCCCCCACAAAGATAACTGAAGCCTTTTTCCTTTTTTTGTTGCTTTTCGAGGCGGACACGCATCCACGTTTGTCATTCCCGTTCAAATTTATGGTGGGTAGATGTCATCCGCATTGGAAATTTTCAAATTTGAATGCTCTTGAGTGTTCTCGAGGTTCTTTGCTCATTTGTTTGTCAAGATTATGACCCCTTTTTGAGAGCTATGTATTATCTTTTCTCCAGGCCTTGAAGAAAACCCTTAATGCTCGTCAGTTGAACCTCCTTTTTTTTATATTAAAAAAAAATTGAGTAGGAGTTTAAGGACCCGAACTAACCTGTTGATCAAAGACCCAGATGATTGTATGAGATTGTGCTGCTTGTTATGCAGCATTTCGAAGTTTAATGTTCTTTTTAATCGGTGAGGGGTAACCCCCCAATTATGTTCATTATGGATTTAGTGGCAGAGCTGCAGGAGTTTTGTTTTGCTCCCAAGAAATTTCCTATGAATCTTGAGGATTTGTGTCCTAGTCCTGACCAATCCATTCTCCACGTTCATTTTTTTTCTGTCCGTCGTGGTCTGAATCTAGGGAACATTGCATTGGTAATTAAATGCACGAGACTGAAGTTCGGTCAATGTTGATAGGGGAGAAGGGGCTGTTTGCATTGGCTCCACCGCACCAAGGAATTGATGGAGAGTGGAGTGACCTATCTGGAGTGATCGTGTACCGCTGGAACGAGAAGAGCAATAGACCAAACACGGGGAGGGCCAATTGGAAGAGAAGATGGAGCTGCTGCTCGAGTATGACGAGGACGCCCCCCTTGTCGACAAGGATGGCATGTTTCCTATGATGATGGCTTCACTTTGTACTAGCCAAACACCTATCCAATCCTCCTGCTGCTTTGCTGCATTGTACAGAGAAGCAACGGCAGTCATCCAGTACCAGAATTTTTGGCAAGAGAATCCTGCTATAGAAGTTTTGGAGCTATGGTTTTGACAGACCCGAGTGTGTTGCATCATGGCTTTTCATTGCTTCTCTTGGATGGAGCTCATTTCAGACGAAAAGGCAAGTCCTGTGTATCAGTTGAGAGATGTACATTTCAATTTTCTGATCTGTCCCCTGATTTGACGGTTCATGGGATGGCTATTGTCCCTCCATTTGGATGCGCACGTGCAGTTTATGTGAGTGCATCACAAATCATAAGGAACTACCCATGAAGCAGGAGTGAGTGCATCACAAAGCAGACAAGCTGCAAACTGGGGCTAGTAATGATGGTTTTTGCCAGGATTGCATTTGCCTTGCCATCGAAGACAAATTCAATGCCTTAAAACAAAACGTTCAGTGCATAGTTCCACTAGGCGATCCCTGCACATTCAGCTTATATGTGCACCTGTAATTCGTGGATCATCGCAACTCCGAGACGGCCATCAAACTATGAATCTGTTCTCTTGATATGTTTGTTCACGAGCCCATCGACCTTTTATTTTGTCTGTCTTCACTAGACATGAGCTTGACAACGGAACGACAATGCGTGATTGGTACGAGGAAAGAAAGGCTAGTGATTGTCCTTTCTGACTTGACACGACTTCCCCGGAGATGGAATGCAGAACACCTTCCCCACCCACCTTCCAGCTTCTCTCCCCAGACCTCTGCAGTCGACAATAAGTTAGTAATCTTATGAGCTTTGGTTCTTCTTGCTTAATGATATAGGCTTCCGAACTGTTAGAGATGTGTAGCTTTACTTTAATGATGACGAAGACCCACGATAACATTATTCTCTACGCAAACTTTTCACGAAATTTTATCTGAAGAACTTGTTGGAAAAGGACCCTCTCAGCGTTATTCTACTCTCTTGCTGTCCTTCTGTTGGCATGAACGCAAGTGAAAAGTCTTAAGATGTTTGGTAATAGTAACATTTCTACTATTGGGAACAATTTCTTTTGATAAATAGTTATTTTCTATGTTTACTTTCCGGAATAATTTCTGAGTAAAACAAGGCTTTTGGTAACTATAAAAATTCCTATTCTCAAAATAGAAAAAGAATAAAAATGCTTATGGTACCAACAAAAATTTGTATTTCTTTTTTCTTCGATGTCGGTCGAGACTCGGCGGACATCAGTTGTCGGCCGTTTCTATTTCTAGGAACAATTTCTTTTAAGAAATAGTTCTTTTCTATTTCTACTTCCCGGAATAATTTCTGAGTAAAACAAAGTGTTTGGTAATTATAAAAATTTCTAATTATCGAAATAAAAAAAGAATAGAAATGCATTTGGTACCAATAAAAAATTTGTATTTCTCTTTTCCTCAATGTCGATCGAGACTCGGTAGATGCCGATCGCCGATCATCAGCCGTCGAACGCCAGGTTGCCGATCATCAACCGCCGCCGTCGGGCAAAGGGCGGCCACCGGCAAGGTTGACGAGAAGCGATTGGTCATAAGTAATAAATCAAGAAATAAGTTTCTAGAAACTATTCCTAGGAAACTATTTTTTTCTACTTCTCATTTTTATTTCAAATATATTCATTGGAACAACTTTTTATTTCGGGAAATAGAAACATCAATAGATATTATCAAACGGATTTCTATTTTTCTTTTATTGTAGGAAACAAAAGAACAGAAAAATTGGCTAATTACCAAACACTACCATATGATCCAAAGCCATGTTTGATACTCTTGGCTTAAAAATCACTACATTGTGCATTTAAAGATGGGTTCCCAAAGGACAATAGAGTTATATCTTAATAATAATTTGAGATTTTCGGTGAACTTCATGATTATATCAAAGCATTTATGCCCATGATTTTCTAATAACTTCGTATGAATTATTGTGCAACCACTCATGGAGTATTATATATGAATTCCTCCATATTTGATTAAGAATTTAAGACCAACGTTCCAGTGAACTGTTAGGGTACTTAAATAATTCTTACTAGGGCAAACGCATGCAATGTGCACAATATGGGGAATACTTATACCCGATCAATGCTGAGTCATACAAAAGTCTCTGTCAAATTATCGCCCAGATCATTCACTGGATTGGTGAAGATTAGTTGAGTTGAAAAGTTCAAACATTCCTTATTATTTAAAATTAATACGAATCATAATGCAAAGATGTCTTCGAGAAAAAGAAGAAGAGCCACTATTGGTCGCTTATTTGAGTATGATCATTAACATAGGAAAGAAAGAAATTAAAGAAAAGTATGGAGGGTAACATTTGAATTTCTTTTCATTTTTCATGTTAACATATTTATCATTGATCTCCATTTGGTCACGTGGAAAGTAAATGATTTTGAAAATATTTTTTAAAAAAATCACTTGTATCGTTAACAAAAATGAAAGAATAAAGAAAGAATGCAAACTCTTGTTGATAGGCAAATGTCACGGATCAGAGGTTTATGTGGTCAATGGGCGTTCGTGATCGAGGAGGAACAACCAAAACGCCCATCGAAAGATCCAAGCACTTCCGGAACATTCTTACGGACGGGCGATCCTGTAATTGCGCCATGGTCTAGAGTCTTCTCATCTTAAATGTCAGTAGGTGGAAGGTGGGGCAGTACGATCTCGTCCGCCAAATCGAAACTCGATCAATGGTTGTAATCAGAGGGGCCTCAAGTATAAGAAGGGGTGCCCTCCCCTCATTTGTATCCATCCAACCATTAGCAATCTAAGTTCCTTTCTTTCGTTCAGAGCTTCTCTATTTTCTCTCTCTACGATCCGGGTGAGTGAGCGATCAGTCAATCCAAATAAGGCTAGCTTAGGCTCCGACGATCCCGAGCGATCCGAAATAGCCTAAATCGCTGCACGATCGCGATCCCAAACGATCGGCCCGTGACACGTGGCTCATTTTCACCACTCCTTTAGAGATGCCTACTTAATTGGATACTTCACAATCCCCTTACTCCATAGGGCCCTTCTCGCATGATTTTATACAAGACTAAATATTTTTATCATTTACAAAAATATTTACATATAAATTATTTATATTAATGAAAACATTATAATTAACTAATTATTTCAAACGACATAGGCTTTCTAAAAAAAACAAAACGCATGCATCTAAATATGCCATTTCAAATTGATGTTCATGTACAATCGCTTAATATAACTTGATATAATCTACAAGAAAAAGACGAGAACTTGAATTGAATTACTTGAACAAAGAAAATTGCCATAGTCATTAAATAGAGAGTATAAATCCAAATATATTTTGCAAGATGACGCAAGTAGTTCCTGAACATTAACTTAACGTGTAATATGATCACTGAACTTTTAATTTGTTCAATGTAATTTTTAAACTTTAACTCAATGTACAATACCACCCCTAAATTTTAAATTTATTCAATATAATTTATAAAATTTTGATACATGTTCAATTTGATCCCTAAATTATATGAAAATGTCCAAGTCATTCCATTAATTCAAACTCAGGGATAACATTGAATACTTTCATAAGGCTTAGAAACTAGATTAAATATGTATCAAAAGTTTAAAGACCACATTTAACAAATTAAAAATTCAGAGACGATATTGAATATCGAAATAAAGGTTTATCAATCACATTAAATAAATTAAAATTTTAAAAACCACTAAGGTGAGCACGGCTTCAAGATAGAACTTGAAACCTAAGAACCACATCCGTCGAACCTATATGCTCCAAGTTCCAAGATATGCAACCTAGGTTTTTGGCTCCAAAATTTGGAAAACTTGTTTTGATAAGTTGTTTCAGGTTTTAAGTTTGTAGAACTTGGAATTACAACCTGTAACCTAAAATCTAGAATAAGTTTTTGTATTTTTCTTAGTCTATATCTTCACGTGATCTCAAGATATTCGATAGCGTTTGATGATAAGTTTATAATCTAGAACACCAGTCTACACTTTATTTTATAACTATAAATTTTTATTTTATTAATATTTTCATATTTTTTATATGTCTAAATATAAGTTATAGTAAGCAAATTGATTATTAAAAGTGATAATTTGTTGCAATCGTTCAATGAATATTATAGATGGAATCCAAGTAGACTTTCCTATGACATGGTAGATTCCAAGTTTCAAAGTATGCAAGATAAGTTCTAAACTTCAAAAAATGAGAAACTTATTTCAATTGGTTCTAGATTCATGTAGCACTTGTACGGAAACTATGACCATTTACCCTATGTGTCCTAATAGATCATGAGATCAGTGGAAATTCCAATTAGGGGTGTCAATGGGTCGGGTCGGGTTTTTATGCTATCCGACCTGACCCCAATCGCAAAGGGTCACACTCTGACCCGATCCAACCCGACCGGAAACGCATTAGACCCGAACAAAAAAATCGGCTCGGGTCGGGCCGGGTATTCGGATATTTTTTTGCAAAACTTTAAAAATACATTACATTTATCAAAAAGGCCATGGCCGACCCTACCCGACCCGACCCATTTCGACCCTATTTAAATGATACCTACCATACTTGGATAAGATTTTGACCCGACCCGAAAATACCCTAAGTTTAGGGTCGAGTCGGGTCGGAGTCGGCCGTAGGCCGACTGCGCCTTTTTGACACCCCTAGTTCCAATTACTTCTTTGATGCAATTATATTTGGGTAATTATTTTTTTCAAAATAATGATTCTATATAATATAAGAGCAATTGGGGCATTAACAATCGTAAAATTTTCTTAATACTATTCGACATGTGCATATGGACATTTATCTTTAGATAATCGATAATAAAATTCTTATTTATTTTTATTGTTACATTTATTTTCGTTTTACTAAAAAAAAAAAAAAACCTGTTAGAGCTTAAAACTGATCCTAAAACCTATAATAGGATAGGTTCAAGTTCTTAACTTGTAACAAGATATGTTCCAGCAATTTCTGACGTCTATGTTTCAAATTTAAAAAATGAGGAACTAGATTTCAGGTTCCACGTAAGATTCGTAAGAAAATTGGATCAGACCTACAAGGCTACAACCACTCGTTCCTAGCGACCACGTCACATCCCAATATATTTTATCTCTTTTTGTGTTTAATAATGGAATAAAAAAAAAAAGTGGGAGAGGAGTTTTTGCACACACGTGCGAGGCGTGAGTGCTCTTCAACGGGCGGAGAGCTGCACCGCCCAAACTGAGAAAGAAGCCCTAAAACCAGGAGGAGGAAGAAGAACGGGGTCAGGTCTCAGAGGGCCGTTTTCCTTTCATCCACGAATTCTCTTCTTCCTCGAAGCAAGGATCGTCCTCTCCTCCGATTGGAATCGCATAGAGAGAATACTGCAGATTCAATCCGCGTGTTCGCTCTGCCCTGTTATTCATCCCCATCGTCATGTCCAAGAGGTGAATTCCTCCCTTTTCCCCCCGCTTATTTCTCTCTAGGCGGATTCATCTTTCAATCATCGAGGGCTTTTCAGAGCTGGTGTTGTTGTTGGTGGTGTTGTTGTTGTGGCTTCTCTCGTGTTGTGATGAATGGTGATGGGCAGCTAGCCTCCTCGTTGACGATTGCCACGGGGGTCTTTGATGACTGAGATTTCTGTTCATCATACGAGAAGCGCGCTCGTGTTTATGTTCTTGGGTTTCTCCTTCATAATTACGTGCCTTGATTATTTAAAAAAGCAGTCTCTATCCATTTTTTTTTGTGCTTTTTCGATACGTGTAAAAAGCTTAGGTCTTTAGTGTTGGTTTGGTCTGGGCATGGTAATCTTTTTCCTTAACATTAGGTCGGTCAAGGTGTGATTGTGAATTTTGTTGAATGACCGTGAAATTGGCTTCTGGATATTGATGAGAAGTTCTTGTTTTCCGGTGGATTAGATGTGTAACTGGAAAAAAAAAATGACCAATTTTCAAAATGTTTGGTCATTGGTAGGGTGCTGCCAGTTTTATTAACAACCACGTAGATTGTGAAGCTGCAGTGTATCTGGTTATGAAAAAATCTATCCGCTTCTTTGTATTCTGTTCCGCAAGTCGTTTCTTCTTTGACTAATCACTGTGCAGCTCTTCAGAACCCATTCTGTCGTTTAGCCTTCTTTGGCTGAAAAGATGGCCTTATGATTCTAGTTGTGCTTGCAGAGTTCTTTGCAAGTTCTTTGCACATGGTGCTTGTTTGAAAGGGGAGCACTGTGAGTATTCACATGACTGGACAGCTCCACAGAACAATGTACTCGTCTGCTTCCATAGGCTTTTACAATTAACCCAGATCAATTCCCTAAATTTGCTATTGATCCCCCTTGATTTTTGCACAGATATGTACCTTCTATCAGAAAGGAATATGTACTTTTGGAAATCGGTGCAGATATGAGCACGTTAAGGCTTCTCGTCCATGGTCCAGTGCATCATCCTCATCATCCTCATCATCATCGAGAACTTCCTCACAGCCCCCCATTTCGGGGTCTGTTCCTCAAGTCTTATCTTATAGGAGTGGGGTACATTCCAGCTCCAATTCTGTAGAGGTTTCTTCACGAAGTAGACCTTCAGGCTCCCGTAGCCAACCTGCATGGAATCGAGGCTTTGAGCAGTGCGATTATGTTGATGGCAGTGATGTCATAGAGTCTAGAGCTGTCAGACCAGCCGATCAGTCTATTTGTTCATTTGCTGCTGCTGGCGATTGTCCTCGTGGAGAAGGTTGCCCTCATATTCATGGAGATTTATGCCCTACATGTGGAAAACACTGCTTGCATCCTTTTAGACCTGAAGAAAGAGAAGAGCATATGAAGACTTGTGAGAAAAAGCAAAAGCAGCTTGAGGCATTGAAACTTAGTCAAGAAATAGAATGCAGTGTATGCTTAGATCGTGTTCTTTCGAAACCCACTGCAGCTGAAAGGAAGTTTGGTATATTGTCAGAATGTGATCATGCATTTTGCATAACGTGCATCAGGAACTGGCGTAGTAGCTCACCAACTACTGGAATGGATGTGAATAGTTCATTGAGGGCCTGCCCAATATGTCGCAAGCTTTCGTACTTTGTCATCCCAAGTGTCATTTGGTACACCACAAAAGAAGAAAAACAGGAAATTATCGACAACTACAAGGCCAAACTCAAGTAAGCACATATATATATATCACTGAGAAATTTTCAGTTTCTTGTTTAATCTTTGGCATGTTATAAGGCGAACTAAGAATATACTAGCTTTTATGGTTTCTGTGGACTGACTGTTAGTCATCTTTGGATTGGTTCCAATAAATCTTGTCTGGAATTTGTTGAAATTTACAAGTAGTAATTGGTGAAAATTTTGGTCATTTGGACAATATGCTACAAGCTTACTATTTGCTTCAGCTGCAAGGGATAGGAATGCTTTCTTAAAACATACCATGTGGCGCTGCAAAACTTGCACATGTTCCTTTTCTTTCTTCATCTATTCTCAAATTGATCTCTCTAGGCTATTGCTAATTTGCAGGTCAATTGATTGTAAGCACTTCAATTTTGGAGATGGAAACTGCCCATTTGGGACTAGTTGTTTTTACAAGGTAATGCAATTCTGAGCTTGAGAGTATTGTGATTTTATTACAGAGCTTGCCTTGCCCTATGTAAACTTTAAGTGAGACTTGTTTGATGGAGTTCATCTTTTGGCCTACCTGCTTTCTCCTGCCGTCAATTGTGAAAGTATATGCATTTTCTCCACTTTTTTGGTGCCTGTATTAGTTATGTCTCTCAAAAGAAGCTATCTCATTGGTAAAGTGAACATGGAGATAAGCACATCTGTTTCTGCCTCTTTATTTCAGCTGTATATTGTTTGCAGAGGCATCTCCCGTTAGCTGCATTTTGCACCATCCAATTTATAGGCTAGTGTTAAGTGGGTTTTTTGCCAAGGAATTTATTGTAATCTGTATGTTGTGATATTCAATTGATATTCCTGGTGCTCACCACCATTGACCACGTGGAGAATATATGTGGTTGTTCTTCGTTTGTTTTGATCCATTTTCCCCCATATTATAGTCTGTGCATGGGTGTTGCTGTGTCTTACTATGGGGGAAACCATCTTTTTTGAGCCAAGTGTCCATTTGGAATGATTCTGACTGTCAACTTGTTGCTTTCAAATATTGCTGCTCTTGTAATGTGACTTTTATCTAACACAGAACACCCAAAATTTTTCAAAAGTTACAAATATACACACACTGGTTGGCTGTTAAACTTTTATATTTTTCTGTTTTACAATGTTCAAGTATTGGAGAAAAAGTGGATAAGTAACTTTTTTGCTTAGAAAAGTTGAAACAATATTGGGTTGATGGTGCTTTTCTGTGCTCTATATGTTTCTTTTTGCCATTTGGTGCAGACTAATGATCTGACTTGTGGCACCTTTGATATGTGAATGTCAGCATAGTCTTTTTGCATGTTTGCCATCAGGAGCACCATGCAGCTTTAAGCTTTATACCTGAACTCAGTTCCCCTGTGCATCTAAATGATTCAGTAGGCTTTAGAAAGTTGTCAAAGAGAACAAGACACCCACACTGTTAATTGAGTGAGACTAATGTTATTTCGAAAGTAATATTTCATATTATCCTTATTTAGAGTTTGATTGCTGAAAATAAAGTATTCTTCTGACTGACTAGGATATGGAACCTCCCAATCCTTCGTTGTGGGCTTGGTTTGCTCCTCATACTGCTGATGAGGAGCGGTTTTCCATTTATCTAGACTTCCAAGTTGGAGTTCCCTTGTTGCTATTGCACTGACTTCGTTTAATAGTAGCCTCTTGTCTGGAATTTGAATAAACCCTTGATTTCTAATTTTGATAGACTTAAGTCAAAACGGCCTTTCCTCAGGAAGAGGTGTATAATGATCAAGTTATTGTTGATTATTATGCAATATTCTCCTATCAACTTTGGTGTATTTCAATGCTGATATTTGACAAGAAGAGGAAGAAGAGGTGGTGGTGTTTATGTATAATTCTTTTGGGTCCCATAGAGAGAACGAGCTTGTCTCCTTAGTAGTTAGTTACGTTGTTGTGGTCAAGATGAAATCTTGTCCTCGTCTGTCTTCTGTCCATAGAACTACTTGTCATTTAATGTACACTCATCCCAAAGATCTTTAGGCAATGGATAATACCCTAATGGGTATTGTGTTTGTTGTTTCCAGCATACGGTCAAGCCAGGGTCATACACATGGATACATCACAGGCCACCTCCCCGCAGACGCAGGCGCAGGCGCAATCCTGCAAATATGGATGCAGTGTTTGGTGTTTTTGAGCATTTAATTTTTCTTGAGAGCCTAATGGGAGATGAAGACTTGGATTTCTATAATGTTGAAGACACTGATGACGATGATTTAATATCTATGGAGATGACTCTTTTCTTGGCACGACTGGGAATTAACTCGGGTGATTCATCAAGTGATAGGGAATAGAGGTCCTCGAGTTTCAGATTTTAGCCGGTTGTCGTTGAGTTTGATTTGATATTTGGAAGTCTGGCATTTTTTGCATAAGCGAAGAAGATGAAGCTTGTAGTTTGTTTCTCTTCCTATCAAAATTCTGTAATTATGAATTATGAACTAGGTTTTAACTTGTGTGGGCTTTTTATTTGATTAAAGTCAGTGGTGTGATGCACCGGTGTTTGATTGGCATGGAAAAATATTTCCTTAACATTTCTGTCAAGATGTTTGGAAACTAATCGAGCTATGTGAGATTCTGCAAGTGTTTGTTTGGTTGTTATTTAATCCTAGTGTCCACCCCGGCAGGCATTCTGAAACCTTTGCTTTACACTCATGCATCTCACTAATATTTTCTGAATATATTGGTAGAGCAGACGAAGCTATGAATTATGGGATGGGCGTTCTATTTACTGGTGTCTCTACTGGATATATGCTACTTAGTGAAGGATGCTTTGATTGGATTAGTACTCTTACATGGAAATTTGGTGGTTTGTCTTTATCATATTGTAGTATGTGTAAAGTTTATGTGTGACGGTTGATGGCTGTTTACTGGTAGATGTCCCTTTTAAATTTGAGTAGATCTACACCTATCATGTGATGGACTTTAATCAGACTGTCATAATGCCTATGTAAATGATGTTATGTGATTGCAGCATGCAGACAGAGATGGACGGCCGGAGGAAGTTGTTTTGAGGCATCTAGGAGCTGAAGATGGAGAAACAGTGATAGCAAAGGATATTAGGTTTTTCCTTAATGCTCTTTATGTCTCTCTTTAATATTTTCTTGACAATCATCTGGGAATGCTAATTCTAAATGCTCAGTTTTGGCCTTCAATTGTTTATTTTCTATTAAGCTTTAACCAAGTTTAATATATCCTCAGGCTGTCACACTTTCTTGGTGACCTACGGATTAGTTAAGCAGTGCCATTAGTACATTCCAAGGTGAGTTATTCATTATTTCTGGCATATGGTATGATAATCTCTCCTGTTGTAAGTTCCAAGTTCCAATGGTTTGCATTAACAGCTGAATTTTGATTCCAACATCAGACTAGCCTTCTTTTTTTTTCTGGCCAATGTTAGACTTGATTTTGTGTAAAATGAGAAGTCTGTACATGGTAATGATAATGTTTTCGTCATTTTTGCAGGATGGATGCCTATTTGAAGTATTTGAATTTTCCTTATCTGTTGGCGTGGCATCTCTTCATTGGTTGTTGAGGTGAGTTTGAATTTTTGGTTTTCTAGTTTTCCATTTATCTGTGAGATTCTGATAAGAAAACATTATGCTTCCCCAATTATAATGGCCTCTGCGGACTGTTTGATGATAATTTTCCACCTGGAGATAAAAGCTGTTGTTTGTGTTGTTGTTGTGCCTTTGAGGCACAAGTTAAATGTCTTTTAATGCCTGAAGTGATACATAATTCATATGAGCATGTGTTGTTTTCCTACGCTAGCCTGGTGCTTATGCTGAATGTGAAAATGATACCATTTATAAAGCTCGGCAAGAACTTGAGTGGAAGGCTTGCTGGAGCATTAGGTCTTTGTTCTCTATACACCCTTGTTACGAGGCTTGTTGCTTTCTCATGTCTTTAGACAGAAATACCAAAGGTTCTTTGTTTTTAATAGAAACTTCTTCTCAGTGGTTGCTCTATGGGGGATTTTTTTCACAAATCTGCTTGGCTTTATTAAGAGGCAAGCTTTGTTTTTGAAGTATCCCAGACTTTGTTGAACAACTGGGCCTTGCAGAACTTATAGTCCTCGATATCATATTCTGGGTAATTTGAGATGGTCCTACTAGGCAGCAAGGTGTGATGTACAGATCTCTTTCTTACGCTGCTTCCTTTTTTTCTTTTTTTTTGCATCAGATGCGGAGTTTTCTGCCCCTGGAGGTTGAAACAGAATTAAAATTTGGATGCTTTGGATATGCGGAGCTTTACAATAAAGTTAATTGTATCTGGAAAAGAATAAGGGGGTGAAGAAACATGGGGACCGTATATATACATGTTTGTTGGGCATGGTTTTCTCCATTTGGCACTGATCTGTGCACGGATGGTACTTACTGCGACACTTCGCAGTCTGGATCAATGGGATGCTTGTAAGAAAAGTCTAGTGGTGATATTGATTTGGCTTCAATGTGGAGTCATGAAAGCATTTCCTTGTGCGCTAAAAATGATGGATCATTAGCAAAATCCCAATCCCAACACCTTGAAAAACAGCACATCGTGATGGCATCCGGGAGGAGCAGAAGCTGACCTTTGAAAATGCAGGGAATTCTTCCGCAAGGAGGTGGTAGCGTTCCATTTCTATATGATGGCAAACGGCTCTAATGACTAGGTTAATAGAAAATATTTTGACTAAGGAATGGCAAGGAAGCACGGCTGCCATACCCGGTTCGATTTGCACTGGTCGGCTAATCAACTTCGAGGGGCGGAAATTGAGCTCCGGTGTATCAACGACAGATAATCATCATTAAAAACCGGACCATCCAATTGAGCAAGGCTAATGGTTCGTGCGAAGTTTGGAGCAATCTTTATTCTCTCACGTCGCAATGGGGTCTTTTTCCAAAGAGAACCACATGGTGTAGAGGCCAATCTATGGCCCGTCCATTGCTCGAGAAAATAAAACTAGGTAGAGGCCGAGTCATTTAAATACGTTTCATATAACTCGGGATGAATACTGTGCGTAATGAGACTTTACTTCACTATCATGCCCGAATAATTTTCTTCAACAATTTGCTAATGGTTGCTTTAGCAAATACCCAGTTGCTATTGCTAACCATATATCGTTTATGAAAATGTCAAGTCTCGTTTTGCACTTTAGCAGGTAAGCTTTCGAAGTCATCTTAGCATATCTCTGTCCAATTTGATTGGCAATTATGAAGAGGGGAATGTGAATAATAATAGAATGAACGTAACCTTGCCAGGGCAGTAAATGATTGACTCAAGAACGAATTCAAAAGTGGTTGCCGAACGATCGGAGGTTCACCTCATTCGCATAATAGCAGGCCATGAGCACAATAAGAGACAATGGAATGCCAACACAAACATATGGAGACTTGAAGAAGGTTGATTCACCCGGCCTGTGTCAAAATCAGCCCAGCCCAGATTATTGCCTTATTGAACTCAAAATGATAAGAGATAGGGAGGCATTCCAGAGGCTATGAATTAGGGTTTGGGAGCGTCATCTGCTTCATGACCTTCAGACCAGCTGTGAAGAGCGAGGTGAAGGCATCCATCTTGGGCTTGGGTAGTGCTACCCCGACTTCTATCCCACCTTTGACATCTCTGCTCTCGTGCAACGAGATGGCCCTGCTCTTATCAATCGATATGTCCTCTATCTTCCTGGGCCTTCCCCACCCGAAATCCGTGTCGTACAGGTCCACCTTGGGCGACCCGGCGACGGTCACGTGGAGCTCCGACTCCGAGAAGGCCCTCCAATCCGAGATCCACCGCTCCGCCTCCGCGAATAGGTCCTTGTCCAGCCTCTTGACCGTGCTCCCTAGCGCATTCGCCGCGACGACGATGCCGTCTTCTCCCAGCAGGTCGTGGACCGTGGCCTCGGCCCGACCGAACCCGACGCAGTTGCCGAAGTAAGAAGCGGGTACCGGATAGCCCAAGCGGGTGAGGCCGCCGGCGATGAATCCGAAGTAAACCGGGCCGCGATGGGCGGTGGGTTCTGGGCTGTCGTGGGCCCGAAGGGAGAAATGGGCTTTCACCCAAACGACCCAAAGGAATGCGCAGGTGAGAACGTAAGGAGACAAGTGAGGTGGGTGGGAGAGATTCCGGGAGTTGCACCGAGAGAGTATCCGCTTTCGGATGCCGTCCATGTCAGTGGTGCCCACAACGAAAGTGGTTCGGAACATGTCGGGGAAGCCGACGCCATGATGAAGTGGTGGAGTAGGAGGGGCCCGCCATTTGCAGTTCCACCACTCGAAGAGGAAACGGTGGAGCAGGCCGCGTGGATCCCTGAGGACCGTCCGGTCGTAGTAGGGAGGAGTGCTGAAGAACCCACGGAGCGGAGGGTGGGGAGGAGCGGGAGAGGAGAGCTGGCGGCAGAGAGAGGCCCAGGACTTGAGGAAGAGGTTGAAGGTCCGGGCGTCGGCGGCGACGTGGTGACAGGCGAGGCCGAGGCAGAGGCCGGAGCCGGGGAAGACGGTGACTTGGGCGGCGAACAGAGGGACGGGGCGGTGGAGGAGGAGCTGGAAATGTGGGGCAAGGAAGGGACGAGAGGGTGGAAGAGGGCGGCGTCTCTGGGGTCGTGGGTGGAGAGACGGCGAAACACGTCGTCGTCGTCGTCGTCGTGGTCAGGAGCAGTGGTGCAGGTAGCGACGGTGAGGGAGACGGCGGGGGAGGAGCAGAGGAGGAAGGGAGGGAGAGGGTGGGGGTGGAGGTGGAGGCGGGAGGAGAGAGGGAAGGAGAGGAGGAGGGAGCGGGAGAGGGAGAGCTTGAGGAGAGGGAGGGCGGAGGAGGTGAAGTGGGAGAGGGAGTGGGGGTAGGAGTAGAAGAAGAGGGGCTGGGTGGGAGAGAAGAAGAGCCACGGAATGTCCATCATGCTCAACTCCACCGCCACCTCCTCCTCCTCCTCCCCGTCTTCCGACTCTCGGGCGGCGGCGGCGGCGGCGGGTGGACTGATCTCGCAGCGCTCCACCACCTCAACAGCAATCCCCATGTCCTCTCTCTCTCTCTCTCTCTCTCTCTCTCTCTGCGTTGAGGGAGGTGAGAGAGTTGAAGGTAAAGGTAGCTAGTAAAATAAATGGATGAAAGATCAGGTCAATCAGTTGGGGGACCTCTCTCTGCTGCTTCTGGCTCAGGACCACACACGCTCCCAAAAATTAAACAGAAGCGTAGAGTCCCCCCCACGCCGATAACGTGGGAAGGGAGAGAATAGGAGACTAAGGTCCGACAGACAGACAGTACTGCTTTTGGAAATGAAGTAAAGATGCTAATCAAAGCATCCATCGATGTCATATCTAGTCTAATCAACCCTACGCGGCTTCACAGGACATCATCATCATCATTATTGACTCCTCCCGCCTTTGTTTTATTCGGGCCGAAGTGAGTTTCACATGTATGGTCTCCTGTTGTACATGCCACTACTTTTGGAAGGAGTCCTCAGCCCTGCATGTTTGTTTTCCAGAGCGCTAAGCGGAGTTCGGCGATAGCGATCTCCCAGGAGTCGCATCCTTTGTTGGTTGTTGTCCATCTCGCTTAACCAATTCTTCACCACGGAGATGAAGGAGATGGCACGTGCAGTTCTCTTCGCCACTGCCGCCTCCTCCTCCATGAGCGCCGCCATGGCAGACACTGTGCCTGTGGGGGCTCCCCCTCCGCATCCACCAGCGCAGGTGCCGCTAGCTTGCCGGCAGTTGGTTCTTTGGTGGGGTGCCTTTCTTGCCTAAGTGTGATCGGTTCTCAATCCAATCAAATCTCATCCAAAAATTAGGATTTAGACCAAAATGACTGGCTCCCATTTTTTGGGACCATGGATCGAATCAAGTGGTATTGGAATCGGGAATTAGACTGGTTTGGGACCGTGGATCGGACCGAGTGGTCTTGGGATCGGGAATTAGATCAGACCAACCGGTCCAATTCCAATGGACTAAATATATATATGTCCCATTAAGACTTCCAAATTGGGAAAGTAACGACAAAATGGGAAAAAAATAAGAAAGTAATGGACTTAATGGTAGAATGGTTATTTAAAAAAGAATAAAAAATATATATGAATGGTCGGTTTGATTCCTATCTTGGAACTGGGAATCGGATCAACCGACCACCGGTTCCAATAATAACAATCGGGGACCGAACTGGCACTCCTTAAGACCGCTCAGAATCGACCGGTCCAATTTGGGCAGTTCGCGTGACACAACTCTACCCTCACCCACTACTTGCATTAGTTACCGTTAAAAAAAATCCCAGAAATTTACAAGAGATGGTGTTGGATTAAAGAGAAAGGGGAATGATCGCTTCAGGGGAACGAGTGTTTGCTTTGTTGGAATTGCGACATGAATGCGATGGACGGAGAGAATGGTTTCATTCTTCATCACTGGTAGTTGGAATCTTTGTTTTGTCTTATTGTGACAAGTTTGGGTTAGCATTAACCAATTCCTGGTGTTGATGCCGCAGTGGCGTATCGGCCCAAGATCAAGATCAAGCCCAAGCCCACGGTTAAAAGACATGCAGTCCATAATGTCTCCGAAACGACAAATACAAACGACTCCCGACTCCCTTTCTTCCTCCCTTCCTTTCTTCCTCCCTTCCATTCCATTGATCTCCGCCTGCTGCTGCGGCGGCGATGTCAGCTCTGTTAGCCCGAAGGTGCAGGGGCTCCAAGATCAAGCACCTCGCCGCCGCCCTCCTCCCACCGTCTTCCGCCGTCAACCCCCGCCCTTCTCCTCCCTCTCAGCCTGCCTTTCTCCACAACCGCCCATTCCCTCGAACCCCGACCTTCCCTCGCCTCCCCTCTCATCACCATCATCCCCATGTCCATGTCCACGTCCCTCCTCCCCTTCGCTCCTTCCCCTTCCCCCTCCCCCTCCCGGCCTCCTCGTCCTACTCCTCCACCACCTCTCCCTCACCTCCCGACAAACCTCCTCCCCCTCCGACCGACTATCCCAGCCAAAACCCCGGCTTCAAGCATCAGGAGATCGAGGGCCCCACCGTCGAACGCGACCTCTCTGCCCTGGCCAACGAGACCCGCCAGGTGCTCGACGATTTGATGAAGACCCTCTACAGCTCCAGCAAGGCGGTGGCCGCCCTGGGTCTCGCCCAGCTCGCCCTCGGTGCTTGGATCTCCTACCTCACTCGCTCCTCCCCCATCTTCGAGGCCTCCCTCCTCGGCTGCGTCGCCTTCGGCTTCCCCTTCTCCCTCGCCTTCCTGCTCCGCCAGTGCGTGAAGCCCATCTACTTCCTCTTTAAGATGGAGCAGCTCGGTCGCCTCCAGATCCTCACTCTCTCGCTTCAGGCTGCCAAGAGCGTGAACCTCTTCTTCGTCCGGGCTCGCGGGGTTTCCTATTTCTGTGTTGCGGCTCTCTCCTTAGGTGTCTTGTTCACTTTGCTTTCCAAATGACCCCTCTCTCTCTCTCTTTTTGGAATCCTTTTGTTTCTCATATCTATCTTACACGGCACACAATTCAAGTGTTTACCAAATCGCCGGTCCTTCCCTCTTATATAATTTTGTGAGGAGTAAGAAGCGCCAGAGGTTTTGGCTGTGTGGCCCCCGACTGTTGTGGAAACCATGAATAAGTTGCCCTGAAAATCGAGTCCTTACTTGCAATTGCAGGTTCATTCTGTCAAAAATTGTAGCCTGTGAGAACTGCCTATTCTATATGCTTTCTGATAGAGATGGTCTTTTTGCGCTGTACTTAACCGTGTTAATGTGAAAGTTGAAGATGGTGACAAGTATATGGCTGCATACATGGTCCTAGCATTTTTCTGTATGTTTTGCTGGATGTGGCAGCGTCTCTCTAGACTGGACACATTGCCCAACCGTCATGCAATTTTCCTTGACATCCAATTAGTTACCCTCATTGTAAAGTGGAAAGATCCAGATCGACCTTAAGCCAGTAGATGTAGACATGCATAGGTGTATTCATTTGTCTTTGTTGTTGCATGAGTATCTAGTCTTCTTAATCGTAGTATTAGTAGTGAGACATCATGAGGTTCTGCAATGGCTGCCTTTTTTCCTTACATGGTTAGTCTTGTCATTTCTGTGGGTGTTCTTCCGCAAGGCTGGTAGAGGGCCGGTAGAGGGCCAGTAGATGTCCAAGTCTCCTCTGTCTCTCTTCTGTGGGTTAAGTTGCTGGGGCAACTTCTCAAAAGCAGATAAATTATCTGTTTATGTAGGCTGATAGATTATATTCTATTGGCATAAACATCATATGTCTTTGCATCATTGTGTGTTCACTGGGGAGCACCTAGTCTTTGTTTTGAGTTGCATTTGGTAATTCTCTATCCAGTGACTGCATAGTGGATATGATTGTGCAAGAGTAGAGGTTAAAAAGGTGGTTTGACCCGTCAGCTGGGCGCACCCCTCAACTCTAATGATTGTTTGCTCTTCTTATTGAATCGTCAGTTGTATGTAAGGTTCTTTGAGTGCTATATATACATACCGGGCAAGGCTGTGCAGTACCAACCCTTATTCATCTTTGTAGTTTGTACTGCTGTATGTTGCAAATGGTCCCTTTACCTATCAGATGTACCTGGCACCATAATGTGAGGCGGAATTTGCTGATGCTCCCAAGGCATGCAAGTCTTTTCTGATTATGATGTCATGACCTTATGAGTTATGAGTATGTACGTTTCATCCGTTATATTGAACAACTTGTCGCCCCATTTCATTAAGAGAACTGAAGGATAGTAAACATGATATGTGTGTTGGTCGTGGTGACCTTTATATACTTAAGGGCATATCTACTACAGCTTAGATGGGTGTACCAACTCAGAGTGTACAACATTGAGTGTCTATGAGCTAGATTACAGGAACCATTCCCAGGGAAACTGGCGGGAGTAAGGGACGTTGATGGTTGTGATCCCCTTGATCAATTAAAGAGTTTTAGCAACTTGATAGCAAAATCTTCTTATCTCCGTAGTGTCCTCTGTTTTATCATTCCACTTCGCGGAGCGTCATGCCCTGAAAAATCTCAGGCAGCAGCAACTAGGGACTTCAATTGCACAGTGATCATCAGAATCTCAACCAGTTCCAACCATTCAGCTTCATGTCTCAACGGTCCTAAAGACGTACCATACAAGCAATAACTATGATGTGACGATAGTTCTCGTTTCAGGGTCTTGACTAGATCCCTGATATATATATAACAAGCCGCCTTAAGTCGACATTCAATTTATTTGGCTTCAAACGTCCCATCGGTTGTAGTGACACCAAGAGGCAATGCGCACAATGTTGCGCTTGTCCTCTCTCATCTAGACGTGACAGAACTCACACGGACCATGACTAATGGATAACGTCCGGCTGAGACGGACTAGTAAATGTGGACCGGCATCTGATCGAGTCTCATCCCAAGGTGCCTAATAAATGTCAGATTTTTTTTCAGTTACGGCAACTAATGTTTCTAAAAATGCACGTAGCGGTTTAAAGGGTGCGAGATGCATTTCAGCAAAACATCCAATACACCAGATTGCATCCTCTTTCTGCCACTTGCATCCGTTAAACTCACACATGGATCGACAAGTATAAGCAACCTTATAATCAAGTAAATAAGCAGGGAAAAAGTAAGAAAGAATTCTTTCCAAGCTTTGTAGAGAGCCATCTTGAAGCGCCATTCCAATATATGAGTGCATTTCAGCAAATCGTCTTCCACTATGCTTTTCTTTTTCTTTTTCTTTTTTCACATCTTTCTACTTTTTTACCGTCCATAAAGTCTAAAAACAAGAAGCTGGTCGAAGTCCTTACATCCAAAAAAAGGAACCGAAGAGACCTACCGATCCCTATCCCTATTCACATATTACAATCTCGTCTCTTCATATAAATTGGAAAGAAAAGAACCAAGCTGCCAGTGAATTACCCAGAAACATTAATTATGCCAAAATCGCATCAACACTTTCCGAAACCCTAGATCCTTCAGTTGGAAGATCAAAACTTTGTATGGCCCAAGAAAGATGATGTCCCTTCATGACAAGCCTTGCCTAAACATGCAAGTATAAAGCTGTGTTTCAAATTCTAATGGAACTGGATTGGGCGGCTTTAATTGTCTTGGAGAGAAACAAGTTGAGGCACTTTCCGCCATTAACCTCCTTGAGCACAACTTCACCAACAAACTATGTTCCGCCAGTGTTTTCATTAGGTTTAGACTCAGTACGCACGTAGGTAAATCTCCGAGCACCCAAAAAGGGGATGCTATTGGCAGCAACACTACTCCCACCTTCTGCAGGAGTGCCCTGCGCATCCCGCTTCCACTGCAAGCTCCTTGCACCAGGTCTGACAGGCAGACGAGACCGGAATGCACCTGGAATTCCTCTTGAAAAAGTAACTCTGGAAAACCTTGCATAAGGAGAGGCCCTTACAAGCCGTGGCCAGGTCATTGGAGAAACCTTCTGAAGAGTAGTATTCCGCTTTACAACCTGTGAAAAGACATAAGAATAAGCAAAAGAGGAAAAAAGTTGTTTCCAGAAGCAAGTATTTGGGGAAAGGAAGAATTAAATACAAGAATTTTCCCCATAAAAGTTCTAAAGATACGCATTAATAGACCCCAAACATGGACCAATGAGCATCTACCATACACACAGCAGCGCCCCATCACTTCATATTTAAGTGTTACAGCTCAACAAGATCACACATACTATAGAAACTTCTACACGATATGACAGGGCCTTTCATGTAACACTCCCCTATACTCACCAATAGCCAGCTCATGGCCACCACTAGCACTCTGAATAGTTCCTCAAACTCCACAAAAATGAAGAACCAAGAACATGCTCTTAGCAAAGATACAATCAACAGATGCCAGATGTTTTATGGTTCACATAACTACATGTTTGCAACAGAAACTAAGATTGATCATAGCATATGACAAGTTTATTGAGTCCTGAATGAGTACCCTGAGAACCCGTGACATAAAGGATGACCCATCCAGAGAAAGTGCGTCATCTGCTGCCTCTTTCTTCGTGAACTCCACAACAGCTGATCTGCTTAGTAATGTGCACCAAGTAAGAAACATAAATGAAAACAATATCACTCAACAGTTAGCAAAACTTCGAGTTCAAAGCACCAAAATAAGACAGCAAAGGCATTCTAACCGCTTACCCTATTGGTTGTCCAGTCGCTGCGTCAGTATTAATTATCACTTTCAGTACTTCACCAAATTTATTAAAGTGCTGAGAAAGACTATCCTTGGTGGCAGCAGTATGAACCTGTGCATGAATGAATGACCATCAGTGAGAAGCTTACTGAGAAAAAGGAAACATTTACTAAGGACCCAAAGAAAGTTGATCATTACATTGCTCACAAAAACAGTCCGAGAATCAGTGTCCTCCAAAGAACGAGTTGCAGAATTTAATCCTGCCAATCAGCAAACATAAAAAAATTCAAAAAGAAGAACAAGAATGGAACTAACTTTCCAATTTAAAATAAACTGAAGCTGAAAATATATAGCATGAACTTATAATGAAAGCATGATTGTTCAGATCCTGATGGAACAATCAATTCAGATAGTTTGCATTTAAAAAAATAGATAGAACAGTAATATTGGAAAAAAATGAAAACCCACCAGGTGTTGATGATAGCATTTTCTGAGACTCTTTGGGAACATCTGCAGCAGATTGTGCCTGTAGATCATTAACACCCCAGAGACCAACAGTTTCAGCACAAAGAATGAGCAGCTAATAGATGCTCACTACTAGGAGAAAATAATATTGGAGACACAAATGAGCATCTTACATTTCCATTAGCAACTGTGATGTGTTTGTTGTTCCCTATGACCTGGCCGTCAGATTTCTTTGCCACGGCCAGACTTCCTCGTGGAGGGTACTGGTTGTCCAGCTTAGTAGCATCATGTCCAGCATTTTGATGAGGAAGGTGCCATGAATTTGCATTTACAGGAATGTTAGCCATCTTATGGGAAGAATTAGCTGTCACAGGTAGCTGCTCCATACTCTTTTTCCGTTTAAAGCTAATATCTTGTTTAGTGGTCTCTGATATACCGTACTGCATCATCATTGAATCTTCATGCCTGCTTCCACCACGTATGTAAGTCTGAGGAAGATCGGAGTGCCCAGTAACTTTTAGCTCATCATACCCTTCATTGTCTGATATATAGTCATATCCAAGAGTGCTTTCCCTCTCCGTCATCGTCATATCCCCATCGTAGCTTTCATCATAGTCCAGTCTTTGAGCCTTACTTGAACCGGTATGCTCCACAGTTTGGTCAAAGTGTTCAAATTCTTCATCTTCAACTGCAGCAACTTCTCCAACAAGCTCAGGCTCTGAAACCTTCACAGCACGACTCAGTCTATCAAACACATTTCCCGAAGGTTTTACTTTTCTCACATCTCTGGCAGCTTCTGCCACAGCTTTAATCACAGTCGCCATGGGATTTGACACCCTAGCAACTGATCGGATTCTCGGAGGCCGATCAACTACATCTTCGGAGGATGTCGAAACCACAGAACGAAGTCGCTTTATAGTAGGCTCTCCAGCAGAGTCGGAAGGTCGGGAAGTTGCCACAGCATCTCGCACAGCAAATTGCAGCAACCGTCTAGGAGCATCAATGATTTGAGAAGTCGAGTCCCTCTGCCGAGAAGCAAAGAAGATCAATTTTCCTCAAGAAATACAAAAGCAGGCAAAGTAACTCTTAGGAGAGTAAGAAGAAAAACTTTAAAGATTTATTATTTGATAAATATATCTCCAGAAAATTTGCATGATCCACTGAAAATATACTGTCCACTGTGAATAGGGGAAACCTATTCAATAGGAAAAATTCAGAAAAATTCATAAGCCCAAGGAGAAGATATGAAAGGCATGACAAAATGGAAGAGCATTTGAAGAGCAGAACCATTGCAAGCAAACTAATCAAAATGATGGACAATCAAACCCCTTTCTCCATTTAATAGAAGCTAAAAGAGTTGAATAGGGTCTCAAATAAGGAGAGAGATTTAAAAAGCAGGTCCTAGAAGATTCACTAAGTCAATTCGATAGCTCCTAGAGTCCAAAAGTTAAGTGAGGAAAGAAAGTAACTAGTTAACTCTAACAGTATGCAAGATCTCTGTGTAGAAAGATGGGAGAAATAGTTTTGATTCAAGGTGGATCCCTTCTTTGTTTGCATGAGTAAACATCAAATCAGAAAGGTCTTTCTCTTGTTGGATGCCTTAATTCCTCCATTTTGGGAAATTTTCTCCCATAGAGAAAATGAATTGATTTTAAGCGACTTTCAAGTCTTCTTTGATGCCCCAGTCTGGAATCCACACAGATACACAATCCAAACTCCTATATACTATTTGATGGGCTCATTAGACTAAGATTGTTAGAAAACAAAAACTGTGCATGAGACTTTCATCTTGCATGGCTCCTAAGTGATAAAGGAAAGAAGAACTTATCTCCTTTCTTTTTTGATTACCTTCCACGCATATATATATATCCATTCAGACCCCTTAGAGGTTCTAACCAGGGCCTGTCTAGTATGGAATGAACTTATAATTATGGCATCGACTCGATGATCAATATAAAGATTATAAGTTCATTATTCAAGGTAGAGACCATGACCCAAGAACCTATTAGACACTGTTGAAGGACAAACCCTCCTCACATAATTGGAGGTTGCGCACAGGCAGGCTCCACATTGCATGAGAGGGATAATGACAATGAAATTTCAGCCATTAGTGAAGACCTGATCTGGAAGAACGATTGAAGGGAAGAACAATTGATAGCACATAACAGAGATAATTTATGTCATAAGCAAAGATGATAGATTTGTTAAATAACACCTTAACACTGTAGATTCTGGGTTCTGCGAAATGTAGCCTATGGGGCAAATGAACCACACACTAAAGAAAAATGACAATCTCACTACCTATATGAACAGACATAACTGCATCTAAACAAAACTAAAGAATGTTAAAGAATTCCCATAGAAGTGTTAATTAAATGAAATGTTCCTATTCATAAATTGTTGCTCTCCTATTTTTATTTGGAATTGTAAATTTTCACTAAGGAGGCATAAAGGGGTGCCAATATGCATAGGAAGAGAAAATTCAGCCCCTGCAGATGATTCTTATAAAATTACCCCTTTAGTCTGCAGTGGATGATCTTTAGCCTGAGTACAATGCTAATCTATACAATCAGTAAAACAGTCCTTTGAAAAACCGTTGGAAGAATGCAAAAGAGAGGAAAGCAGAGCATGACATACAAAATGGAAATATATGCGATTGCAATTGTATCAAAGAATCAAGCACATCATTTCAGTTCCTTCAGCCCTCAAGTCAAGAAAGATAGCAGAGATGATAACAAGAAAGGTAGGAAACCTAAAACATCAGAAATAGGGACAAGACACATGGTTTGAGGGAAACCATGACTCCAAGAGATTAGCACTGCCAACTATGCAAATCTACAACACTCTAACTTAGTGTTAATTAACAAAATATCCTCTAATTAGCTCCATGCAAATATGGAAATTGATTACATAAGGCCAGTAAATGGAATTTAGCAACAACAGTCAAGACTTTGATATTATTGTTCATGAGTAGGTTATGCAAGATATGGACATCAGCTACCTCCATCTAAAAACATGGATAGGCACACCCTACATGCCAGTTGATCAATATAATTAGTTCAAGAAAAGTGGGCAAAAGCCAAGACAGATGCTTTAAATGGCATAAGATTGTTGAGTAGCTTGCCAAACTGAATCTCAGAAATCGCACACCTTCATATGCTGCCGTTCATCCGGTCGACTCCTTTTCCGCTGCATTGCATGTTGAGGAGAAATGGATCTTCTCGCACGATGGTCCTTGTGGTGAGATTTTGTCTCCTCATGTATATGCCTGCTCTCAAAGCTCTTGAGAGGAGGCGGTTCACCAGCATCCCCCATTAGTCCTTTCCATTCCCTATTGCGGCGACTTCGTGATAAATTACTCGATTTTCCTTTTCAGACTCAGGATCTGGGTTTTCAGAATCTGCTCTGTCAGGTAGCTCCTCTGACGGCGGTTTCTCATGTAAATCATTGACATCATGTTCCTCAGGCTTTATGTACAAATCCAAATTATTAGCCAAATGATCCCACAACCTGACAAAAGAAAACAGGAAATGTCGTGTCAGGGGGCAATGTCGGGGAAACTGTTCTATTGCACAGATTGACAATATCTAAAGGAAGAAAATAAAGACTACCAAGTTATGAAAGAATCGCTATCATCTCCCAAGAAAACATCCAGCTCATTCCTTGCTTCCTCTTTGCGCCTGCCATTCCTCAATAAGACAACAACGTACTCCTGCCAAAGCAGATCAACAAGTTAAACAACACACCAACAATGACAACAACATTCAGCCACCATGGTTGTGATTGAAAACGGGAACGTATAGCCAGAAGATAAGCTCAGGGTCATCAAGCCTGGTTTGAGAAAATCATTTTACTGAGATAAGAATGCCATGAAGTTTCAACGCAACAGCCAGAAGACCAAAGTGGGAATAGGATAACCAGGTCGAGATACGAAATATCTGTAGAGAGGAAACAAAGAAAGAACAAAATCTGGATTTGCAATATCACATCAAGAGAGTATGAGACGCATAAACTCTGGAATGACGGGGCAAGCGATGACAAGGACAACGACAACAGAGCAGAAGATGAATCTGCAAGCTATCTCTGTATCCAAACATCTATAGAAATGAAGAGGCAGTTAATCAGCTAACGAATTCCCTAACACGACATGTCTGAGATAGAAATGCTCTCAGCGTAACACTCCAATCACAATTCTAAATCGCGCATTAGCATTGGAGACGAAAACGAAGTAGCGGTTCTACGGAGGAGATAGAACAGAACGGGCAGAGAGGGGTAATAAAGGCATAAAAGAAGACGGCGGAGAGAGAGAGAGAGAGAAGGGAGAGACCACAAGAGTGTCGTCGGCGTAATCGGGCATGAACTCCTTGAGCTTGAGCTTGACGGTTTCCCAGAGGAGGGCGGCACCCTCGCCACTGAAGTTGACGTTGAAAGTGCGATCATCGACTCGATCCATGCTTCCCCACGGCCGCAATCCGGCGATCAAACCCTAGAACCGAAGAGACGAAAGAGAAACGGAGGGAGGGAGGGAGCAGTTAGGCACCGATGAATCGGACTGCGGAGGGGATGCCCTGGGAGGGGGAAGAAGGAAGGGAGGAGACGGCGGGGCGCGGCGGCTGCGGCTGTGGCTGCGACGGCGGCGGCGACGGTGGCGGTGGCGGCATCTACGGAGCCCCGCCCGACCCAGTGGGAAATGGAGAGAGATTTGGTGCTGTCGGAGATTGCGACCAACCCAGCCAAAGAAACCTCCCCAAAAAATAAAAATAAAAAAAAACTCAAATTGGGAAATTTAGAAAACTCCACGGCTTTTGCTTATTAATTTCATCTTGCTGTGTAGTTATGCTTTGCCTTTTGCCTTTGCCCACCCTTTGCCTTGCAGAATGCAGCAACAGCGCCCGAAAAGCAGATGCACGACGCCAACAGTATAATCGACGGGACGGCAGACCCAAACGCCGAAGCCCATCGAGATATTGGGCTCGAGTGAATGGGCCATGTACGGAATTCCGCTCGGCCCATTCACCACTTCCGTGCCCATTATCTTCATCTTCCTCTTCGAGCTCCCCTGAACCTTGCCGGGTAAGATTTTTTGAAATTGCCGCCATGTCCTGACTGGATCTCAAACGTTGCTTCCTTCCAGCTCCATTTCTACCTGCCCCCTTTCTACGATAAACCATCCTTTAAAGTGTCTGACCGAGGCTCCGCATCGCCGCCGCCGCCGCCGCCGCCGGCGTCGCCATTATCTTCCTCCGCCGCCGGTAAGTTTCCCATCTCCTTCATGTCATTCCGTTCTCGAATTCCTCCTTTTACCGCAATCCGCTCGAGTTAGCTTCCTTCGGGCGCCAAGCTATTTCTGGATCGCGGATCTCCGACCGGTGTTTGTTAATCGCCCATCGATAGGCGATTCCTCAATCTTTTTTAGTCAGAGGATGAGGAACATTTCGCGCTTCCTGCTTGAACGAGAAGAAGGAGTATTTGGCGTTGACAACAACGAGCCCTAATCTGGAGGCCGTCTTCCTCTTCCTTCGGCTAGGGTTTCGATTCGAACCTGTTTCTTCCCGATTCGGGGAAATCCTTTGCTCAGCCACAGTCCCACGACGGTCCGTTTCTTCCTTTTTTGCGAGCGTTTTAAGCTCAGCCGGAGTTCTCTAAGCTGCAAGTACCTTATTTGGTGCACTGAATACATATGCATTGTCATGACAATGAATGAAATTTCAAAATTTCTCTCTTTCCCCTTCTGTCTTTCCCTGTTCTTCCTCCACCCCGTTTCTCATCTCGGGTGCTTCTCTTTTCTTCGGTGATCAGCTGGAGTTAGCTGCCGAGCCATAGTAATGTACGAGCATGCAAAATGTGGTCATTAGAGAACCCATGTGTGGTTGATATTCTTGCCATGATCGATGAAATGGCACTAGTCAGAATATCATGGACTGTGATTCAAGATCATAGAAATGCGTGGATCCACCAAGTGACACTAGGCCTGTGAAACTATCATTTAAGGCAGCAAATATCGCTCTCGCTCCCCTTATTCATTTGAGATCTGTATGATACAGATATATGGTCGATTGGTAGTCCCATCTGAAGCATTATTTGTATTGACTTTCTACATTTTCAAACTCTGGCTTGGCCTTTTTTATGATCTGCTTGAGCCCGTGGTGTTACAAGCTTTGCAGCTTCGGATGCTAAGATCAGCAATCTATAGCTTTGTGTGACGAAGAGTTCAACTAGTCGCAATATCCTGCATGCATCGATTGGTGTCTTTTTTCTTTAGTTTTATGTTCTTGACTGTTCATGTGCTTAACATTCTCTGTCTCTCCAGATGGACAAATGCAACAATAACTCTCCAAAAGTAGGGATTTCCTTAGACCATGATGATGTTAAGTATGTCTCAGGCCTTAGCACTATATTGGTTGCCTCCATTCAGGAAGCTAAGGACAGAATATCTCAGATAGAATATATATTCTGCAGTCAACTTTACCCAAATTTCCAGTCGAAATCCAGAAGCTTGCAGAAAATTTACTCAGAGGCCATGGAAGCTGCTGAAAATGCATGGAAAGAGAAGGAGAGTAATCTGTTACTTCAAACAGAAAAACTCTTGCTGGAAAAGGAGCAGGTCAGCAAAGAAAACCAGTCTCTCAGAAAGGAAATGGCGAAGCTGTCTAAGGAACAGGAAGAGAGGTTGAAGGATTTGGCTGATGAACGGGAGAACTGGCAACTTAAAATCAATGAGCTTGAATCTGAACTTCGACGAAAGACTAAGGAAATTGATGAGGGCATAGATCTCCAGAAAAAGTTACTCCAGTTAGTTCAATCAAATGCTTCTGCATTAGCTATTAAAGGGAAAGAAACAAAAGAGCAAGAAGAAAAGACAAGAGCCCTTCTTGCTAAGCAAGAAAATCTGGAAAATATGGTTAAGGCACTTAAAGAAGAAGTCAGAAAGAAAACCGAGGAAGTAATCAGGGGAAAAGACTTGCAAGCAAATTTAATGAAGAAGATGGAATTTCAAGCGTCTGAAGTTTTCGATCGAGAGCAGCTGTTGCTTAATTGCAAAAAGGAAAAAGAAATACTGATGACCAGATCAAAATGCTTGGAGGAGAAAATAAGTGAGCTTGAGGAAGAGCTTAGGAGAAAGGCCAAAGAAGAGGTGGAAAGGAAATTGAACGAAGAATTGCCTGAAAAGAGTGATTCAGGTCATTTAGACGATATGATTAATGAGAAAGAATCACAGCAATTTGAAGAGAGACAATTTTTATTATGCAAGGTGAAAAATCTAGAGGAGAAAGTGAATGACTTGCAGGCATGTCTTCAACAAAAGAGCAGCCATACTACTGAAGGAGGTTCAGAAGAGAATCTACTTCAGCTGGTTAAATGTAAAACTTCAGAATTATTGTCTGAGAGGAAGAAAAAAAAGGATTTGTTTGATGCCTATAAAAGGCTGAAGTCTCAAAACAATTACCTCCGTACAAAGCTTGGTCTTAATAAATGAGGATAAACTTCCACAAAGCAAGTCATTTGAGGAAGAGGACATATTGAGGTGCCAGCAGAATCAACCTACTTCATCCTGTAAGGCTTTGTGTTTTTTTATCCTGGCAGTACATAACAATGACTTTGAATAGCTTTTATTGGGCTTTACTGAAACAGTCATTCCGTTTTCATATCTGGATTTAGAGTTAAGAAGTTTTTCAATCATGATTCCTTGTACTATTTAGGTATATATGTGGAGATGTTTGTTGAAGCATTCTCACATGGGCGTCAAAGTTGCATGTGACTCGGTAGTAAAGCTTCTTCTTTTTTTCCTTCTTTAGTTTGGGGTCCCACACCCTGTAACGGGCGTCTCTTGAAACCCCTTTGCGTGTGTCCATGGAGGTGACAATCAAACTCTTCACCTCCCCATTCCAAGGTGGACTGGTGGAGGGGATCGAACTACTTGCCCCGGCCCTTCTACTGAGCAGTTTACCTTGTATTGCAGGCCTTGAAAATGGTGATCTGAATACTGCTGCTTTTGGTTGTGGGGAGAAAGTGCAAGAGGAGATCAGCTTTGAAGATCGCTCAGAGGCTGACAAAGGGATTGGACCGACAAAGAACTCACGTGCCCCCTCACCCAGCCCAAAGTATGTTGCACCAAAATGTCAAATTGGTGAAAAATCCACAGCCACAGCAGGAACAAAGCGCAATGCGTCAGATTGGAGAGATACTAGGTCCAATCAACCTTTAGGAGGGCCTGATCCTCATGATGATTTTCTGAATACACCTTTCGAGAATGTTAGAAGGAACTTGAATGAAGCTGCAAATGAAGAACATCAACATTCTCCAGCCCATAATATGAAGGAAATTGATCAAAGCTTCTCAGATGATGAGACACAGGACATGAATGTTGATCCTTGTCCTAAGAAGCAGCAAGTGGTAGCACCTTGTGCTGGCAAACAAAGTTTTAAATATGTGGAACCTGTGAGAAAGAAAGCCGAGCGGGAAAATCTTAAAGGAGTTGAGTGCAGGCAGTGCAAGAAATTTTATGATGCTGTTCTCCCTGATAATGAAAGCAAAGATGACGACAATAATAAGAGGAATTTGCGCTGTGAGCATCATGATGGTGTGTCCCGGCATAGGTATAGATATGTTCCTCCAATGACTCCTGAAGGATTCTGGAACATTGGCTTCGAATCTGAAATGTAAGCACCCTTTAGACAAATTGATTTATTTGAAATTGGCACATTTTCATACAAGCTTTGCTTCTACATCCAAGTTGTGCCATTTAAAGGCACTTTAGTGGGACTTCTTTTAGACCTTTTTCTGTTTTCTGGACAATTTTCTTTGTTCCTACCTTCAATTCCAAAGGTGGGACTCAACCTCCCACCTTCCTGTTCATGACACAGAAACTACTAGGCCGCTGGCCTTGGAAGAGCCTGAGAAGTCTCTAACCTCTCTTCGCCTGGAAATTTTGCCAGCATTTATGAGCTGTCAAGATTTCCTTCAGGTGTTGGTTGTGTAGTTGTGATTGAGTTCAAGGTTCAAGAGAAAAGTTGCAGAGAGACTTTAAGACCAAAATGCTGGATAATGTAGAAAACAAACAGCCAAGTTTAGTTGACTTTTAGCCATTAATGTTTTATGGCAGAAACTTGGCATTTGACTGCATATCCAGCAAGCAGGATACCAAGAATCAAGGCTCATAAAACTTGCTTTTTAAAGTACCCTGATAAGTTTCAATAAGTTCTTAAACAAGTGAGGTTCATATATTTGGTGGTTGGTTGGTTTGTGCGCCCAACATTATGATCATGCTGCTACTACGTAAAACAAATTCTGCTCCTAGCCTTTTTGTATCTATAGTTGTATAACTTTGGTTCATAATAAAACAGGTTCCTATAAAACATGCTGAATTTTGTACAGTTTGTCGATGAAGCGAGTTAAGCATGTATGAAACCGCTTTGTTATACCACGTTAGCTCATTGAAGTAACATGGAAAATCAAATTTATTACAGCATATGATCATAAATGCAACAAAAACTCCACCCTGAACATGACTATGACCAGGATGCTGGAGGAGTTTTATCATGTCTAGCCCCACAACTATAACCAGGATTCATCAGCCTACATGCTTCAACTTGAACATGACTGGGAGGAGGCTCATCACGTCCGGGCCCAGGACCATGACTAGGACTCGTCAGCCTAAATGCTTCAATCTGACCATAACTCGAAGAAGGTACGGGGCGTCCAAATCCTGGACTATGACCTGGACCAGCAAGAGTTGGAGATGCCTGAATCCGTGATTGTCTTAAATGACTGAGAATGTTATTGTCCTCTTCAGACATCATCGCCTCATATTTTCCACTGATCGACAGTGAGGGGAAATTGTTCTTCTCCAGCTTCCATATCCTTCCTTCAGTAACCCCGAGCGCAAAAGAGAAAATCAAAGCCAATGCAAGATTAAGAATAGTTGCCTCATGCGGAGTCAATCGAGAATCAATGCAGGGAGAATCCTGCATTACCGCCTAACCTCGCCCCGACTAAGAACATAAATAACTCTTTGTTGGTCATTATCTCGGGAGATGGAGGATGGTACCACTAATTGCATTCCATGTATGGAAGATTCGATTTGTTGATTTCACTTGCATTGACTTAAACGACAAATCCTTCTTTCTTCAATAATGCAGCAGCATCTCATGAAACTTTATCGCGGGTTCTTTTTCGGTCTCAATCAGTCTTTCTTTTTCTTAGGATACGTTTGTTTTGCAGAAAATGAATAATTTGAAAAATATTTTTTTTAAAAATAATTACATGTATCAATAACAAAAATGGATGAATAAAAATTACTTTTTTCATTCACAAAAATGTTTCACCATATATTGTTGTCAATAAGGAAAATATTTTTCATTGCCTAATTATTTTAAATGATACAAATAATCATTTTTAGGAAAATATTCTCCAAATCATTCATTTTCCATAAAATAATAAAAGTTTAGTTAAATTTTTTTGTGCTTATACGGAGATGTACATGTGGGGGCGATGAGGGGCTGACGACACAGGTCTTGTTATCGTATTCGTTTAAATCTTCAGTGGAAAGAATATAATTCATGGATAAGATTGAATTAGAAAAAAAAAAAAAAAAAAAACTTTATTGGGCGTCATTGTATAAATTAGAAAAGTTCGAGGGCTAAAATTAACAACGAAGCAAAGATTGGGCAACAGTCATCATTTTCGAGAAGTTCTGGGGGAGAATTCGGAAAATATGGGAAAGTTACGGGAGCGGAGCTCGGATATTTTAACTCTGGCGATGCGACATCAGAAGGGGAGCCTACGCTCGCGCGACCGCCTCACGTTACGCTCACCTCCTCCTCCTCCTCCTCTTCCTCTGTCTGCGTTCATCGATTCAGATTTTCGATCGCCAACCGCAGATTATCGTCGCTCTTATCTGATTCGGCTCGACTTGCCACCGTTCAAATTGATCAGGACTGGGTGTTGAATTGGGATTCCCTCGATCACTTTGAGGTCAGTTCGGTTGGTTCTTCGATTGAATGTCCGACCGATTCCTGTAGATTGTCGGTTGCTGTCGTCCAGTTTGATGTTTGAATCTGCCGTTAGCTATTTGTGCACGATTGTCCGTCTCTTTGCTTTTTGCTCACCTAGTTGGTTATTTCTCGTGTCTTGATATTCCGCCGATCTGCCCTGATTAGCTGATGATTAGGGTTTGGCATATTTTCGCCGTGGGAGTTGCATTCTCATGATGGAGTGGTCCTGTTTTGTCTGAATGAGAAATAGGGCAGCCCCCAAATCCTATAATCGTGCCTTAAAAGTTTCTGGACTTCACGGCGCCGCCCCCCCCAACCAACCCCTTTTTTGTACTCTTTGTTAGGATAAGCTACTGATTTTGTCGATCTGGCTGATGAATTCGCCGACTTTTAGCGATGCATGTTTGCGTTTTTCTGTTCGCAGCCACTTGCCCTTGATTTTTTATTCTAGTGGGACATATGAAGAAACCTATTTTTTGTTGAATCCAGCGATTGATTATGTGAATGGTGTGGTTCTTATCTGTTATACTTTTACAATTTTCTTGTGGATTTTCTCTTTCATTTCTTTTTAATTTCAAAACGTTTGGTACAATGTCTAAGTAGCTTGAAAGCTTGTTTGGAAACAGTGACGTCCCGTTTACGGAATTAGCTCAATTGGTTGTTTGCTCATGGAAAAGGAAGCACCTTCTAGCCTTTTCGTAAATGATGGTTCGTTCATGGAGAGGTTCAAACAGCTTCAACAAGAAAAAGCAAAGGATACAAGTGCCCCATCAGGAGATCCCAAACAGAGTCCGATTATATCCAGATCTTTGAACCTTAGTGCTACCAAAACAAATTTGGATAGCAAGGCTAATAATTCTGGAAAGTCCAGTCAGCCTTTATTGGGTGGTAAACTTGCATTCAGCTTGAAACAGAAGTCAAAGCTTGTTGCACCTTCAGTTAAGTTGGCTGCAGATGAGGATGAAGACGATGCTGATGTTAGGAGTAATTTGGGTGACACATCAGTTAAACGGCAGAAATTAATCAAACAAGATGCGTATGAGGAATCATCTGGACATGATGATGTTGGTAAATACCACTTCATAAATATAATTTTGTGTGGTCAGGGCTGTGATGGAAGGCTTTTGCTTGGATCATCTTTCTTGTCAGGGAATGGAACGACAAGATCGATTCAAATAATTAGCAAGTCATGAGATTTTCTCTTGCATTTTGATATCTTGGGGTAGAATTTGCTTTTCTTCAACAACAGTAATGATTCATTGTGTTTGGAGCTTATAGTGAATTGATGATACATGATGTTTGTTGCTCATTTTGTGTCGTTTTTTCTTTATGGATACCTAGTGCTTTATTCTAGGTCTCTCCTTTAAATTTATGCTTCAACTGTTCTTTCACCTTCAGATTCTGAATGATTGCTTTCTTCCTTCTTCTTTTTTTCCTGAGAAAGAAGTCCAAAATTTTAAAGAAACATTGTTTGGCCTTTACTCCGCTTGTCTTTTATTTTATTTTTTGAAATAGAAACATTGCTTAGAGTCTTATGTATCTTGTGGTGCTTGTCCGACGCTCTTTGTTGTTGTGTAGTTATTTGCGCTTGCTCTGTTGGAAATCTGAGTTGAACATGTGCAAACAAAATATCTTTCAGTGACATGCTTACTTGGTTGCACTTTACTGGATAAGTGCAGAGAAGAAGCCCCCATTTTGCTATCTCTTTTGTTTTTTTAACCTGATGGCCAATATATGATGTTTTATTATAACTCTGAAAAGTCTTTAATCCTTATACCGTTCAGGTGTGCACTTCTAGTAAGCTCAATACAGGAGTAATTCCACCCGTGGTTTATGGTACCTGGTTTGGGAGTCATGATTACTTCTTTACTGTAATGAAATGTGCTTTAAATGTTTGATTTTGATTGATGTAGTCCCCTTTATGCAATATTTTATCCCTAATAGGTTCAATTTCTCATAAGCTGTTTAAAGGAGAGCAAAACATTCTTGAATATTTCTTCCCTCGTGAATGCAGCTTTAACCTTAAGTACCTACCAACATTGGTGGAAAGAGATGTTCACTGAAAGATATGGAATATGTGGCACACCTGCTACAAGAGTAGTTTGCATTCTCTTGTTCATGCTCTCGGTATTAATCAGTTTTGTAAGTGACGTGCAGCACCACCTTCCCCAAGTGATCCAACAGTAAAGAAAGTTGCGGACAAATTAGCCAGTTTTGTGGCCAGAAATGGAAGGCATCTTGAAGATATGTCTCGCCAGAAAAATCCTGGAGATACTCCATTCAAGTATATACTTTCATATATTTCTGTCTAGAACGTAGCTCTTGTTTGGCTTCCATGTGGTGCTTAGATATATATTTTCCATCAAGTCTTTTTCAAGTACACAAGCAAATGGTGATTTGCCCTTGCCTTTGCCAGCATGTCTCTAATGTTTTATCCTATGTGCAGGTTTTTATTTGACAAAACCTGTGCTGATTACAAGTACTATGAATACCGGCTTGCAAAGGAGGAAAAAGCCCTTTCTTTACAGAGCAAGGAACCCCAGAAATCTCGCAATGGTTGGTTCCATCCTGCTTGAATGTTTTTCTTTTTCAGAGTTGAATGGTATACGGTATTCCATTGTCTCAGCTGGTTTGATTTCATGGATGCAGACAAATGATTAGCTTCTGTACTTCCATTGCTTTTGTTCTGTGCATGCCGTTAATTGGTGTAGATAGATTAGATTATATTATTTCACCATGTTTAGATGTTAAGAACATGAATATCGGGCATGTAATTAAGTGTAAAATTAACTTCATACATGTGAAGATGAATTTTCTTGAAGTTATTTTATATTTCAAACCACTTAACTGAAAGAGAAATCTGAACATAAAATTGGAACAGCAAAAGCTGCAAAAAAGCACACTGGAATTGCCCTGATAACTCAAGTCAAAGTGTTTCAACTTTCACCTTCTGCTTTAATTGCTCGTTGAATGCTCTATTGCAGTTGGGGCACCTATGTAGGGCAAAAGCTCTCTCAAGCTCCCACTTAGCCTGACTATTCAATATCATGTTGTTGAGCACTTTCTGTTTGATTGTTCTGCCGTATTTATCATATAGTATAGAGCACACGTGTGGAGTATCATGTATGTTCTTGAGTTTCAGATTGTTGTAATTGTTGTATGTTCTAATGCAAAAGTAATGTCCATGTACTATCTTTGCTAAAGCAAAAGTTGAATGTCTTTGCGCATGGGATAGACAAAGAATGGGATGTGCATGTGAGTTGATTCTAGATGATAATATCATCAATAGAGCAAGTAGGAGTAAACATACTATCATGGATTATTGGACCAGTCAAGACAGCCAGTCTAAGAGACTTCTCATGAAAGTTATGAGGTGGTTGCTTTGCATTTTAGATTTCATGGTTCAGGCTGATGCTGCTTGTTTTGTCCGTGCCTTTGCATTTCTGTATTTGCAGCTTACATTATTCGCCATGCTGTGCATCTTCCATTCCATAAATGGTTGAATATTCCTTCCCATGTCATTCAGAATCTAACTGAGTTGTTTTCTATCCCATTCTTGCCTATGTTGGTTATTTAGAATTCTTTGCTGTAAATTATCTGCACCCACTAATCATAGCAAAATTTATATAGTTGTTTTAATCTCCTGTTTACCTTTTGCAGGCGGAGTAGGTATACCAGAGTCAAGATTGAATGCTGGCTCCCAAAGGATCAACAGCCAGGCCAACCGCTCAAATTACCAAACTCCTGCTTCAGCATTGTATGAAGCTACAGATGGTTCTGGAGTTGCTTCAGATAGGAATGGTGATTATACATTTGTTTCACTTGCCATGTTTTCTGATTTTGGCTTAAATTACTTATATACTTCCTTCCAAATGAATAACAAATATGATAATCTAATGTTTGTATGTAAAGAGAGTAAAGTAAAATAGAGCAGCATCTGAAAAGCTAAATGTGCTGAAACCATTGATAGTGTCGCTTACATTGTAGTTATGCAACATGTTACCTTGTATCACATTCTAAAAATTTGTTAGATGTAATCATCGTCTTTAAATCAAATTGATTTCAGGTTGTCTTCGGATTTGATGATTTTATTTCACTTGAAACAACTCAAAATTCATTTACTAGTGAGTAGTGTTATTATTTGAATATCTATGTGAGTGCTTTTTGGTTAAATTGCAACATGCTACAGAGACATTTTGTGGTCCATGCTTTCTTGGCATTATTAAATGAGCAAGAAAAAGAATTAAGCATGTTGTTTGATCAAGTTTTGTTGAACACAGGCGAGTCAGGTTCCACAGCAAGTGCAGATCCTGTAGCAATGATGGAATTTTACATGAAAAAGGCTGCCCAGGAGGAGAGGAGGAGACAACCTAGACAATCAAAAGATGAAATGCCTCCACCTCCTTCTCTTCAAGGTTAGCTTTTCAATTTCTTTGTGAGCAGGTGTTAGTTCTCCTTTCTTGTGTCTTGCTATATGCATTGTAGTTGAGATGACACATTTGTGTATTGTTTCATAGGTCTCTCCAAGAAAGGTCATCACATGGGTGATTTCATTCCTCCAGAAGAGCTTGAAAGGTTTTTGGCTTCATGTAATGATGTCTCTGCCCAAAGGGCTGCTAGAGAGGCTGCTGAAAGGGCCAGGATTCAGGCTGATAATGTTGGCCATAAGCTTTTGTCAAAAATGGGGTGGAAAGAAGGTCTTTCTCAATTTTCTATTCCCTATAGCTCTTGGTTTCGTCCTATCCAGAAAATAAGGCAGTTTTGATGTAGCTAGATCATTTTGTTAGGACAAATATTTCACATAAGCGGCTTAATCATTTGTGCATAATGTGCTGAAGTTCTCATCTTCTCCGTGCATATGAATGTGTTGATTTGTTAAGTACCATGTATAGCTCCTAAGTGGCTCTAGTATGGGGGAAACTCCCTGTTCTGTGACATTTAAGCCAACAATGGTGATGGATGAGGAATTCTTCTTGTGGTGTCTGACTTCCTAATTGCATTTGTCATTGCTTATGATCTGAGGAGAAGAGGCTAATTGGTGTACCTGGCTTGAGCAGGTGAGGGTCTTGGAAGCTCTAGAAGTGGTATTGCTGATCCAATCATGGCTGGTGAAGTGAAGAAAAACAACTTGGGTGTTGGTGCTCATAATCCTGGAGAGGTGATGCCAGAAGATGATATATATGAGCAGTATAAAAAGAGGATGATGCTTGGATATCGATACCGACCAAACCCTCTGGTACTAAACTCCTTACCTTATTATTTGCTGAGTGAACCTTGTAGACCTTATATTAGTGAACTGACCCATGCTTCATGCCGTTTTGCTCCTGCAGAATAATCCTCGAAAAGCGTACTACTGAACAAGTTCAGTCTTACCTCTTTGTGAAGATATTATTAGAATTGTCCAGAGCTTTTGGAAGAAAGATGAAAGTTTCCTTGTGTCTATTGTATTCATCTGGATTTGCTCTATTCGATTTTTTGCTTATGAAAATCTCCTCTTTTGGGCGCATAATTTGGTGACCCTTGATATTTTCATTTTCCTTTGTTAGGTTTTTCTTTTCCTTTTTTGTTTTTTTTTTTTGGGGGGGTGTTGTTTGGTGAATTTGACATTATTCTGTTAGTTTCTGACAATGCAACATCGAACTTCATTTGTAGTTTCAGAGATGAATGTGGTAATGGCATCACCTGGCTGGTTCCATGGCCACTCGGTTGGAACTTATATCTGGAGAATCTGTTGTGAAATACCCCCAGTGCAGTTGCTTGAATTTATTTGCATCAATATATGACTGTACAGATTGCAGCCTTGTGATTCAATTCATATCAATTTGTGAAAAATGTAAGGGCCGGATTGCAGAGTTTGACATGCCCCATCACTTCCTGGGTACTCTGTTTGGCTCTTAAACCGCCTACCATAGCCGGGTAGAAGCAGAGTCTGCTCCTCTTTTTGTATACAAACTGAGGGGTGAGGCCTCGATAAAAGACTGGTCAACGGAGAAACAAGTAAGATTGCCGCTTAAATTGATTGAGCAGCCTTTCAGTGTTGCAGCATCTTTCAATGAGTAATCGATGTTGGTGGATGGTTAGAAATGAATCCCCTGGTCTAAATTCATGGACAAGAATGATTATTGCAATTTGTGTGGACTATTGCAAGGATCTCAGCTGATTTCAATGCTGCAAATGGGTTTACATTGGTATCATTCATACTTTGAGAGGGCTGGCTTTAATTCATGGAGCACTGCTGGTTGAAAATTACTAGAAAACCAGAGGAGTACGAGCGAAAAATAAAGCAATGATTTCAGACATTTTCTTTTCTTCTTTTTCATGCTTCTTTGTGCATTATCTTTAGTAAGACTCTGGTTAATCATCTGAATTAAGACGAAACATGGTCCTCTTTACATGCAATGAGACCAGGGGGAAAGTTTCAAGCGAAAATTTATAGCCGTTGGAGGACTTCGCCTCATATTAGTGGTGGGGGGTGAATGTAGCATTTTCATTTCCTCTAGATTCTTTAGAGTTCTCTAATTCCAGCGTTCATGTGGCCCGTTTGGGTGTGCTGCTGTCTGATGATCGAGGGCCTTACATTGTTGAATCCCAGAAAACTGCTTCATGGAAATTTAACGTATAAGGCCATATCTGAATAACCTGCAGAAGTTTTCGAAACCTTAACTTGTACAATGATTCAAAATAGCTCAAGCTCATGTACATTCAACATCTCTGGTATTTTGTCAGACTTAAGTTTTTTTGTTTCTTTTCCTTTTGCTGGATTATTTTGTTCCACATCAAAAAATTCACAGAGAGCACCTGCTTCAAGTCCAGTAACACATATCTTGTATTTTTTTAATGTAATTTCATGAAATTATCTTCTTTGAGCATGAACATAAGCCCCATCTCAGCATGACTTCCTTCCAGAAATTCCACTATTCAAGTTTAACCGTTTAGCCAACCCAATAGGGGATACCAAAGGAAGGAAAAGGAAGAAGTAAACCAAAGCAAGAGAAGTGAAAGGCATTGAATGGTATGATGCAAATATGGCTAGAGCACTTCTTTTATAAACTAAACAAAATCACACAACGCAGCATCTCGAACAGTCAAAATTGTGCATAACAAGAACTGGCTGGGAGACTCCACAGTTTCCTGGAAATGTCTGGGCCAAGGCAGTCGAGTTAATTCGCATAATGTACTCTTTTCCCGCTTTGATCAAAACTAAGCTGCAGCATCTTCTGTAGGTTGATAAGTTAAACTAGAGCCACTCCAGTGATGCGTGTCAGAGTTGAATGCAGGATGTCAAAAGGATCAAAGGAAGGTTTCATAGGCCAACTAGCAAAAGGTTAATTTACATGGATGACGTTATCCCATCCGTAAAACTACTGAGGCACTATATTGGTGGAACTGGTTCTGATGCTCTATATCTATCGAGTTTCAGATTAATTTTGTACACGGATGTAACAGATCGTTTGAATTCAAGGAGCAGATTTACTATATACCACTTGTATCATTTATTGACAGCTCAATTTTTTCCTCAACATTATTTAAAATTATTTACCTGCAGGTTTTCTGCGGCAGTTGTACCACCTTAACTTTAATACATGGAATATAGTGAGGATAGTTCATTTGCAGAGAATTCTCACGAAGCTTTTTGGTTTATTATATACCTGAATATGAAAGCAACAACATATTAGGTTCCCCTCTTTCTTTGAATCTGTTCTGTTATGGACTGTTGGCTGGACAGTAGATATCGCCTGTTTGCTTGCCTGAGCAATTTCTGAATTGACTGCCTCGGATCAGATTCTAGAAGAAGCAGTGAAGAGATCAAGGAGTCAGAGTAAGAGTCGGTGTCCTCGTCATGAGCAAGAGACAATGTGGGCAACATTAAGAAGTTCTACTAGACTGGTGTAATTACAAAGTCCCCAAAAAAAGAAGTTGGAGCTTTATTCCACTGAGGACCCAGTACATGATCTTTCTTGATCTTCTTATGGTCAGAAGTACTAAATACTGAACAAAGAAAGATTGTCATAGCATTCTGGTGCATTATTCATTACCATCACTTCCACGAGTTCTTGCTCACCTTCTACTTCATCATATCACCTGTATCGGAAAACATATGAAGAGGAGCCATCATCAATAATGACAAGCAACGTTAAAAAGAACAGTAGTGGAAATAATCTTCCTCATGAAGCAGACGCTCTGAATAATATCTGCCAGGAAGCAGAGTGTAAATCCACTGCAAGGCAGAAATCAAGTACTGCAGCAAATGGTTACAGTTACAAGAGAGTGCTTCTTACAGGGTTCGAAGTTGGCAGTGCACTTGTCAGGGAGCTGCAGGGCCATGGTCCTGTCAACGCCGGAGATTGGGGGGCCATTCACCAGGACACACAGGCAGGGCTGGCCGAGAGCTTTGATGGCATTGCAACAGGCTTCACTGGGTGGGATGGGGCTAAAAGGAGCTAGAGCTGCCCTGCACGGTATCAGCTGAACCATTGTTGAGAAGAATGTGCTCCCACAAGTAAGCCCCTCTCCCTTCTGCACCACACTGGCAGTTACCAGCATGAGCATGAATATAGCAAGTGTGATGGATTGAGGAGCCTTCATTTCTCGTTCTTGACCTTGAAGCGGATACCGATAGTCTCCTCCTATGGCCATTTTTCATGGGAATGGGCCGTTATATAGGGGATCGACCGGTCTCATGCAAAATTGCCCCCATGGCTTATACAGAGACATGCCTGCATGTATGGTTTCAGCCACCGGCAATGCTCAGCTGACTTACCTACACAAAGTCGCAAGGCATGCAATTGGTGCGTTGGTGATCAGTTGGGACGTTCATTCTGGATGATTTTGAACCTATGGGTATGCTGTAGTCTTTTGCAGTTAAATGGGGTGCCACGGTCTGAATATCACATTATGATAGTGTCTAAAAGGACAACCAGCTTGCTTTGTCCCTTGTAAACATTATTTTGTCATACATTTGCTCATCGTTAGCTCTCAATATTTGGTCTCCACCTTATGTTTTAATTTTGTTTCAAAAGGAAAACTCATGCTCAAGTTTGGTTATCCTATTCTGCACTAGATAGATGCAGAAAGATCAAATGCCACCTAAATTTGATTCCATCCTGATCCCAAGTCACAGATTAAATAACAGCTGAAATAAAACCTGATAAGCAGCTTTGCAGTTGGCTGATGATGCCCGAGGGACATTTTGGAAGAGCACCTCTGGTGCTCTTAGTTTTACAAAAGCACCCTTTATGATTCACGAACAGTTGTTGACTATTCTCGGCCTTTTGGCTCAGAATAGTGCAGATCAAATTAGTTTCCCAATGCATTCATCACGGGTAAATGCATATTATTATCCGACGGAAGTCACAATTAGCAAGACCAGTGAGCTAAAAACACAGGCAAGGGGGTCCTTGCAGCACCATTCTACATCAAATTGGGATTTTTTCACAGATCTGATGCCTTCTGGCCTAAAGTTAGCAAACAAGGAATATAAAAAGAACGAGCACTGTTTGTTACATATAAAATTAATTGAACGTGATATGCTGTTCTGATTATTCAAATAACAGAATTGTCCAAGGAACAATAGTATCACGATTCTCCTTTACTTCCTTTCAGATTGATCACGGCAAGTTCTTGTTCGACAAATTCTCCAGCGCATATGGGTGGATATTTGCTGGCAAGTGGGGAATCGGCAAAAATGGCCTAAAGGCTTCAGCACCGCATCCGAAGCTATGTGAGCAAACAGCTACACGGCAGATAAAATAAGTCAGATGACATACACATATAATTTTGATCAAAATTTCTTAATTTAAATTGAGCACTGCAAGGTCCATTTAAAATTAACACTATTATTCAAATACTGACAGTAGCAGCCCATATTGATACTCACTGTTGAAGATACTCTCCATAGGCTGCGATTTTGCTTTGATGCAGCTGCCACAGCATCCATTGTCCGACTTGTTACTACAACTTCATGCATACCAGCCATGCAATCACCAGCAGTTAGCCACTCTATCTGCAGTATAATGCCATTGTATGAGTAAGAAAACATATCTAATCAAAATTGGTAAGTCAGAATCAAGGAATGCCTGGAAATAATATTTGAGATATTGACAAAGCAAAATGAAAGTGACCGCTTGGAATGATCTTGGAGATATTAACATAGACAAATGAAAGTCGAAGACAGCTTGGAAAATAAGAGGAATGACTTTCTAAACTATTCCTTTTGACATCAATGGCTTTCAGAGTGGACAACAGAGCTTGCCTCTGCATTACCCTACCTGCTTTCCGGTCTGAATAAGAAGACATCCCACAGGTACCTTCACTTCAACCTTTTGCCCATTCCTTAACCAGATGTTCAAGCCAGGGAATCTACTTCTACCATGAATAGTAAGAAAATTAAGGTCATAGTGATACCCAGCAAACACGGTTCCCTCCTGCCCATACTGGCGGAGGTTACTTCCTGTTGGGGCAAGAAGATGTGGTCCCTGTGGAAATTGCAAACCAACCTTTATCACATGAGACATTATATAGGAAAAGGAATGGACAAAAATAAAGATTGCCAGTTAGAACAAGGGCACTCGAAGACAGTCAGCAATGCATATCTCTTCTACAGCACATTCTTAAGTCCTTAACAAAGCTATCAAGTTAATGCACTAAAACAGTGACACTGTTTAATCAGAGGGGAGGAAGATATCAACAACGGTCTCAAAGGTCTTCTGTGTGAGCAGCAATGTGAATAGTAATAAATTAAGACCAAGTAGTAACGGGGACAGTGTGTTGCCTCATGATATCTTTTTCATACTTCTACCAAAAAAAAGAACAGAATGTGGATGCATACTGCTAATAAGTGACAAATGTGGGAAACATTGCATTCAAGATTATCTTAGAGGGAGCATGATGAAGGAAAATCACTCAGACTAGTTTTACATTCCCAATCTCCAATTTCATAACAGAGCTGTAGTCAAGCAGAACATGCAGAAAAATTCCAAGCTATATGTATGATCATCACCTGCTTCATCACAGAAGTGAATGCATCTTTTGGCAAGCCAAAGCCAATTGCTGCCATTTCGGCGACGGCCTAAGCACCACAATGGATTACATCAGACAAAAAGCATTCAACCGATTGCAATGAAAACAAGTATGAGCAGACAAAGGATCATACTGGTGAATCACCTCTACTGCTGATATCATTTTGTAACCCCAAGCATCCATGGTATCCTTCCATTCAGGAAAACCATCGGGTATGACAGGCTCCGAATTCAATTCCTGCTTAAGATACGGGTCAATGAATAACCAGGGCATAGAGAGGAGGAGGATAAAAGAGAAACACAAAGGAACAAAAGAGGAGATGGAAGACCTGGAAGCGGGTGCTCGATGGCCGGGGGCCTACTCTCCACATGTATCGCCACTTGGGATCCGGGCCCTTTGGAGTAGCTGGCCGGACCTCCTCGGGCATTGACCTTAACTTCTCTTGAATTTCTTCGTCAACCAAGCTCCTGGGAACTTCTACCCCTTCAGGGGTCACTCCAACCTGTCATGTCCACATTCCATTCTTACTCTCGTGAAAACACATATCATCAGCTCCAACAAACATACCAAAGCGCCCTACTTGAAAATACAGGCCTATGGAAAGACTAGTCTCCCATTGGAAAAAAAAACACGCCTGAATCACTAGCTCATCGTTTACCCTCGAATTCATCCATAGCCAGCTAACAAAAGATACCCAGCAGCCGAGATCATCAGACCATTGCACCAATTGAACTTCATTCTTTAGTACGCATTAAGCTGAACAAGAAACGGTCGAAGGCAAGGAGGACAAATGCGAAAACCAAAGAGCTCTCCAAACAAACGAAGACTCCCGACAGGGCGTCCGACAAGAGGAGGGGAGAGGAATGACCTGGTAATGGAGGTGGGGCCGCTCTTGGAGGCGCTTGAAGTGAGGAGGGGCGTCGAAGTACTTCTCCATCATGTCGAGGAAGCGGTCGTTGTCGAGGGCGGAGCACCTGGGGTCCTTCACCACCAGGGCTCCCGTCTCCCTCAGGATCCGGCTCACCTCCCCGCACATACCCGTCAGCGACGGGCCCAGTTGACCCGCCGCCTCGTCCCGGCGGGAGCTGAGGGCGCCGGAGATCTCGAGGTACGGCGACAGATCGATCACCGGCACTTCCATTTTCCGATCCGCGCGGACAATGATGGAGCTCTTCCGGCGGGCGAGATCATGAAATGAACGACGGACTTCGGAGAGGAGGAGGAGGAAGAAGTAAAGACGAAAAAGATACGAGGGGCGCGTATATAAAGCAGCGGCAAAAGGGTGAGTGGTGGGGCTGCGTACTTTGCGTGCGTAAAATTCTGCTTAATAAAAAATAAAAAATTTTGGAAAATTTCTGGGTGGAAGGTGCGGGAGATGGCGGGAGAGCGGGAGAGAGAGAGGCGTTTCCCCATTAGAATCATCATCATCATCATCATCATCATCATCCCCTCCTTGCCTTATTTTTCTTTTTACCTTTCGTTACGGCACGCCATTGCCTTCCTTCGAGAGGCACGAAGACGATATGATCTTTTGACATTTACGTTCTCGATCTTGGATGATCAAATGGGTTGCACTCATATGGTACGCAACTTGTCGTCCGAACTCAAATTAGGATATGATACGGTGAGATAAAAATTTATCTCAATATTTTTTGGATTGCGAAAAAATCTCGTCTTACCACTTAAGATGGTATTAAAAACCTTTGAAAATCTTTGAAAACCCCGAGCCATTCCTGTTTCGCTCGTGGCTCCTTCAGTGAACCAAATCGCCTCTGTACTAAACCCAGCCGTCGCCCACTCCACCCTACCAGCTTCCACCCTGTGCCGTCCCCATTGATGGATTCGGATCCTGCCATGTCCCCCCGCACACCAATGGCCCCTTATGTCGTGCAACGATCATTGCATCACCCCTCTCTTCCTCCCTCCTTACTGGTCATGTCTTTTAGGGCACGAATGATAATATTTATGTTCCAGAAATGGAATATAAATCATTTCTGGAATAAAAATAGATTTTTCTATTTTTGTTTCTGGATGAGTTTCTGAACCAAAAAACGCGTTTGATAATGACAAAAAATTTCTACTCTTGAAATAGAAATTCGTTTGATAATAAAAAAATATTACTTTTCTAAATGGCGGTGATAATGGGAAGAGCGGCGACCGGCGGCGAACGGCGGCCGGCGGCGAAGGACGGCGGTGGGCGGAGGGTGGTGGTGGTGGTGAGCGGTGGACGAAAATTTTTTTCTTTAGGTGAGAAATAAAAAAGAGAGAAACAATTTCGATTTACATTAGAAATAGAAAAATAAAAAATTTTGTTTCGATTTTTGTTCCAAACCTATTTCGGAATAAAAATTTGTTCCGAAATAGAAATGAAATTTTTTTTAAACGGTTTCTATTCCGTAAATAGATCCGGAATAGAAATCTATTCTAAACATAAATGGTTCTTATGCGCGGCGCTTTTTTTAAGATCGACGACGACGACAGCAATCGCGTGGTGGGTAGTGTTGTTGGTGATTGAAAAAAACAACAATGGGGGAGGAACGGGGTTCAATTAGGAGAAATTAATAGTGACAAATTGAAGGAGATTGACATGTGAATGATCAAGATGGACGGTTGGGTCTGGTGGAGGAGGCATAAGAGATGCTAGTGAGAAGGTCGATTTCAATTGATTTTCCATTTCAAGTAATCGAATCACACAGAATTTTGTAATCTCAATCGTTTCATATGAATAAGAGCAAATTGGGAACGATTGACGATTCCTCATTGGATCAATTGGAGAGTAGATAAACATCTGCAAAAAATTATCAAGGATTGTGGGTTCGTGTTGATGTTTGATGTGTCACTCCATCACTCGCATCCACTGCATCGCTCCATTGGAAGATAATTATTGTTTCCTTAAAAATTTATTTATCCAATTCGAGTTCATCCCAACTCATGCCAGATTTGTTAGCTAGCATTTTATTCAAATATATTTGGTCTGGAGAATATTATCAAACATTGGATAAGCTGATGCCTCAAGTGAGTAAGCTGAACTTGAGAACACATTGAATGATATTTTATTTTCCCTTGCTTTGCTGCATGTCAAGAAGCCAAGTAAGGTCCTCCATAACGATCAGAAGCGAATAAATTGACCATCATGTATTGCCTTGCCCCAATCCTTTCCCTCCTACAAGGAAGCCTTCTAAGTCCCCATTTAGACTTGAGAGAGTAGTAGGAAGAAGCCGCACATATATTAACTTCAATAACAAAAATCCCCATTTTGACCTAAGCAATCCTTAAAAGACTCAATGGAGCAATAAGCGAGAGATTCATCCTTGGGAAAGAGACTCCGCTTGCCTCCCGTATTCCCCAGTGAAGGGGGAGAAAAATAACATTCACCAATAAGAGATGAGAACTATGCGGGCATCGACATGTTAAAATAAAAAATGTAGTCGATAGGACGTTCTCATTGGAGAAACTACCACATGTGGCCTTTGCAGGTGGTGACACCCTAAGGGAAGGGTAGGTCAGAGGAGTAGACCTCAACTTTTCTCCTCTGGCCCCTAGTTGATTGAGGATAAGATATGAGCAGGTCTTTAAAAGGCTTAATAAAGCAATAGACAGGAGATCCGCCTTGAAATGGAAGATCCCGCTTGCCTCCTATATTCTCCGAAAGGTAAGAAAAATAACCCTCATCAATGAGGAGTGTGAAATGTGTTGGTATGAGCACATTAAAAATAATAGATGTAACCTAATAGAACATCCTCGTTGGAGGAACTACCGCAGGCACCTTTGCAGGTGACAACACCCTGAGAGAAGGGCAGATCAGAGGAGTAGACCTCAACTACTCTTCTCTAAGAGCCCATGACAGAGACTCTGGCCCTAGTTGACCATCATGTATCACCTTGCCCCAATCATAAGGAAGCCTTCCAAGTCTCCATTTAGATCGAGAGAGTAGTGAAAAGAAGCCACACTTATATTAACTTCAATAACAAAAATCCCCATCAACAAAGTCAAATGCCTTTCATTAAATTTGCATTTTCTTTCCGTGATGATTCTTGACCAATAGTGAGTGAAAATAACGTTATCAATGATTGATATATACCAAAAAAGCAACCTACCTCATTAATTGACAAACATATCATCGGTGAATCTTCATATTATATATGAGTTTTATTAAAAATCAATCATAAACATAGCACCATTCGAGCTAATGTATAAGGTGACCGACCGTGCCGACAAGCGATCCTAGCTTATGGACGTAAAATTGATTGCGTAACTCAACCAAGAACGCGTAGTGAAAGACCCCCGCACGGCATCAATTTGCCGAGAAAACGAGAAGGCACGTGCAGCAGCTCCGTTGTCGTCCGTCCGCCCGCCTGGTTTTGACTGGGCGCGATGGGCCTCTCCCTTCACTTAGGCCATTTTCAAAAGCCCATTTATCGATGGGCCTCTCATACATTGAGGCCCTTCTGCCCTTCACTCAGGCCCTTTTCAGAAGCCCATTTATCGATGGGCCTCTCCTACATTCAGGCCCTTTCGGCCCATCGCGCCCGCACGCTCTGCCGATGTTAGCTTTTCCTCCGCCAGCCATCTTTCCAAAACCAAAGAAGAAGACCAGGAAGTGTTGGGGGGGGAGTGTTTCGCTGCCTTCTTTTTTCCTTCTTTTTTTTTCCCTAATCTTTGCATGTTATTACCTTTACAGCGCCACCCACACACCCCCGCGGCAACAACAACACCAACAACAAAAGGAAGGGCGTCAGTAGTCAGCCGCCTCTCTCTCTCAGAGCCCATTTCATAAACCCTCTTCCTTTCCTCCCCTCTTCTCCATCCCCTCCACTCCATCTTCTCCTTTGGAGTTGCTTCTGCTGCGACGGACCTGCCCTTCTCTCTCTGGGTAATTTACTCTCAGTCGCTCGCAATCAATAACACGACACCTCCTCTTCTCCTCCTCAATCATTTGCGTGTTAGACGGTGTTAATGTGAACGGGTGTTCTGCAACTTTTGATACGTACTCCTACTTTGCTGCTGCTTCTTCTTTCGCGGGGTCTCTTCTTTTTTTTTTTAATGGGTTGTTGTTGTTGAACCCCACTTTCCGATTCGATTCTTCCTGACGTTCCTTCTTTTCTCGATTGGCAATTTGCATTCCCATCCCCGTCTCCCCGAAATTTGAATTGCACATGTTCCTCTTTCGTATGCTCTGCCCTGTTCCCGTTTGAATTCCTTCGTCGAGCTAGAATAGCTAGAATGCCTCACTGGGTTTTTTTTTTTTTCTTTGGGCCATTTGGATTTGACTAGGTTCCGCGCTGAGTTGGCGAAATGGCGGGGAAGTCTAACAAAGGGAAACATCGGAGAGGCTCTCATGCTACCGTCAATTCTGCGGACCGACCGCCCTCTTCGGATGCCGCTGCCGCCGCCGCCCCGAAAGAGAATGCGAGCCCCTCCGAGTCGTCGATCAAAGCGGATGCTAATGGAGTCCCGTCTGTCGGAGAAGTGGCTGGGGCTGGACCTGAGTCGAAGGAATCCGCCGAGACTGCGGATGCGGCGAGCCAGTCGAAGCAGGGTGAGACATTGCTAATTCGTTTTCCACTTTCATGAGGATGATAGGACATACTCATGCTCATCAATTGACTCTATTGATATGTCGTCCTAGATAAAGAACTTGCTTTCTTGATTTCTCATTTTGCCGCCACACTCGAGACGTACATCTTCTGCATCCTTCTTCCCTTTATTCTTCTTCTCCTTCTTCTTCTTTTGTTTGAAAAGTGAGCGCTGGTGACTCTTCTGTTGATTATATTTTGAACTTTTTCAGATAAATTGCTGGGATTTAAACATATTTTGCTGCGCCTAGTCTGGGTTCTTAGTCCTCCAAGTGAACATATTTGCTTAAACTTTTATGCTGAAGTGCAATCTTTGCCCCATCCATCTTTGCTCCAATGTGCTGTTGTTTGACTCTCGCGACCGACAATCCTCTTGTTCTCCTTCCTCTGTGATCTTGTATCTTGTTTCTGATCATATTTCCTAGACATGTAATAGGAGGGGGATTTGATTCGATTCTCATTCAGTGTTGAGTAAAGAAAATGCATTGGATGGGTCCAAGCTTCATTTGGTTTTGCAAGTTTTGGCAATTTTATTTTTGCATGCTCCACTGTGTATTGTATTGTAATTGTTTGAACTCTGTGATTGCAGGAGACCTTCATCTCTATCCAGTTCCTGTGAAGACACAAAGCGGCGAGAAGCTTGAGCTACAAGTACACTCCCTTGATTGCTCTTGCTCTTTTGATATCGATATATGGTTGCCTGATCGTCCACTTAGCTGCTGAGATATTACCTTGCTCATGATGATTAAGCTCACATATTTAGTCTAAAATTAGTCTTGGCGTCTTAATCATGGTTCTCGGTTAATGTAAAAAGGTGTCAGCTATTTGGGATTTTTTCTTTCTGTGCTCACTTTTTTGCTGAGATATTACTGCTCAAGATGATTGTGCTTTCACGCTCAGAATGAATTAGTCTCCATGTCTTAATTACTGCACCTAGTTAACAACAGAATTTTTTTTTTTCCCATGCTTCTAAATTAATGCTCTATGTACTGTTCCCATTTGCAGTTGAATCCAGGAGATTCAGTGATGGATATTAGGCAATTTCTTCTTGATGCTCCTGAAACATGTTTCTATACATGCTATGACCTACTGTTGCACACAAAGGATGGGTCGACTCACTGCCTTGAGGACTATAATGAAATTTCTGAAGTAGCTGATATTACCACCAGCAATTGCTCCTTGGAAATGGTTGCTGGTAGGGTTCAAAGTTAAAGGACAAATTATCACAACGATCAGATCAATTTTTTGCTTAAATATGCTTTTTTTTTTTTCGGCAGCATTATATGAAGACAGATCGATCAGGGCTCATGTTCATCGCACGAGAGATTTGTTGTCCCTATCCACACTTCATGCCTCACTGTCAACATCCCTTGCTTTGCAGAACGAGACAACTCAAAACAAGGCGTTAGGTGCCAAAGGTGTGACCATGCACAACTGTTGTCCTCTGTAACGATATTTAATTATTGTGCTGTGCATTCTTCACTAATAATTTACATTTCCACTTCATTTTGATTAAGATATGTCAAAAATCGAGGTTCCAGAGCTTGATGGTCTGGGTCTTATGGAGGATGTTCCTGGAGCCCTAGGAAATTTGATATTACCTTCTTCAAGCGAGATAAAATGTGTGGGGAGCATCGTCTTTTCATCCTTTAATCCTCCTCCAAGTTACAGGAGGTAAGAGCTTCTTTGCATTTTTGTGTCCATTCCTCTTTGTTCTTTGAGTTTTTTTGTTGAAATTTTGGGTTTTTCTTATTTCCAGGCTTGTGGGTGATCTGATTTATTTAGATGTAGTGACGTTGGAAGGTAATACATTTTGCGTCACTGGAACCACAAAAACATTTTATGTCAATTCAAGCTCAGGAAATACTCTTGATCCAAAGCCAAGTAAGGCTACTGTTGAGTCAACCACCCTTATTGGACTCCTGCAAAAGATTAGCCCTAAATTCAAAAAAGGTAGCGTACATGTGGTTTCGCTTAGTATGCTGCTGTACAATAATTGGCTTTAACATAAACTTTGTGTTATCGTGTTCAAGCTTTCCGTGAGATTTTGGAACGAAAGGCTTCTGCTCATCCATTCGAGAATGTTCAGTCATTATTGCCTCCAAATTCATGGCTTGGGGTATACCCGGTCCCTGGTGCGTCAAACTCTGTACTAGTCGAATTTATCTTCATGGTTGCATAGGCGTGTTGTTTGATAATTTCTTATTTTTCAATGTGAATCAATCAATATCCTTCAATCTTGGGATACAAATGCAAAGACGATTAACTCAATAATATCATGCCTAGGTGATAGATGGAGATGCCTTGAGGGTAAGAATAGTCTGTTGTTTATTGTCTGAGCTGTTCATTCTTTAAACAATTTGTGTTAAACAAGTGCATTATCTTCAATGATTCTCAGTTGCCGCACAGAAAAGCATGGCATGGTTGTTAGCACTCTGGATAATTTGCATTCCATGTGCCTTTTTGTTAGCCTAATGGATATGACTTTTTAACTTCCGATTAAGCCAGCAGAATTAACTGCTTCCTGACCTTCTTGCTCATTTTCTGGCTCTGCCATCTCATACCTCCTAGTCTGTTCTATACATCTTGAAGTTTTATATTACACCCGATCTTTATTCGATATATGTAAGCTTTTGACCTTTTTGTTCGATCAATATGTTAAAGGTTTTCTTTTGAGGGAGCAATACTTTAGTAATTTTCTACATGTTCTTGTGGTGTACGATCATTTTACTTAATGGAGAGGGAAAGTTTTAAGACTATGGAGAAACTGCATCTGTTTGTGGAATTGTATTGTGGAGTGAATTGCTGGAGATAATGGGCACAATGGACTAAACTGCAGACTGTTCGTGAGTTTTGAGTTCTTGATTTCATTGTGTGAAAGTTCTGGTGACAAAATTGAGAAGTATAGTTTTGTTGAAAAATAAAGACATTTTAGCTATCAATAAATAGAGTGGTATTAACTGGATTGCCTTTCAACCAAAAAAAAAAAACTGGATTGCCTTATTATGAATAGATGATGAATTTTTTGTTGAAAATTCTTTGGGGGAACTTTGATTTATCCACGTTTAGTAACGAATTTCCGGTAAAATAGCCAGAAGTTGCTATTAGAGAATGATATACTAGTTCAAGTCCCACATTGGGTGGGAGAGGCCTTGGGGAAGGATTCATTGGGGAATGATTCATAAGTAAGACTCATTCCCAAATGGTTATCTCAGTGAGAACTTTTCTTGGGGGTTTGGCCATGTGATACGAATGGTATTAGAGTAGGACCTCCTTTTAGTAGATGTATGGTCATGGATAGACTGGGCGTCAGTCAATAAATGAGGGTGGGGAGTGATTTCTGGAATGAGAGGACTTACAACTCTTGGTATACTTCTAGGATAGCAAAGAGGAGAAATGGACCAAATCACACATTCAAATAGGGGTATATTGTTGGGCTATATGGGCCAGCATTGATGAGGATTTTGGTGTCTGAAGTGGGAAAATTTGTAACGCTCCAATTCCCACATTGTGAATGATTTCTTGTGATGTGGTTCATAAGTAAGACCACCTCTAAATGGACAACAACTTGAATGCTCCTTTTGGCCTTGGGCATGTGGAAAGAGTTGGTAATATAGGTGCAATTGTTTTTTTTTTTTTTAAAGAAAAAAGATCTTGAAGCTGGCTGATACCACATCTCCTACTAATTCATATTTGATCACTTCTATCATCAGATCATAGACGAGATGCAGCAAGAGCTGAAGATGCACTAACTCTTTCTTATGGTAGTGAGCTGATTGGCATGCAGAGAGATTGGAACGAGGAGTTGCAGTCTTGTAGGGAATTTCCCCATACAACTCCTCATGAAAGGTACACCAAATTACATGCTATGGATTTTGTCTAAATAAAAGCAATTCAATTTGATGCTAATATTAAGTATGTCCAATCTCTCTTCCCCTTTTTTTATGAATTGCTTGTAACGAATCTACATCCTTGCAGGATTCTGCGGGATAGGGCTCTCTACAAGGTGACTTCTGACTTTGTTGATGCAGCGGTAAATGGTGCTATTGGAGTCATTAGCAGATGCATACCCCCGATCAATCCAACAGATCCCGAGTGTTTCCATATGTTAGTGCTTCTGGAAATGGTCGTGATCTTGTTCTATTTATACAAGAGTTTGTTCTCAGAGGATATATCTAGGATTCCTGAGGATATATCTAGGATTCCTTTCTCTAGTCTCTATTTGGTTTTCCCAGCCTTCCCTGTTTATCTGCTCTTGAATGATTTCTTCCATTTTCTCCTGTTGAGATAAATTTCTATTGACAAGGGAAACTAGTTTACTTCTTCAAGTTTGAGGGCTACAAGCTTGGTCTCTTTTGATTCTGTTGCCTTCTTCAATACCTTCTTGTTATGCTCTTACCACTGGCCAAATTATTTCCTTTTCGTCATCTTACTTGACAAATTATTTTTATTTGTGTTTGCGTTTAGGTATGTCCACAATAATATATTCTTCAGTTTTGCTGTGGATGCTGACCTTGACCAGTTGTCAAAGAAACGTTCATCTGATTCCAGTTCAAAGGGTGAGAGCACAAACTCCTGCCACAAATTGTCTGAGAAGGCTTCCTCTGAGTTACCGAGTGCACCCATTGGAGTTACTGATGGGGAAAAGAACAAGTCAAATTCTGGTGAAAATGCTGTTAATATCCAGTTGGAACCTGATCTATCTACCGAGACACAGATGGGTGATAGCGAGCAGGCTACATATGCATCTGCAAATAATGATTTGAAGGGCACCAAAGCATATCAGGAAGCTGATGTTCCTGGACTTTATAACCTTGCTATGGCTATAATTGACTATAGGGGTCATAGGGTGGTAGCTCAGGTGGGTACAATATTAGTATCTTCCTTTGCTGTTGAAAAATTTTGCCATTATGAATCGTTATGAGGTTAACAGACAGACAGATATACAGATCACGTATTAGATCTTTTTCTCTATTTCAAGCAGCAAATTGTATCAAACACAGTCAAAACTTGATGCCTCCTCTAGGCTTCTATTTACTCGTATTTGCTTTTCACATTTAAGTTGGTCTTCCTTATCAGTATGCTTGCCTCATCATGTTAGCCTTAAGACTTGGTGGATTTTTCTTGTTTATATATAGACACTTGCTGTAATTGTTGACTAAGTTAAAAAACTTGGTGATTTTGTCTACCTCCTGATTGACATTTTTCTTTCGTCTTCTTCTTTATGCTGATTTTCTCCTGCTTTTGATTTTTAAATGGTTCCTCTATTAGAGATGTCGACGATTTTTCTCTGGCTTTATGAAGTCATTCTCTACACTTTTTATTGTAGAGTGTGTTGCCTGGCATCCTTCAAGGGGATAAGTCCGAATCCCTTCTGTATGGTTCTGTTGATAATGGCAAGAAGATATGCTGGAATGAAGATTTTCATTCCAAGGTGAGGGGTTTCCATTCATAGCCTATGTGCAAGATATGTGCATACTCTTACAAGAACCATGTATGACTTTTGTCTTAACACAACCAATCAACCTGGCCTTCATGGAAAATTCTTCTAGCAGATGAAAAGGGAGGTCATATGTCAAATGCTCCATAAGGTCACTCCATGTTGGATCTTTTGTAGAGAGAGAAATGAAATGAAAGAGTGCATACTTGCTCTTCAAATGAACGGTCTTACATACACACATGACATTAAGAGATGCAGAAGATTCCTTAATTAGCAAATAATATTGTGAAGAACCATTATATCTGGTTTATTATAAGAGTTCTGCTATTCCATCTTGACTGCTGCAGTAGAATGTTTTGTTGGGGCATAAATGTGATAAATTCTGTGCCAAAAGTCTGATAATTCCAATTAAGGTAGTTTAGTTATTTTTCTTATGAAGTGGAACACCAGCTAAGCATTTAGTTGCTTGAAACACTATTCTATCTACCCATATAAAGTGCTCTCTGCTATGTCAATTTTGTTTTTCACACACACACACACGACTTGGTCATCATCTTCTTGCTTCTATGAGGATGGTTGTTAAATCAGGATCTGGGTACTCAGTTAAGGAGTTGAGACCATGAAAATTCTAAATCAGAATCACGTAATGAATCAAATATAAGCAGCCAATGATTCTAATTAAGATGAAATGGCTTTTTTTTTTGGAAGCAGGTGGTCTGGGGCTGACCAACTTAATACAGCATTGTCCTATTCCCATACAAAATTTGAAAAGTGATTCAGGAACACTTCATTTTAAGTTGACCATAGTAAAAGACACAGTTACGAATGACCAAGTGTCAATTCCAAAATTATATAAGTTGCTTATGATAATGCCTTCTGCATAGCCCTTCCATCCAAGCGCAGTTAAGGAAAACTGGGAATGTACTGATAAGCAATTCATTCATCAAGCTTGCACTTTGAATTCCTTAATCTAGCTTTCTGTGGTTCTCCCTTATATGACCTGGTATTCTTGTCTTTAGGTGTTGGAGGCAGCAAAGCGTCTTCATTTGAAGGAACATGCTGTTTGCGATGCTTCTGGAAACATTTTCAAATTAGCTGCACCAGTGGAATGCAAGGGTATTGTGGGTAGTGATGACAGGTTATCCTCTTGGGGCAGCTTATTTCACCTCTTCTTAGTTTGCTGGTTGATATGTGATCATTTTTAAGTATAACATCACCTTTTACTCATAATTTGTTTGAAGAATGTGCTTTCATTGTTCAGGCAATTTTGTATATTTCATTATCTTGCTGCTTTCCTCCTCAATAATTGTTGCTTTCTTTTTTCCTTTTGGCTTGCACCAGTTCTTAAGGCCCCTTTCACATTATTCTCAGGGTAGGGTTAACAGCTTAACAATATAGTGAGCACCGTCTTTCTGCTGGAGAGAGGAAATTCTAATGGGGAGATTGATTAATTCCATGATGATAGAAAAAAGATAAAATTTCACTAACTGAGATTGAGTTGAAAAATTGAAGTGCATATTTTTTATGTTTGGGGATGATTCCACTACATGTGTAAAGTTACATAGCACTTGGTTATGGTGATGTAAAAGACCTGATCTAAACTTATGTAGGGCATGCATCTTGCCATTTTCATGCCACTATTGAAACTTCAAATTTGTTTTGGCTGCAGCATCTTGCTCAAATGCAGTTGCAATATTGATTAAAATTCCCATTGGTCAAACATGTTTTTACATGGCATAAAATACTGTAGTTGGGGGAACTGAGATGAGACAATTGAAAATTCTTTTCATTTCATCTGCATATTATTTATAGTGTGTCTCATAAGGTCCTCTTTCCATTTTACTCTTCTATTTTGATTTAGGCACTATCTTCTTGACTTGATGAGAGTAACTCCTCGTGATGCAAACTATACTGGACCTGGATCTCGATTTTGTATTTTGAGACAGGAACTAGTCACAGCTTTTTGCCAGGTAGCTCATGCTATTGTTGTAGTAAAGTGGGTCAGCCATCTTCATGGTTTCTTACTTAAAATTTTTCTACTGGGAAGGCCCAGGCTGCAGAGAGATCGAAACAGAGTTCAAACTCTGATACTGTCCATGACTCGCCAACTGATTCTTCAAGAGTTGCTGGAGATGATGGGATTGGGAATGGTGATGCTGGTGTCGGAGGATTTACTGACAGTAAGGTAGTTACCTTATCTTTCCCCTTCAAATGGTATTGGGCAATTATTGTTTAGTTCTATCCAGGCATTTGTGAACTTGGCATTATATCTCCTGAATGTCAATCATGGCATTGTGTATGTATGATTCAGATAATATACTATAGCATCTTTATATTGGTGAATAGTATTGGTTACTTTGTGCATGACTTAATCTCAAGTCCCGGCAATGGTTGACTTATGGCATCATTGTTTTTTTGTGACTCTAAGAAAGAGTCGATTAGTATGTAGAACTTTCTTTGTCTGTACAGCTTGTTTGAACAAGAACTTGGCATAATCTGAAAACCAGCATTGTTCTTGTGATTGGTGTTATTTATCAAAAGAGAGAAAATCAGTCATTCTGAGTAGACACAATAGTTAAAGCGTTTTATATTGGTTGAAGTCAAGTAGGTTATGCCATTTCCATATTCAGTGTCAGAACTGTTTAAGGTGTTTGAAGGAATCAGTGGAGACCAATTATCCGTCTGGAAAGACTCAAATAGTCTTTGCAGGACTGGAATTTCCATTTCATCACTAAAAATCTGTATACATAACTCTATTCTGAGCTGTGTCTTTGTCTATCCACGCGCTCATGTGCAATCTTTCATTTATTTTTCCTTTGTGTCTGGGTACTCTATTTCCCAGACTTAATGTATTAGATGTGTCATTTTGCTTCATTCAAAATACTTAAATTATTTCATCTATTGAAGATTGAAAAAAGGCCGAAGTTGTCCTACATGGCATGAAAACCAAACTTTTCCCGCTGTGTACACATAAGAATTTGCCCCTCTTTGACCTTCTTACCAAAATGATTGCTGCATCTTGCAGGACATCAGAGAAGAGGGGACTGATGCTGCGCAACAATGTGCTCCTGCCTCTGCTGAAATCTCTGAATCTTATGATGAAATACTTTTCAACCCTAATGTTTTGACTGAATTTAAGTTGGCTGGGAATGAAGAGGCAAGTATGGTATCTTGCAATTTGTTCTTACGTACTCAGAAGTCAGAACTTCTTATGCCTTTATCACGGCCTGTCTTTATCAGGAAATAGCAGCAGATGAAGAAAATGTGAAGAAAGTTAGTTTGTATCTAAAAGAAGTTGTGCTGCCAAAGTTTATACAAGATCTTTGCTCCCTCGAAGTTTCTCCCATGGATGGCCAAACATTAACTGAAGCCCTCCATGCCCATGGAATCAATGTTCGATACATTGGAAAGGTGACTTATGAGATAGAAGTTTAAGCTTATCTAAAGCTTCGAAGTCAGGCTTGGACAAAAGAATATTGTACTTAATGAAGAAATCCTAGAAGATGTGTTGTATTCTTTATTAATTTAATCTTGACTTCTGCAAATTGCATCTTAATGACAGGTAGCGGGTGGGACCAAACATTTGCCACATCTTTGGGATCTATGTTCTAATGAAATTGTGGTTAGGTCAGCAAAGCACCTGCTGAAGGTCAGCTGGATTATCAAGTTATTTTTGATAGATTTCTGAATTCTTGGTGAAGAACTTAACCAAGAAATAAAGCTGCTTTGGTTTGTTGCTATTGGATATTGTGCTTGTTGGCTTATTGCTGTTTAAGTGTTTTTTTTGGTCAGTTTTACCTACATTGAAATGATAATTTTTTCCTGTTAGTTACATTTACATTGAGAAAACGATGCATCACATTTTACCTGGAAAATCTTGTACTAGGAGTAAACACTCAAATTAAATGCATGTCGAGAATGTTGGCAGATCCATGCATGGATACCAAGTTCAGGTGACATATATTATAGCACAAACTCTTCAAGCCACAGCTGCTAATAGGCTTATAGCTTTCTTTGGTGTGCAAACTTGATATCTGCAAGCATAATTTGAGGTATTTGCATGCATGTAAGCTTTTCTGAGTAAGTGGTGAAGCTTTTGGTTTCTTTGGTTTAGACTATGAACGTTGGATCTTAATTTTTTCTTTTTTTAATTTTGTATGATGAAGCTGATAATGGTCCTTTAGTTTCTTCAGCCTGTATTACATGATATGCTATGGTTACAGAGACCAATCTTATTGCTCTTTATTAATTTTGCAGGATATTTTGAGGGATACGGAAGATCATGATCTTGGTCCTGCAGTATCACATTTCTTCAATTGCTTCTTTGGACAGAGTCAAGCCATTAATTTGAAAGGGATGGGTAACCATGGGCAGTCTAGGATCCAAAAGAAGGTACAGTATAATTCTCTAATTTGCCCTTCTTTCATTTGTGGTGATATTTCAGGCAGTTATCTGTGTTACTGTAACAGTATGTTAGTAAAGGGGAGGCGTCTTCCTAACAGAGAAATCACTGGATCTTTTCACTTGAGAAGATTAAGATAGTCATGTCTAAAGCAATAGCTTACTTTAGCATCCAAGGAAATCTGGTCATTCTATATGTACTGTTGATTGTCATCAGGACCAGGGTGGCCACCAATCTTCAGGCAAGTCTTCAAGAGGGCAAGCTAGATGGAAGAGCAGAGCATCTGTGAAGAAGATTCAATCTTCAGGTGTGAATATGAGTTCAGACACTCTATGGTCTGACATTAAAGAATTCGCGAAGCTCAAATATCAGGTAAGTTTTCTCCGTCCTTGAGGGAATCCTAAAGGTAGAGCTTCTGGAATCAATCTGGATGTGAGGTGCATAAAGCTGCAGGCGTGTGTAAGACTAAACCACTGGTTGGTTGATCTCATCTTCGCTGAATCAAGCTACATGAAAAAAAGGGAAAAATAAAAAAACTTTTAACTCTCAAATGCTTTAGCTTGGTAGTAACCATCTGCATGATGGTATGCTCTTGAAAGTGCATATAATCCTCAGGACCTGAACAAGCCTATGTTAAACATAGTTTATAACTTAGATCTTGTTTCTCATTCCCTATATAGTTTACAACTTAGATCTTGTTTCTCATTCCCTATAATTTTGCATTTTCTCCAAGGAGCAATGAATTGGCTTACTGGTGATATGCTTAAGAAATTTTCCATGTCCTTTACTTCTGTTCTCTTATCCACCAACTTGTCCAACCACGTGTCTTCTTTTTATAGTTTGATTTGCCGGAGGATGCAAGACAACGTGTGAAGAAAGTAGCAGTTTTGCGCAACTTCTGCCAAAAGGTAGTTGAATTTACATTTTGTTTTATTTATTTGAGTTTGCATGACGTGAATCCTTGTTTGCTTAGATACTTTCTGGATTGTGAAGGTTGTCGGAGCGGGAAAATTGTCGAATATATTATTATGATATTAAATGAATTTGGAATGCCAAGGTGAATTTGTTTAATGTATCGCGAAGGTGAATTTGTTTAATGTATCATAACACTTTTTCGGATGTCTTCAAAATAGGTTGGCATATCTATCGCTGCTCGCAAGTATGATTTCGGTGCTGCATTACCATTCCAAACATCTGATATCTTGGATATCCAACCTGTAGTGAAGCATTCAATTCCTGTATCTACCGAAGCAAAGGATCTTGTGGAACTCGGGAAAGTCCAACTGGCAGAGGTAATAGCTGTTTATGTGTTTGTTCAATTCTACTGTTTTGAGTTTAGGGTTTTTGACTTTCATGTAAAAGTGATGTGGTTGTAGGTTTTATTCTGTAGAGAATTTGAGGTGTTGGGTAGTTATGTTAAATTAGAAATGAAAGAAATCAGGCAGATCAGATACATATACCTTTTTCATCTGTTAGTATGCGTAACCAATTATCTGGGTTTGCTAAGTTTTCTTTATTTACTTTGGCAACTTTTAAAAACAAGAAAATTTAACCCCTTGATCAATTTTTCCTTTCCATAGGTTTAAGACTCTGTTAAGTCCTTTCACCCTTCTGTTTCAGGGAATGCTCAGTGAAGCATACACATTGTTTTCAGAGGCATTTTCAATGCTTCAGCAGGTACATATTGTTTCAGTTCATTAAAATTGTCTTATTGATGCTGTTCATCATCTGTTGTTACATCTTTCAATTAATTTATTGCAGGTAACAGGCCCAATGCATCGAGAGGTGGCCAATTGCTGTAGGTAAATATCATAATTTGAACCTCTCATGAAGTTGCAGTTTTAATTTTGATTAGTTTATTGCCATGAACCTCGTGTGAACTAACAATTTTTGCTGTAATGTTGGATATGAGCTGGAGCTTTAATTCTTGACTGCGATGGCCTCGTATTTGTCTCTATCTTCTGGTTATAAAATGAGTACTAATGTGTAAATTTATTAATTCAACTTTGCAGGTACCTTGCGATGGTTTTGTATCATGCAGGAGACATGGCAGGGGCCATAATGCAGCAGCACAAGGAATTGATTATAAATGAACGTTGCCTGGGTTTGGATCACCCTGACACTGCCCACAGGCACTGTTCTTTCCCCCTTCCCTGGCCTCTTCCTTCTGTTTCATAAATAAATTGGTGCTTGAATATGATTATCAAGTCTATCTTGTCAATTGTTGGTGTAGGATGTAGGCCTTCTTTCTTTGAATGTTTGAGAGTTTATGCATGTTGATTTTTACTCAATTAATGCTCATTTTTAAAATCCACCTTTTGTCCCCTGGCTCTCTCTCGCTGGTGTTATTGTGGGTATAAATCTTTGCAATAATTCCTGGTTGCAGCTATGGAAATATGGCTCTTTTCTACCATGGACTTAATCAGACAGAACTTGCTTTAAAGCATATGGCACGGGCACTACTCCTACTTAGTTTGTCGTCAGGCCCCGACCATCCAGATGTTGCTGCAACATTTATAAATGTTGCAATGATGTACCAGGATATGGGAAAGATGGATACAGCTCTTCGTTATCTGCAGGAGGCATTGAAAAAGAATGAGAGGCTTCTAGGGGAGGAGCATATTCAAACTGCCGTGTGCTATCATGCACTTGCAATTGCATTCAACTGTATGGGCGCCTTTAAGCTCTCTCATCAGGTATTATGTGCTTCAAGCAATTAGTCTTTCAATGATGTGCTATGATAGATGACTAATGAGTCTTTGTTATGCCAGCATGAAAAGAAAACTTATGACATACTTGTTAAGCAACTTGGTGAGGAGGATTCACGGACCCGTGACTCCCAGAACTGGATGAAGACATTCAAAATGCGTGAACTTCAGGTAAACTGATGATATAGTTGGTTGACATAATATTTGGTTTTGGACAGTTGTTCAGTCTTATTTTTATGTTCTAGTAAACTCATCACTTTTCTCTGCCAATGCTATGTGAGCAGATGAATGCACAAAAGCAGAAAGGCCAAGCTGTGAATGCAGCTTCTGCTCAAAAGGCTATTGATATTTTGAAGGTACTTTTCGATGACTTTTCAGTTTGTGTTTGGCTAGATTGTTTCTAGCTATGAGATATGTTAATGATAGTGGCATAATCTCGAACATATGAAGGATAAAGAATTTGGGAATGGCAATATTTTTTGAACATATCCATCAAAAGTCACATTTCATGCCACTTGTGCTCTCTGCCAGAGTTTCGTAGATAAATTTTAGCCATCCTGGTTTGCTGAAAGGTAAAGGTCCATCTGTCTTGCTAAAAGGATGTTGAGGTTCCCTTTGAACAATGATGTTCTGCTTCCCTGCAATATTTGGCTTCTTTTATGAAGTTTGTGATTCGGTCAACCATCTATCAGTGTGTAATGGTTCGCTTTTTGCTTAACAGGCTCATCCAGACTTGATACATGCATTTCAAGCTGCTGCTGCATCTGGGGGATCTGCAAGTTCCAGTACGTCTGTCAATCAGTCAATTAATGCTGCCATTATTGGCGAAACTCTTCCACGAGGAAGAGGGGTCGATGAAAGAGCAGCACGAGCAGCAGCTGAAGTAAGGAAAAAGGCTGCGGCTAGGGGTCTCTTGATACGTCCGCATGGTGTTCCTGTCCAAGCTTTGCAACCCTTACGCAGCTCCTCAATATCATCAATTCAGGAATGACCCCTGAAGTTGTCAACAGTGAGGAAACTGATGGGTCGAAGAAGGAAGTCAATGGCCATTCTCAAAATGGCACTGAAGATAAGAAAGACCAAGTCGCGTCTGCAGAAGTTCAGCCGCCAGTTGGACTGGGCCGAGGCCTGGCATCACTTGAAACAAAGAAGCAGAAGGCAAAGCCGAAAGTTGCGGATTAAGTTCAGAGGGCAGACCATTTGAGCAAAGGAGTTGTTCTCTCTAAGTCAGATTACAGCTGTGCCATGATGTTTTCAAAAATTCAAAGCACCGCGGCAGTTTACTGATGGTACCCATCAGTACGTTCATGCTTCTCAATTGGGCAATTTTTTTTGCTAGGCAAGATTCAGCTCGCATGTAGTCGGGTTATGAGGAAGTTATAGTCAAAATAATCTTGTCATTGTTTTTGTTTTCATTGTTACGAAATTTTGTTGGCTATTGTATTGCCGATGTTGTCAAAGCATCTAAAGGCAATTTTTGCATTTCGATGTATTGCACGAGACAATTTGTAAACGAATTTTAGAAGTCCTAACAGAAATCTGAGCGAGCCATGGCATTCTATGCTGCCCTTTGTCCCCGCTGATCTCTCGCGGTAGCAAGTGGGTTTCGTGTGGAGTCTAGAGGATTGAGTTTTTAATGGTTTTGGACCTCCTCGCAGAAAGTGAAGCCACTGAAGTGTGTCTTCAGTTAAGAATCCAAACCCTTAGTTGATTAAAGCTTCACTTTTTGCTTGCACCTTTGCTTCAGCTGGTTCCTGCATGAATCTGTTTACCTTGCTAGAACCTTTTGGTACATGCCTTGCTGCTAGAGGGAAGAACTTTTCCTCGTGGAGACATGATAGAACACTAGGCGATCCGGACACGCACTTTATTCTTCTTTCTCCATTAAGAAGCAACGGTGGAGCAAACAACCGCAAAGAGGAACAACTCGACAGGGGAAGCCAACCGAAAGTTGAGTCTATTAGAAAATGTAATAATTTGTCCACACGTCTGTAGTGTGGCGCAACAGCTAGCATTGGGTTCTAAAGGATAATAAGGCATTTGCTTCACTATGTAACGAGTTAAAAAAGTTCCCATCGACTGACCGGCAAGTTATTCAAACCATAACACGTTAGTTTACCTACAATTTTCTGGAAATGCAAACGGTTATTCAACTAGTTACATGTTATTTAGTCGCCAATTGATATGATATCGATATATAATTTACTTTTGAATTATCTACTATTTCTGTAAACTACCGGTATTAACTTGTGTAGCTTTCTAATGCATTAAAGTTACAAACTTCTGTTGAAAATTACCAACTCTTACAGGACTTAATTTACCCACTTTTATTTGGTTGTTTGAAAACCAACCACTATTTTTTTTCTTTTGATAATTAAAGGCACAAGGAGGAGCGACCATCGCTATGAAATGTTTGGATTGACTAATAACTACTCTGCACCACTTGCGACTTGAAGGTTTAGGGTTTTTTGCTAAAGTTACACTCTCTTGGCATTGGCAACTAGCAATAGCAACCCCCTCTTGTCCTTACCAATATTTATTTACTATAGTTATCACTATGTAAAAGTCACTAAGTCTTATAATGAGCTCCTAGTTTTAATTTAAGTGATTTAGCAACACTTCATGGACTAAGTCACTGCCTAGTATTAGCTTTATTAAGTATTATTTATCTATTTATTTCTAAATTAGATGAGTCCCTTTTCTAGGGTTTATTCAATTGTAAATTCAACAAGTTGGAAATCTCCCCAAATAAATGTGGTAAATTATCGGAATAGTTGAAGCTTTTAAAATAATCAGATAAAAACCAATAATTTACTTAAATAAGAGTTGGAAATTTCATGAAGAGCTGATAATTTAAGTTCTGCAACAACAACAACAAAATGTTAGCAAATTATGTGGATCTAGTTGGTAATTTTTTAAAAAAATTGGTAATTTCGTATAACAATAGTAATGTAACTTGTCAGTAGGCTCTCCAAATTAACATTTATAAACTATAGAAACATTTTGTACATTTGACACAATCAACTAAAAATTGGTAACAAACTCAAATAAAGGGTTGATATGTTCTTATAAGAGTTATTACCCTTTTTTTGGTTGATAAATTACCATAAATATTAGTAAAATTCTTGGAACAATTGGTAGTTTTAAAACAATCAAATAAAGGCCGGTAACTAACTCAAACATCAATTGGTAACTCAATGTAAGAGTTGATAAAGTGAGCTCTGGAAATAAATGTTTGCAAATTATTGGAGTAGTTACTACTTTTAAAAATAGTTGTAATTGAGTAGAAGAGGTAGTGACGTGGGGAAGTTCAACAAATTTGGTGAATTAAAGGAATGGTCGGTAATTTCCAAAAAATTGTAGTAAATGTTTGTAACTGGTAATTTCTTAGAAGAGTTGAGTAACTTGGACAAGTTGGTAAGTTTTTGCAAAAAAATAAAATAAAAATGGTGGTAGTTATTAGAAGAGTTAGTAATTTCGACGCAATCACAAAAATATCAGTGATGACTGAAAGAAAAGTTGGTAATTTCCTATCAGATTTAATTTATTTAACATCCTGGTAACTTTAACAAATAAAGTTTGCTAAAGTATTGAAATGGCTGGTAATTTTGAACGATAAAACAAACATTGGTAAGATAAGACTCGATAATTTCCTATAAGAGTTAGTAAATTTGACAAGTTGGTGAGTTTTGAAAATGAAGTTATTAAAACCGCTAGTAATTACGAAACTAGAAAATAATTGATGGTGACTCACTCAAATGAGAGTTAGCAAATCTAAAACTAGTTGGTCACTTAACATGTGAAAAATTGGTAAATCACATAGATCAAGCTTGGTAATTTTTTATTAGAGTTAATATCTTTGACACATACATAACTCCAACAAATAAATATTGGTAAATTATTGGAATAATCAATAATTTCGAATCAATCATATAAAAATCAGTAAGTGGACTCAAATAAGTACATGTAATTGTCTATATAAAAGTTAATAAACTTAACACGTTGGTATGTAAATAAATATAGATAAATTATTGAAATAGTTAGTAGTTTAAATCAATCTAGCAAATGTTGATACTTTAGTGAAAGTATTGGTAACTTAGCAATGCGTTATCGACTAAAGAATTAGCTAGTCAAGTTTTTGCCACCAATAGATTTTGACAATTCCTGATATTTTTCACATTTTACCATTAGAGAACAATGCTCCGGAATCGAATCTTCCTCTAAATGCATCTCTTCACTTTCACATTAGTTCGTCACAAATCAACATGTACTTCGTAATGATGGGTGCTTCGTCAAAAATATATTGTAAATTAACTCATATACCACAATCACAAAAGAGTGAAGGGGAGGATAACTAAGGCTTTGTTTTAGTTCACGATAAATTTTTCAATTTCTTGTTTATATTCCTGTTTTGAGAATCGGAGATAGAAAACCCATTTGGCAGTCCTTGAAAACTGCTTTTTCGAAACGAGAACAACGGTAATTCTTCTCAAAATATAAGTCATGAAATCAAAATGGATTTTTGTGATGTTTTCATTATTTTTCCATATCAAAATGAAAAAAAAAAAAAAAAATAGGGGCTTAAAAACCCATTAGAAAAGCTATCTTTCGAGATTTTGGTGGAATATGCACATTTTAATCACATTTAATCCTGAACAAAGCTCTCTGTCATATAATTGAAAATGGAAATGATTGTTGTTTTTAGATTTGCAATGTAAACACGGTACCATTTTCTAAAACATAATTGGAACCCTGAGATTCCACCTCCCCTTTTACTTTTCCAGAGATTCAATTCAGTAGTAGGTGTTGCTAACTGTGAATGCATGTGAGCCCAACTCATGCGTTGTTGGATTAGATGAGGTCCATACGACTCCCACCCAATTAATGGTTCATGTGAGCAGGGGTGTACATGATTCAGAGGCGGCTAAGATTTTTTTTCTCAATTCGGTGTATGTGTTCCATTCATAATCCTGTAACAATTATTTGGTTGGACCCATCCGAATTTTAGCAAAAATAGAGTTGTAAAATCTTCATTATGTCGTTTATTCTCGATTTTCTTGTAAACCCAACTGAATCATGAAAAAAGTTTTCCCAAGAGGAATAAAAATTTTGAACACGTGATTAATGATGTTCAAATAATACGTCGATGGTGTCCTATTAGCTTACTGCCTTACCTTGTTTATGGACTTCATACACAATATGATCACTTCAGGATTCCTTTAACAAAGCTTCAAGTAATCTCCGATTAACGAAAAAGCTGGAGGCCAACTCAAACAAATAGAATTCATGCTAGAAGGTGAGATGCCAAGCTTTGGAACAGAAAACAATGAGAAGAAGATTAATCGGCAAAACGTCCAAAACCAAAATGAGAAAGATCTTAGCAGCAACAGTTAATTACTTCGTATTGAAAAAGAAAACATGGAAAATTGATGTTTGTTGTATTCAGTACGACCGCTTGCGTTTTCATCTCATGTATCTCATTTTTCAAATGAGAAGGAAAATTGGCTAGATCAACTCTGCAATCAGATGTTCGAAAAAAGGTACACTTCTGTCCTGGTCTTTAGTCCTTTTCTCCAAGCATATCAAGCAGAATTTCATGCTTTCTCTGCACTTTCACTATTCCTTCCCCAGCAGGCTTCTTCATCAAAGCATTCCTTTCTTCTCAAAAACAAACTCACCCTCTAGCCACTGTGCTTCGAAAGGAAAGAATCTGAACTTTCTCATGCTCGTTAGCTGCCTTCATTGTTGGGACTTCCTTGCTTCCAAATTGAGTCAAGGCTTTCTTGTGGGCTTCTGCCCCACTTTCTGTATCCTCTTATATCAGAAGATTACTTATGAACGGGACCATGAAGCTAGGATCCACTTATCACCTGTAGCTGCTCCAAGAAAACAACTAATGATAACCTCAATCCAATTTGGAAAAAGAAACTCCTCCTCGATTTGTTGAAATCGAAGCTGCGTTTCAAGCCATCAAAGTTTTCTCAGAAGAATAACTTGGGACGTTTCATTTCCCTGCCTAAACTTCTTGAAGGGCTGTAAGCCTTGCCAGAATATTGCAAGCAAGGAAGCATATCAAAGAGTCACACTCCACGTCATTCCTCCAATTTGTCAAAGGTGAGATTGGTAAAATATTGTTTGTCTTACCATAGTCCACAATAATTTACTCTCTCTATGACTCTTGGAGAACGAGATTCCAGCCAAGCAAACAGGCTGAGAAGGTTATGCTACTTCCCATGTTTCTCTAAACACCCTCTTGTTTTGGCAGATTCAGGACAGAGGTAGTTGAATTCGAAGCATATATTCTTTTAGAGCTAAAGCATCAGATAATATTGAACTCTATATATGCTGAATATGTTTGCACTGATTGTTCATCAGAATCTCGATTAAGTGAGGTAACTCATTGTGCAGAACCAAGTACTGCTGTTAAGCTAGCACACATTATTTGGAAAACACCTAGCAAGTCAGGCTGGTCCATTCACCATGCACTCAGCAACTCCCCAAGCCCAAGTGACCGATCCAGATGATTATAAGGTCAAAGAAGCCAATCCTGAGCTTGGTGAACGGTGGCTAAACAGTGGGTCATATGGCGGCAGAGGATGGATGAGCAGCGAGAGATTCACAAGCACATATGACCTTGTAGAACAGACGTTCTATTTATATGTTCGAGTTGTAAAAGCGAAAGATCTTCCTCCAAGCTCCATAACTGGGAGCTGTGACCCTTATGTGGAGGTCAAGTTGGGGAACTATAAAGGAAGAACGAGGCATTTTGAGAGGAAAATAAACCCAGAGTGGAACCAAGTTTTTGCTTTCTCCAAAGACAGAATCCAGTCGTCAACACTCGAGGTTTTTGTGAAGGATAAGGAAATGGTCGGAAGAGATGATTATGTTGGCAGAGTGGTTTTCGACCTGAATGAAATACCGACTAGGGTTCCTCCTAACAGCCCATTGGCTCCACAGTGGTATAGGTTGGAGGACAGGAGGGGAGGAGGGAAAGTGAGGGGAGAGATGATGCTGGCAGTTTGGATGGGCACTCAAGCTGATGAAGCCTTCCCTGAGGCATGGCACTCTGATGCTTCCTCTGTCTATGGGGAAGGTGTATTTAACGTTCGATCAAAGGTTTATGTGTCACCAAAGCTGTGGTATCTCAGGGTGAATGTCATTGAAGCTCAAGATGCGCTTCCCAATGACAGAAGCCGATTGCCAGATTTATTCGTCAAAGCTCAAGTCGGCAGTCAAGTACTGAGGACAAATATATGTCCAACTCGCACAACCAACCCAATTTGGAATGAAGATCTAGTTTTTGTGGCAGCTGAGCCTTTCGAAGAGCTTCTAGTCATCACAGTCGAAGATCGAGTTCACCCTTCGAAAGAGGAAACGCTAGGGAAAATAATTCTCCCGCTTGACACATTTGAGAAGCGGCTTGACCACAGGCCGGTTCATTCTCGATGGTTCAATCTTGAAAAGTATGGCTTTGGAGCCTTGGAAGCAGACAGGAGAAAGGAGCTGAAGTTTTCTAGCAGGATTCACCTGAGAGTCTGCCTCGAAGGTGGATACCATGTGTTGGATGAATCAACCATGTATATAAGTGATCAGCGGCCCACGTCAAGGCAGCTTTGGAAGCCACCGGTGGGCATATTGGAGGTGGGTATTCTAAGTGCACAAGGGCTCCTCCCAATGAAGATGAAGAACGCTCGAGGGACCACAGATGCATATTGTGTAGCAAAGTATGGCCAGAAATGGGTTCGGACAAGGACGATTCTTGATACTATGAATCCTAAGTGGAATGAACAATACACATGGGAGGTCTATGATCCTTGCACTGTGATGACATTAGGAGTCTTCGACAATTGCCACTTGGGTGGAGGTGATAAGTCAGCTACCGGCAGTGCAGCAAGAGATTCACAAATTGGCAAGGTACGAATTCGCCTCTCGACACTAGAAGTTCACCGTATCTACACACATTCTTACCCACTTCTGGTTCTGCAACCACCTGGTGTAAAGAAAATGGGTGAGTTACAACTTGCATTTCGGTTCACTACCCTTTCTCTCGCCAACATGATCTATGTCTACGGACACCCTTTGCTACCGAAAATGCACTACTTGCATCCTTTTACTGTTAATCAAGTTGACAGTCTCAGATACCAAGCAATGAATATTGTGGCGGTTAGGCTTGGGAGAGCTGAACCTCCTCTCAGAAAAGAAGTGGTGGAGTATATGCTTGATGTGGACTCCCACTTATGGAGCATGAGAAGGAGTAAAGCCAACTTCTTTCGCATAATGTCACTCCTTTCAGGAATGATTAATATGGGCAGCTGGTTTGGAGATGTCGGTAACTGGAAGAACCCCACGACATCAGTGTTGGTTCACATATTGTTTCTGATACTAATATGGTACCCAGAGTTGATTCTACCAACTCTATTTCTCTACATGTTCCTCATCGGACTATGGAACTACAGGTTCCGTCCGAGGCACCCACCTCACATGGATACAAAGCTTTCATGGGCAGAGGCCGTGCACCCAGATGAGTTGGATGAAGAATTTGATACTTTCCCGACTTCTAGGCCGCACGATATTGTCCGAATGAGGTATGACAGACTTAGGAGTGTTGCAGGTCGGATTCAAACTGTCGTCGGCGACATGGCAACACAAGGAGAGAGATTGCAATCCTTACTCGTTTGGAGAGACCCAAGAGCAACAGGCCTTTTCATTATGTTTTGTCTTTGTGCAGCCGTGGTGCTTTATGTCACCCCTTTCAAAGTGGTGGCCCTAGTGACAGGTCTGTATTACTTGCGGCATCCTCGTTTCCGGAGCAAACTGCCTTCAGTCCCAGGCAATTTTTTCAAGAGATTGCCTGCTCGCACAGACGGTTTACTGTGATTAAACAATCATCGTACTTCTGGTTTGCCCACTTTCATATTAGATGCATCCAATCTATGTACTGACATACTGCTTTATATAATATAAGGGTATTGTGTGTACTCCATTTGGGTGCTGAAGTTAAGTTGTTATCGCAATATTTATGTCCACCGCTGAAGATAAATAATTGCAACTGTCTCCATAGAAATCCCACAATGCATGCCCTCTTGATCTTACCGATTTCTAAATCACAGAGAAGCGATGCCAGACATTTTTAGCATGATAAAACCACGTCAAAAACACAAGAAGCACTCTTAGATCAACAGCTTTCACTGGCAAATCTTTCTCAGAGCTGCAAGAGAGAATACCAGACAAAATCGATCGCAAGGCAGAATCAGCTCACAAAAGATGAAGTTTATGATTAATTTTATGCAGAATCCACAACTACCTCTGCCTTAAGATTAGATTACTCAAAATAAAAACATAAATTAGATGGCAACGGCTGAGAACGAGTTCCACAGGACATACTCAACAAGATTTGTTCAGTCATGTGATATAGGCCAGTGAATGTATTAGTATAAAGTCGTTTCACATATAACCCAGATAAATCAACAGGAGATGACCGAAACCCCTATCCCAATAAAGATGGAGAATACGGTAATATTTGACAAAACCTTAACCATAAGGGAGAGGCATGGACTATATCTCAAAGGAGAAGGCCTTCTACAATTAAGAATGACATCAAAGAAGCATGCCAAAAAATGCAGGGAGGGACACTGCCTGACAATCAAAGCAGGCAAAGCCCTTTACTACACTCAGAAGTTAAATCAACATTTCATGACCTTCACAGAAAACAAAAATGATGAACTAATCCAACCGCGTACCGAAAATCAAGAGAATGTCAGGATAGCTGAATTCAGGGAAAAGAAAATCGCCTCACAAAGTATGTATTGCCTCTGAAAACGACAACATTTAGATGTCTATAGCAATGTGAGAATAAAAAGTACACATGATGAGATGACAATGCTCAAAGTAGCAAAAACTGAGAAATCCTAGCACTATACTTCATCCTCTAGAAGACCAGTTCATGCGGTTTCATGCCTGCCTTGAGGGAGAACCGGGCAGCCAAATAACTCTTCAAATCCGGCACACCTTCAATGGATTTTATCAATGGAGCATCCACTGACTTCTGATCATCTTTTTTCTCCTGTGGAAGCACATTTTTCTCCTACATTTTGAAAATAGAAAGAGCAATGGAAGTTAAATGTAGCCATGCTGGAAGAAGAATCCTACTCTCTGTTGAGAAGACGACAAAACTATTTCATGGAACTGACCTCTTTCTCGGCCTCAAAGAACTCGCCTTCTCCTTTCTTGTTCTTCTTCTCAACTTTCTTTGCAAAATACTTGTCATCAAATTTCTCAACATTAACAGCAGATATATCGGCCTTAGTGGATGTTGCAATCACATAAGATTGATTGACCCTTCTTAGAGGAACACCATTAATCTTGAACGGACCTGAATTTAGAGGATAAAATGGATTAATTAACAATACAGGAGAGGCTGAAGAGGAGAAAATTACACAATTATGTTGCCTCTGTAGAAGCCATGCCTGGCATAAAGTGATACACTACAGCCACATGACTAAGCTGAAAAAAGTAGATGAACCCTCCCTTAGTTATTAAAGAATGTAACTTCAGTCAGTCAAATTTTCACGCTAGAGAACATCGATTAGTGAATTGAACACACAAAGTCGATTGCAGAGCCAACTGATCTTTCAGCACTGAAAAGACAACTCCTCAGGAATCAGGATGCTTTTACAAAGTTATTTCTGCTTCTAAAAGGCGACAACTGCTCCAGCAGAATGCTTGGCACGATTTCAAAAGTGAAAAAGGCAGAAGATCAAGGGATTAAATCTTAGCTTCAAACCAGAAGTCGGGGTTGTTTCTACAAAACAGGGTCTAAATGTTGTCTCATACAGTTACTCCTAACTATTAATACATCCTAACTCCACCATAATAATTAATATAAGAATTGGAACTGTATGAAACATTGAATTCACATGAAGTAAATCAAATTCGAATATGCTAAGCCAAACACAAAAAACGCCATGGTAAATCCGCACTGAGATAAATGCCCATAACAAAGGGAGGACACTCGGGAGGACTATCGATGCCCAAGTTCATAACTTTAACATAGTACAGGAAACACGCGTATGAAATTTTTCCACCTACAACAACACGTATTGTGCAGAAGCATCAAAGTTTGCTCCCCACACTCACAAATTCAGCAGTGGGTAACTCATCCAATTAACAAACCAAAGGGCGGAAGTCGAGAGAGATATGGAGAAGGATGGACTCACCAGTGATGAGGAGCAGACCGGAGGGGAGCTGCCTGAGGAAGACGACCCGCTTGCCCTTGAATCGGCCGGCGAGGACGATCAGGACGGTGCCGGGGGAGATGGAGGACCGGAGCTTGGTGGGTCTGGGGTTGCGCTTGTTGAGGAGGGGCTTCTTGACGTCGTCGGCGGGGTAGAACTTGGGGGCCTTGGCGGCGGGAGGGGCAGGCTTGGCGGCGGGGGCGTGGCGGGGGAAGGCGCCGCCGTTCTTGGCCTTGATGGCCCAGAGACCACGCTTGTGGTACATCCGAGACCTCGAGTACTTACCTATCCCTCGGATCAGCTCCGGGTTCCTGCTCGCCTTCGCACTCTGCGGCGGCGCCATTGTTCGATCTCTCTCCGATCTCTGCTCTTCCCCTGTCTGCCCAGAAAATGAGAGACTCTCTCGGGTCGGCGCGAGCAGAGAGAGCATATAAAGATAGTCCCGCCGTTCTGTTCGCTCGGAAGAAAACCCTACGGGGGGGACGGTCATGTGGCCGATGGGTCACAAGAGGCCTAGTGGGCTCGGCCCATTACGTAGCTCGGTAGGCCCACCTGAAGTTCCGGCCCATGGAGAAATGGATAATCTTCGCAGGAGAAGATAGAACGCGACTCCTCTGCCCTCGTCCTCCTCCTCCTCCGTTTGCCGGTTTGCTCTGCTTGCCCTCCTCGCTTCCCCATGGCGTCAGCCGCATTATCTTTGCTGCTCTCAGTGCCGCCGCCGCCGCCGCCGCCGCCTCGCAGTCTCTTTGGTCACTCCTTCCTTCCGTCGTCGTCCAATGCAAAGCAGCTCTGCGTCCCGAAACTTGGCCTCAAGCCCCTCGCCTTCCCTTTCGCCCCGCGTAGATTGTACTCGAAGAGAGTTTGTTTGTTCGCCGTTGCAGAAGAAGCCGCCGCCGTCGCCTCTTCTTCTTCGGAGGGCGCCGCCGCCAGGAGGCTCTACATCGGAAACATACCCAGAGACGTCGACAACGCCCAGCTCACCGGAATCGTTGAGGAACACGGCGCCGTTGAAACGGCTGAGGTACTACTCCTCCAATCCAACAAATTTATAGCATTAGCCACGCTGCTTTGTTACGCTGTTGCGATTAATGGGCATGTCTTTCGGTCCTGGGTTAGGGATTCTCTTCATTGTCCATCATCCTCTGTCTGTCGGGTCCGGAGCCCTGGTTAATGATTATGCTTGGTCCGCATCATGCTGTTCAGAATGGACATTGTACCTCACTTGTGAATTTTGACCGAAGCCCGTCACCCAAAAATATGTCCAAATCCCAAAATGTCTGAACTTTAGTCTGTTCCTTTTTCTTTTCTTTTCTCCTTTTAGGTGATGTACGATAAGTACACTGGCAGAAGCCGCCGATTTGCATTTGTTACGATGAAGACCGTCGAGGATGCCAATGCTGTAATAGAGAAACTAAATGGCTCTGTAAGTGACTGATGGATGAAATTAAGGGAGGTTACATTTATAGACAGTAGATGACTGGGAATGATTAGCTCTATCTGTTCCATGGCAGCAAATAGGAGGCCGGGAGATCAAAGTTAACATCACCGAAAAACCATTGTCATCGATGGATTTGTCCCTTTTTCAAGCTGAGGAATCCCAGTTTGTTGACAGCCCACACAAAGTATATGTGGGAAATCTTTCTAAGTCGGTTACTATGGACACGCTGAAGCAATTTTTCTCTGAGAAGGGGCAGGTACTTAGCGCAAAGGTTTCACGGGTTCCAGGAACATCAAAATCCAGTGGGTTTGGTTTTGTTACCTTCTCCTCGGATGAGGATGTGGAAGCTGCTATTGCATCTTTTAACAATGCTGTAAGTGGACTGATCACCGTTGATACCCTATGCAATTATGTGGCCTTGTTAGCTTTAAGCTTCATATGGGTACATGCACATCAGGTTGCCATGTGTGCTACTACTGCCTGAGTTGCTAGCTCCTGTGTTAAAATTTATCTTTAGGCTTAAGCCATAGTTGCATGATCTTTGTTCTATCTCTGCTCTAAGTTGTCGGTACTTATGGCTTTCTAGCTCATCAACTGTTCTGCATCTGGCTTTGCAGCTATTCGAAGGACAACGAATTCGTGTGAACAAGGCGTAGCCGCTGGGGAGAGCCTTGGCTTTTGAGATATGTACATCGTCTATGTATCCTAAGACTGATCATGCTGCTTTAGTGATGATCCCAAGACTGACTTGATACTCTTGAGTGCTATTCATGTCTGCTCTGATGCGGGTGATTTACTTAGGGCTCAGGAACCAGCCAGCCAGGTCTTTCCAGAAGCAGACGAGCTTCCAAAATGCAGCCTAATGAGCATTTCATTGATACGTTCAAACTTGAAAGAACATGTTCTAATTTACGTTGGCAAAGTGTATAATGCACATGACCTCGCGGAGGATGTCTGTGTTTCCTTTCTCTCCACTCTGTGAAACGAAAACTGAGGCTTTGAGTATGAAAAGGTTTTGCCAGCTTGAGGGCCTTCACGGGGAAGAGAAGAGGGGAAGTGAGTAGAGACTTGTGGGTTGGAAGTGAAGGTTAATGGAGATGGTGGGGGAGTGAAGTAGCACTTGTTCGGAAGGATTGATATATATATATTTTTAAATCTTGTGAATTTGCAGAATTTGTGAAATTAACGTTTTTAACTCGAGGCACCTGAATTTTTCAAGTTATTCAACTAATAATAAATATATAATGGCCGATGAATGCATGAAAACATGCTTTGATGGAGTCAAGTGATTAGAAGAGAAACATTTGCTTACTAATTAGCTTTGACATCACCAGAAGAATATACTGAGGCATCATAAAAATTTCTAAACTATACCCTTCTGTATCTTCTTCTATGTTATTTTAATTGACAGGAAAGATGAGTAAATCGGTGCATTGCACATGAGACTCGGTTTATTTAAGCAAATGAGTCGTCACTGACTCACTCACTCACTCTCTTTTTCCGTTATTTTTGGAAGTAACATAAACAGAATAATACATATTATTGCTGGCGGCGTGGAGAAAGGGAAAATTGGAAAAAAACCTCGACAGAGTGCATTATGAACAGGTATATGATAAGAGATGTAAAATATCAATTTACGACTTCACTTTTCACGTCTATGGATATATATTCCCATCACTTTTTTTTTGGGTCCATTCTCAATAATATTTGTTTCCTCAATTTGATATGTAAAATTATAAGAATGAGTTCATTGGAAGTCCTAAAACTTATTATAAAGGTACAATTGAGTCATAAAGTTTGCAAAAAATATAATCAAAATTTAAAACTTGTCAAACATATGTAATCAAGTCCTAAAGTTAACATTATCAATTTGTTTAATGAAAAATGCTAACATGACATTTTCAAATTAATTTCTTTCTTCTACTTGGCATTTTTTATTAGTTTATTTTTTAACATATTAAAAAACTTTAAAAAGCTAACATTATATTTAAAAAAACAAAATTGAGAAAAAAGAGGGAGAAAAGAAGGGCAAGGCAAGGCCATGCTAGTGGGCCTTGCTAGCGTTGCCACCCATCACTAGAGGGGCCGATGAAGGTCGCCAACCCTAGGCGAGGGTGGCCGGCCCCCTCTAGCTCCTTGTGAGACCTCATCAACCCTAGGTGAGGGTAGGCGACCCTCACTAGCCTAGGCGAGGGCACTAAGATTTGGGTACCCACTTAGCTTTGGGTGACATCAACTATTGCCTAGAGCGAGCCACGCTCGCTAGGCCTAAGTGAGCATCGGCATCACCTAAATATGGGTGCTTAAGCGCAAGCTTGAGCCTAGCAAGGGTCACCCACCCTTGCTTGGGGCAACAAAGCCTTGCCGAGGACAAGTGAGGGTCGACCACCCTTGTCCAGGCCTAGCGAAAGTTGCGGACCTCCATGGTGATGGCTAGTAGCAATGGCGTGCCTATAGGCACGGGCCCTACCTTGCCCCTCTCTCTTTCTCTCTTCTAGTTTTTTTAATATGATTTAAATAAGATTTTTAAAAAAAATAATTAAAAATTGCTAGTTAGGAGAGAGAAATTAATTTAAAATTACCACGTCAGCATTTTTCATTAAATAAATCGATAGTATTAACTTTAGAATTTAATTGCACTTTTTATAAAATTTATAACTTAATTACACTTTTATAATAAATTTTAGGATTTCTAATGAACTTATCTCTAAAATTATATCTTTATTGGATTCTCACCCGCTAAAGAGAACATTTGATATTAATAGTAGATGGAATCTTAAGTTTTGTATGTGATTTAGAAATATTTTCCCTCCTCTTTTTTGGGGAAAAAAACAATTAGAAATTTCAAGATTTTTCCTTCCCCCAATTTTGCCAAATCCTCATAATTATGCTTTGGATACCGCACGCGCGAAGCAGCGCGAGAGAGGGGGAGAAAAAAGAAGAAGAGGGGGAGGGTAGAAACACAAAAACTGGCGCCACTCGCCGGTTTCCCGCGCGCGCTCCCCACACCCAAATTCACCATCTCTTCCCCCTCTCTTCTCTTCCATTTCCTCTCTTCCGATAATCGCATCGCGGGTCAGGGTCAGTTGGTGGTGCTACGTTGTTGTCATCTCCGCCGCCGACATGTTTTACTCGCAGACATTTCTGGGTCGGAAAGGTCCCCTCGGCACCGTCTGGTGCGCCGCTCATCTGCAACATCGCCTCAAGAAATCTCACTATACCTCCACCGATATCCTCAAAACCGTTGGTTTGTATTCTCATTCCTTTCCTTTCTGTGGTGCTTGATTCTCAAGATTTCCCTTTTTTTTTTTTTTTTTTTTTTCCAATTTCCCGGAGCTACAGTGATTTGTCATTTCTTTGTTTCCCCTGGTTTGTTGGGTTCCCCCGTCGGAAGGAGGGGGAACCAATGCAGTCAGACTTCAGTCTGGCGCTAAACTACGAATGTCGCATGTGAATTAGCGCGAAAGTTTCTTCCTTTCTTTACTACGTCGCAGAAAGATTGTTCTTTTTCTCCTTCCGTCTCTATTCTGGGGCTGGTTTTCCTGTTGGTTTTCCTTTGCGATCGCATTCGAAGTAGCTACAAGTTAATTAATGGGTTTGAAGAAACGGAAGCATCTTAGAAGGAAAATGCTTGCAAGGATTCAATTTTTTGTCCACCAATTTGTCTGTAGACTGAGGATTTTTAGCTCTGAAATTATCGTTCTCTAGTCCATTTAATTTCCGATTGCATTCGAACTAGCTATGAGTTAATTCATGGGTTTGAAGAAACGGAAGCGTCTTAGAGGGAAAATGCTTGCAGGGATTCATTTTCTTGTCCACCAGTTTGTCTGTGGACTCAGGATTTTTAGCTCTGAAATTATCGCTCTCGAGTCCATTTAGTTTCCGCTTTTGGTGGCAGAAATATACTCTTGAGTCCAGTCGCATTTACTTTTATCCAGTGATCGCTCAATTCATGTTGTTTTGGCTGAACGTTGAGTATTCGTTCCTCCTATTGCCCTGTCTTAGTAAACTGTACTAGTGCCTTATTGATCACTAGTCTCCACAATCCTCCCAATTTGCCGTGCAGACGCTCATATACAAGCCAGTGTGGGAGAAGGTGCTTGTGCAGCTGCTGTACAAAGCAATGACATGGCTCTTATGCTATTCGATTACGATAAGGCCCTTATGTTTGTTAAGTCAAAGGGTAGTAGTGTCGTAAGAAGGGAGAGCGATTGACATTAAGTTTCTCAGGATGGATCAATTTGAAAATTGAAGGAAGAACCTCTTGTGCATACCAATTAAGTTATGCTTCCCAAACTTGCAAAGGGGGAGTATATTTCTCACTGTAGCATAATAAGAACTTTGATTGGAAGTCTCCTCTGATTCCTTGATGCTAATTTATCTGTTTGCTTTCAAGCGCATATCCATACTCTTAGCGTCAGGTGTTATTCTGTAATTGTTTGGATATGTAACTCACTGAGATTCTCAAATTTGAGTAATTCATTTTGGTATTCTGCAGAATATATTATGTTTCCTGAAGTGCCAATTGCCTTAAGGATGTCTGGCCATCTTCTGTTGGGTGTTGTTAGGATATATTCAAAAAAAGTGGATTATCTTTTCCACGAGTGTAATATTATACTCACTGGATTGAGCAAAGTTTTTGCTCCGGTGGAGCTTAATTTGCCAGAGGATACAAGACAGGCACCAGTACAATCTATCACTTTGCCCAACACATTTGAACTTGATGCTATGGATTTGGATGACACATATGAAGAGGGGTATGATTTTGATTAATCTCTTGCCTTTCTATGGTTCCACCTTTTGAAATGTCATGAATAGTGGATTTTATTTCAGGATCCAGGATGATCATCTACGCAGCCGCGACGAGATTACTTTGATAGGTGACTATTTTTAATTTAAGAAGTAAAATGTTTTCAAATCATTTGGCTTGAAATTCGTGTACTTAACACATGAATTTGTGTATTTTTCTGCTTTGGTTCTTAGAGCAAATCCCAACCGGAAGAGATCCCTATATTGTTATATCTTTTGATGAGGTTATAATCTCTCACTTGATCATCTCTTCATTGGGTTGACTTATTGTTGCTTTGTCCTTAACATCTAGTAATTCCTCTGATACCTAACAAGAATGGCCTGTGTTATAGGATATTCTGGAATCGTCACAACATGCGCTGGTACCTGTTTCTGTGGTTAGTTTAATGGAGGAGTAAGTGACCTTACAAGATTTTTTTTTTTTTTTTTTTTTTTTTGTGTGGTTTTTTTCCCTATTTTATGCAGTTTACAGAAACATATGTAGTCTTTTTATCATACAATGATAAGGTGATTTCTATGTGTGTTTAAACAGTAGTAGGCATTCTGAAGGTCCTAGTCGTAGTCACCCTGAATTACATAGGGCGAGCTTCCAGGATTCTCCTCCTACATCAATGGGAGAAATTGATCGTGACATTCCTATGCCAGATTTGCCAGAAATAGAAGTTATGCGTGATGCAGTTCATGATGTTGGCTTTGGGAACTTTCCTCCCATGACAGATCATGTAGATGATAGAAGCTCTCCCACAAGATCTGAGCAAATCATGATGGAGAAGGGAACTGTCACCCCTCCTGTGCCAGATGCCTTGGCTTCTGGAGGGTCATCACTACCGTATCAACAGCATTCAGAAGTAGCCGCTTCAGCAGATCTGCAGAATGCTGATGTGGCTCCGGATGAGGATGTTTTGTTTGGTGAGACCTTCTACCACTTTCCACGCACATTTTATTGTGTCAATGAACTGAGTTTTTGCCTTTTCAGATTTTCCATAGCCGGCATTCTTTACATGTGTTTTTCTATATCTCAGAGCATGCATCACCTGAAATGGCAATTCGATCAAGCCCAACTGTCCAGCGGCCACCAGCAAGGAAAAGAAAGAGAAAGCAATTGTTTGATGAATGTGTAGTGTTGAAAAATAGGTAATCTTATTAATCAAGACACAAGAGCAGACTCATATATTCTTGTTGCCTTTTAGTAACTCGAAATTGTTTATGTGCAGCTTTATGAAAAGGGCTCTTGACAATCCCAGTGATATACTGCGCAAAAGGAAGAACATTCCTAACTCTGCTTTTGGTTTATGGAAGTTAAATAAAGGCCTCAGGAAGGACTGCGGTTTTCAGGAACCCCTCTTCAATGGTATTTGTCTCTCTAAAACTTTTCTACTGCTTTTTGCATGTGCTAGGTGGAGAAACCTTCACTAGAGGATGACACCATATGCATTGCTGCAGGCATGTGCACTGATCTTCAGAATATATTTAAGAAGGATTACGTATCAATAAACCCACATCTTTTTGGCCAAGATGATGTTATTCCAGAGCCTGGGGATTCAGAGACTCCAGGTCCAACAACTGAAGTTTTGCCTGGTCCTGGGATTTCTCGATCTCCTGATAATGCTACTGGTTTTGACATGGAAATTGAACATCTTCGGCATGACAAAGACCAGAGTGGTGGCAATTTCCTGGATTTTGTTTCACTTCCCATTAGAGGCATTGACTCCTCTATTGGAAGAGATACCTTTACCCCTATGTCAGGTAGTTTGGGATCGGCGCCAGAGCTTCCTGAGGGAAGTACTGTTGGAACTGGAGTTCTGCCAACACCTGATGCTGCCATGTCCACCGGTCCTTTTAGGTCTGACATGGAAACACCACAGACATTTATAGAGGAAAATCAAGTTGAAGAGAACACTTGCCTTTCAGATATTCCAGAGATGACTGCTGCAGAAGTAAGTCTTCGCTTGCTTTTCTGTGTATTCTTCAATTCTTTTTAATTCCTTTGCCAACTCGCCGATTACTTCGACAGAACATCTCATTAATTATTTGATACGTGGCATTTCTTGTGAATGTGTAATTTGAATTTATCTTGTTTCACTCGGTCCTTATATAAACTTTGTTATGACTGTTTTGAGTGTGACAAAAGGCCAACACTCAAAGTTATGGTTTCACCTTCTGAATGAGATAGTATTGCAATTTTCCTGACCCTAATTTTGAATTGCAACATGCCTACTACTTCTACGCTGCAAAGTTGCTCGCATTCATGCATAAGTAGTTTGTTTTGGCACATTCTTCATCTTATTTTGCATCGCACATTCTTCATCTTCTGGATCAGCAATCACAGTCCCTTACCCTTGGCTTAGAGTTTCTCTCCCCGGAGTATTCTTTCTTTTGCCTTATCTATCTGGCATTACTACCTTGGAGTCTTTGACTCATTGTCTAGTGCATAATGCTTCCTTGTTGTTAGATAAGATTAAGAGAAGCGCATGTATGTATTGGTTCTTTTTCCCTAGTAAGTTTGGGTAGTGGAGAGCTTTGACACGAGTTTTTTATTCTGTTGCCAATGAATATGCAGGAACTCTCTTTTCTGGAAGCAGAGGATACTTCACTGGCAGGTATGATGTAATCCATAATTTGTGCTACTACTTTTATCTGTCTTTTGTAAGGCTTAATGGGCGAAACATCTATAGCTGACTGAGAATACTTGATAGCAGGATCCTGCAGATCACAGGAAATTGACCCTTTGTCTATCAGAACAAGGTTTGAATAGAATCCCCCATTTTAAATGCTTAATAGTTAGGTTTAACTCTTGGATTGTAAGTGATTCACTTGTGCTTACTGTTATTTACTGCCTGTGACTTTTGCAGGGCAGTCGCTCAGTTCTTACAAAGACGTTCTCCCACTGCCCTGGGACAAGAAGAAGAGTCAGGTCTTAGCCTGACCAACATTTTAGAAGGAAAGAACAGAAGACTATGCGCAAGAATGTTTTTTGAGACACTTGTACGTTCCTTGGAATTTCTATGGTAGATGGAATTTTTATTGTAGATATATTGCATAAGAATCTAATCTCCTTTCATCCACTCCACGAAACCCAATTACAGTCCCCATAAAAGAGCATCAATGTTTGCACTTTCTTGTAAAGCTGTAAGCATAATTCATTAGTACCCTTGATTTTCTGGATCATTTTCTCAGTCGATGACTTCTCATATGACGTGGACAGGTTTTGAAGAGTTATGGACTCATTGATGTGCAACAAGATGAAGCCTATGGTGATATATCATTGAAGTTGACTCCTACACTTTCAAAGGCACAAATTTGATGTTAGATAATTGTGTTCACTATTCTCTTGCTGTACATAGTTACGAGGTCATTATGAGTAATGAAGGTGACTCCTCTCAGCAATGATGTTGCACTCTCCACTAATATCTCTCTTCCTCTGCATGATCAAAGGCTAGAGTTTTGTAGATCATCAGCTAGCCATTTGCTTTATTTATGCAGCGTGGTAAAATAAGATGTTTGAACGTGATTTCTCTCAATTCATGTATAGATGCCTCATTGTAATTTCCAGAATTAGGCATCAACATTAGGAGAACAAGAAATTGGTGTATACAATATTTTCTGCTTCAGATGCATTGTAGGCAATTAGTACCTTCCATGATATGAGGAGCCTGCAATTGATGGCCAAACTGGGTCTTCGCCTGGTGCGGCCAATGCATTATCCCATCTTTCATTGAGTTAGCATCAATATCCGAATCATCACCTTTGATTCGACAATCTGAGTTATTTGGACATGACATAATTGGATGCTTGTTGAACGAGAGTTGTAGGTTTGAATTATCTCATTCAAATGTCGAAGCTTTGAGAATGGCCCCTCAAGTGATAACTCAACACAACTCAACAACCCCTGTACTGAAAAACCAAGGATATTACCCCGAAATTGGTAAACCCCAAACAACCCACGAAAACACCTGATCTGGAAATAACACCCTGAATTTGTAACCCTAAATAAACTCAAAATGAGATTAAAGCACCCCTAGAACAGAACCCCAAACCCTCAATAAATCCTCAAAATTAGCTGAACCCTGACAAACTCATTAGATTGCCCGATATCCTAAGTATCTCATAATAGTTGACGATCCCTCGTTAGACCCTTAGCCTTGAATAATTCAAAAAATTCAAACGCCCCGGAATAACCCTTTAAATGCAAAATAACATTAAACTGAAGATAGTACTTAAATCAACGCTTTGTGAGCCCTAAATAGCCCATAAACTCCAAAAAATTAAGAACATATTCCCAAGACTTCCGATATCCGTTGGACTGTGAGAAATAGTTGGTAAGTTTGGATTTTTTTGCGACATAAAAAAAATTGGAGGTCATTATGTCGCAGCCGGCAAATTTGATTTTTTGTATCATTTGGCAGGAAACCTATCTTCATTCTCCTACCCGTTTCGTCCCTTCCATCAAATTTAATCCAGCTTCTTCTAGAATTCCGATCACATCAGGGTTTAACTATATCATCCCGTGATCATCACAGAAATAACATTATCTTCATGACACTTCAACTGCAAAATCAATAGTAGCTTCCAGCAAACCTCATATCTATGTCGGTGTCGTTCATCAACATATTCTGAGTTGCAATACCTATAAATAAGCAATCAAAATTGCGAAAATGTGAGAATATATGATTCCATTGATAACCTCCTAACACTTCAAATAACAGTCACCTTTAAGCCAGTACCCGCAAATCACTGAGAAGGCCAAATACCAACAATTACCCAGTATTTTGATATAGACCATCATATTTAGCAAAAATCGCATTTTTGGTATCAATCTCAATGCCTTAGCTTCTAGAAACTAAATATCAATGTCGAAGCCTCAACCCAAAGAAATGTTCTCCAGATGTTTACTAGACAGAATGCTTAATCTTTTTCCTATCTAGAACTTCACAGTCCCCAACTCTCCCAATTTCAAGATGCATAATATTTCTGTTTCCACTTAAAGGACACATGGCCAAATAGTACCACAGACAAAAACAAAGTGGAGAGATGTATCACATACAGTTTTCAAAAGACGCAATCAGGTGTCTGGAATAATGTTCTACGGGAACCCAGTCTCATGATACTTCCCATGTGTGGTCTCGATCCCTGCATGTACATAACTGCATATTAGCACCTTAGACCAAATACCGCACTCATACAATGTTTGTTAGAATTAAAACAACAATAAACCCACATGTCAGGCATGAAAATTACGACAGGATTGGGCATCTTAGCATCAAACTCTGCAGTTTGCTCTGTCCAAGCCCAAAACCTAAATCAGAGACAAACATTAGTAAAAATCTATATGCATACAAGAAGGGATGATCGAAGGCTAAGTTAATGTACTCAGAGATCTGGCAAACTCAATAACATAAATTTGCATGCCCAAACAAATCCCAAGATAAGGGATGATCAACCTCTGTGCTGTTTGCTATGTCCAAGCCCAAAACCTAAATCAGAGACAAACATTAGTAAAAATCTATATGCATACAAGAAGGGATGATCAAAGGCTAAGTTAATGTACTTAGAGATCTGGCAAACTCAATAACAGAAATTTGCATGCCCAAACAAATCCCAAGATAAGGAACATTATTTTCTCTTGCATACTTAGCAGCCAAAATCATTCCTCTCACATCACGATCTCCAAATCCACCAAGAACTATGACACATGATGCATTCTGCACATTTATGCAAAAAAGGATATACAGCTATTATTTATTCAAACAATGGACGAAAAAGCACCTCACCTGAACATAACATTAATAGCATTCAATCGACTTGAAAGTCCCATGATAATAAAATGACAAGGAATTTGCTGAAAGACTTTTGAACTACCAGACCTAATAAGTCATATCAAAATAGAAAGAGAAAAATGACAAAAAAGACTTGGTAACTGAAAGTTGTGGTGATATCAACATTAGCACCACAGGAAAGGCCAGGAAGTTACTATGCAACAGAGTTTTTTCTGTTATTTCAGCTGCACTGCTAGCAAAGCAAATGCCTTTTGCTACAGAATACCATGTTCCTCTTTCATGAAAGCACCCATTAAAAGTTGAAAGGAAAAAAAAAAAAAACAATAGCTCTTAAACCATCAGAATGGCAATAATGTCGATGCTAGTGAAAAAATTCCACGAAGACATAGACAGAGAGAATAAGTTTGACAAGAGTTAGTGATTAATACCTTCAGAGTTTCCCATGCTGCTGCATGCGCTTGCGGTGTCTGTATCATAACTATTGGCAAGACATAACTATTTCACATGAGCAAAACATTGCAAAGTGGAAGATGTGTACATGTAACATTGGCAAGACATAACTATTTAATTGAACTTCTAATGTGGGGTGTAAGATTCTTTGATGTTCATCTGACGCTGATCCCGTTGGTTTGAGCTCTGAGTTTTTAGAATTTGACCATTAACTATAGTCCAATTCTTAAAGGCTCTACCTTTCTGTCTTCTTCACATTGCATGAAGAATTGTTAGAATATAGGAAAACACTGCCGGACATAATCATTTAGTTGAAGATGTGGGCACTTAGCATTTATTACAGATTTTTTTAAGTATTTCCGCTGAATTTACGGCCTTAGGACAGAAGATCGTGATGTATACATTTTTTTTCCCCAACAAGCAGGAATTTGTTTCATGGCATGTTGGGCTAGCCACTCTTGCTATCTGTGGATCTTGCTGTCTGAAATGGTTGTTCTTAGATTCAGTTATAGAGCTATCTGTGATTTGTGTCCACTTTTTCTCCTTCTTCACATGTCGTACACAAGTTTTATCATTCAGTTTCCTTAATATCTGATTGAGTAACCTATTATCTTCGAGAATATATGTGGAAGTTCACTGAGTTGATAGCTAGATTGATTATAAATAATCCATACAGCAAAAGTCTACTCTAAAGAGAGAGTTCACTAGATTATTCTAATATATATATAGAATGCTGAATACAAATATAAAATACTTACAAAATGAAAGCCAGATTTCCATATTCAAATTGTATGGCTAGCGTCAAAAGCTTGAGCCGCAGTCAAACCAAACCAAAAACACAGTTGTGATGTAGTCCTCTTGGTTTAGCACTGGAATTTACTCAGTTGGCCCACTTTGACTGTTTGCAAGTCATTCTCATTTAGAAGAAAGTGCTGTAATATGCCTAATATTATTCTCAGAAAGTGCTGTAGTTTCATCCTCTGGCTTGGATTTTCATCTTTTTTTCTTTTGAAAGTTTTTTAATAGTGGATTCCTTTTATTGACAGCTTGCTGTAGGTCATAGGTGTATTTGTGAACTCTCTTCGAGGATTGCCTCTGCAACGGTGATGGCGACCCTTTCTTGACTTCGCCGGAGAAGTCAGCCGCCGCCGGAAGTTTTGGCGTCGACTCCACCCCCACCTGCTCCCATCTTGAGGGGTTTGGATTTAATCCGGACAACTTTCCAAGTGTGTGTAAGGACTGCGTCGGTGACGGTGACCATGGTGGAAGCTCGGGAGAGGTCTGCGACCTTGAGGGGTGTGGATTTAATCCTGACGAACTTCTTAATCTGTCGGAGGACTGCATCGGTGATGGTGACCGTGACAGATTCTTCACCATGCCGGAGAACTTGGCCATCGGTGGTGGAAGCTCGGGAGACGAGGAACTGATGCACTGCGACCTCGAGGGGTGTGGGTTTAATCCTGACGAATTTCTTACTCTCTTGGAGGACTTCGTTGGTGACGGTGACTCTGACAGCTTCTTCACTTTGCCAGAGAACTCAGCCATCGGCTGTGGAAGCTCGGGAGAAGAGCCGATGCACTGTGACCTCAAGTGGTGCGTTGATCGAATTCTGTGATGTGCTCAACATTCCAATAGATAGGGCAGCTGTCAACAAGGTTGATGATGATACAAATAGTTTTTCTTTTCAGCTTTCTGTGTATCTCATACGCATTTTTCTTTTCATATGAGATTGGACAATTCAAATCATCTTTGACACATTTGTCGAGTTTTTCCTTCACTTTAGATCTCTGTTTTTCCTGCTTGAGAAGGCAAAAAGAATTAAAAGAGAAGCATCTGCACCCCATCAAATCTACATTTTATAACATCTTCCCAAATAATATTAGAACGTGTACTCAGAGCAAATATCCAAAATAAATTGCATCTCCATGGATCACTAGACAAGCCAACGCCATTCGATAGATGTAGGTGCGAAAGCCAAAAAACCAGAAGGCATTAAAAGGCATATACCCGGTTGTCAATCCACACAGCCAGAAAACTGGCCAATGTTTCTCTTCATGCTGTCCATCTGCAAATAGTATGCCAAGCATGATGTCAAACGACAAACAGAGACACCTTCTAAAGGCGCTGTCAAGTTTCTTCAGCATACAAAGATCATTTTTGCAGAAATCGATCGAGATGACAAAAGGCATTGATCTAACAAACCCTTTGCAAATACACCTATGGCCTACAGCAAGCTGTCAATAAAAGGAATCCACTGTTAAAAAACTTTAAAAAGAAAAAAAGATGAAAATCCAACCCAGAGGATGAAGCCGCAGCACTTTCTGAGAATAATATCAGGCATATTACAGCACTTTCTTCTAAATGAGAATGACTTGCAAACAGTCAAAGTGAGTCAACGGAGTAAATTCTGGTGCTAAACCAAGAGGACTACATCACAACTGTGTTTTTGGTTTGGTTTGACTGCGGCTTAAGCTTTTGACGCTAGCCATACACTTTGAATATGGAAATCTGGCTTTCATTTTGTAAGTATTTTATATTTGTATTCGACATTCTATATATATATATATTAGAATAATCTAGTGAACTATCTCTTTAGAGTAGACTTTTGCTGCGTGGATTATTTATAAACAATCTAGCTATCAACTCAGTGAACTTCCACATATATTCTCGAAGATAATAGGTTACTCAATCAGATATCAAGGAAACTGAATGATCAAACTTCTGTACGACATGTGAAGAAGGAGAAAAAGTGGACACAAAACACAGATAACCCTATAACTGAATCTAAGAACAACCATTTTGGACAGCAAGATCACAGATAGCAAGAGTGGCTGGCCCAACATGCCATGAAACAAATTCCTGCTTGTTGGGGAAAACAATATATATATGCATCACGATCTTCTGTCCTGAGGCCGTAAATTCAGCAGAAATACTTAGAAAAATCTGCAATAAATGCTAAGTGCCCACATCTTCAACTAAATGATTATGCCCGGCAGCATTTTCCTATATTCTAAGAGTTCTTCATGCAATGCGAAAAACAGAAAGGCAGAGCCTTTAAGAATTGGACTATAGTTAAATGGTCAAATTCAAAAATTCAGAGCTCAAACCAACAGGATTAGCACTGATCTTGCTGTCCGAAATGAACATCATTTATTTCTGCCACGATGAGTTAATGAGCACTGCTGAGACGTTGAAGGATATTCAGGTGAGAGTGTCTTGAATTCAGTACATGAAATGGACTGCAATAAGGAGGAAGCACTTCGTGTGAAGGCCCTGGCTGAGAAGAAGCTACAGAGTAAGGATTTTCTCGGGGCTCGTAAAATTGTGCTGAAAGCTCCGCAACTTTACCCTGAACTGGAGAACATTACCCAAATGCTCAAGGTTTGTGATGTGCACTGTTCTGCTGAGAAGCAAATGTTTGGTAATGAGTTGGACTAATATCGAATCTTGCTACTTGAACAGACTGCTGATGAGGCCTCAATTAAGAAGCAGTACAGGAAGTTGGCTCTTTATCTTCATCCTGATAAAAACAAGTTTGGTGGGGCAGAAGCTGCTTTTAAGCTAATTGGGGAAGCTCAGAGAGTCCTTTTGGATCGGGCGAAACGGTCCATGCATGACATGAAGCATTGCGCTCCTGTACCTAGGCCATCGGCACGTGCTTCCTATAATAAGCAACCATCAGCACCTTACTAGCCTCTACGGTAGGCAAATTGGAACCCAAATGTTGGATATCAGAACAAAACCGGTGACAATTTCTCGGGCTTTAATACCCAGCAGCCACAACAGCCAGCTCAGCTCGGATTTTCTAATGGGCGCCAGACTATTTGGACTGTTTGTCCTTTTTGTTCTTTAGGTATCAGTACTACAGAAAAATCATCAATAAGGCTTTGCCTTGTTCAAATGAAAGGTGAAGGAAGACATTTCTTGCATGCAAAATGAATATTGCAGGTGCGTCTCCAGCTTCTAGAATGTATACACCGACTTTTCAACATCAGAAATTCTTCCCTACTCAGGGTGCATCTGAAGTAGAAGTGGGACGCAAAGTTACTTCTACCCCTGAGAATGGTCGGCCTGATGTCTTCAGGAAGACCCAAATTCGCCCTGAAAGGGTAAATAAGAAGAGACACAGAAGACAAGTAGTGGAATCTAGTGAAAGTTATGACAGTGGAAGCAGCAGTGAGTCTGATGAAGATTCAGTCATCTGTGAAGATGGTAACTTTCAGGGTATCCAAAACGTTGGTTGCTTGGGCAAGCAGTCCCTACGGCGATCAACTCGGCAAAAACAGTAGGTTTCTTATAAAGAAAATATAAGTAATGATGAAGACACCAACCCTGTGAAAAGGTCTAAAGGGGGCGACCCATCTTCTTCTAGAGAGGAGGACCCCGAAGATGTCTTACAAGGGAAGACATCTGACGTGGAAGGAAAAGATGGCTTAGCTACTAACTTAAATGAAGATAACAGAGGGGGAAAACACACAGAAACTGGGTGTTCAGGAGGGAGTCCACCGAATGATGATTCCAAATCAAAATTCTGCATGAAAGACACGAAAGATGCGGAGCTTTATAGTTATCCTGATCCAGACTTTAATGATTTTGACAATGAGAGGAAAGAAGGTAGCTTTGCGAGTGGCCAGGTGTGGGCTGTTTATGATACATTGGATGCTATGCCTAGAATTTTTGCTCTGATAAGAAAAGTTTACCCAGGTGGCTTCAGAGTGCAAATAACGTGGTTAGAACCAGATCCTGATGATGAAAATGAGATCAATTGGAGGAAACAGAGCTTACCAGTTTCTTGTGGTAAGTTTAAATATGGACAGAGAACACTAAAGATCCTCTCCTGTATTCTCACGTGGTCTTTTGTGAGAAACGTAGTGATAAGCAAAAATGTAAAATTTATCCCCAGACGAGGGAAACTTGGGCCCTTTTCAAGAACTGGGACATTAATTTGCATTCTGATCCTGACAATCATAGGAAGTATGAGTTTGATTGTTGTTGAGATCTTGACAGTATATGCCAAAGGTATTGGCTTGTCTGTTGCCTATTGGGCAAGGTGAAAGGCTTTGCTAGTCACTCCTCTAAAGAAGCTAAAAATGGCATCTCTTCATTTCAAATTCATCCGGATGAGTTATACAGGTTTTCGCACAAGGTTCCATCTTACAGAATGACTGGTGATGAAATGGAAGGAGTTCCAAAAGTGTCTTTTGAACTGGACCCTGCTTCAATGCCTATGAACCTGGAAGAGTTTGTTCCGTCTGAAGATCCAGAAATGAGTACTATTGGTAGTCATTGTGAAGCTTTACATTCCCGTTCCTGAGGAAGTGAAAACTGAGATGCGATCTGAGGAAAATTCTGGTCAGTCTGATTTGAAGGAGGTGTGCACAGAATGCAAGAAGTGTAGATCTGTGAAGCATAAAGAAAATTCCAGCACTTCTGCTCCTTTACCCCCCAGAAGTTTTTGAAGTTCCAAACCCAGAATTTCACAACTTCAATGATGCGAAATCACTGGAAAATTTCCAAGTTGGTCAAGTGTGGACTTTGTACTCTGAAGAGGAGGGCTTGCCCAAGTGCTATGGCCGGATAATGACAGTCCTATCTGAACCAGAATTTAAATTGCAGTTGAGATGGATTTCCGTCCTTTTTCTTCCCGACAATGTCATTAAGTGGCACGATGATTGCATGCCCATATCTTGTGGGAAATTTAGGCTTGAAAGGGGCCGACGGCCTCAATTTTATACTTCCACTGGTTTGTTTTTGTCACACCCCAAATCCTAGCCGAAAAGGGGATGACACGGCCGTCCTTCCTCTCGAAGGACGCAGCCTCTAAGCTCCCAAAAACCTGCTCCCAAAATTCCCCTCATGGCTATCGCTCTCGTACTACTCATCACTAGCTGAAAAACCTGAAAAGATTGGAAGAATAGAGGGGTGAGCAAACCACAGCTCAGTGAGTAATGCATAACTTGAACGCGTAACTTGATCATGTCATAACTTTCTCCACCGAGCTCCGTTTTAAACGTTCTTATAGTCAATAGAAAGCCCTTTCCACGTACTCTAAGAACCCTAAATTAGCCATCCCAAAATCAAGACAAAAATCAACGAAATATGGCCCTGAAGTGTTCGACGCGCACTGTTCATCACGCGCGGGAAACTTCAAAATTTCATTCCAAGCCAACCGTAAGCTCAAATCATGATCCGTAAAGTCCTAAAACTCCACAACATCCTAAACTAGCATTTCTATAAAAATGCGCAACTCAACGGCTCAAAAATCATACTTCGCCGCTCAAATATCTAATAATTCCGAATTTTGAGCTCTAAATTCAATATTATTCCGATTGAATGAATGAGGGACGCGAGCACTTACCGGGCGTTGCAATACCAAGTTGAATCGGCTTGGTGAGGTCCCCGTGGTGCAAAACCCTCATCTCTTCTTCCTTCCTCCTTCTTCTTCTTTCCCTCTCCCTCTTTCTTTCTTTCCCTCTGTTCTGCTCGAGCCTCCCCTTTCTTTTCCTTTTATATACTTCTCTTTTTTTTTTCTCTTTCTTTTTCTTCTTTTTGTCCTTTCTACTTTTCCCTTCTCTCTTCCTCTCTTTTCTCTCTCCCGAAGACTCTCAGTCTCTCTCTTTTCTTTTCTTCTCCTTTTTTACTTTTCAACTCTTCTCTCTCTCTCTTTTTTATTGGGTCAAAACCCATATATTACAGTTTTCGCATTGCATAAAAAAGGAACTTGATGATGGCAGAAAGACTGAAACATTTAGCGTCTTTCCTTGGAAAGTTGAGGTATGGGCATTGTACAAGGACTGGTGTCTTGAAATGAAATTCTCCGGGTTAGGAAAATGTGAGTATGAGGTGGTGGAGGTTATTGAGGAGAATGACTTGGGGATTAAAGTTGTGGCTTTAGAGCATGAAGTTCTCCGGGGTTCAACTCGGTTTTCAAGCCTCAAGAAAGAGGAGACTCGAGGGTCACTAAAGAAATCCCCCGGGTAGAGTTGACGTAGTTTTCTCATCAAGTGCTTGCTTTTCGGTTGACGGAGGAAAGGACCGGAGGCCTAAGAGGCTTCTAGGAGATTGGTATAGCTGCATTACCTTCGCGCCTTTTTAACTGTAGCCGAAGTGGACTACAGAACCTCTGATGCAACCCGCATCATAATTCTATTGGAATACCGCGGCCTGTGCATAAGTTGTCTTTCGAAGATGTATCTTGGCTTATTGGGTTACTTTTGGTGCCTGCACGGCTGCTAGCAGGGAGAATATGACAGCTGGTCATTTTGAGTCCTGCAGCTACACTATTTTGGCTGCAGGTTAACCCACCGTGTCTTGAGTCTGTTATCCTGCACTAATCCTAACTCAAATGTCGCAACTCCATTTTTTAGTTTAATGGTGCCATTTGGTGGCCTCTGTGAATTGACTCGAATGGTCATTGATAGTTGAAAAATCTGTACAGAGGAAAAATTTTGACCCAAGGAGTTTTTGCTTTATTAGCCGGAGCAACCCTTCGTCTCAACCGTTGGCTCTATCAAACTTTGGCGGCTCTATCGTCAGCTAACACAATGGTAATTGACCACAGCAAAGGCATCTCCTTTTGCATTCTGATTCACCTGCCGGTCTGTTGACAAAGACCCAAAATGTCTTGAATCATTGAAACTTTGTAGGCCAAAATGACAATTACACGATTGTCGCAAATCATGTTAAGCAAAGTCACATCCATATACTTGAAAGTTTGTGACTTCAGAGCCAAGAAACGGCTAGACAATTTCATTTCCTTCTCTTGCATGAGAGGAGGTACAAGAGAGAAATTAGACAACGAGAAGAATATGAAAGGACAACAATTGATGACATGGTGGAAATTCTATCACATCATCAATTCAATTGCCCTGCGAAGCGTCCCGACCTTTGACTAGGTAGACCACGCTGGAGACTGTAGAAATCACAAATGACAATGTACTATTTACTATAGGATTTGTGCGTTTAAGGGTAATTTAGGCAAGCATCCATTCATCAATCCCTGGTACGCTTCCATAACAAGTGCGCGTTCAACGAGTCTTTAAGAATTTCTTGCTCTTTCCACTAGATATGATACAACGAAATCACATAGAGGATGGGTAGCCTAACACCAACATTGCAGGCGGAACTTTGTACACTAGCCATGCTGGTCATACTTGCACTCATAAAACTCTTCAAGACCACCTACGTATAAACGCAACTTATGTTCTTGTACTTTTTCTTCGAATATTACCGACGAGCTACACTGAAGATGGTACATCCTCCTACAAAATAGCTTATTCTATCTAAACTATAACCTCTTCACCTCAACAAGACCTCAACATCGATAACGACACGACAGGGGAAAGAGCCACTGTTAATGCACATGCGAACGCAATTAAAGGTAGAATCCAAGAGAAAACCAAGCAGGAGCATGACAAGTCATAATCTGGTTGTCTGTACACACTCGTCAGGGCCATGGTGACAGCTTCCACTATGGCCAAAACCTCTCATCTTACTACAGCAAGAGGGCGTGTGAGGAACCTTGACAAACTACCCACTGAAACATTCCCTTCCACAGCTTTAGGGGATTAGGTTTCCATCTCTACCATCAATTTTTTTCCTACACATTGATATGAGAGATATAATTATGTAAGACTGACAAGTCCTGCCAGAACAAAAATAGACAAAGTCCCACATCAAGCCCTCGAAATTGTTTCCTCTTTGCTCACCTCACTTAATCAACAATAGAATTGCAATTTTATCAAATTCAAATAGTTAGTGTCCATCTATTCTGAGAACGGTTCAAGGCAATCTAAAATTGTCACACTTGTGCAAGTCGATTCAGACTAGGCTAGCATTCCGAGGAACTTGAAGTCTTTAAGTGTAGATGTGAATGTACAATGAATTGAGGCCCATGGCTATCCCAAAACCCAAAACAACTGCTAACGGTATAGAATAGATTGCCTTTAGATGACACCGTAAGGAGCAGACAACACGTCATTTGAAGCAGGCAAAAACAATAGCAAATTAAATTGTATGCTGAGAACTAATATCCGGAGAGGGAAAACTATTCTGGGTATCTCGCAAGAGGAAGTGAATGTATTCTCCTTAAGATAGGACATCAAACACTCAGATAAAAACCCTTAAGTACCACAAGAAACCATGATGACTATACAGCTTCGAATGATTATGCTTCCTTAAGTTATTTGGGCTCATTCATCATATTAAACACGAAATAGCTTATATCTTATTTGAGTTAATAGTGAATGGTATTGTTCACTTCAAAAGAAGAAGAGCCTCGGCATCTTTAACATTTAAGTTCTGTCGACAGTGAACATATGCACAGAAGTGAAATCATCATCACATCATATTGCATCCAGAATGGCAGAACTCCAATACATACCAAAGAATAAAACATATGGACAGTGATGGCCACTAAAGCAAACTCAAGAGCCGTGTAAGTCCATATGTACTCCTTAATTGCTGCAAGATAAAAGGGTTAGATCGAGACAATTCCAACTGAAGGAATTCTTTACACAAGTCATACCTAGGATGATCGCAGAGATTCTAGGAAGATATGATAGTTCAACCTAACACTATGCAAATCAAAAATGATGTCTAATAGTAGCACCACACGATTCATACTGATGCTTTTTCCATCTAGCCATCTCAAGTCTGGGAATTTCTCTAGACCAAGTGTGACTTGTGTGCCTTTGACATACTTAGGGTTAAAGTAATCGATGTGTGTAAACTAGCTCGAACACCAATTGACAATAAGACCCAAAACCAAAAGTTTTTCTACATGGGAAAAATTTCAGCAGGTTTGCTTCTCATCTTGAAAGCATGCATCACCGCATAATAAATGAGAATGAACAGAAAATAGGAACAATGTTTGGACCTCAGTACGTCCAATTCAAGGCAGAGACATCTTTGTAAGCGACTTTGAACTCATGGAAATCTTATCTGCGAAACGAAAGTGAAATGATGACTCTAGCATGATTTTTAAAACAAACCACGCCAGTGATGATTGTAGCATTGTTTTCCTCTGTTGTAGACACAGCTCAATAGCATCTCAGTTCACATGATCCCATAAAAAACCACAACATCAGTACTAATTGAAGCTTGATTTTCCTTCATTGCAGACACAATCTAACAGCATTTTAGACCATGTAATCTTCGACCATGAAGATAATGAAAAACCACGGCAACATGACTAGCGTGAAGAGTGACTCCAATGCCAGTCGCTCTGGTGTAGAATCCAGGATCTCTCTCATGTCCTGCTAAACTTGCGATCATTGTCAACAAAGTGCATGCAAACGTTTTCTTCATCTACTTTCATAGGACAATGCAGTTCTGAAAATACAGCTCCTTCCAACTTGAGCAAAGATGGAGGGAAGCTAAGAGATTCAATTTCAAAACTGCCAACTGCGAACCTTACATTTCATATCTGTTAATGCCGTCTAACACTTGGCAAAAATAGTAAGAGCCCAAACAGACAAGCAGGATGTTAAATATCTTTCCTTATCTACTTTCAACGGGCAATACATACATTCAACAATTGGGCCTCCAGGTCGATAGCACATAGACAACCCTGCCCTTCCACCGCTGCAATAGCCACTGTCCATCTTCTTCAATCTCAAAATCCTTATGGTAGTAAGATTTCAGCCTGTCCTTTGCCAAGCTCAGCATATCCTTATCCAAGGGTAGCTGCCTAAACCCAGCCCGCAGGTTTCGCACATGTGACATTTTGTATGTCTCGGGCCTCTCAATCCTCTCCGAGCCTTCGCAGGCAATGACATTCATCACCTGTCTCCCGAATATGTCTCGCTCAAGCAGCAACCTCTCTGGGGTGTCACGAGGTACAGTCGCCTCGAGCATGTCAAAGATAGCTGAAAAATAAAAGAGCGCCTCCCGGAACCGCGAGGCAAAAAAGGGGACACCATGACTACCATTCATGAGTCCCTGAATGAAAACAGTGGGATTCATCTTTTTTATCAGATTCAGTACGACATCTCGTGGAGTCTCCCCCACAACTGCGTCATCAAGTATGTTATGCAATCTAAATTTGCAGTTCACGACAAGGATTTCATCGCTGTGGAGATTTAGATCCTCAACTTTGATGGCATCCCAATTTTTTGCTATCGCATTAAACTCGAATGGGACATTGAAAGTTTTGGCGTAGCTCACCAAGCGTCTGCTGGTTTCCTCAACAATTTCCTCTGATTTAAATCCTGGTATTGGCAGATCAATCCCAGTAATCCGAAGCTCAGGTGGTCCACCGGGGCTCGATGAGAGACGCTCTATAAGGCCAGGCCACTGGAAGCCATAGAAAATTCCAAAATCAATGATGTGCAACTTGGGCGCCTCCCTCACCACATTCAATATCGTCTTGTTTGAGAAGTAATCAGAGAACTTCTTAAATGGAGACGCTGCGAGAAAGAGATGATAAGCCTTCAACAAGTCGACAACCGATGTTGGCCTAGCCATGAGAGTCTTGTAAATTTGAGAGCCTGACCCTGCAAGGCGTGCCTCCAGACCATTCGCAAAATAGTGTGCCATCCTTTGCATCCCATCCCCTGTGGGAGACACGTGCCTTCTGATCTGCTGGAGCAGCTCGCCTGCACTTGCTTGATCGCCCATATTAACAGCTTGTGCACAAAGCGTCAAAAGAGATCTCAAGTCAACCACATCCCTCTTCCGCCTTTCTTGCATCTTGCCACGGGCCTTTCCCTTATTCGGTGTGTTCTGTTTGCCATTCTGCATCATGTTCCGTAGAGCTTCGCGAAGGGCAGCTTCACTTCCTTTACGATTGAGCAACACCGTATCAAACATCTCCGACCTCACAGTTGATTCGGTGTAAACGGATAAGTGCTTGCTCACCCTTCCTTCTTCTAAGTTCACATCCTCCTGCAAAGGGTTTTTCTTTCCCCTGTATCCTCCCAGGTCGGCAAACATGTTCTCATCATTCTCTAGATTTGGAACCAAACTTGTAGGCTCTCCAGTTTGTTCGTTAAAGGAAAATTCACCCCTCTCCAGATCAACTAAAATTTCATTAGTGAGCCACTCTCTTGCTTCTTCACCATTGCCCTTGAACTGCATAACAGACTCACTTCCAATTAGTTCAGGCAAAGAAACGACACTCACTGGAGATTCAGCACGTCCAGCAGTACCGACACCAATGACATCGTCCAATGACTGGGCAACTGACGATGAGAAGGATTGAGACACTGGGGTGAGGACAGTATGCTCTTGAGATTCACAGTTCCGCTCTGACTCAACCAAGTTATTCACACTAGCGCTACTACCGCACAAGCTCTCATTGGTTCGATTAGGTGATGGATGCTGATCTGCAGCTGGCGGGTACCTCTCCCCAATGACCTCGTAGAATGATTTCTCGGCTGCCTCAAGTGCCGAGGCCTCATGACACGCATTACTCTTCTCTTCTATGTCTTCCTCCATAAGCATCTGGTTTATGTACTTGAGAGCTGCATCACTGAAATCATAGTCCTTGGCCGGTTCCTTCCTGAGGTTAGCGCCCAAAGGAGGCACGTACGTGCAGCTATAACTAAAGTCATTAAACATGTCGTCGATCGTAAGCCTACTAACAAGGTCATCGTCTCGTAAAATCGAAAAGACCACATCATCACCATCATCGTGTCCATACCCATCAATGTAACCATCGAGTTCATCTGATGGTCGATCCATTTCTATTTAATATGCTAAACTCAGAACAGTCAGAAATGCTTCAGAACATGAATAGCTCAAAGAGATTTATCAAGAACCTGCACCAGAATTCATCAACTCGCTCTATGTAACGATTTTCCCAAGTCGTGACTCAACCCAGCGTCCAACTGGGTAAAATCCTTGAAGCTGAAGTTCCAAGCTTGCACGCAGTTCAGCAAAATGAAACAGAGAAGGCAATTTGAGGACAAGTTACGAGGTGATCTTGTTTCGAATTGAAACAGAACGAGATTGAGTACTTCCCTTTTTGGACTCTCTCCGAGGAACGGGTGGGATGCAGCAAGATTTGACCTTTCTCTTGAACCGATCGAGTTTGACTTTTGAGGAAGTAAAAAAGAAAAGGCTGTAAATCCCGGGTGAGAGAACAGCCGGGCGATTTCAGGATTGCTCGGCACCATCCCATGTGACGGTTGACTCTCAAGGGGCCTGCATCCACCGATACATGTCTCCTCTGGTCAAGTTACGTTCGTCCTCACGTGACTACCCACGAGTTTTTTTTATCTCCCAAGAAAGGAGACTCGTCGCTTCTTTGATTGGCTGCCAAAGAACAAAAAGCCCCGTAGGATTTGAGCATTTCCCAGCCGGCTTTGGACCTCCAAAGCCCCTTAAAAATGTTGAACTGTTTAATAATCAATTTAAAGTAGCTTTCAAGTGAAAGTCAGTATTGAGAAGGCTAAAAGTCCAATGCATTTAGAAATTAAAATTAGGTTTTCAGCATTTGGCGAAATGCTGAAACTTATTTTTTTTCATTCCAAAACTACCATTGTCAATTCTTCAAATTTTCAATTTTGTCCCTCATTATTTTTTTATTAGAAAAGGACCAAACCCTTTGCATATGGCCATCGATGAGCCAGATGTGGCGCTAGCGGCCATTGAGCGACCCTCGGCGAGAACTTCTTGAGGCCGTGAGAGCTAGGCAGCAATCACCCGAGTCGCGTACCACTTGGGTCGCGCAACTCTTGCTGAGGGTCACCCAAGGTCATGCAACCTTCGACGGCCGTCGCCAGAGGTCATCCACCTCAGGCGACCTTAACTGACAACCGTCGGTACTAGATTTGGCTTGTCGACGGCCATAGTCATTTGTTGGGCCGATGAAGGGTTTGGTCATTTTCTTAAAAAAATTACGTATATTTGATTTTTTTTAACATTATTGTCAAAATTTATATTTAGAAAGTTGAATACATTATTTTTTTCAATGTCAAACAAATATGAATAAAAAATAACATTAATCACCCAAAGGACTTTTCAAATGTGTTTTCTACCAAATGGCACTTCTCTCAAGGCTACTTCTCAAAGGGTGGTTTATCAAATGGCATTTGCATTTGCCTAAAACCCTTTAGGCTAAACTTTTTTGCATTTCCCCAATAGGTTTTCAAAATACTAAATCAAACACACATGCATGAGAGATTTAAGAGCCAATTATTGGTACAATTTTTTTCACGGTAGATATTATTGTGAAAAGGGATGTTATAGTTTTTTGGTTAATATAAGGAAAAACTCTAAACTAACACACTTATGACAAATTTACCTCAAACTAATTTTTTTATTACCAAAAATCATAAATTTGTATATTTGTGATAAATTTACCCTATGTTAGTTCCGTTAAATTTTATTGTCAAATTGTTAAGTTAGATTACACGTGACAGTTGACGGATATATCGGTTGGAGTCTCCCTTTCTATTTGTCACAAATGTATTGATTTGTGATTTTTCGCAGTATTAATCTAATTTAACATAAACTAAAGAAAGGTAAATTTGTCTTGTAACGGTTTGGGATTGTTGGTGGTCAAAAATTAGTTTTGGGTAAATTTGTTACAAGTATACTAGTTTGAGGTTTTTGGAATTTGAGGCAAATTCATCACAAGTATATTAGTTTAGGGTTTTTCATGTATTAACTTTAGTCTTTGTAAAGCATTTGGCAAACTTCTCACAATTATGGAAAGCCCAATTGATTAAAACCTCGAGTGATTTCTAACTCGGAAACTAAAAGCTACCTATTCCAATTTCATTAATTAAGTGCAAATTGCTCTTGATCAAAGTTATTTGCTTGTGTCAAAGATTTGAACTTCACCAATTTATGAATCTCACAAGGTGAACCATGGCCTTCAAGTAGCTAGCCTCCCAGAGCCCCGCTAAAATTACTTAAATACACCCATTTATGTAGAAATCCCAAAAACCCCTGCCTCATGCCACCTAAAACACCCAAGTCTACCAACACCTTCTCCCGCCGCTGACCACCACCTTCGCCATCTTGGACCCCTAAAGGAAGCTGCTCATCACTATATCAGCCCTTTCCACAATCAAGGTCGACCAGGGTTGTCACGGATTTGGATTGAGATCACCATGCTATGGGGACCTCAGTTGTATTCACCATTAACATACTTATCACATTACTACTTTACATGTCATTCTTTTGTCCAATCACATTTTTGTTGATAATTTTAGTTGAAAAGAGAAACTACTTCTCAATATAAACCAAGATTATCACATATTTGGTGAAGTCAATAATATTTGCAACAAAAATTAAAAAAAAAACTTCTGGCATATTTGCTTAATTGTGATTGATTTTTCTATTCTACAATTTATTTGTTTGTAAAATTTCTCCTAGTGCTGTAGTATTCCCAGGCCTTTTCTTTCTAGCACCACCGAAGTCATCACTTTAGGCCCATTTCATGCTGCAACATCACGTACGGCATCACGTCCATATTACTTGCGAACATATTGAAACCTCTTCTTGACAAATTTATCTCCCCTCTCCAAGCAAGTTTCATTCAAGGGACACTTATCAGAGTATCAACAATTGCCATTGATCCTACCATATGGAAAGCTATTCTTGATAGCAGTGAGATAATCTCGAGAACCTGCTTTATTGAGTGTAATGAGGAAGAATATTACATATACTCAGTCTATATAGACCAACATAATCATCACTATTAAAGACTATGATCATTTCAGTCTAGTGACTATGATCAATCTTGGATTTCATAAGGCGCATGAGAAATAAAGCACATGCTACGATTTGCACCATTGATTCAACTAAGTGTTTAGGATTTGTCAGAACTTCTTTATAGAGAGCGTGTTCGAAGAGTCAAGCACTAAAGCAAGTGTGTCATGAATTGACCTCATCTTTAGTATGATCTACCTCCCCCAATTCATGATTTTAAAAAGGTTAGGGTCAAACCCGACATACCTATTGATGTCGTCTAGTACTTTACGTTTATCAAAACTCAATGTTTTTTAAGTTGATCTTTCAAATCAAAAGATGAATATTGTAATTGAGAAATGAAAATAATAAAAATGCTGCACTACGTGCCTAGTGGATGTAGAGGGCCAATCAAGAATGGTAATCAGCGTAGGATTCATCACAATGCAGAAATCGTGTTAGAACTTGTGTCTGCTTGTGCTACTCAATATTAGGTCTCAAACTTTCACTATTTTCTTATAGGTGATTGGCATGATCCGTTTAACTAAACCTATATATAACTTGATCGTAAGGAAGTTTTCTCCTTTCCATAATTGATTGGTCTAAGAAATTTTGCACAGTAGCTTATCCACGCAATTTTACATTGTTTTTTGCTTCTCGAGGAGAAGTCTTGGTGTCCTTAGAGTTTCAATTTTTTATTAACGAGGGTGTACTTATTAAACAATCAATTACAAAATATTTATCTTTCTAAAATAAGTTGGACAGGCTTGCACAAAGTGAGGGTGGACCATAAAAAGGCTATTGGGTCCATTTCCTAATTTACTCTCTCTTTTCTCATTTTCTTATTGCTGTGCAATATCTGCATTATGGCCTTTGAAGCTTGAAGCTTGACTATTGTATGCTTCTATCACTCTGTCCATTAAATTTGTTTTGAGGCACTTTACCCCTACACTTGTACATGTTCCAGTTTGCTGAAAACTCTAAACTTAATGCAAAGCCTAATTGTATAAATAGATGTGCTATAACTATTTAGGGGAATTATATCATGCTAATTTCTACCCTCACTTTTTGTATTATGTGCTCCAGAAGGGACTCAATTCCAGCCTATGGAAAATAAGGAATTAGAGACAAATTAGGTTATCAAAACCTATGCAAAAGGATGAATTAGACAAATCTCAATAAGGAAATGTAAATGTGAGTGACATCCATGGCAATAACTCACCAATTATAAGGGTTGTTGGCTATTGGATGAGGTTGGACAAGTGGATAAAGCATTTTTTTCCCTAATAGTTTTTAATTTGAAAAAAATCCATGAGCTTGAAGACAGACCAATAAAGATAGCTAATAGCTGGTCAAACGAAGCTCCCACAAAAAGACAAAAAGGAAACAAGCTCTTATGCATGGTCATACTTAACATAGATTTCACATTTGGAAAGAGCAAACAATTAACTAGAGCATCTAGTGTTATAACGTAATTTATTGCAAAAGAGGAGAAATTGGCCAAACTAAAATTACCTTATATGGAGTATAGGGAGTTCCATTTGACATCTACAAACGGCTTAGCAACAATCAGATAAGTGGGAAATTTTAAGGTGAACCTGAAAAAATTGGGTAGAGCCAGGTCTAAATCTTGGCTAGATAAGCATCCTAAATAAGAGAAGGGGTTGTGAACCCTATAGACCATCCTATGAGAGTGGTAATGGGCTCAATTGGTAGGACAAATTTGCAAAACCTTAGGGTTATCCTACACTTGGAAGAAAACTTTAAAAAATGAATCAATATAGTACTACTTTGATTCTTTGGCATGGTAGTAAATAGGGGAGAAAATGTAATTTCTTTCCATCTATTCAAAATCAAAAAAAGATGAGAGTAATTAATCGCAACATATTTAATTAAAAAATTATTTCACGGTGAATTACCTATTAAGAAAAATTGAGAAGCTTAGCACATAAACAAAGAAGAAGTTGCCTACAAAATGACAAATCATTAAACTAATGTTAACAAACGAGAAAACATATTTTTAAGACTTCAATGAAAATTTTTCCATGACGAACTTCTCTCATTTAACCTCTTGATGTATTTTTTTTTCTCGTCTCATATTAAATTGAATTTTATAATACAGCGATGTCTTTACTTTCCTAATTTATGTAGTCATCACATCGTGGATTAATGGTAAAACTAAAAGTAATCCGTTGGAGAAATGACCAATTGCACAAATCATGAAAAACTTTAGGGTATGTAATCGAAATAAATAAAATGTCCTAGGGGATAATTTGAAAATCTCCATAAATCAAGAGGACCGAAAATTGGAATTCGGAAAGTTCGCAAAAGGCCCCCCCGATGCCTATATAAGTAATCTTCCCGTTGGTCTCCTTCCCTCCATCTCTCCCCTGCTCTGCAACTTCAAACTTCTTTCTCTCCCGCTCTCCGCTCTCCGCTCTCGCTCGAAGAAACCCAGAAAAACCCACGAAAGATCTCTCTCGGAAAACCCTCTCGCTCTCCCTCTCCCTCTCGTTCCAAGAAACCCAGAAAAACCCACGAAAGATCTCTGTCGGAAAACCCTCTCTCTCGCTCCAAGAAACCCAGGAAAACCCGTGCGCTCTCTCCTTCTTCTTGTGAAATCCGTCGGTAATGGGTAAGCGCCGCCGAACGGAGATCGCCAGAATCGCCGATCCGGCCGCACGTCTCGTGACTTACTCGAAGAGGCGCAAAGGCCTCTTCAAGAAGGCCTCCGAGCTCTGCCGTCTCAGCGGCGCTCGTGCCGCCGTCATTGTCTTCTCCCCTGCCGGGAAGCCCTGTTCTTTCTTCAGCGACCCCTCTGTCGAAGATGTGATTTCCGATTACATTCGTGGCGACGGTGACGACGCGGTGCCGCCAATGAGTTTGACCGATTGGGTGGAGTGGATGGAGAACGAGTGGAATTCTTGTAGGACGGAGGAGGACGTGGAGTCCCTGATCGCGAAGTATGACGCTGTTCGTGATATTGTGCGCAACAAGTTGGCAGATCTGGAGAAGAAGAATTCGTTGATCGGTTCTGGTGGCGATTCCGGAAATGGGTTTGGTCGTGGTTCTGAGAATTTGAGCGATGCAGAGATTGATTTGATTTTTGAGGGTTTTAAAGCTCGTTGTCCGGCTCTCTTCGAGGATTGCCTCTGCAACGGTGATGGCGACCCTTTCTTGACTTCGCCGGAGAAGTCAGCCGCCGCCGGAAGTTTTGGCGTCGACTCCACCCCCACCTGCTCCCATCTTGAGGGGTTTGGATTTAATCCGGACAACTTTCCAAGTGTGTGTAAGGACTGCGTCATTGACGGTGACCATGGTGGAAGCTCGGGAGAGGTCTGCGACCTTGAGGGGTGTGGATTTAATCCTGACGAACTTCTTAATCTGTCGGAGGACTGCATCGGTGATGGTGACCGTGACAGATTCTTCACCATGCCGGAGAACTTGGCCATCGGTGGTGGAAGCTCGGGAGACGAGGAACTGATGCACTGCGACCTCGAGGGGTGTGGGTTTAATCCTGACGAATTTCTTACTCTCTTGGAGGACTTCGTTGGTGACGGTGACTCTGACAGCTTCTTCACTTTGCCAGAGAACTCAGCCATCGGCTGTGGAAGCTCGGGAGAAGAGCCGATGCACTGTGACCTCAAGTGGTGCGTTGATCGAATTCTGTGATGTGCTCAACATTCCAATAGATAGGGCAGCTGTCAACAAGGTTGATGATGATACAAATAGTTTTTCTTTTCAGCTTTCTGTGTATCTCATACGCATTTTTCTTTTCATATGAGATTGGACAATTCAAATCATCTTTGACACATTTGTCGAGTTTTTCCTTCACTTTAGATCTCTGTTTTTCCTGCTTGAGAAGGCAAAAAGAATTAAAAGAGAAGCATCTGCACCCCATCAAATCTACATTTTATAACATCTTCCCAAATAATATTAGAACGTGTACTCAGGGCAAATATCCAAAATAAATTGCATCTCCATGGATCACTAGACAAGCCAACGCCATTCGATAGATGTAGGTGCGAAAGCCAAAACCAGAAGGCATTAAAAGGCATATACCCGGTTGTCAATCCACACAGCCAGAAAACTGGCCAATGTTTCTCTTCATGTTGTCCATCTGCAAATAGTATGCCAAGCATGATGTCAAACGACAAACGGAGACACCTTCTAAAGGCGCTGTCAAGTTTCTTCAGCATACAAAGATCATTTTTGCAGAAATCGATCGAGATGACAAAAGGCATTGATCTAACAAACCCTTCGCAAATACACCTATGACCTACAGCAAGCTGTCAATAAAACGAATCCACTGTTAAAAAACTTTAAAATGAAAAAAAGATGAAAATCCAACCCAGAGGATGAAGCTGCAGCACTTTCTGAGAATAATATCAGGCATATTACAGCACTTTCTTCTAAATGAGAATGACATGCAAACAGTCAAAGTGGGCCAACTGAGTAAATTTCGGTGCTAAACCAACAGGACTACATCACAACTGTGTTTTTGGTTTGGTTTGACTGCGGCTCAAGCTTTTGACGCTAGCCATACACTTTGAATGTGGAAATCTGGCTTTCATTTTGTAATTCATCTTTTATATTTGTATATATATTAGAATAATCTTGTGAACTATCTCTTTAGAGTAGACGTTTGCTGTATGGATTATTTATAAACAATCTAGCTATCAACTCAGTGAACTTCCACATATATTCTCAAAGATAATAGGTTACTCAATCAGATATCAAGGAAACTGAATGATAAAACTTCTGTACGACATGTGAAGAAGCCAAAAAAGTGGACACAAATCACAAATAGCCCTATAACTGAATCTAAGAACAACCATTTCGGACAGCAAGATCCACAGATAGCAAGAGTGGCTGGCCCAACATGCCATGAAACAAATTCCTGCTTGTTGGGGAAAATATATATATGCATCACAATCTTCTTTCCTAAGGCCGTAAATTCAGCAGAAATACTTAGAAAAATCTGCAATAAATGCTAAGTCCCCACATCTTCAACTAAATGATTATGCCCGGCAGCGTTTTCCTATATTCTAACAATTCTTCATGCAATGCGAAAAAGACAAAAAGGCAGAGCCTTTAAGAATTGGACTATAGTTAATGGTCAAATTCAAAAAATTCCGAGCTCAAACCAACAGGATCAGCATCAAATGAACATCATTTATTTCTTGCCACGATGAGTTATTGAGCACTGCTGAGACGTTGAAGGATATTCATGTGAGAGTGTCTTGCATTCAGTACATGAAATGGACTGCAACAAGGAGGAAGCACTTCGTGCGAAGGCCCTGGCTGAGAAGAAGCTACAGAGCAAGGATTTCTTAGGGGCCTGTAAAATTGCGCTGAAAGCTCAGCAACTTTACCCTGAACTGGAGAACATTACCCAGATGCTCATGGTTTGTGATGTGCACTGTTCTGCTGAGAAGCAAATGTTTGGTAATGAGTTGGACTGGTACCGAATCTTACAACTTGAACAGACTGCTGATGAGGCCTCAATTAAGAAGCAGTACAGGAAGTTGGCTCTTTATCTTCATCCTCATAAAACAAGTTTGGTGGGGCAGAAGCTGCTTTTAAGCTAATTGGGGAAGCTCAGAGAGTCCTTTTGGATCGGGCAAAACGGTCCATGGATGAAATGAAGCATTGCGCTCCTGTACCTAGGCCATCGGCACGTGCTTCCTATAATAGGCAACCATCAGCGCCTTTTCTGGCCTCTACAGTAGGCAAATTGGAACCCAAATGTTGGATATCAGAACAAAACCGGTGACAATATCTCGGGCTTTAATACCCAACAGCCACAACAGCCAGCTCAGCCCGGATTTTCTAATGGGCGCCAGACTTTTTGGACTGTGTGTCCTTTTTGTTCTGTTAGGTATCAGTACTACGGAGAAATCATCAATAAGGCTTTGCCTTGTTCAAATGAAAGGTGAAGGAAGACATTTCTTGCATGCGAAATGAATATTGCAGGCGCGTCTCCAGCTTCTAGAATGCATACACTGACTTTCCAACATCAGAAATTTTTCCCTGCTCAGGGTGCATCTGAAGTAGAAGTGGGACGCAAAGTTACTTCTACCTCTGAGAATGGTAGGCCTGATGTCTTCAGGAAGACCCAAATTCGCCCTGAAAGGTTAAATAAGAAGAGACACAGAAGACAAGTAGTGGAATCTAGTGAAAGTTATGACAGTGGAAGCAGCAGTGAGTCTGATGAAGATTCAGTCATCTGTGAAGATGGTAACTTTCAGGGTATCCAAAACGTTGGTCGCTTGGGCAAGCAGTCCCTACGGCAATCAACTCGGCATAAACAGCAGGTTTCTTATAAAGAAAATATAAGTGATGATGAAGACGCAACCCTGTGAAAAGGTCTAAAGGGGGCAGCCCATCTTCTTCTAGAGAGGACACCGAAGATGTGTTACAAGGGAAGACATCTGACGTGGATGGAAAAGATGGCTTAGCTACTAACTTGATTGAAAATAACAAAGGGGGAAAACACACAGAAAATGGGTGTTCAGGAGGGAGCCCACCGAATGATGATTCCAAATCAGAATTCTGCATGAAAGACACGAAAGATGCGGAGCTTTATAGTTATCCTGATCCAGACTTGACAAAAAAAGTTTACCCTGGTGGCTTCAGAGTGCAAATAACATTCCTGATGATGAAAATGAGATCAATCGGAGGAAAGAGAGCTTACCAGTTTCTTGTGGTAAGTTTAAATATGGACAGAGAACACTAAAGATCGTCTCCTGTATTGTCACGTGGTCTTTTGTGAGAAACGTAGTGATAAGAAAAAATGTAAAATTTATCCCCAGATGGAGGAAAGTTGGGCCCTTTTCAAGAACTAGGACATTAATTTGCATTCTGATCCGGACAATCATATGAAGTAAGAGTTTGATTGTTGTTGAGATCTTGTCGGTATATGCCAAAGGTATTGGCTTGTCCATTGCCTATTTGGGCAAGGTGAAAGGCTTTGCTAATCTCCCCTCTAGAAAAGCTAAAAATGGCATCTCTTCATTTCAGATTCGTCCAGATGAGTTATACAGGTTTTCGCACAGGGTTGCATCTTACAGAATGACTGGTGATGAAATGGAAGGAGTTTCAAAAGTGTCTTTTGAACTGGACCCTGCTTCAATACCTATGAACCTGGAAGAGTTTGTTCCGCGTGAAGATCCAGAAATGAGTACTATTGGTAGTCATTGTGAAGATTTACATTCCCGTGTTCCTGAGGAAAAGAAAACTGAGATGCGATCTGAGGAAAATTATGATCAGTCTGATTTGAAGGAGGTGTGCACAGAACGCAAGAAGTGTAGATCTGTGAAGCATAAAGAAAATTCCAGTGCTTCTGCTCCTTTACCCCCAGAAGTTTTTGAAGTTCCAGACCCAGAATTTCACAACTTCAATTAGGGGTGAGCGGTTCCAGGTTCCTTACAAGTTCCGCCTAGAACCTAGAACCTACCCTCGGGTACAGGTTTCTCATTTTTTGGAACCTGGAACCTACCCTGTTCTAGGTTCCAAGGTCGGTTCCAGGTTCCAACAGTTTTTTTTTTGATCTTTAGTTAAGCAACATGAAAATAAACACAACAATAAAAATGAATAAGGATTTTATTATCGATTGCCTGAAAACGAGTGTCTATATGCACCTATCGAATAGTATTAAGGAAATTTTGTGATTTTAATGCACTGGTTACTTTTGTATTATATAAAATCATTATCTTAAAAGAAGTAGTTGGAGTTTTCACCGGTCTGATAGTCTACGAAAATAAAATTCTCAATCATGAAAATGGAAGTTTAGACCAGTGGTTTCGGATTATATACTTATTATCAAACACCATGAATACTTCATAATCGCGTGAAAATGGAGATTAAAAAAAACAAAAAAACTTGTACTAGGTTCTAGGTTCCGGGTTACAAATTACAGGTTCTAAGTTCCAAGTTCCAAGCTCCACTAATCGAGAACCTAGAACCTACCATCGGGTACAAATTCTCCAAATTTTGGAACCTAGAACCTATCCTGCATACCTTAGAACTTGGAACCTCTAGATTCCCACCGATGCGATTCTCAGGTTCCGAGTTCTACCCTAGAGCCATGCTCACCCCTAACTTCAATGATGCGAAATCACTGGAAAATTTCTAAGTTGGTCAAGTGTGGGCTTTGTACTTTGAAGAGGAGGGCTTGCCCAAGTACTATGGCCGGATAATGACAGTCCTGTCTGAACCAGAATTTAAATTGCAGTTGAGAAGGATTTCCGTCCTTTTTCTTCCAGACAATGTCATTAAGTGGCATGATGATTGCATGCCCATACCTTGTGGGAAATTTAGGCCTGAACGGGGCCAACAGCCTCAATTTTATGCTTCCACTGGTTCGTTTTCGCATTGCATAAACTTGATGATGGCAAAAAGACTAAAACATTTTATGTCTTTCCTCGGAAAGTTGAGGTATGGGCTTTGTACAAGGACTGGTGTCCTGAAATGATATTCTTCAAGTTAGGAAAATGTGAGTATGAGATGGTGGAGGTTATTGAGGAGAATGACTTGGGGATGAAAGTTGTGGCTTTAAAGCATGAAGTTCTCCGGGGTTCAACTTGGTTTTCAAGCCTCAAGAAAGAGGAGACTCAAGGGTCACTAAAGAAATCCCCTGGGTAGAGTTGATGCAGTTTTCTCATCGAGTGCCTGCTTTTCAGTTGACGAAGGAAAGGGCCGGAAGCCTAAGAGGCTTCTAGGTGAGGCTTCTACGAGATTGATACAGCCGCATTACCTTCGCGCCTTGTTAACTGCAGCTGAAGTGGACCATAGAACCTCTGATTCAACCCACTTCATAATTCTATTGGAATACCGCGGCTCCTGCATAAGTTGTCTTTTGAAGATGTATCCTGGCTTATTGGGTTACTTTTGGTGCCTGCACGGCTGCTAGCGGGGTGAATATGAGGCTGGTCATTTTGAGTCCTGCAACTACGCTATTTTGGCTGCATGTTAGCCCACTGTGTCTTGAGTCTCTTATCCTGGACTAACCCTAACTGAAATTTCTCAGAGTAGTGTCTTTATCTTGTAGATAATTTTAATATCCTTTTTATTTGAATGTAGAAATTCCATTTTGGTGTATCCTATATGGATCCTGAACTCCTACAATGGTAAGGGATAGCAACATGTCGTAACTCCATTTTTTAGTTTAATGGTGCCATTTGATGGCCTCTGTGAATTGACTCAGATGTTCATTGATAGTTGAAAAATCTGTATAGACAAGAAATTTTTTGACCCAAGGAGTTTTTGCTTAATTAGCCGGAGCAACCCTTCGTCTCAACTGTTGGCTCTACCAACCTTTGGATAGTGGGAACAACTTATTGATTTATCGGAAAATCTATGAACCTTCGAACTCTCAAAATGGTGCCGACTTGGCTGCTCTATCGTCAAATAACACAATGGTAAGTGACCACAGCAAAGGCATCTCCTTTTGCATTCTGATTCATCTGCCGGTCTATTGACAAAGACCCAAAATGTCTTGAATCATTGAAACTTTGTAGGCCAAAATGACAATTACATGATTGTCTCAAATCATGTTAAGCAAAGTCACGTCCATATACTTGAAAGTTCGTGACTTCAGAGCCAAGAAACAGCCAGATAATTTCATTTCCTCCTCTTGCAAAAGAGGAGGTACGAGAGAGAAATTAGACAATGAGAAGAAAATGAAAAGGCAACAATTGATGACATGGTGGAAATTCTATCACTCATCAGTTCAATTGGCCTGCGAAGAATCCCGACCCTTGATCAGGTAGACCACGCTAGGGACTGTAGAAATCACATATAACTGTAGAAACCACACTGGGGAATATAGAAATCACATATGCCTACGCATAACCGCAACTTATGTTCTTGTACTTTTTCTTCGAATATTCCCAACGGGCTACTTTGAAGATGGTACATCCTGGTTCAACAAGACCTCAACATAGATAACGACACGACAGGGGAAAGGGCCACTGGTAATGCACATGCGAACGCACTTAAAGGTAGAAAACCAAGAGCAAACCGAGCAGGGGCATGACAAGTCACTATATGGTTGTCTGTACACACTCGTCGAGGCCATGGTGACAGCTTCCATGGTGGCCAAAACCTCTCATCTTACTACAGCAAGCGGGCATGTGAGGAACCTTGACAAACTACCCACCGAAACATTCCCTTTCACAGCTTCATGGGACCAACTTTCCATCTCTACCTTCAATTTTTTTCCTACATATCGATATGAGAGATATAATTTTGTGAGACTGACCAGTCTTGCAGGAACAAAAATAGACAAAGTCCCACATCAAGCCCTTGAAATTGTTTCCTCTTTGCTCACCTCACTTAATCAACGACAGAATTGCAATTTTATCAAATTCTGAGAACGGTTCAAGGCAATCTAAAATTGTCACACCTGTGCAAGTCGATTCACACTAGGCTAGCATTCTGGGGAACTTGAAGTCTCCAAGTGTAGATGTGAATGTACAATGAATTGAGGCCCATGGCTATCCCAAAACCCAAAACAGCTGCTAACAATATAGAATAGACTGCCTTCAAATGACGTCGCAAGGAGCAGACAACACGTCATTTGAAGCAGGCAAAAACAATAGCAAATTAAATTGTATGCTGAGAACTAATATCCGAAGAGGGAAAACTATTATGGGTATCTCGCAAGAGGAAGTGAATGTATTCACCTTAAGAAAGGACATCAAACACTCAGATAAAAACCCTTAAGTACCGCAAGAAACCGTGATGACTATACAGCTTCCAATGATTATGCTTCATTAAGTTATTTGGGCTCATTCATCATATTAAACATGAAATAGCTTATATCTTGTTTGAGTTAATAGCGAATGGTATTGTTCACTTCAAAAGAAGAAGAGCCTCGGCATCTTTAACATTTAAGTATTGTCGATTGTGAACATATGCACAGAAGTGAAATCATCATCACATCATATTGCATCCAGAATGGTAGAACTCCCATACATACCAAAGAATAAAACATATGGACAGTGATGGCCACTAAAGCAAACTCAAGAGCTGCGTAAGTCCATATGTACTCCTTAATTGCCGCAAGATAAAAGGGTTAGATCGGGACAATTCCAACTGAAAAGATGAAGGAATTCTTTACACAAGTCATGCCTAGGATGATCGCAAAGATTGTGGGAAGATATGATAGTTCGACCTGAGACTATGCAAATCAAGAATGATGTCTAATAGTAGAACCACACGATTCATACTGATGCTTTTTCCATCTAGCCATCTCAAGTCTGGGAATTTCTCTAGACCAAGTGTGACTTGTGTGCCTTTGACTTGCTTAGGATGTTAAAGTAATCGATGTGTGTAAACTAGCTTGAACACCAATTGACAATAAGACTCAAAACCAAAAGTTGCTCTACATGGGGAAAAATTTCAGCAGGTTTGCTTCTCATCTTGAAAGCATGCATCACTGCATAATAAATGAGAATGAACAGAAAATAGGAACAGTGTTTGGACCTCAGTACGTCCAATTCAAGGCAGAGACATCTTTGTAAGCGACTTTGAACTCATGAAAATCTTATCCGCGAAACGAAAGTGGAATGATGACTGTAGCATGATTTTTAAAACAAACCACGCCAGTGATGATTGTAGCATTGTTTTCCTCTGTTGTAGACACAGCTCAATAGCATCTCAGTTCACATGATCCCATAAAAAACCACAACATCGGTGCTAATTGAAGCTTGATTTTCCTTCATTGCAGACACAATCTAACAGCATTCCAGACCATGTAATCTTCGACCATGAAGATAATGAAAAACCACAGCAACATGACTAGCGTGAAGAGTGACTCCAATGCCAGTCGCTCTGGTGTAGAATCCAGGATCTCTCTCATGTCCTGCTAAACTTGCGATCATTGTCAACAAAGTGCGTGCAAACGTTTTGTTCATCTACTTTCGTAGGACAATGCAGTTCTGAAAATACAGTTCCCTCCAACTTGAGCAAAGATGGAGGGAAGCTAAGAGATTCAATTTCAAAACTGCCAACTGCGAACCTTACATTTCATATCTGTTAATGCCTTCTGACACTTGGCAGAAACAGTAAGAGCCCAAGATAAAAACCAGGATGTTAAATATCTTTCCTTATCTACTTTCAATGGGAAATACATACATTAAACAATTGGGCCTCCAGGTCGATAGCGCAAAGACAACCCTGCCCTTCCACCGCTGCAATAGCCACTGCCCATCTTCTTCAATCTCAAAATCCTCATGGTAGTAAGATTTCAGCCTGTCCTTTGCATGGCTCACCATATCCTTATCCAAGGGTAGCTGCCTAAACCCAGCCCGCAGGTTTCGCACATGTGACATTTTGTATGTCTCGGGCCTCTCAATCCTCTCCGAGCCTTCGCAGGCGATGACATTCATCACCTGTCTCCCAAGTATGTCTCGCTCAAGCAGCAACCTCTCTGGGGCGTCACGAGGTACAGTCACCTCGAGCATGTCAAAGATAGCTGAAAAATAAAAGAGCGCCTCCCGGAACCGCGAGGCAAAAAAGGGGACACCATGACTACCATTTATGAGTCCCTGAATGAAAACAGCGGGATTCATCTTTTTTATCAGATTCAGTACGACATCTCGTGGAGTCTCCCCCATAACTGCGTCATCAAGTATGTTATGCAATCTAAATATGCAGTTCACGACAAGGATTTCATTGCTGTGGATATTTAGATCCTCAACTTTAATGGCATCCCAATTTTTTGCTATAGCATTAAACTTGAATGGGACATTGAAAGTTTTGGCGTAGCTCGCCAAGCGTCTGCCAGTTTCCTCAACAATTTCCTCTGGTTTAAATCCTGGTATTGGCAGATCAATCCCGGTAATCCGAAGCTCAGGTGGTCCACCGGGGCTCGATGAGAGACGCTCTATAAGGCCAGGCCACTGGAAGCCATAGAGAATTCCAAAATCAATGATGTGCAACTTGGGCGCCTCCCTGGCCACATTCAATATCGTCTTGTTTGAGAAGTAATTAGAGAACTTCTTAAATGGAGAAGCTGCGAGTAAGAGATGATAAGCCTTCAAGAATCGACAACCGATGTTGGCCTAGCCATGAGAGTCTTGTAAATCTGAGAGCCTGACCCCGCAAGGCGTGCCTCCAGACCATTCGCAAAATAGTGTGCCATCCTTTCCATCCCATCCCCTGTGGGAGACACGTGCCTTCTGATCTGCTTGAGCAGCTCGCCTGCACTTCCTTGATCGCCCGTATTAACAGCTTGTGCACAAAGCGTCAAAAGAGATCTCAAGTCAACCACATCCCTCTTCCGCCTTTCTTGCATCTTGCCACGGGCCTTTCCCTTGTTCGGTGTGTTCTGTTTGCCATTCTGCATCATGTTCCGTAGAGCTTCGCGAAGGGCAGCTTCACTTTCTTTACGATTGAGCAACACCGTATCAAACATCTCCGACCTCACAGTTGATTCGGTGTAAACGGATAAGTGCTTGCTCACCCTTCCTTCTTCTAAGTTCACATCCTCCTGCAAAGGGTTTTTCTTTCCCCTGTATCCTCCCAGGTCGGCAAACATGTTCTCATCATTCTCTAGATTTGGAACCAAACTTGTAGGCTCTCCAGTTTGTTCGTTAAAGGAAAATTCACCCCTCTCCAGATCAACTAAAATTTCATTTCCAAAAGTGAGCCACTCTCTTGCTTCTTCACCATTGCCCTTGAACTGCATAACAGACTCACTTCCAATTAGTTCAGGCAAAGAAACGACACTCACTGGAGATTCAGCACGTCCAGCAGTACCGACACCAATGACATCGTCCAATGACTGGGCAACTGACGATGAGAAGGATTGAGACACTGGGGTGAGGACAGTATGCTCTTGAGATTCACAGTTCAGCTCTGACTCAACCAAGTTATTCACACTAGCGCTACTACCGCACGAGCTCTCTTTGGTTCGATTAGGCGACGGATGCTGATCTGCAGCTGGCGGGTACCTCTCCCCAATGACCTCGTAGAATGATTTCTCGGCTGCCTCAAGGGCCGAGGCCTCATGACACGCGTTACTCTTCTCTTCTATGTCTTCCTCCATAAGCATCTGGTTTATGTACTTGAGAGCTGCGTCACTGAAATCATAGTCCTTGGCCGGTTCCTTCCCGAGGTTAGCGCCCAAAGGAGGCGCGTACGTGCAGCTATAGCTAAAGTCATTAAACATTTCGTCGATCGTAAGCCTACTAATAAGGTCATCCTCTCGTAAAATCGAAAACACCGCATCATCACCATCATCGAGTACATACCCATCAATGAAACCATCGAGTTCATCTGATGGTCGATCCATTTCTATTTAATATGCTAAACTCAGAACAGTCAGAAATGCTTCAGAACATGAATAGCTCAAAGAGATTTATCAAGAACCTGCACCAGAATTCATCAACTCGCTCTATGTAACGATTTTCCCAAGTCGTGACTCAACCCAGCGTCCAACTGGGTAAAATTCTTGAAGCTGAAGTTCCAAGCTTGCATGCAGTTCAGCAAAATGAAACAGAGAAGGCAATTTGAGGACAAGTTACGAGGTAATCTTGTTTCGAATTGAAACAGAACGACATTGAGTACTTCCCTTCTTGGACTCTCTCCGAGGAACGGGTGGGATGCAGCAAGATTTGACCTTTCTCTTGAACCGATCAAGTGTTATTTTTGAGGAAGTAAAAAAGAAAAGGCTGTAACTCCCGGTTGAGAGAACAGCCGGGCGATTTCAGGATTGCTCGGCACCATCCCATGTGACGGTTGACTCTCAAGGGGCCTGCATCCACCGATACACGTCCCCTCTGGTCAAGTTACGTTCGTCCTCACGCGACTGCCCACGAGAGTTTTTATCTCCCAAGAAAGGAGACTCGTCGCTTCTTTGATTGGCTGCCAAAGAAGAAAAAGGCCCGAAGGATTTGAGCATTTCCCAGCCGGCCTTGTACCTCCAAAGCTCCTTAGAAAAATGTTGAACCGTTTAATAATTAATTTAAAGTAGCTTTCAAGTGAAAAGTCAGTATTGAGAAGGCTAAAAGTCCAATGCTAATAGAAATTAGAATTAGGTTTTCAGCATCTGACCAAATGCTGAAACTCATTTTTTTCATTCCAAAGCTACCATCGTCAATTCTTTAAATTTTCAATTTTATCCCTAGACCATGCTAGGGACTGTAGAAATCACAAATGACTATGTATTGTTTACTATAGGATTTGTGCGTTTAAGGTTAATATAGGCAAGCATTCGTTCATCAATCCCTGGTACTCTTCCATAACAATTGCGCGTTCAACAAGTCTTTAAGAATTTCTTGCTCTTTCCACTAGATATGATACAATGAAATTACATAGAGGATGGGTAGGCTAACACCCACATTGCTGGCGGAACTTCATACACTGGCCATGCTGGTCATACTTGCACTCATAAAACTTTTCAAGACCACCTAAGTATAACCGCAACTTATGTTCTTGTACTTTTTCTTCGAATATTCCCGATGGGCTACGTTGAAGATGGCACATCCTCCTACAAAATAGCTTATTCTATCTAAACTATAACCTCTTACCTCAACAAGACCTCAACATCAATAACGACACGACAAGGGAAAGAGCCACCGGTAATGCACATGCGAACGGAATTTAAGGTAGAAAACCAAGAGCAAACCGAGCAGGAGCATGACAAGTCATAATCTAGTTGTCTGTACACACTCGTCGAGGCCATGGTGACAGCTTCCATTGTGGCCGAAATCTTACTATAACAAGTGGGCATGTGAGGAACCTTGACAAACTACCCACCGAAACATTCCCTTCCACAGCTTCAGGGGATCAGGTTTCCATCTCTACCATCAATTTTTTTCCTACATATTGATATGAAAGATATAATTATGTGAGACTGAAAAGTCTTGCAGGAAAAAAAATAGACAGAGTCCCACATCAAACCCTTGAAATTGTTTCCTCATTGCTCACCTCACTTAATCAACGACAAAATTGCAATTTAATCAAATTCAAACAATTTGTGTCCATCTATTCCGAGAACGGTTCAAGGCAATCTAAAATTGCCACACCTGTGCAAGTCGATTCACACTGGGCTAGCATTCCAGGGAACTTGAAGTCTCCAATTGTAGATGTGAATGTACAATGAATTGAGGCTCATGGCTATCCCAAAACCCAAAACAGCTGCTAACATTGCCTTCAGATGAAGCTGCAAGGAGCGACAACACGTCCTTTGAAGCAGGCAAAACAATAGCAAATTAAATTGTCTGTTGAAAACTATTATCCGGAGAGGGAAAACTATTTTGGGTATCTCGCAAGAGGAAGTGAATGTATTCTCCTTAAACAAAGGACATCAAACACTCGGATAAAAACCCTTAAGTACTGCAAGAAAACTGTGCTAACTATACAACTTCAAATTATTATGCTTAATTAACTTATTTGGGCTCATTCTTCACATTAAACATGTAATAGCTTATTTCTTGTTCAAGTTAATAGCAAATGGTATCGTTCCCCTGAAAAGAAGAAGAGCCTCGGCATCTTTACAATTTAAGTGCTACCGATTGTGAACATATGCACAGAAGTGAAATCCTCATTCACATCATATTGCATCCAAACCGGCAGAACTCCAATACTTACCCAAGAATAAAACATATGGACAATGATGGCCACTAAAGCAAACTCAAAATTATATTCTATTTATTTTGCATGTGAGTGACGTCAACAATATATAATTAATTGTGATTAGAGAAAATAACTCTTGAATATATATATATATATATATATATATATATATATGATTTCATTATTTTTTATTTCGATTAGATGAGGCGGTTATTTCTATTTACATTTTTTATATGAAATTAAATTTACATGATATTTAGAGATTTAGGTGGTTTTGTCTACATGTTGGTTTACTAGATGATGCCTAACATAGGACATTGATCCATGGGAAGAGGAACAATACAGTATTAGGCATTGTTATTTTTTATACATTTGAGGAAATATTTTAATCGGGTATTATATTATCAATTAAAGTATCCTTTATCTTTAAAAAATCTATTCCTTTAATCAAATGTTGCATCTTAAGAAATTAATTACAACATACTTGTCATATCATTTATCCAAAGGTTACTCTGCGTTCAAGTACTTGAAGAGTAAAAAAGAAAAATGAAATCATTAAATTAATGTTAACTAACAAGAAAACATATTTTTAAGACTTCAATGAAAATTTTTCCACAACAAACTTCTCTCATTTAACCTCTCAATGTAATTTTTTTTTTTGTCTCATGTTAAATTGAATTTTATGATAAAGCGATGTCTTCACTTTCCTAATTTATGTAGTCATCACATCGGGGATTAATGGTAAAACTAAAAGTAATCCGTTGGAGAAATGATCAATTGCACAAATCATGAAAAACTTTAGGGTATGTAATCTAAACAAATAAAATGTCTGAGGGGATAATTTGAAAATCTCCATAAATCAAGAGGACCGAAAATTGGAATTCGGAAAGTTCGCAAAAGGCCCCCCCGATGCCTATATAAGTAATCTTCCCGTTGGTCTCCTTCCCTCCATCCCTCCCCTGCTCTGCAACTTCAAACTTCTCTCTCCCGCTCTCCGCTCTCCGCTCTCGCCCGAAGAAACCCAGAAAAACCCACGAAAGATCTCTCTCGGAAAACCCTCGAAAAACCCAGAAAAACCCACGAAAGATCTCTGTCGGAAAACCCTCTCTCGCTCCAAGAAACCCAGGAAAACCTGTGCGCTCTCTCCTTCTTCTTGTGAAATCCGTCGGTAATGGGTAAGCGCCGCCGAACGGAGATCGCCAGAATCGCCGATCCGGCCGCACGTCTCGTGACTTACTCGAAGAGGCGCAAAGGCCTCTTCAAGAAGGCCTCCGAGCTCTGCCATCTCAGCGGCGCTCGTGCCGCCGTCATTGTCTTCTCCCCTGCCGGGAAGCCCTGTTCTTTCTTCAGCGACCCCTCTGTCGAAGATGTGATTTCCGATTACATTCGTGGCGACGGTGACGATGCGGTGCCGCCAATGAGTTTGACCGATTGGGTGGAGTGGATGGAGAACGAGTGGAATTCTTGTAGGACGGAGGAGGACGTGGAGTCCCTGATCGCGAAGTATGACGCTGTTCGTGATATTGTGCGCAACAAGTTGGCAGATCTGGAGAAGAAGAATTCGTTGATCGGTTCTGGTGGCGATTCCGGAAATGGGTTTGGTCGTGGTTCTGAGAATTTGAGCGATGAAGAGATTGATTTGATTTTTGAGGGTTTTAAAGCTCGTTGTCCGGCTCTCTTCGAGGATTGCCTCTGCAACGGTGATGGCGACCCTTTCTTGACTTCGCCGGAGAAGTCAGCCGCCGCCGCCGCCGCCGCGCCGCCGCCGCCGGAAGTTTGGGCGTCGACTCCACCCCCACCTGCTCCCATCTTGAGGGGTTTGGATTTAATCCGGACAACTTTCCAAGTGTGTGTAAGGACTGCGTCGGTGACGGTGACCATGGTGGAAGCTCGGGAGAGGTCTGCGACCTTGAGGGGTGTGGATTTAATCCTGACGAACTTCTTAATCTATCGGAGGACTGCATCGGTGATGGTGACCGTGACAGCTTCTTCACCATGCTGGAGAACTTAGCCACCGGTGTTGGAAGCTCGGGAGACGAGGAGCTGATGCACTGCAACCTGGAGGGGTGTGGGTTTAATCCTGACGAATTTCTTACTCTCTTGGAGGACTTCGTTGGTGACGGTGACTCTGACAGCTTCTTCGCTTTGCCAGAGAACTAGCCATCGGCTGTGGAAGCTCGGGAGAAGAGCCGATGCACTGTGACCTCGAGTGGTGCGTTGATTGAATTCTGTGATGTGCTCAACATTCCAATAGATAGGGCAGCTGTGAACAAGGTTGATGATGATACAAATAGTTTTTCTTTTCTGCTTTCTGCTTTCTGTGTATCGCATACGCATTTTTCTTTCCATATCAGATTGGACAATTCAAATCATCTTTGACACATTTGTCGAGTTTTTCCTTCACTTTAGATCTCTGTTTTTCCTGCTAGAGAACTAAAAAAGAATTAAAAGAGAAGCATCTGCACTATATCAAATCTGCATTTTATAACATCTTCCCAAATAATATTAGAACGTGTACTCAGAGCACATATCCAAAATAAATTGCATCTCCATGGATCACTAGACAAGTCAACACCATTCGATATATGTAGGTGCGAAGGTCAAAAAACCAGAAGGCATTAAAAGGCATATACCCGGTTCTCAATCCACACACAGCCAGAAAACTGGCCAATGTTTCTCTTCATGCTGTCCATCTGCAAATAGTACGCCAAGCACGATGTCAAACAACAAACAGAGACAACTTCTAAAGGCGCTGTCAAGTTTCTTCAGCATACAAAGATCATTTTTGCAGAAATCGATCGAGATGACAAAAGGCATTGATCTAACAAACCAAAAAGTACTAGGGAAAAAATATGCTTTATCCACTTGTCCAACCTTGTCCAATAGCCGACAACCCTTATAATTGGTGGGTTATTGCCATAGATGTCACTCACATTTACATTTCCTTATTGAGATTTGTCTAATTCATCTTTTTGCATCGGTTTTGATAACCTAATTTGTCTCTAATTTCTTATTTTCCATAGGCTGGAATTGAGTCCCTTTTGGAGCACATAATACAAAAAGTGAGGGCAGAAATTAGCATGATATAATCCCCTAAATAGTTATAGCACATCTATTTATATGATTAGGCTTTGCATTAAGTTTCGAGTTTTCAGCAAACTGGAGCATGTACAAGTGTAGGGGTAAAGTGCCTCAAAACAAATTTAATGGACAGAGTGATAGAAGCATACAATAGTCAAGCTTCAAGCTTCAAAGGCCATAATGCAGATATTGCACAGCAATAAGAAAATGAGAAAAGAGAGAGTGAATTAGGAAATGGACCCAATAGCCTTTTTATGGTCCACCCTCACTTTGCGCAAGCCTGTCCAACTTACTTTAGAAAGGCAAATATTTCATAATTGATTGTTTAATAAGTGCACCCTCATTAATAAAAAAATTGAAACTCTAAGGACACCAAGACTTACTTCTCCTCGGGAAGCAAAAAACAATGTAAAATTGCGTGGATAAGCTACCGTGCGAAATTTCTTAGACCAATCAAATGTGGAAAGGAGAAAACTTCCTTACAATCAAGTTATATAAACTAAACGGATCATGCCAATCACCTATAAGAAAATAGTGAAAGTTTGAGACCTAATATTGAGTCGCACAAGCAGACACAAGTTCTGACATGATTTCTGCATTGTGATGAATCCTACCCCGATTACCATTCTTGGTTGGCCCTCTACATCCACTAGGCACGTAGTAAAGGATTTTTATTATTTGCGTTTCTCAATTACAATATTCATCTTTTAATTTGAAAGATCAACTTTTGATAAAAGTAAAGTACTAGACAACATCAATAGGTATGTCGGGTTTGACCCTAACCTTTTTAAAATCACAAATTGGGGGAGGTAGATCATAGTAAAGATGAGGTCAATTCAGGACGCACTTGCTTTGGTACTTGACTCTTCGAACACGCTCTCTATAAAGATGTTCCGACAAATCCTAAACACTTAGTTGAATCAATGGTGCAAATTGTAGCATGTGCTTTATATCTCATGTGCTGTATGAAATCCAAGATTGATCATAGTCACTAGATTGAAACGATCATGGTCTTCAATAGTGATGATTATGTTGGTCTATATAGACTGAGTATATGTAATATTCTTCCTCGTTACACTCAATAAAGCAGGTTCCTCTCAAGATTATCTCACTGCTTTAAGAATAGCTTTCCATATGGTAGGATCAATGGCGATTGTTGATACTCCGAGAAGTGTCCCTTGAATGAAAGCTTCTTGGAGAGGGGAGATAAATTTGTCAAGAAGAGGTTTCAATATGTTCGCAAGTAACATGGATGTGATGCCGTACGTGACATTGCAGCATGAAATGGGCCTAAAGTGGCTGACAAAACGTGTAATCGTTGACTTTGGTGGTGTTAGAAAGAAAAGGCCTAGGGAATACCGCAGCACTGGGAGAAATTTTACAAACAAATAAATTGTAGGATAGAAAAATCAATCACAATTAAGCAAATATGCCAGAAGTTTTTTTTTTTAATTTTTGTTGCAAATATTATTGACTTCACCAAATATGTGATAATCTTGGTTTATATTGAGAAGTAGTTTCTCTTTTCAACTAAAATTATCAACAAAAATGTGATTGGACAAAAGAATGACATATAAAGTAGTAACGTGATAAGTATGTTAATGGTGAATACAACTGAGGTCCCCACAGCATGGTGATCTCAATCCAAATTCGTGACAACCCTGATCAACCTTGATTGTGGAAGGCGTTGATACAGTGATGAGCAGCTTCCTTTAGGGGTCTAAGATGGCAATGGTGGTGGTCAGCGACAGGAGAATGTGTTGGTAGACTTGGGTGTTTTAGGTGGCATGAGGTTGGGGTTTTTGGGATTTCTACATAAATAGCTGTATTTAAGTAATTTTAGCGGGGCTCTGGGAGGCCAGCTACTTGAAGGCCATGGTTCACCTTGTGTGTAACATCCTGAAATCGACTCAATTTAGCCCGATTTTTAATCCAATTTTGGGAACCGATTTCTCCGTGATATCGTGAATAAATACTTGGACGTCGCCTCATTTATTTTGGGATTTTCCGTTGGACACGGAAGCGCCGGAAAAAGGAAAATTGGACCGAGTTTCGGGCCGCGGGTGGGCCGGCCCAAGACCGGCGGCCCAACGGGCCTTGCACCCATTCAACCCAGCCCAAGAGGGGCCCAAGTTGGCCCAAGCTCCTCCATTTCCAGCCCACTGCTTCTCTCTTTGGCCTTTTGCTTTGTTGCCCAAGTGGGCATTATTTATCTTGTTTTTGCTTTGTTTTGATTGGTTCTTCAACAAGTGGACTTGCCCACTTGCCTTGCCCTTATCCAAGCCTCTAGCAGCTCTTCTCTCTCCTCCTTTCTTCCCCAAATTCGTGCACCAGCCCAGCCATACTCTCTCTCCCTTTTTCTCTTCCTTTCTCTTCCATTTCTCGCTGTTTTCTTGCTGTCTTTACTGTTTTCCAGCCGGAAAACAGCCTTGCCCGCCGTCACCGGAGCCGCCGCCACCGCCCAAAGTGTAGTCCTGGGAGTTAGGAAGCCAACCGCGCATCCCCTGGTCACCTTTGGTCGCCGTTAGCCGCCCGTTTCGGCCGTTTCCGCTCAGCCCGCACCGGTTCCGCGTGAATAGTAACCAGCGCTGTTTTTGGCCCATTTCGGCCACCGTTTGTCACTTGTTGTCGTCCCCGAGCTTACCCCTCGTAGCCCTCGTTCCCCTCTACGCGCCGGTGTCGCCGGATTTCCGATCCAAGTAAGTTAACTTCCTAATCCTTATTTAGGGGTTAATCTTGCTTAGGGGTTAATTAGTGTATTTGTGTGTTTGTGATTAATTAAGGTTGATTGGTTAATTAGGCTGGTTAATTAAGGCTGACTAGGGTTAGTTAATTGACCATAGTTAGTAATAAAGTAACTAAGGTTAATTAATTAAAGTAACTAAGGTTAGTTTTAAAGTAACCAAGGTTAGAATTTAACTATGGTTAGGTTAATTTGACCATGGTTAGGTTAATTTGTTAACCATGGTTAAGTTTATTTATTTTTATTTATTTATTTAATTTCGGACGAATTTACTTGTTCACGGATTCATCGTTCACGGATTGCGTTCACCGATTCATCGCTCACTTAGACTGTTCATACGAAATAAATTTTGGTTTCAAATTGTTGTGTTCTTGGTTGTTATGCTTTATTGAAGTGCCGATTGTTAATTATATGCGTGAATGATGATGAAATGCATGATCAAAGACTGGGTGGAAGTGAAAGTGTTTGATTTATTGAGTTATTCCCGAGAATTAGGGAATGTACGTGATTGTTGATTGGTTAAATTTGGAATTTTGGAATTGTCGAGTGATACCGCATGACATATTACGTGGGTTATTTGAAATGGCATGTCGCATGAGCATGAGTGCATGAGCGATGTTGCATTCACGACCAAGCAAAAGCAAAGACAAGAATGAACTGTTTCTTGAGGTGTTGCATGGTCGATTAAAGTTGATAGCCCGGTTGAGCCGGATGACCGCCAATCCTTCGGGGTTGTGCCGTGACCATTGGGTCGCCCGACAAAGTGGTCGATGCGGAGTCGCGGTTGAGGCCGGGCCCATGCTCCTTATGGAATGCCGTCGGTGGGGGAGAGCCCATGACGTCGCCGTGCCTCATGGGGAGGACGATGCCTGCCAGTTTACTGACCAGGTTGACCGCCAACCATAAGGTTGTGCCGTGGCTGAGGGTCGTAATAATCGAAGCATGCGTGGGCGGTGTGATATGAGAAAGTTTTGTATAATGCTCGATTATTTGCATGCCTCTTACTTGTTGTTGTGAGGCGATTGACGCTGCGAGGTAGCGTGTGCAGGCCGGGTAGGGTCGCTTGTGATTGCACCTGTTTATTAAACCTGCCTTATGCTTTGTCATTCTCTCTAAGGTGGTATTGCATTGATTGCTGTATTAGGTTGTATGTTAAACTTCCGAGGCGAGCGGTTCCTAACCTGGGCTTAGGACTTTAACTTGCCGAGTTTATCTCAACCCGTCGTGGTTAACCTTTTCAAAGCCCTAGATGATGCGTGCAGGGATCGAAGAGAGCGATCCCTTTGAGGCCCGTGAGTAGGCAGTACAGTAGCCTATTTCCTTTTGACGAGCCTTCCCCCACTTGTACGGGGTTAGGTTAGCTAGGCCGATCCCTTTTTGAGTAGGCCTTAGCTTGTTGCCCGTAGTAGTAGGCGTGTATGTATTTTTGGCTTTGTGTCTTTGCTAACCTTCGATATATAAAATACTGTTTGTCTTTTCTTTGTTGCTTGTTGTTGCTATCCCCGTTATTTGGTTTGGGAGTTGTTCGTTTCCGCATGTGCTTACATTGTGAGATTCATAAATTGGTGAAGTTCAAATCTTTAACTTAAGCAAATAACTTTCATCCCGAGCAATTTGCACTTAATTAATGGAATTTGAATAGGTAACTTTTAGTTTCCAAGTTAGAAATCACTTGAGGTTTTAATCAATTGGGCTTTCCATAATTGTGAGAAGTTTGCCAAATGCTTTACAAAGACTAAAGTTAATACATGAAAAACCCTAAACTAATATACTTGTGACGAATTTACCTCAAACTCCAAAAACCTCAAACTAGTATACTCGTGACAAATTTACCAAAAATTAATTTTTGACCACCAACAATCCCAAACCATTACAAGACAAATTTACCTTTCTTTAGTTTATGTTAAATTAGATTAATACTGTGAAAAATCACAAATCAATACATTGTGACAAACAAAAAGGAAGACCCCAACCGATATATCCATCAATTGTCACGTGTAATTTAACTTAACAATTTGACAATAAAATTTAACGGAACTAACATAGGGTAAATTTATCACAGATATATGAAATCATGATTTTTGGTAATCAAAAAATAGTTTGAGATAAATTTGTCATAGGTGTATCGGTTTAGAGTTTTTCCTTATATTAACCAAAAAACTATAACATCCCTTTTCACAATAATATCTACCGTGAAAAAATTTGTACCAAAAATTGGCTCTTAAATCTCTCATGCGTGTGTGTTTGATTTAGTATTTTGAAAACCTATTGGAGAAATGCCAAGAAGTTTAGCCTAAAGGGTTTTAGGCAAATGCAAATGCCATTTGATAAACTACGCTTTGAGAAGTAATTTTGAGAGAAGTGCCATTTGGTAGAAAACACATTTGAAAAGCCCTTTGGCTGATTAATATTATTTTTTTATTCACATTTGTTTGATATTGAAAAAAATAATGTATGCAACTTTTTAAATATAAATTTTGACAATAATGTTAAAAAATCAAATATACATAATTTTTTTAAGAAAATGACCAAACCCTTTGTCGGTCCAACAAAGGGCTATGACCGTCAACAAGCCAAATTTGGTACCGGCGGCTGTCGGTTAAGGTCGCCTGAGGTGGATGACCTCTGGCGAGGGCTATCGAGGTTGCATGACCTTGGGCGACCCTCAGCGAGAGTTGCGCGACCCAAGTAGTACGCGACTCGGGTGACCGTCGCCTAGGTCTCACGGCCTCAAGTAGCCCTCGTCGAGCGTTGCTCAATGGCCGCTAACACCACATCTTGCTCGTTGATAGCCATAGGCAAAGGGTTTGGTCCTTTTGTAATAAAAAAATAATGAGGGACAAAATTGAAAATTTGAAGAATTGACGATGGTAGTCTTGGAATGAAAAAAAAAGAATTTCAGCATTTGGCCAAATGCTGAAAACCTATTTCTAATTTCTAATAACATTGGCCTTTTAGTCTTCTCAATACCGACTTTCACTTGAAAACTACTTTAAATTAGTTATTAAATGGTTCAACATTTCTCTAAGGGGAAATGCTCAAATCGTACGGGGCTTTTTCTTCTTTGGCAGCCAACCAAAGAAGCGACGAGTCTTCTTTCTTGGGAGATTAAAAACTCTCGTGGGCAGTCACCTGAGGACGAACGTAAATTGACCAGAGGATGCATGTATCGGTGGATGCAGGCCCCCTTGAGAGTCAACCGTCACATGGGATGGTGCCGAGCAATCCTGAAATCGCCCGGCTGTTCTCTCACCTGGGATTTACAGCCTTCTCTTTTTTACTTCCTCAAAAATCAAACTCGATCGGTTCAAGAGAAAGGTCAAATCTTGCTGCATCCCACCCGTTCCTCGGAGAGAGTCCAAAAAGGGAAGTACTCAATCTCGTTCTGTTTTAATTCGAAACAAGATTACCTCGTAACTTGTCCTCAAATTGCCTTCTCTGTTTCATTTTGCTGAACTGCATGCAAGCTTGGAACTTCAGCTTCAAGAATTTTACCCATTTGGACGCTGGGTTGAGTCACGACTTGGGAAAATCGTTACATAGAGCGAGTTAATGAATTCTGGTGCAGGTTCTTGATAGATCTCTTTGAGCTATAGATGTTCTGAGGCATTTCTGACTGTTCTGAGTTCAGCATATTAAATAGAAATGGATCGACCATCAGATGAACTCGATGGTTTCATTGATGGGTATATACTTGATGATGGTGATGATGCGGTCTTTTCGATTTTACGAGAGGATGACCTTGTTAGTAGGCTCACGATCGACGACATGTTTAATGACTTTAGCTATAGCTGCACGTACGCGCCTCCTTTGGGTGCTAACCTCGGGAAGGAACCGGCCAAGGACTATGATTTCAGTGATGCAGCTCTCAAGTACATAAACCAGATGCTTATGGAGGAAGACATAGAAGAGAAGAGTATCGTGTGTCATGAGGCCTTGGTTCTCGAGGCAGCCGAGAAATCATTCTATGAGGTCATTGGGGAGAGGTATCCGCCAGCTGCAGATCAGCATCCGTCACCTAATCAAACCAATGAGAGCTCGTGCGGTAGTAGCGCTAGTGTTAATAACTTGGTTGAGTCAGAGCCAAACTGTGAATCCCAAGAGTATACTGTCCTCACCCTGGTGTCTCAATCCTTCTCATCGTCCGTTGCCCAGTCATTGGACGGTGTCGGCATTGGTGTCGGTACTGCTGGACGTGCTGAATCTCCAGTGAGTGTCGTTTCTTTGCCTGAACTAATTGGAAGTGAGTCTGTTATGCAGTTCAAGGGCAATGGTGAAGAAGCAAGAGAGTGGCTCACTTTTGGAAATGAAATTTTAGTTGATCTGGAGAGGGGTGAATTTTCCTTTAATGAACAAACTGGAGAACCTACAAGTTTGGTTCCAAATCTAGAGAATGATGAGAACATGTTTGCCAACCTGGGAGGATACAGGGGAAAGAAAAACACTTTGCAGGAGGATGTGAACTTAGAAGAAGGAAGGGTGAGCAGGCACTTATCCGTTTACACCGAATCAACTGTGAGGTCGGAGATGTTTGATACGGTGTTGCTCAATCGTAAAGGAAGTGAAGCTGCCCTTCGCGAAGCTCTACGGAACATGATGCAGAATGGCAAACAGAACACACCGAACAAGGGAAAGGCCCGTGGCAAGATGCAAGGCATGCGGAAGAGGGATGTGGTTGACTTGAGATCTCTTTTGACGCTTTGTGCACAAGCTGTTAATATGGGCGATCAAGCAAGTGCAGGCGAGCTGCTCCAGCAGATCAGAAGGCACGTGTCTCCCACAGGGGATGGGATGGAAAGGATGGCACACTATTTTGCGAATGGTCTGGAGGCACGCCTTGCGGGGTCAGGCTCTCAGATTTACAAGACTCTCATGGCTAGGCCAACATCGGTTGTCGACTTCTTGAAGGCTTATCATCTCTTTCTCGCAGCTTGTCCATTTAAGAAGTTCTCTAATTACTTCTCAAACAAGACGATATTGAATGTGGTCAGGGAGGCGCCCAAGCTGCACATCATTGATTTTGGAATTCTCTATGGCTTCCGGTGGCCTGGCCTAATAGAGCATCTCTCATTGAGCCCCGGTGGACCACCTGAGCTTCGGATTACCGGGATTGGTGTGCCAATACCAGGATTTAAACCAGAGGAAATTGTTGAGGAAACCGGCAGACGCTTGGCGAGCTACGCCAAAACTTTCAATGTCCCATTCAAGTTCAATGCTATAGCAAAAAATTGGGATGCCATCAAAGTTGAGGATCTAAATATCCACAGCGATGAAATCCTTGTCGTGAACTGCATATTTAGATTGCATAACATACTCGATGATGAAGTGCTGGGGGAGACTCCACGAGATGTCATACTGAATCTGATAAAAAAGATGAAACCCGCTGTTTTCATTCAAGGAGTCATAAATGGTAATCATGGTGTCCCCTTTTTTGCCTCGCGGTTCCGGGAGGCGCTCTTTCATTTTTCAGCTATCTTTGACATGCTCGAGGCGACTGTACCTCGTGACGCCCCAGAGAGGTTGCTGCTTGAGCGAGACATATTCGGGAGACAGGTGATGAATGTCATTGCCTGTGAAGGCTCGGAGAGGATTGAGAGGCCCGAGACATACAAAATGTCACATGTGCGAAACCTGCGGGCTGGGTTTAGGCAGCTACCCTTGGATAAGGATATGGTGAACTTGGCAAAGGACAGGCTGAAATCCTACTACCATAAGGATTTTGAGGTTGAAGAAGATGGGCAGTGGCTATTGCAGCGGTGGAAGGGCAGGGTTGTCTATGTGCTATCGACCTGGAGGCCCAATTGTTGAATGTATGTATTGCCCGTTGAAAGTAGATAAGGAAAGATATTTAACATCCTGCTTGTCTGTTTGGGCTTTTACTGTTTCTGCCTAGTGTCAGAAGGCATTTCCAGATATGAAATGTAAGGTTCGCAGTTGGCGGTTTTGAAATTGAATCTCTTAGCTTCCCTCCATCTTTGCTCAAGTTGGAGGGAACTGTATTTTCAGAACTGCATTGTCCTCTGAAAGTAGATGAAGAAAACGTTTGCATGCACTTTGTTGACAATGATCGCAAGTTTAGCAGGACATGAGAGAGATCCTGGATTCTACACCAGAGCGACTGGCATTGGAGTCACTCTTCACGCTAGTCATGTTGCTGTGGTTTTTCATTATCTTCATGGTCGAAGATTACATGGTCTGGGATGCTGTTAGATTGTGTCTGCAATGAAGGAAAATCAAGCTTCAATTAGCACTGATGTTGTGGTTTTTTATGGGATCATGTGAACTGAGATGCTATTGAGCTGTGTCTACAACTGAGGAAAACCATGCTACAATCATCACTGGCGTGGTTTGTTTTAAAAATCATCCTACAGTCATCATTCCGCTTTCGTTTTGCAGATAAGATTTTCATGAGTTCAAAGTCGCTTACAAAGATGTCTCTGCCTTGAATATGACGTACTGAGGTCCAAACACTGTTCCTATTTTCTGTTCATTCTCATTTATTATGCAGTGATGCATGCTTTCAAGATGAGAAGCAAACCTGCTGAAATTTTCTCCCCATGTAGAGCAACTTTTGGTTTTGAGTCTTATTGTCAATTGGTGTTCAAGCTAGTTTACACACATCGATTACTTTAACATCCTAAGCAAGTCAAAGGCACACAAGTCACACTTGGTCTAGAGAAAATCCCAGACTCGAGATGGCTAGATGGAAAAAGTATCAGTATGAATCGTGTGGTGCTACTATTAGACATCATTCTTGATTTGCATAGTGTCAGGTTGAACTATCATATCTTCCCAGAATCTCTGCGATCATCCTAGGGATGACTTGTGTAAAGAATTCCTTCATCTTTTCAGTTGGAATTGTCCTGATCTAACCCTTTTATCTTGCAGGAATTAAGGAGTACATATGGACTTACGCAGCTCTTGAGTTTGCTTTAGTGGCCATCACTGTCCATATGTTTTATTTTTTGGTATGTATTGGAGTTCTGCCATTCTGGATGCAATATGATGCGATCATGATTTCACTTCTGTGCATATGTTCACAATCGACAGCACTTAAATGTTAAAGATGCCGAGGCTCTTCTTCTTTTCAAGTGAACAATACCATTTGCTAGTAACTCAAACAAGATATGAGCTATTTCATGTTTAATATGATGAATGAGCCCAAATAACTTAATGAAGCATAATCATTCGAAGCTGTATAGTTACCACGGTTTCTTGCGGTACTTAAGGGTTTTTATCTGAGTGTTTGATGTCCTTTCTTAAGGAGAATACATTCACTTCCTCTTGCAAGATACCCAAAATAGTTTTCCCTCTCCGGATATTAGTTCTTAGCATACAATTTAATTTGCTATTGTTTTTGCCTGCTTCAAATGACGTGTTGTCTGCTCCTTGCGGCTTCATCAGAAGGCAGTCTATTCTATACTGTTAGCAGCTGTTTTGGGTTTTGGGATAGCCATGGGCCTCAATTCATTGTACATTCACATCTGCACTTGGAGAATTCAGGTTCCCCGGAATGCTAGCCCATTGTGAATCGACTTGCTCGGGTGTGACAATTTTAGATTGCCTTGAACCGTTCTCCGAATAGATGGACACAAACTGTTTGAATTTGATAAAATTGCAATTTTGTCGTTGATTAAGTGAGGTGAGCAAAGAGGAAACAATTTCAAGGGCTTGATGTGGGACTTTGTCTTTTTTTTTTCCTGCAGGACTTGTCAGTCTCACACTCACATAATTATATCTCTCATATCAATATGTAGGAAAAAAAATTGATGGTAGAGATGGAAACCTGATCCCCTGAAGCTGTGGAAGGGAACGTTTTGGTGGGTAGTTTGTCAAGGTTCCTCACATGCCCGCTTGCTGTAGTAAGATGAGAGGTTTCAGCCACCATGGAAGCTGTCACCATGGCTCTGACGAGTGTGTACAGACAACCATATTATGACTTGTCATGCCATTGCTCGGTTTGCTCTTGGTTTTCTACCTTTAAGTGCGTTCGTGCATTACCAGTGGCCCTTTCCCCGGTCGTGTCGTTATCTATGTTGAAGTCTTGTTGAACCAGGATGTACCATCTTCAAAGTAGCCCGTTGGGAATATTCGAAGAAAAAGTACAAGAACATAAGTTGCGGTTATGTGTAGGCATATGTGATTTTACAGTCCCCAGCATGGTTTCTACAGTCATATGTGATTTTTACAGTCCCCAGTGTGGTCTAGCTAGTCAAAGGTCGGGACGCTTCGCAAGGCCAATTGAACTGATGAGTGATAGAATTTCCTCCATGTCATCAATTGTTGCCCTTTTGTATTCTTCTCATTGTCTAATTTCTCTCTCGTACCTCCTCTTTTGCAAGAGGAGGAAATGAAATTGTTTGGCAGTTTCTTGGCTCTGAAGCCACGAACTTTCAAGTATATGGACATGACTTTGCTTAACATGATTTGAGACAATCATGTAATTGTCATTTTGGCCTACAAAGTTTCAATGATTCAAGACATTTTGGGTCTTTGTCAATAGACCAGCAGATGAATCAGAATGCAAAAGGAGATGCCTTTGCTGTGGTCACTTACCATTGTGTTATCTGACGATAGAGTCGCCAAGTCGGCACCATTTTGAGAGTTCGAAGGTTCATAGATTTTCAGTAAATCAATAAGCTGTTCCCACTATCCAAAGGTTGAATGAGCCAACAATTGAGACGAAGGGTTGCTCCAGCTAATAAAGCAAAAACTCCTTGGGTCAAGAAATTTCTTGTCTGTACAGATTTTTCAACTATCAATGAAAATCTGAGTCAATTCACAGAGGCCATCAAATGGCACCATTAAACTAAAAAATGGAGTTAAGATATGTTGCTATCCCTTACCATTGCAGGAGTTCAGGATCTCTATAGGATACACCAAAATGGAATTTCTACATTCAAATAAAAAGGATATTAAAATTATCTACAAGATAAAGACACTACTCTGAGAAATTTCAGTTAGGGTTAGTCCAGGATAACAGACTCAAGACACAGTGGGCTAACCTGCAGCCAAAATAGCGTATCTGCAGGACTCAAAATGACCAGCCGTCATATTCACCCTGCTAGCAGCCGTGCAGGCACCAAATGTAACCCAATAAGCCAGGATACATCTTCAAAAGACAACTTATGCACGAGCCGCGGTATTCCAATAGAATTATGATGCGGGTTGAATCAGAGGTTCTGTGGTCCACTTCAGCTGCAGTTAAAAAGGCGCGAAGGTAATGCGGCTGTATCAATCTCCTAGAAGCCTCACCTAGAAGCCTCTTAGGCTTCCGGTCCTTTCCTTCGTCAACTGAAAAGCAGGCACTTGATGAGAAAACTGCATGAACTCTACCCGGGGGATTTCTTTAGTGACCCTTGAGTCTCCTCTTTCTTGAGGCTTGAAAACCGAGTTGAACCCTGGAGAACTTCACGCTTTAAAGCCACAACTTTCATCCCCAAGTCATTATCCTCAATAACCTCCACCACCTCATACTCACATTTTCCTAACTTGAAGAATATCATTTCAGGACACCAGTCCTTGTACAATGCCCATACCTCAACTTTCCGAGGAAAGACATAAAATGTTTCAGTCTTTCTACCATCATCAAGTCCCTTTTTTATGCATTGTGAAAACGAACCAGTGGTAGTATAAAATTGAGGCCATCGGCCCCGTTCAGGCCTAAATTTCCCACAAGATATGGGCATGGAATCATCGTGCCACTTAATGACATTGTCTGGAAGAAATAGGACAGAAATCCATCTCAACTGCAATTTAAATTCTGGTTCAGACAGGACTGTCATTATCCGGTCATAGTACTTGGGCAAGCCCTCCTCTTCAGAGTAGAAAGCCCACACTTGACCAACTTGGAAATTTTCCAGTGATTTGGCATCATTGAAGTTGTGAAATTCTGGGTCTGGAACTTTAAAAACTTCTGGGGGTAAAGGAGCAGAAGCACTGGAATTTTCTTTATGCTTCAGAGATGTACACTTCTTGCGTTCTGTGCACACCTCCTTCAAATCAGACTGACCATAATTTTCCTCAGATCGCATCTCAGTTTTCTTTCCCTCAGGAACACGGGAATGTAAATCTTCACTATGACTACCAATAGTACTCATTTCTGGATCTTCAGGCGGAACAAACTCTTCCAGGTTCATAGGTATTGAAGCAGGGTCCAGTTCAAAAGACACTTTTGGGACTCCTTCCATTTCATCACCAGTCATTCTGTAAGATGCAACCCTGTGCGAAAACCTGTGTAACTCATCTGGACGAATCTGAAATGAAGAGATGCCATTTTTAGCTTTTCTAGAGGAGAGACTAGCAAAGCCTTTCACCTTGCCCAAATAGGCAATGGACAAGCCAATACCTTTGGCATATACCGACAAGATCTCAACAACAATCAAACTCATACTTTATATGATTGTCGGGATTAGAATGCAAATTAATGTCCTAGTTCTTGAAAAGGGCCCAAGTTTCCTCCATCTGGGGATAAATTTTACATTTTTTCTTATCACTACGTTTCTCACAAAAGACCACGTGACAATACAGGAGACGATCTTTAGTGTCTCTGTCCATATTTAAACTTACCACAAGAAACTGGTAAGCTCTCTTTCCTCCAATTGATCTCATTTTCATCATCAGGAATGTTATTTGCACTCTGAAGCCACCAGGGTAAACTTTTCTTATCAGAGCAAAAATTCTAGGCATAGCATCCAATGTATCATAAACAGCCCACACCTGGCCACTCGCAAAGCTACCTTCTTTCCTCTCACTGTCAAAATCATTCAAGTCTGGATCAGGACAACTATAAAGCTCCGCATCTTTCGTGTCTTTCATGCAGAACTCTGATTTGGAATCATCATTCGGTGGGCTCCCTCCTGAAAACCCATTTTCTGTGTGTTTTCCCCCTTTGTTATTTTCATTCAAGTTAGTAGCTAAGCCATCTTTTCCATCCGCGTCAGATGTCTTCCCTTGTAACACATCTTCGGTGTCCTCTCTAGAAGAAGATGGGCTGCCCCTTTTAGACCTTTTCACAGGGTTGTGTCTTCATCATCACTTATATTTTCTTTATAAGAAACCTGCTGTTTATGCCGAGTTGATAGCCGTAGGGACTGCTTGCCCAAGCGACCAACGTTTTGGATACCCTGAAAGTTAGCATCTTCACAGATGACTGAATCTTCATCAGACTCACTGCTGCTTCCACTGTCATAACTTTCACTAGATTCCACTACTTGTCTTCTGTGTCTCTTCTTATTTACCCTTTCAGGGCTAATTTGGGTCTTCCTGAAGACATCAGGCCTACAATTCTCAGGGGTAGAAATAACTTTGCGTCCCACTTCTACTTCAGATGCACCTTGAGCAGGGAAAAATTTCTGATGTTGGAAAGTCGGCATATACATTCTAGAAGCTGGAGACGCACCTGCAATATTCATTTCGCATGCAAGAAATGTCTTCCTACACCTTTCATTTGAACAAGGCAAAACCTTATTGATGAGTTCTCTGGAGTACTGATACCTAACAGAACAAAAAGGACAGACAGTCCAAAAAGTCTGGCGCCCATTAGAAAATCCGGGCTGAGCTGGCTGTTGTGGCTGCTGGGTATTAAAGCCCGAGAAATTGTCACCGGTTTTGTTCTGATAGCCAACATTTGGGTTCCAATTTGCCTACTGTAGAGGCCAGTAAGGTGCTGATGGTTGCCTATTATAGGAAGCACGTGCCGATGGCCTAGGTACAGTAGCGCAATGCTTCATTTCATGCATGGACCGTTTTGTCCGATCCAAAAGGACTCTCTGAGCTTCCCCAATTAGCTTAAAAGCAGCTTCCGCCCCACCAAACTTGTTTTTATCAGGATGAAGATAAAGAGCCAACTTCCTGTACTGCTTCTTAATTGAGGCCTCATCAGCAGTCTGTTCAAGTTGTATGATGCGATACCAGTCCAACTCGTTACCAAACAATTTCTTCTCAGCAGAACAGTGCACATCACAAACCATGAGCATCTGGGTAAAGTTCTCCAGTTCAGGGTAAAGTTGCTGAGCTTTCAGCGCAATTTTACAAGCCCCTAGAAAATCCTTGCTCTGTAGCTTCTTCTCAGCCAGGCCTTCCCATGAAGTGCTTCCTCCTTGTTGCAGTCCATTTCATGTACTGAATCCAAGACACTCTCACCTGAATATACGTTCTGAATATCCTTCAACGTCTCAGCAGTGCTCAATAACTCATCGTGGCAAGAAATAAATGATGTTCATTTGACGCTGATCCTGTTGGTTTGAGCTCTGAATTTTTTGAATTTGACCATTAACTATAGGCCAATTCTTAAAGGCTCAGCCTTTCTGTCTTTTCGCTTGCATGAAGAATTGTTAGAATATAGGAAAACGCTGCTGGGCAAAATCATTTAGTTGAAGATGTTGGCACTTAGCATTTATTGCAGATTTTTCTAAGTATTTCTGCTGAATTTACGGCCTTAGGACAGAAGATTGTGATGTATATATATATTTTCCCAACAAGCAGGAATTTGTTTCATGGCATGTTGGGCCAGCCACTCTTGCTATCTGTGGATCTTGCTGTCCGAAATGGTTGTTCTTAGATTCAGTTATAGGCTATCTGTGATTTGTGTCCACTTTTTTGGCTTCTTCACATGTCGTACAGAAGTTTTATCATTCAGTTTCCTTGATATCTGATTGAGTAACCTATTATCTTCGAGAATATATATGGAAGTTCACTGAGTTGATAGCTAGATTGTTTATAAATAATCCATACAGCAAACGTCTACTCTAAAGAGATAGTTCACAAGATTATTCTAATATATATATATATATATACAAATATAAAATACTGAGATGAATTACAAAATGAAAGCCAGATTTCCATACTCAAAGTGTATGGCTAGTGTCAAATGCTTGAGCCGCAGTCAAACCAAACCACAAACACAGTTGTGATGTAGTCCTGTTGGTTTAGCACCGGAATTTACTCAGTTGGCCCACTTTGACTGTTTGCATGTCATTCTCATTTAGAAGAAAGTGCTGTAATATGCCTGATATTATTCTCAGAAAGTGCTGCAGCTTCATCCTCTGGGTTGGATTTTCATCTTTTTTTCTTTTTAAAGTTTTTTAACAATGGATTCGTTTTATTGACAGCTTGCTGTAGGTCATAGGTGTATTTGCGAAGCGTTTGTTAGATCAATGCCTTTTGTCATCTCGATCGATTTCTGCAAAAATGATCTTTGTATGCTGAAGAAAGTTGACAGCGCCTTTAGAAGGTGTCTCCGTTTGTCGTTTGACATCATGCTTGGCATACTATTTGCAGATGGACAACATGAAGAGAAACATTGGCCAGTTTTCTGGCTGTGTGGATTGACAACCGGGTATATGCCTTTTAATGCCTTCTGGTTTTGGCTTTCGCACCTACATCTATCGAATGGCGTTGGCTTGTCTAGTGATCCATGGAGATGCAATTTATTTTGGATATTTGCTCTGAACACGTTCTTAATTATTTGGGAAGATGTTATAAAATATTTGATAAATAATTTAAAAAGGAAAAACATATTTTAAAATTGAAGGAAAAACTTAAATTTTCAAAGATGATTTGAAAATCTCATAAAAAGAAAAATGCGTATGAGATACACAGAAAGCTGAAAAGAAAAACTATTTGTATCATCATCATCAACCTTGTTGACAGCTGCCCTATCTATTGGAATGTTGAGCACATCACAGAATTCGATCAACGCACCACTTGAGGTCACAGTGCATCGGCTCTTCTCCCGAGCTTCCACAGCCGATGGCTGAGTTCTCTGGCAAAGTGAAGAAGCTGTCAGAGTCACCGTCACCAACGAAGTCCTCCAAGAGAGTAAGAAATTCGTCAGGATTAAACCCACACCCCTCGAGGTCGCAGTGCATCAGTTCCTCATCTCCCGAGCTTCCACCACCGATGGCCAAGTTCTCCGGCATGGTGAAGAATCTGTCACGGTCACCATCACCGATGCAGTCCTCCGATAGATTAAGAAGTTCGTCAGGATTAAATCCACACCCCTCAAGGTCGCAGACCTCTCCCGAGCTTCCACCATGGTCACCGTCAATGACGCAGTCCTTACACACACTTGGAAAGTTGTCCGGATTAAATCAAACCCCTCAAGATGGGAGCAGGTGGGGGTGGAGTCGATGCCAAAACTTCCGGCGGCGGCTGACTTCTCCGGCGAAGTCAAGAAAGGGTCGCCATCACCGTTGCAGAGGCAATCCTCGAAGAGAGCCGGACAACGAGCTTTAAAACCTCAAAAATCAAATCAATCTCTTCATCGCTCAAATTCTCAGAACCACGACCAAACCCATTTCCGGAATCGCCACCAGAACCGATCAACGAATTCTTCTTCTCCAGATCTGCCAACTTGTTGCGCACAATATCACGAACAGCGTCATACTTCGCGATCAGGGACTCCACGTCCTCCTCCGTCCTACAAGAATTCCACTCGTTCTCCATCCACTCCACCCAATCGGTCAAACTCATTGGCGGCACCGCGTCGTCACCGTCGCCACGAATGTAATCGGAAATCACATCTTCGACAGAGGGGTCGCTGAAGAAAGAACAGGGCTTCCCGGCACAATGACGTCACGAGCGCCGCTGAGACGGCAATCGGAGGCCTTCTTGAAGAGGCCTTTGCGCCTCTTCGAAATCACGAGACGTGCGGCCGGATCGGCGATTCTGGCGATCTCCGTTCGGCGGCGCTCCCATTACCGACGGATTTCACAAGAAGAAAGAGAGCGCACGGGTTTTCCTGGGTTTCTTGGAGCCGGAGATCTTTCATGGGTTTTTCTGGGTTTCTTGGAACGAGACAATGACTTTCGGCGGGTTTCAGCGAGCGCCGCTGAGACGGCCAACGGGAAGATGACTTATATAGGCGGGGGGGCCCTTTTGCTTGAAGAGGCCTTTCCCCCAGGACATTTTATTTATTTCGCCTCTTCGGTCATTTCTCCAACGGATTACTTTTAGTTTTACCATTAATCCCCGAGACGTGCGGCCGGATCGGCGAAATTTTGTTGTGGAAATATTTTCTTGGCGTTTTCTTGTTAGTTAATTTGTCATTTTGTCAACTCCGTTCGGCGGCGCTTACCCATTACCGACGGATTTCATTTTTTAAGGGCGCATAGGGTTTTCCTGGGTTTCTTGGAGGTTCACCTTAAAATTTCCCACTTATCTGGCCACCCGTTTGTAGATCCGGTTTGGCATTCTCTTGTTTCTAATTCCTTATTTTCCATAGGCTAGAATTGAGTCCCTTCCCTTATTGAGATTTGTCGCATAGAGCACATAATACAAAAAGTGAGGGTAGAAATTAGCATGATATAATTCCCCTAAATAGTTATAGCACATCTATTTATACTATTTATACGATTAGGCTTTGCATTAAGTTTAGAGTTTTCAGCAAATCGGAACATGTACAAGTGTAGGGGTAAAGTGCCTCAAAACAAATTTAATGGACAGAGTGATAGAAGCATACAATAGTCAAGCTTCAAGCTTCAAAGGCCATAATGTAGATATTGCACAGCAATAAGAAAATGAGAAAAGAGAGAGTAAATTAGGAAATGGACCCAATAGCCTTTTTATGGTCCACCCTCACTTTGTGCAAGCCTATCCAACTTATTTTAGAAAGACAAATATTTTGTAATTGATTGTTTAATAAGTACACCCTCGTTAATAAAAAATTGAAACTCTAAGGACACTAGGACTTCTCCTCGGGAAGCAAAAAACAATGTAAAATTGCGTGGATAAGCTACCGTGCGAAATTTTTTAGACCAATCAAATATGGAAAGGAGAAAACTTCCTTACGATCAAGTTATATACAGGTTTAGTTAAACGGATCATGCCAATCACCTATAAGAAAACAGTGAAAGTTTGAGACCTAATATTGAGTAGCACAAGCAGACATAAGTTCTAACACGATTTCTGCATTGTGATGAATCCTATGCGATTACCATTCTTGATTGGCCCTCTACATCCTCTAGGCACGTAGTGCAGCATTTTTATTATTTTCATTTCTCAATTACAATATTCATCTTTTGATTTGAAAGATCAACTTAAAAACATTGAGTTTTGATAAAAGTAAAGTACTAGACGACATCAATAGGTATGTCGGGTTTGACCCTAACCTTTTTAAAATCACGAATTGGGGGAGGTAGATCATACTAAAGATGAGGTCAATTCATGACGCACTTGCTTTAGTGCTTGACTCTTCGAACACGCTCTCTATAAAGAAGTTCTGACAAATCCTAAACACTTAGTTGAATCAATGGTGCAAATCGTAGCATGTGCTTTATTTCTCATGCGCCTTATGAAATCCAAGATTGATCACAGTCACTAGACTGAAATGATCATAGTCTTTAATAGTGATGATTTTGTTGGTCTATATAGACTGAGTATATGTAATATTCTTCCTCATTACACTCAATAAAGCAGGTTCCTCTTGAGATTATCTCACTACTATCAAGAATAGCTTTCCATATGGTAGGATCAATGGCAATTGTTGATACTCTGAGAAGTGTCCCTTGAATGAAACTTGCTTGGAGAGGGGAGATAAATTTGTCAAGAAGAGGTTTCAATATGTTCGCAAGTAGTATGGATGTGATGCCGTACGCGACGTTGCAGCATGAAATGGGCCTAACGTGGCCGACAGAACATGCAACTGTTGACTTCGGTGGTGCTAGAAAGAAAAGGCTTGGGAATACTGCAGCACTAGGAGAAATTTTACAAACAAATAAATTGTAGAATAGAAACATCAATCACAATTAAGCAAATATGCCAGAATTTTTTTTTAAAATTTTTGTTGCAAATATTATTGACTTCACCAAGTATGTGATAATCTTGGTTTATATTGAGAAGTAGTTTCTCTTTTCAACTAAAATTATCAACAAAAATGTGATTGGACAAAAGAATGACATGTAAAATAGTAATGTGATGAGTATGCTAATGGTGAATACAACTGAGGTCCCCATAGCGTGGTGATCTCAATCCAAATCCGTGACAACCCTGGTCGACCTTGATTGTGGAAGGGGCTGATATAGTTGTAATATATGGGTTTTAACCCAGTCAAAAGAAAAATAAAAGAGAGAGACTGAGAGTCTTCAGGAGAGAGAAAGGAAAGGGAGAGAGAGAGAAGAGAAGAAAGGACAAAAGGAAGAAAAAGAAAAAAAAAGAAAAGAAAAGGATATAAAAGGAAAAGAAAGGGGAGGCTCGAGCAGAACAGAGGGAAAGAAAGAAAGAGAGGGAGAGGGAAAGAAGAAGAAGGAAGAAGAAAGAAAAGAGAAGGGTTTTGTGCCACGGGGACCTCATCAAGCCGATTCAACTTGGTATTGCAACACCCGGTAAGTGCTCGCGTCCCTCGTTTTGAATTTAGGGCTCAAAATTCGAAATTATTGGATATTTGAGCGGCTAAGTCTGATTTTTGAGTCGTTGAGCTACGCATTTTTATAGAAATGCTTGTTTAGGATGTTGTGGAGCTGTAGGATTTTACGGATCTTGATTTGAGCTTATGGTTTGCTTGGAATGAAATTTTGAAGTTTCCCGCGCGTGATGAACAGTGCGCGTCGAACACTTTGGGGCCATATTTCGTCGATTTTTGGGCTTGATTTTGGGATGGCTAATTTAGGGTTCTTAGAGTACGTGGAAAGAGCTTTCTATTGACTATAAGAACGTCTAAAACGGAGCTCAGTGGAGAAAGTTATGGCGTGATCAAGTTGCGCGTTCAAGCTCCACGTTGTGAACGACTTAAATAATCGCTTTGGATATGCGATTTGTTAGTGCGTAGGTGTCGTTTCATATGGTTTAGTCAAGTTGAGATTAAGATAGCGTTTTATTTGATGTTAATATTATTTCTCGCCTATTTGATAGGACTGTGGGTTCTGACGGTTCAAGTAATTTTTATCATTTAAGCATAGGCGTTCTGAGGTGAATTGTGCTATCTCTTCTAAGAATATGTAAATTCATGTCTTCAAAATGATATGAATTTGAGATATTATGAGCTATGAATAAGCATATTTATTGCATAAAATTTGGATCGAGCATTTACTACATTTTGATATATGTGAACGGTGTGAGGATTGTTTGGTGGAAATATATATTTTGTCTAATGAACGTTGTGAATATTATTTGGTGGAAATATTATATATTTTGGGTTTGCGAAACCTTTTGGAAGAGACTCATAAGGAGTTCTTGATTTTAAATATGGCATATGAAAAGTTATATATTGATTTGTGAACTAGTTTATGAAGTGAAATTTGGAATAGTTTGGAAAATGTATTATGATTTATAAAGTGTGATTTTATGAGATTAATCAATGGACTCGACCATTGATTTTAAATTGCGATGGTGAAAAGTTGTGGTTTGATAATTAAACCTGAGTTGTGGAATGGTTTTTAATTTGGGCTTTATGGCTTGTGGATAATATTATCATGGATTGGTGTTGATGCTCAATATCACTATGAGCCTAATGAGGGGCTTGTGGGTATGTGCATACTAGTCTAGGATATCCTTGTGGGCCGAGCCACCGGTTTATAATAGGTGGAGACCTAACCAAGTGGGGAATCTTGGTCGCTTTGTCACGTAGCGTTATTCGTGACCATGGCTGGATTTTGAGCTGAGTTTGGTCAATGGAGTGGACCGTTGATTTGTGATATGAGTTTGGTCAATGGAATATGCCATTGACATATGATTTGAGTTTAGTCGATCGAATGAACCATCGAGTTGTGGTTTTATTTGAGATGAATCAATGGAATAGACCATTGATGTATGGCATGAGATTAACCAATGGAATGGACCATTGGCGTGAGTTATTGAGATTAATCAATGGATTACACCATTGATGTTTGTTTTGATATTATTATGAAATCAATATTTTCTGCCATAAATATAACTATGTTGAAACACATGTGATTTATCATCTTATTACATATTTGTTTTATCCTGAAATTGGGTTAAAAGAGTTGTGGTTTATTTGTAAATATGCATAGTGGGTGTTCGATCCGCTTAGAAGTGATGCATTACTCACTGAGCTGTGGTTTGCTCACCCCTCTATTCTTTTAACCTTTTCAGGTTTTTCAGCTAGTGATGAGTGGTACAAGAGCAATAGCCTTGAAGGGGACTTTTGGGAGCTTAGAGGCTGCGTCCTTCGAGAGGAAGGACGGCCGTGTCATCCCCCTTTCCGACTAGGATTTGGGGTGTGACAATAGTGATGAGCAGCTTCCTTTAGGGGTACGAGATGGCGAAGGTGGTGGTCAGCGATGGGAGAAGGTGTTGGTAGACTTGGGTGTTTTAGGTGGCATGAGGCAGAGGTTTTTGGGATTTCTACATAAATAGGTGTATTTAAGTAATTTTAGCGGGGCTTTGGGAGGCTAGCTACTTGAAGGCCATGGTTCACCTTGTGAGATTCATAAATTGGTGAAGTTCAAATCTTTGACACAAGCAAATAACTTTGATCCAGAGTAATTTGCACTTAATTAATGAAATTTGAATAGGTAACTTTTAGTTTACGAGTTAGAAATCACTCGAGGTTTTAATCAATTGGGCTATCCATAATTGTGAGAAGTTTGCCAAATGCTTCACAAAGACTAAAGTTTTTTTTTTTTTTTTTTTTTTTGACCTATCCCCGCACCCCGCCGACAATGGGAGTAAACCCCAGGGGCCACACGTGCTAGCCACCACACACGTGAAACCAGTTAAGTCACTCATGACGAAGCTGGGATTCGAACTCTCGACTTTAGGAAGAGAGCGCAAAACGCCACCCAAGTGGGTGGTTACAAAGACTAAAGTTAATACATGAAAAACCCTAAACTAATATACTTGTGATGAATTTGCCTCAAACTCCAAAAACCTCAACTAGTATACTTGTAACAAATTAACCCAAAACTAATTTTTCACCACCAACTATCCCAAACCGTTACAGGACAAATTTACCTTTCTTTAGTTTCTGTTAAATTAGATTAATACTGCAAAAAATCTCACAAATCAATACATTTGTGACAAATAGAAAGAAAGACCCCAACTAATATATCCGTCAACTGTCACATGTAATCTATCTTAACAATTTGACAATAAAATTTAACGGAACTAACATAGGGTAAATTTATCACAAATATACGAATTTATGATTTTTGGTAATCAAAAAATTAGTTTGAGGTAAATTTGTCATAAGTGTATCAGTTTAGAGTTTTTCCTTATATTAACCAAAAAACTATAACATCCCTTTTCACAATAATATCTACCGTGAAAAAAATTGTACCAATAATTGGCTCCTAAATCACTTATGCATGTGCGTTTGATTTAGTATTTTGAAAACCTATTGGGGAAATGCAAAGAAGTTTAGCCTAAAGGGTTTTAGGCAAATGCAAATGCCATTTGATAAATTACGCTTTGAGAAGTAGCCTTGAGAAAAGTGCCATTTGGTAGAAAACACATTTGAAAAGTCCTTTGGGTGATTAATATTATTTTTTATTCATATTTGTTTGACATTGAAGAAAATAATGTATTCAACTTTCTAAATATAAATTTTGACAATAATGCTAAAAAAATCAAATATACATAATTTTTTTAAGAAAATGACCAAACCCTTCATCGGTCCAACAAATGACTATGGCCGTTGACAAGCCAAATCTGGTACCGGCGGCTGTCAGTTAAGGTCGCTTGAGGTGGATGACCTCTGGCGAGGGCCGTTGAAGGTTGCATGACCTTGGGCGACCCTTACCAAGAGTTGCGCAACCCAAGTGGTACGCGACTCGAGTGACTGTTGCCTAGGTCTCACGGCCTTAAGCAGTTCTCGCCGAGGGTCGCTCAACGGCTGCTAGCGCCACATCGGTGGGCTCCCTCCTGAACACCCATTTTCTGTGTGTTTTCCCCCTTTGTTATCTTCATTTAAGTTAGTAGCTAAGCCATCTTTTCCTTCCACGTCAGATGTCTTCCCTTGTAAGACATCTTCGGAGTCCTCCTCTCTAGAAGAAGATGGTCGCCCCCTTTAGACCTTTTCACAGGGTTGGTGTCTTCATCATCACTTATATTTTCTTTATAAGAAACCTACTGTTTTTGCCGAGTTGATCGCCGTAGGGACTGCTTGCCCAAGCAACCAACGTTTTGGATACCCTGAAAGTTAGCATCTTCACAGATGACTGAATCTTCATCAGACTCACTGCTGCTTCCACTGTCATAACTTTCACTAGATTCCACTACTTGTCTTCTGTGTCTCTTCTTATTTACCCTTTCAGGGCGAATTTGGGTCTTCCTGAAGACATCAGGCCTACCATTCTCAGGGGTAGAAGTAACTTTGTGTCCCACCTCTACTTCAGATGCACCCTGAGTAGGGAAGAATTTCTGATGTTGGAAAGTCGGTGTATACATTCTAGAAGCTGGAGATGCGCCTGCAATATTCATTTTGCATGCAAGAAATGTCTTCCTTCACCTTTCATTTGAACAAGGCAAAGCCTTATTGATGATTTTTCTGTAGTACTGATACCTAAAGAACAAAAAGGACAAACAGTCCAAATAGTCTGGCGCCTATTAGAAAATCCGGGCTGAGCTGGCTGTGTGGCTGCTGGGTATTAAAGCCCGAGAAATTGTCACCGGTTTTGTTCTGATATCCAACATTTGGGTTCCAATTTGCCTACCGTAGAGGCTAGTAAGGTGCTGATGGTTGCTTATTATAGGAAGCACGTGCCGATGGCCTAGGTACAGGAGCGCAATGCTTCATGTCATGCATGGACCGTTTCGCCCGATCCAAAAGGACTCTCTGAGCTTCCCCAATTAGCTTAAAAGCAGCTTCTGCCCCACCAAACTTGTTTTTATCAGGATGAAGATAAAGAGCCAACTTCCTGTACTGCTTCTTAATTGAGGCCTCATCAGCAGTCTGGTCAAGTAGCAAGATTCGATATTAGTCCAACTCATTACCAAACATTTGCTTCTCAGCAGAACAGTGCACATCACAAACCTTGAGCATTTGGGTAATGTTCTCCAGTTCAGGGTAAAGTTGCGGAGCTTTCAGCACAATTTTACGAGCCCCGAGAAAATACTTGCTCTGTAGCTTCTTCTCAGCCAGAGCCTTCGCACGAAGTGCTTCCTCCTTATTGCAGTCCATTTCATTTACTGAATTCAAGACACTCTCACCTGAATATCCTTCAACGTCTCAGCAGTGCTCATTAACTCATCGTGGCAGAAATAAATGATGTTCATTTCGGACAGCAAGATCAGTGCTAATCCTGTTGGTTTGAGCTCTGAATTTTTTGAATTTGACCATTTAACTATAGTCCAATTCTTAAAGGCTCTGCCTTTCTGTCTTTTTCGCATTGCATGAAGAACTCTTAGAATATAGGAAAATGCTGCCGGGCATAATCATTTAGTTGAAGATGTGGGCACTTAGCATTTATTGCAGATTTTTCTAAGTATTTCTGCTGAATTTACGGCCTCAGGACAGAAGATCGTGATGCATATATATATATATTTTTCCCCAACAAGCAGGAATTTGTTTCATGGCATGTTGGGCCAGCCACTCTTGCTATCTGTGATCTTGCTGTCCCACTCTTGCTATCTGTGATCTTGCTGTCCGAAATGGTTGTTCTTAGATTCAGTTATAGGGTTATCTATAAGAGAAAAGGGGCAAAAAAATAGAAAGAGAAAAGGGGCAAAAAAGACTTGGTAACTGAAAGTTGTGGTGATATCAACATTAGCACCACAGAAAAGGCCAGGAAGTTACTATGCAACAGAGTTTTTTCTGTTATTTCAGCTGCACTGCAAGCAAAGTAAATGCCTTTTGCTACATACCCTAAAGTTTTTCATGATTTGTGCAATTCGTCATTTCTCCAACGGATTACTTTTAGTTTTACCATTAATCCACGATGTGATGACTACATAAATTAGGAAAGTGAAGACATCGCTTTATCATAAAATTCAATTTAACATGAGACAAGAAAAAAAAATACACCGAGATGTTAAATGAGAGAAGTTCGTCATGGAAAAATTTTCATTGAAGTCTTAAAAATATGTTTTCTCGTTTGTTAAGATTAATTTAATGATTTCATTTTTCTTTTTTACTCTTCAAATACTTGAAAGCAGAAAAACCTTTGGATAAATTATATGATGAGTATGTTGTAATTAATTTCTTAAGATGCAACATTTGATTAAAGGTATAGATTTTTTGAAGCTAAAGGACACTTTAATTGATAATATAATACCCGATTAAAATATTTCCTCAAATGTATAAAAAATAAGAATGCCTAATACTGTATTGTTCCTCTTCCCCTGGATCAATGTCCTATGTTAGGCATCATCTAGTAAACCAATATGTAGACAAAATCACCTAAATCTCTAAATATCATGTAAATTTAATTTCATAATAAAAACATAAGAAATAACTGCCTCATCTGATTGAAATAAAAAAGAATTAAATCATATATATTTATACACACACACTTTCATTACAATTCAAGTGCTATTTTCTCTAATCACAATTAATTATATATTGTTGACGTCACTCACGTGCAAAATAAATAGAATATAAATATGAGTTTGCTTTAGTGGTCATCACTATCCATATGTTGTATTCTTTGGTAAGCATTGGAGTTCTGCTGGTCTAGATGCAATATGATGTGAATGAAGATTTCACTTCTGTGCATATGTTCACAATCGGCAGCACTTAAATTGTAAAGATGCCGAGACTCTTCTTCTTTTTAAGGGAACGATACCATTTGCTATTAACTCGAACAAGATATAAGCTATTACATGTTTAATGTGAAGAATATGCCCAAATAACTTAAGGAAGCATAATCATTCGAAGTTGTATAGTCATCACGGTTTTCTTGCAGTACTTAAGGGTTTTTATCCGAGTGTTTGATGTCCTTTCTTAAGGAGAATACATTCACTTCCTCTTGCAAGATACCCGAAATAGTTTTCCCTCTCCGAATATCAGTTTTCAGTAGACAATTTAATTTGCTATTGTTTTGCCCACTTCAAATGATGTGTTGTTTGCTCGTTGTAGCTTCATCTCTAAGGTAGTCTATTCTATACTTGTTAGCAACTATTTTGGGTTTTGGGATAGCCATGAGCCTCAATTCATTGTACATTCACATCTACACTTGGAGATTTCAAGTTCCCCAGAATGCTAGCCTAGTGTGAATCGACTTGCACAGGCATGACAATTTTAGACTGCCTTGAACTGTTCTCGGAATAGATGGATGCAAAGTGTTTGAATTTGATAAATTATGTCATTGTTTAAGTGAGGTGAGCAAAGAGGAAACAATTTCAAGGGCTTGATGTGGGACTCTTGTCTATTTTTTTCCTACAAGACTTCTCAATCTCACATAATTATATCTCTCATGTCAATTTGTAGGAAAAAAATTGATGGTAGAGATGGAAACCTGATCCCTTGAAGATGTGGAAGGGAATGTTTCGGTGGGTAGTTTGTCAAGGTTCCTCACATGCCCGCTTGTTGTAGTAAGATGAGAGGTTTCGGCTACAGTGGAAGCTGTCACCATGGCCTCGACGAGTGTGTACAAACAACCAAATTATGACTTGTCATGCTCCTGCTCGATTTGCTCTTGGTTTTCTACCTCAAATTCCATTCGCATGTGCATTACCAGTGGCTCTTTCCCCTGTTGTGTCGTTATCGATGTTGAGGTCTTGTTGAGGTAAGAGGTTATAGTTTAGATAGAATAAGCTATTTTGTAGGAGGTTGTACCATCTTCAACGTAGCCCGTCGGGAATATTCGAAGAAAAAGTACACGAACATAAGTTGCGATTATACGTAGGTGGTCTTGAAGAGTTTTATGAGAGCAAGTATGACTAGCATTGCCAGTGTACAAAGTTCTGCCTGCAATGTGGGTGTTAGCCTACCCATCCTCTATGTGATTTCATTGTATCATATCTAGTGGAAAGAGCAAGAAATTCTTAAAGACTCGTTGAACGCGCAATTGTTATGGAAGAGTACCAGGGATTGATGAACGGATGCTTGCCTAAATTAACCTTAAACACACAAATCCTATGGAAAATGTAAAGTGGCTCAAAACAAATTTAATGGACAGAGTGATAGAAGCATACAATAGTCAAGCTTCAAAGGCCATAATGCAGATATTGCATAGCAATAAGAAAATGAGAAAAGAGAGAGTAAATTAGGAAATGGACCCAACAGCCTTTTCATGGTCCACCCTCACTTTGCGCAAGCCTGTCCAACTTATTTTAGAATGACAAATATTTTCTAATTGATTGTTTAATAAGTGCACCCTCGTTAATAAAAAATTGAAACTCTAAGGACACCAAGACTTACTTCTCCTCGGGAAGCAAAACTATGTAAAATTGTGTGGATAAGCTACTTTGCGAAATTTCTTAGACCAATCAAATGTGGAAAGGAGAAAACTTCCTTACAATCAAGTTATATACAAGTTTAGTTAAATGGATCATGCCAATCACCTATAAGAAAACAGTGAAAGTTTGAGACCTAATATTGAGTCGCACAAGTAGACACAAGTTCTGACATGATTTTTGCATTGTGATGAATCCTACCCCGATTACCATTCTTGATTGGCCCTCTACATCCACTAGGCACGTAGTGCAGCATTTTTATTATTTTCGTTTCTCAATTACAATATTCGTCTTTTAATTTGAAAGATTAACTTAAAAAACATTGAGTTTTGATAAAAGTAAAGTATTAGACGATATCAATAGGTATGTTGGGTTTGACCCTAACCTTTTTAAATTGACGAATTGGGGGAGCTAGATCACACTAAAGATGAGGTCTATTCACGACACACTTTCTTTGGTGCTTGACTCTTCGAACACGATCTCTATAAAGATGTTCCGACAAATCCTAAACGCTTAGTTGAATTAATGGTGCAAATCGTAGCATGTGCTTTATTTCTCATGCGTCATGTGAAATCCAAGATTGATCACAGTCACTAGACTGAAATGATCATGGTCTTCAATAGTGATGATTATGTTGGTCTATATAGACTGAGTATATGTAATATTCTTCCTCATTACACTCAATAAAGCAGTTCCCTCTCGAGATTATCTCACTGCTATCAAGAATAGCTTTCCATATGGTAGGATCACTGGCAATTGTTGATACTCCAAGAAGTGTCCCTTGAATGAAAGCTGCTTGGAGAGGGGAGATAAATTTGTCAAGAAGAGGTTTCAATCTGTTGGCAAGTAATATGGATGTGATGCCGTACGTGACGTTGCAGCATGAAATGGGCTTGAAGTGGCCGATAGAATGTGCAACCGTTGACTTTGGTGGTGCTAGAAAGAAAAGGCCTGGGAATTCTGTAGCACTGGGATAAATTTTACAAACAAATAAATTGTAGGATAGAGAAATCAATCACAATTAAGCAAATATGCCATAAGTTTTTTTAAAAATTTTTGTTGCAAATATTATTAACTTTACCAAATATGTGATAATCTTGGTTTGTATTGAGAAGTAGTATCTCTTTTCAACTAAAATTATCAACAAAAATGTGATTGGAGAAAAAAATGACATGTAAAGTAGTAACGTGATAAGTATGTTAATGGTGAATACAACCAAGGTCCCCATAGCATGGTGATTTCAATCCAAATCCGTGACAACCCTGGTCGACCTAGATTGTAGAAGGGGCTGATACAGTGATGAGCAGCTTCCTTTAGGGGTCCAAGATGGCAAAGGTGGTGGTCAGCAATGGGAGAAGGTGTTGGTAGACTTGGGTGTTTTAGGTGGCATGAGGCTGTGGTTTTTGGGATTTCTACATAAATGGGTGTATTTGCGTAATTTTAGCAGGGCTCTAGGGGGCCAGCTACTTGAAGGCCATGGTTCACCTTGTGAGTTTCATAAATTGGTGAAGTTCAAATCTTTGACATAAGCAAATAATTTTGATATAGAGCAATTTGTACTTAATTAATGGAATTTGAATAGGTAACTTTTAGTTTTTGAGTTAGAAATCACTCGAGGTTTTAACCACTTGCGCTTTCAATAATTGTGAGAAGTTTGCCAAATGCTTTACAAAGACTAAAGTTAATACATGAAAAATCCTAAACTAATATACTTGTAACGAATTTACCTCAAACTCCAAAAATCTCAAACTAGTATACTTGTGACAAATTCACCCAAAAATAATTTTTGACCACCAACAGTCCCAAACCGTTACAGGACAAATTTACCTTTCTTTAGTTTTTATTAAATTGGATTAATACTGCGAAAAATCACAAATCAATACATTTGTGACAAACAGAAAGGAAGACCCCAACTAATGTACCCATCAACTATCACGTGTAATCTAACTTAACAATTTGACAAAAAAATTTAATAGAACTAACGTATGGTAAATTTATCACAGGTATATGAATTTATGATTTTTGGTAATAAAAAAATTAGTTTGGAGTAAATTTGTCATAGGTGTATCGGTTTGGAGTTTTTCGTTATATTAATATCTACCGTAAAAAAAATTGTACCAAAAACTGGCTCTTAAATCTCTCATGTTGGTGCGTTTGATTTAATATTTTGAAAATCCATTGGGGAAATGCAAAGAAATTTAGTCTAAAGGGCTTTAAGCATATGCAAAGGCCATTTGATAAACTACGTTTTGAGAAGCAACTTTGAGAGAAGTGCCATTTGATAGGAAACACATTTGAAAAGCCCTTTGGGTGATTAATATTATTTTTTATTCATATTTGTTTGACATTGAAAAAAATAATGTATGCAACTTTTTAAATATAAATTTTGATAATAACGTTAAAAAAATCAAATATACATAAAATTTTAAGAAAATGACCAAACCCTTCGTTGGTCCAACAAAGGGCTATGGCCGCCAACAAGCCAAATTTGATACTGGTAGTATCAGTTAAGGTCGCTTGAGGTGGACAACCTCTAACGAGGGCCGTCGGAGGTTGCATGACCTTGGGTGACCTCAGCAAGAGTCGCACAACCCAAGTGGTACGCAACTCAGGCGACCGTCGCCTAGGTCTCATGGCCTTAAGCGGCCCTCACCGAGGGTCACACGACGGTCGCTAGTGCCACATCTAGCTCGTCGATGGCCATAGGCAAAGGGTTTGGTCCCTTTCTAATAAAAAAATAACGAGGGACAAAATTGAAAATTTGAAGAATTGACGATGATAGTTTTTGAATAAAATAAAAAAAGAGTTTTAGCATTTTGCCAATTGCTGAAAAGCTAATTCTAATTTCTACTAATATTTTCTCAATACTAACTTTTACTTGAAAGCTACTTTAAATTGATTACTAAACGGTTTAACATTTCACTGAGGGTTTTGGAGATGCGAAGCTGGCTGGGGAAATGCTCAAATCCTACGGGGCTTTTTCTTCTTTGGCAGCCAACCAAAGAAGCGACGAGTCTCCTTTCTCGGGAGATAAAAACTCTCGTGGGCAGTAACGCGAGGACGAACATAACTTGACCAGAGGAGACGTGTATCGGATGCAGGCCCCTTGAGAGTCAACCGTTACATGGGGTGGTGCCGAGCAATCCTGAAATCGCCCGGCTGTTCTCTCTTACAGCCTTTTCTTTTTTACTTCCTCAAAAATCAAACTCGATCGGTTCAAGAGAAAGGTCAAATCTTGCTGCATCCCACCCGTTCCTCGGAGAGAGTCCAAAAAGGGAAGTACTCAATCTCGTTCTGTTTCAATTCGAAACAAGATTACCTCGTAACTTGTCCTCAAATTGCCTTCTCTGTTTCATTTTGCTGAACTGCATGCAAGCTTGGAACTTTAGCTTCAATAATTTTACCCAGTTGGACGCTGGGTTGAGTTACGACTCGGGAAAATCGTTACATAGAGCGAGTTGATGAATTCTGGAACAGGTTCGTGATAAATCTCTTTGAGCTATTCATGTTCTGAAGCATTTCTGACTGTTCTGAGTTTAGCATATTAAATAGAAATGGATCGACCATCAGATGAACTCGATGGTTTCATTGATGGGTATGTACTCGATGATGGTGATGATGCGGTGTTTTCGATTTTACGAGAGGATGAACTTGTTAGTAGGCTTACGATCGACGACATGTTTAATGACTTTAGCCATAGCTGCACGTACGCGCCTCCTTTGGGCGCTAACCTCGGGAAGGAACCGGCCAAGGACTATGATTTCAGTGACGCAGCTCTCAAGTACATAAACCAGATGCTTATGGAGGAAGACATAGAAGAGAAGAGTAACGCATGTCATGAGGCCTCGGCACTTGAGGCAGCCGAGAAATCATTCTACGAGGTCATTGGGGAGAGGTACCCACCAGCTGCAGATCAGCATCCGTCGCCTAATCGAACCAAAGAGAGCTCGTGCAGTGGTAGCGCTAGTGTGAAAAACTTGGTTGAGTCAGAGCTGAACTGTGAATCTCAAGAGCATACTGTCCTCCCCCCAGTTTCTCAATCCTTCTCATCGTCAGTTGCCCAGTCATTGGACGATGTCGGCATTGGTGTCGGTACTGCTGGACATGCTGAATCTCCAGTGAGTGTCGTTTCTTTGCCTGAACTAATTGGAAGTGAGTCTGTTATGCAGTTCAAGGGCATTGGGGAAGAAGCAAGAGAGTGGCTCACTTTTGGAAATGAAATTTTAGTTGATCTGGAGAGGGGTGGATTTTCCTTTAACGAACAAACTGGAGAGCCTACAAGTTTGGTTCCAAATCTAGAGAATGATGAGAACATGTTTGCCAACCTGGGAGGATACAGGGGAAAGAAAAACCCTTTGCAGGAGGATGTGAACTTAGAAGAAGGAAGGGTGAGCAAGCACTTATCCATCTACACCGAATCAACTGTGAGGTCGGAGATGTTTGATACGGTGTTGCTCAATCGTAAAGGAAGTGAAGCTGCCCTTCGCGAAGCTCTACGGAATGTGATGCAGAATGACAAACAGAACACACCGAACAAGGGAAAGGCCCGTGGCAAGAAGCAAGGCTGGCAGAAGAGGGATGTGGTTGACTTGAGATCTCTTTTGACGCTTTGTGCACAAGCTGTTAATATGGGCGATCAAAGAAGTGCAGGTGAGTTGCTCAAGCAGATCAGAAGGCACGTGTCTCCCACAGGGGACGGGATGCAAAGGATGGCACACTATTTTGCGAATGGTCTGGAGGCACGCCTTGCGGGGTCAGGATCTCAGATTTACAAGACTCTCATGGCTAGGCCAACATCGGCTGTCGACTACTTGAAGGCTTATCATCTCTTTCTCGCAGCTTCTCCAATTAAGAAGTTCTCTAATTACTTCTCAAACAAGACGATATTGAATGTGGCCAGGGAGGCGCCCAAGTTGCACATCATTGATTTTGGAATTCTCTATGGCTTCCAGTGGCCTGGCCTTATAGAGCGTCTCTCATTGAGCCCTGGTGGACCACCTGAGCTTCGGATTACCGGGATTGATCTGCCAATACCAGGATTTAAACCAGAGGAAATTGTTGAGGAAACCGGCAGACGCTTGGCGAGCTACGCCAAAACTTTCAATGTCCCATTCAAGTTCAATGCTATAGCAAAAAATTGGGATGCCATTAAAGTTGAGGATCTAAATATCCACAGCGATGAAATCCTTGTCGTGAACTGCATATTTAGATTGCATAACATACTCGATGATGAAGTGCTGGGGGAGACTCCACGAGATGTCGTACTGAATCTGATAAAAAAGATGAAACCCGCTGTTTTCATTCAGGGAGTCATAAATGGTAATCATGGTGTCCCCTTTTTTGCCTCACGGTTCCGGGAGGCGCTCTTTTATTTTTCAGCTATCTTTGACATGCTCGAGGCAATTGTACCTCGCGACGCCCCAGAGAGGTTGCTGCTTGAGCGAGACATACTCGGGAGACAGGTGATGAATGTCATCGCCTGCGAAGGCTCGGAGAGGATTGAGAGGCCTGAGACATACAAAATGTCACATGTGCGAAACCTGCGGGCCGGGTTTAGGCAGCTACCCTCGGATAAGGATATGGTGAGCTTGGCAAAGGATAGGCTGAAATCTTACTACCATAAGGATTTTGAGATTGAAGAAGATGGCCAGTGGCTATTGCAGCGCTGGAAGGGCAGGGTTGTCTATGCACTATCGACCTGGAGGCCTGATTGTTGAATGTATATATTGCCCGTTGAAAGTAGATGAGGAAAGATATTTAACATCCTGCTTGTCTGTTTGGGCTCTTACTGTTTCTGCCAAGTGTCAGAAGGCATTTCCAGATATGAAACATAAGGTTCACAGTTGGCAGTTTTGAAATTGAATCTCTTAGCTTATCTCCATCTTTGCACAAGTTGGAGGGAACTGTATTGTCAGAACCGCATTGTCTGATGAAAATAGACGAACAAAACGTTCGCATGCAGTTTTTTGACAATGATCACAAGTTTAGTGGGACATGAGAGAAATCCTGGACACTACACCAGAGCGCATGGCACTGGAGTCACTCTTCACGCTAGTCATGTTGCTGTGGTTTTTCATTATCTTCATGGTCAAAGATTACACAATCTGGGATGCTGTTAGATTGTGTCTGCAATGAAGGAAAATCAAGCTCCAATTAGCATCGATGTTCTGAAACACTTTCGAGTCTAGCGTTTTATGTAGAAATGGATTGACCACCTGATGAAGTCAATAGTTTTATTGACGGGCATGTACTTGATGATGGTGATGGTGATGATACGGCCTTTTCAATTTTATTGGAGGATGATCTTGTTAGTAGGCTCATGATTGAAGACATGCTCGATAACTTTACCCATAGCAACACCTATGCGCCTCCTTTGGGCGTGAACCTCGGGAAGGAACTAGTTGAGGACTATGATTTTTATGATGCAGGTATCAAGTACGTAAAGAAGATGCTTATGGAGGAAGACATAGAAGAGGAGCATTGTCTGTTACGAGCCCTTGGTGCTCGAGGCAGCCGAGAAGTTATTCTATGAGGTCATTGGGGAGAGGTATTGACCAACTGCAGAGCAGCATCCGTCGCCTCCCCCAATGAGAGATTCTGTGGTAATAGCCCTAGAACGATTGACTTGTTTGAGTCAGAGCCGAACAGTGAATCACTAGAGCATACTGTCCTCACCACAGTGTCTCAATCCATCGTGTCGTCAGTTGAACAGTCATCGGATGGTGTCAACGTTGTTATCACTACTGCCAGACATGTTGAAGCTCAAATTAGCGCAGTTGCTTTGCCTGAACTTATTGGAAGTGAGTCTGTTATGGAGTTCAAAGGCAATGGCGAGGAAGCGAGAGAGTTGATTGCCTTTGGAAATGAAATTCTAGTTGATCCCGAGGGGGTCGATATTTCTTTAACGAACCAACAGAAGAGGCTACAACTTTGGCTTCAAATGTAGAGAACAGTGAGAACACGTTCGACCTTGGAGGATACAGGGGAAAGAAAAATTCTTTACTGGAGGATGTGACCTTGGAAGAAGAAAGGGTGAGCAAGCATTCATCAGTTTACACCGAATCAACTGCGTGGTCAGAGATGTTTGATATGGCATTGCCAAATCATAAAGAGAAGCAAAGCTGCCCTTCGTGAAGCTCTACGGAACATGATGCAGAATGGCCAACCGAAAGCACCAAATGGAGGGAAGGCCCGCGGCAATAAGTGCGCAAGAGGGATGTGGTTGACTTGAGAATTCTTTTGACGGTTTGTGCACAAGCCGTTGCTAGAGACGATCAAGGAAGCACTGGTGAGCTGCTCAAGCAGATCGGGATGGGATGCAAAGGATGGCACACTCTTCCTTGAATGGTCTCGAGGCATGCCTTGCCGGGTCAGGCTCCCAGATTTACATGGCTCTCATGACTAGGCCGACATCAGTTGTCGATGTTGTGAAGGCTTATCCTCTCTATGTCGCAGCTTGTCCATTTACGAAGCTCTGAAATTTCTTCTCGAACAAGTCAATAATGGACGAGGCTGGGAAGGCACCCAAGTTGCACATCATTGATTTTGGAATTGTCTATGGTTTCCAATGGCCAGGCCTCATAGAGCGTCTCTGGTTGAGCCCTGGCAGACTGCCTAAGGTTCGGATCACTGGGATTGATCTGCGTTGAGCCCTGGCGGACTACCTAAGGTTCAGATCACTGGGATTGATCTGCCACAACCAGGATTTAAGCCAGAGGAAACCATTGAGGAAACCAGAAGACGCTCCGTGAGCTACGCTAAAACTTTCTATGTCCCCTTCAAGTTCAATGCTATAGCAAAAAATTGGGATCCCATTAAAGTCAAGGAGCTAAATATCCACGGCGTTGAAATCCTCGTCTTTAACTGCATGTATAGATTTCAGAACATCCTCTATGAGACGGTGGAGAGTCTACGAGACATCGTGCTGAATCTGATCAGAAAGATGAATCCCGTCTTCATTTAGGGAGTCAGAAATGGAGACCATGGTGTCCCCTTTTCTGCCACACGATTCGGAGAGGCGCTCTTCCATTATTCAGCTATCTTTGACGTGCTCGAGGCAACGGTTACTGCGAAGGCTCGGAAAGGATCGAGAGGCCCAAGACGTACAAAATGTCGAACATGCAAAAACCTGAGGGCTGGGTCTAGGCAGCTACCCTTGAGTAAGTTTTGGTGAGCTTGGCAAAGGGCAGGCCGAAATCTTACTACCATAAGGATTTTGAGATTGAAGAAGATGGGCAACGGCTATTGCAGGGGTGGAATGGCAGGATTGATTGTTGAATTTACGATCGTTGAAAGCAGATGAGGAAATATTTTCAGATCCCGTTTGTCTGTTGGGGTCTTACTGTTTCTAACCATGTGTCGAGGCATTTCCAGATGTGAAAGGTAAGGTTCGTAGTCCGCAGTCTTGAAATTGAATCTCTCATCTTCCGTCCATCTTTGCACAAACATGCTCAGACGATGGACGGTATTGTCTGATAAAAATAAATGAACAAAACGTTTCTGATTCACTTGTGCAGTTCTTTTGAGAATGATCGCGAGTATATCACATCTTGAGATAAGTGCTGGATTCTGCAACAGCAATGGCATTAGGAGCGACTGGCATCAGAGTCACTATTAACGTGAATTGTATCGTTTTGGTTTTCATTATCTTTTTGGTGGAAGATCATTCGAACTGGGATGCTGTTACGTTGGGTCTGTAATGAAGGAAAAATCAAGCTACCAATCATCACCACCGCGGCTCATTTTGAGATCAAATCTGCATCCATCGCCCCTGTTTTGGTTAATGAATAAGATTTTCATGAGCTCAGAATTGTTTACAGAAATGTCTCTGCCTTCGGTTGGCCGTCTTGAGTCTCTAAGCACCGTGCTTATTTGCTGTTTATATATTTTGATGCTGTGATGCATGCTCTCAAGCAGTTCCATAAAAAGCAAACCTGCTCAATTTTCTCACTTATGTAGAGCAGCTTATAATTTCAGTCTTTTGATCGAAGGGTGTTCAGCTATTTTACGCACATACTGATTAGTTTAAGCTCACAAGCAAGTCAAATGCAAGCGATTCACGCTTGGTCTTATAGAAATTCCACACGATGGGAAATTTCCTGACTTGGGATGGTTAGATAATGCAACTTTTCAACATCACTTTTTGATTTGCAGTCTCACGTTGAACCAGCAATTATCTCCCCAGAATCTCTGCTGAAAGTTAGGTTCTTTTTTCTTTTCTCCTTTCCTTGTTTTAGCTTTCCCCCCTTCTTTTTTCTAGAAGTTCCATGCCATCCAAGTCTCAAGAGTCCCAACTACCAATATCGCCAATGCTAATAATCTCCACTACTCAAAGACTTCACAGTTTCATCAGCTATCCATTTGCATGACATACAGAATAGCTTCCTCAGAAGATCATATAAGAAATTTCTAAATGCAAAGAACAAATGTCTATTATATAAATTAGTATATATGTACAGTTTAAATATGAAGAAGAGCTGCTCGCAAGAAAATCTAAGAATGATCATTTCGCACAGAAAATTTACAGAAAATACGGAGTTCCGCGAGGGCGAAAAATAAAAGATCTATAGTGAGTACCTCACCTGGTATCGTCGGAGCCAATCTTCACCCTTCTCATAATAATCCATTCGGGTGAATGTTTGTGATGGAAATTGCAAGGCGGAAGCATACATGGAAGCTCCATGCCATGCATCAAGAACCGGATCGGACGCTCTAACTACCCTTATTGGGGACCCACAGGGCCGAATCATACGGATTCTAGCTTCCAAACGCTCGCTTATACCCGGGAAAAGACAACTCCCGCCAGTGATAAGGATAGACTGGGTTAATCTGTCTTCAACATCTTTATAGTCACATGACAACCTCCTAATTGAAACCCCGGCCATCTCATCCATTCCAGCCTGGTCAATCGCAACTAAGTTTGGATTAAACAGGATTTCAGGACACCTGAATCTCTCAACTCCAAGAATGACCTGAAAATCTTCCTTGGTCAGAGGACGGAATTTGGGGACCTCAACAACTTGTTGGGACGTTCCTAATTCCGCCTTGGGAATAAAAGTTGGGTCGATCTCCTGCCACATTAATTCCAAGGAACAATTAGATACAGCCAATAGTCATATTATTCCCAATTCGAAAAAGAGCTGGCTGAAATATAATATAAAGTGAAACAGAAATTTGCACAGATGACAGAAACCTATTTAAATAGATAGCAAACTAACCTGAAGCCTAGATGAGATTCGGGTCAGCTCAGCTTCTTCTGGATCTTGTTCATCATCATCGTCATCATTATCTTTGCTCATCAGTTTATAAAGTTGCCAGTCTTCATCTTTGGCACCAAAAGTATCTTCACCTTTTCCCCGATCAAATGCAGCAGTTGTAAGAAGGCGCATCCTTTCCCTCTGGGCTGCATTCAATCTCTCCCCACGACCAACCCCTCCGGACAGATTATTCCCATTAGTATTGCCACCATTTGTCTTAAGACGTTTACGTTGTTCTACTTTCTCACAAAGCTCCTTATATTTGATGTGTAACTGTTCTAGATAAAGCACTGGATTCGCTCTGCCAAAAATTCAAATAAAGAGCTCAATACAAAGGCACAAACATGAAAAAGCAAAAATGAACTCAACAAGAGAACACGCATGCCATCTCTCTTCTGAAAATTCAAAACATAATTTTGGATTGAAAGAACTGAAGGCAAGCAGCAGCAAGTAAAGGAAACCATTTCTGTTGTTTAGAGAACTAAGCAAGTTTTTTTTAAGGCAATAGGAAGGACAATATCTTCTCTACCCTCTTCTAATATTTGTCCAAATTTTAGGGAGAAAGAAATGCAACTGCACTCATAAGGCATATGACAGCTGATGGTCTTCACCCCTGTTGTACAGCTATTTCATTTAGTTTCCTATGATACAATCCTACTGCAGAGAGAAACCTATGATACAATCCTACTGCAGAGAGAACTCAGATTTTTTTCTCCACACCTAAGAAGATATTTAATTACACTTGGCACAAACAATGTTTGGAATTCAACTTTTGATTGTGATAATAACTATTTCACGTCTAGTACACATTTATCATTGCAAAATCATAGCTAGTACATCTTATAAATCTTTGTAATGTTATAGTGGAAATTGTATACAATAGTACTACAGCTGACACAGAACAGAGTCCTTAAACATGATGTGATGGCCATCAGCAACCCACAATGAGCACAGCCTGCTCAATAGTGGCCTTGTCAGCAGCTAGGGGTCGGCCAATGTGATGCTGGGTTGGCAGAGGTTAAGAAAGGAATAGAGAGAATGGTAATGCATTTTCTACATTTTGGCTTACTTCTATTTACAGGGTCATTCAAATTTTGAACAAATAATAGTAGCTACTTCTTTTATTAGACCAACTAAAATAGTCATTCATCCTCTATTTTGTCAGTCTTATTTTATTAATGCAATAAAGTGCACTAGAAAGGTTAAAATTTTTCTCATTGACAATGGACCCTTCATACATCTGTCAAAAAAAAAAAAAAAAACTTATGATGGCACATACAAGCGTCTTTCTTCATCTTCACGATTTTTCCTTTCCCGTTCAAGTTCCTCTTCCATGCGCTTCTGTTTGGCTCGCTGCCGACCCTCAGTAGTGGTTTTAAGAAAATTCAGCCGCCTCTTTTCCTTCAACTGACAAGAGAAATAGCCAAAAGTTAATAATCAGCATTGGCAGTGACAGCAAACAGTGGTTAACGGCTCATTGCTGCAATTTCTATAAGACAACTCAGTACCTTTCAAGGATCACAACAACAATCTCCAAGGTTCAACAGAAACATTAAGCAACAGCAATTCTACTGTAAAATAACAATTCATAAATTCTACATGGACAGTGCAAATATTTGGGAGGTAGCAAGGACTTGATGGAAGCATTCAGTTACATAAATTTACTGAAAAGCATACCTGCTCAGCAGAAAGCATGTTGTCAGGTACATTGAGAAGAGAGAACTTTTCATCTGCAAAAGGATCTATCTTCTCGTCAGATTCAACTTGTTCAGCCTTTGGCTCCCCTTTTGCCTTTCGAAGGGATTGTGTTGCTTTAGCATGGGCAGATTCTATTTCCTGCTTTGACGAATAACCAGTCTCTGCCAAGAAAGATGGAACTTCTTCCTCTCCCACTTGTTCAAGCTGCTTTAAGAGAAAAGCCAACCCTCTCAATTCATTTTCCAGTTCATTTATCCTAGAAGATCTCTTTGCTTCAGCCATTTCACGCAAACGTTGGCCTTGTCTCTCCTTAATAGCTGCCCTTCTAGCCAACTCTTCTTCTGAAGGTCCTTCTTCAACTACTGGTGGGACCCAAGGAAGCTGCCAACGCCTGGTCTTGTCTTCAGCTTCTTTTGTCCCTTTCTGTCAGAATAACTACATTCAGAGATAAGAGGAGGCATGGAAATATTAAGCCAAATCGACTACCTGAAACAGTTGAGCTTCCAAAGCATAGTCTGGGGCAATATAACAGTGCTCCATTTTCAGGTCTTCAATCTTTTCCCAAGTAAACCTTGTCCTATATATCATGTGAATAAAATAAGAGTTCACCCGGAAAAAGGAGGGACAGAAGAGAGAGAGAATCGAAGAGAGGGGGGGATATGGGAATGATCAAAGTAGTGTTCTGCTGGTTTGTCATTACATGTGATGAGGATACTTGAGAGAAAGGAGTTGTTTGAAATAATCCGTAACATGATAACCACCAATATTCGTTCTGCAGGAACCTTTATAAACTGGCTCTCCTTCCACAAACTGCAGGACAATTGAATAAACACAGTTAGTCAATGGATGGAAAAGAAGGTAAACTTCTTGTCACTTAGTTTATTTGACAGTTGTAAGTTTGTGTACTGTACAAGAAGTGAAAAAATCCATACTTCCCATCATATCTCAACAACAAATCATCCTCATGGAGATATTGTAAGTAAGTGAGGTGGTTAAAAAGAACTTACTGGAATAACATGAGTAGTTGTAAACCCTGAGGAGATTGCAAGACCATCCTTAGCACAGATACCAAGCTGCTGATTGTATTTATAGCTGAATGCAGCATCCACGCCAAATGCTTTAAAAATAAAAACAGATAAATTCAGACAGGGTTATTAGTGAAGAAAGAATGCAATGACACAGACAAACCTAGAGGTGGCGTTTGGTTTGCCAATTTTTCAATTGCAGAGGATAGAAGAGGAATTTCCTTTATGTGTTTCTTGTTTATTATATGACCAGATATAAGACCATATCTCAGTAAATAGAGAAAAATATATGCACAAATAAAAAGGAAAAAAGAACCCTCTGGCGACCACCCCCAGCAACAACTCATGGGGATCGCCAGTCTCCTCCAGCCAAGAGAAACAACCACCAGGGCAGTCACTTGAGGATGGTGAAATGGCACAGTAGTCACTAGTCCCCTCGTACATGAGACAAAGAGGCACCAAACTTGGACCATGGCAACCACCACCATATTGGTCACTGTGCTAAGTTGATGAATGCGTGCACGTGGCTCTCTCTCTCTCTCTCTCTCTCTCTCACACACACACACACACACACCATTTGTGTTTTTGTTCAAATTTTTCTTTTCACCATGGCTGGCCTTCCCTTAACAGGGCTATACCTGCCATGTATCCGCCCTAATCATATCTGTTGCAGTTAACAAACACCATAGAAGATATGTCCTATCTAAACTCATGTCATCGTAACGCAATCAGAGAAGTGTAAGAACATTTCAATATGAACACAATATCATGGGGCCAATCCTATGGCAAACAAGACTTACACCCAAAAGTTACATGGCAAAGAAAAGACCATATTTTTGAAAAGTGACAGGCCCAAATCATATTGTATATTAGTTACAGAAGGAACCTGGAGGCACAGGTCGTACCTACTGATGGAACTCCATAAGTCTCAAAAAGAAGTTCTGCCATTTTACTGTGAGAATAGACAGGATTGCACACACATTCTGTGATCAGGACAGGATGATCGATCTGCACAACTTCAAATAAGCATACGATTTGGAATATATATCTACACAAAAACATGAGTAAAATTTCATCCACAGTCTACTTAATCAGCAATTTGAAAATGAAATTACGGAATGACGTCTCTTATGGGAAGCTACTATCGATCAATTTGATATCTAAATAATGAAAATACTGGGCTAAATTCTATCAATATGCAATGTGATATTAAGTGCTTCTCATCCTCAGCAAATGCCGGATGCCCGCAGGAACTGAAACTCTGTTTAACGGGTACCTCCTTCTCTATTGAAAGTTTCTGAATATAAAAGCCAATGATTTTTAGGCTACAAAGCCAATGAGTTGACTAACCAAATTTACGAACAGATATCGACACATTGAATTATACAGAAGAATTGAGATATTACATACCTCTGGACCATTTGCTCCCAAGCGGTCAAAGCCAAAATCAAGAATCTACAAATGCAAAAACTAACGTTTCAGAATAGCTATGCCTAGAATGCTTTTGAAGATGAGCACATAAACCTTATGTGAGACAACAATTTTACAAAGGCCATAACATATATAGAATGATTTACTCTGTAAAGAAAAAGTTTCTAAATGATTATTGACACAAAAAACAACTAACAAATATATCTTGATCTGAACTTGATAGAGATACCAATACTATCATAAGCAATAGCTAAAATGAATCGTGCTTATAAGTTGAGCAGATAAAACTAACAGATGATAGTCATCTGATGACATGAATAGAGACACTTTGCAATGGCCACCTGCATGCTCTAAAAGAAATTCACATGCCTTTGTGTCCAGCATTCATTATGTATGACAAATGAATTTGACAAGGTGATAATATAAGCAAGTAAGTTAGTTGGCCAATGGTTTCCTAATGTCATTTAGGATAAATTAAAAAGCAATGGACATTCCATGGTAGCAGCAGAAAGCAAAAAACGATTAGCACTGAAGCTTGTGGACAAGAATTGCAGCTATTGTACATATGAAGCAATTTCACGATCCAGAATAATGATATTTTTCTTTAAAAAGAATACTAGTCATGTAAATAGGATAAAAGGTATTTAGGTGAGCAATAACTGAAATCAAAGGGTACATTCTATGCAGAAGGAAAACTTCAGACCATCAACATTTGAGTGGATTGTTAGAGAAAGAAAGTCACCATGACAGCTTACATATTCCATTGTTTCAAACTGATAGACAACGTTGCTATCAAAAGCAGAGCGTGGCCCAGAGCGAGTGCAGTCGAAGTACTTCAACAAAGCAGGATCATGGTCGCCGACGACAGTAACAGTCTCACCTAAGTTGAAAGAAACACGACATATCATAAGCAACACCATAGCAACACCGAGAGCCCAACATCCACTCACTTCAAGAAAGGGCCCCAACAACTCCAAAATATACGAAGCAAGAAAACTAACAACTCCACCCAGCAAGATTCAAAAAATTCAAGTCCACAACTGCAACGTGCCATCGCAACTCTACATATCTACTGCATTGTAACTCCAGGATGAACTTTCAACAGCTCACAATGCGAAAAAAGAAGATACCCCACGAACCGAAATCAAATAACGGAAGGAACCCGTTTCAAGAACGAGAAAACCCAACAAAAGAGGAACAACCTTTGTCGCACCCAATGGAGAAAAGAACCAAAAGAACGCACCAGTAGCCTTGTGTCGAGGCCTCTGGACAATGTTCCGGAAAATAACGCGAGGGTCGTTCTCTCCCGCCCACCTGAAACAGCCCAAGGCACGACGGGTTAAGGAGTCAGAAAATTTCACGGCCGACGTCTACTCCGCCGTTAAGAATTTGCAGTCTTTTCTGCGATACCCAATGCGAAAATAGGAAGCGCCATTGTCGATGACGATGGGAGTGGCGGACGGGAAGAGCCCGTAATCGGTCTGCCTCTGTATCCGCGACACGAACGGCATTCTCGGGTCCTCGCTCGAGCTCGGCAGCAAGCAGAGGGAGCTCGAGCAATTAGGGTTTTCTCTCGTCGGGTGTCTTCTCGACTTCTGGAGCTTTTCGCCCTGCGGTCTTTTCGCTGCGAACGCCTTTTGCTGGAGCAGAACTTGGGCAGGACGGGAGTAGAGAGGGAGGCTTGAAAGCTTTGGGCGAACCGGACAGTACGGTCCGGTTCGACCGGACCATATTCTTTGTCAGGAAAATTCGAGAGTTGTCATTTTGTCTCTTTATATCGGGTACTTTTATTTTTTCTTGTAAGTGCAGATTGTTGACCGGAAAATCGGGGATTTTAATTTTAGATAAGGCGCGCGGCGAACCTAAAAAAATATTGGCGAGGGTAGGATCACATTCTTGGCGAAGGTATAAGAGCTTATAAGTGTAGAGGGGGGAAGTGATATGTATATAACATGACCGAAAAACCAAAGAAAAAGTATAGGACTTAAGTAGCGTGGGACCGAGTCTATAAGTACTTTTTACTTTTTGATAGCAATAGAATGTCCAATTTGAAGATTTGGCTGCTCTTCATATGTATTAACAAGAGATCTGGCAATGCACTGCTTCAATATCTTGATGCTCCAAACAAAATTTTGGTAAATATATATGATAAATAATACTCGATTGTTCTAGTAAATTTTAATGCAATACCATAGAAGATCGAACATCTCTTTCTTTTCTTTTCTTTTCTTTTCTTTTCTTTCTATAGTGACATGGCAAATTCAAATTTTAAACATCAAGAAAGAATGATATGACATTGCAACAAAATGGCAAATTCATGTTTCAAAATACAATGAGAAAAATTACATGACATGATAATAATCATATGTGACTGACATTGTAAATTAAGATTTAAACATAAGGAAAAGATGAAATGGAATAATTACATGGTGAATCAAATTTAAAACATGATGATGAAATGACATGACATTAATAATTATATATCGTTATGATCAAACTCTATTATGGATTCTTTGAAAGATTTTAAAAAATATTATACTTTCTTTCACTTAGCTACCTAGATTGGGGTAGGTTTGGAGCGGAAAAGGGAGGAAAGCTCTTCGTTCCTGCTATTCCAGCGCATTGTTTGCATTACCAACACAAAGGTTATAATTCCACAATATAATGGCCTAATTTCACACATGATACAAAATATCTTACGATGGCTTAGCAACATACATAATTCTCTAGCATAACTTCAGCAGTATTTTATCACTCAAGATTTCATTCCGGCAGTACAACAGTCTAAGAACATTAACTTATTTTTAAATTCTAAGGCGAATAATGGAACGATGCATTTTCACAGTGAATATAGGCATTGGGAAAATTCAACATGTATTTCTATTCAAAATTTAAAGAGAGGGTTGTCTAGAAAACTTAGGTTGCGCATAGTAACCATTTTATTTACGTTTTACGGAATAAATTTCTATTTCAAACCTATTTTTTTGGAATAGAAATCCTTTTGATAAAAAAATTTCATTTCTATTTCTAGAACAAATTTCTATTCCAGAAATAAGTTTAAAACATAAATCAGAAACAAAAAATTTTTACTTTTCTATTTTTGGAATAGAAATCAGAAATCGTTTCTCTCTTTCTTATTTCTCACCTGAAGAAGTTTTTTTTCATCCGCCACTAACCACCACCACCACCACCCCCGCCCACCGCCGGCCCGAACGGCGGCGGCGGCGGCGGCGACGCCATCCGCCGTCCGCCGATCGCCATCCGCCCGTCCGCCATCCGCCGTCCGCCGCCCGCCGCCGGTCGCTACTCCTTCCATTATCGCCATCACTTAGAAATTTTTGATTATCAAACGAATTTCTATTCCAAGAGTAGAAATTTTTTGTCGTTATCAAACGCGTTTTTTGGCTCAAAAATTCATCCAGAAAAGAAATAGAAATAGAAATGTTATCATTCGCACCCTTATTCTAGAAATGCGAGAACCTGGGTATCTACAATGCTAAATGAAAGAGAAATTCAAGAGAGTGAGAAGCAGTAAAGTGACTCAACAGGGAGGGGTGGAGAGCCTCAAATTCAGGGCCGATAGGTTCGGGCTCCTCGGCCTTGTCCCGACCAACTTGTCGAGCCTATAACGTGCTCATCCAACGTATGATTCGCCCGATTTCTACGCCATTCGAAAGCTCATAAAAGTTCAACAGGCCCAATTTAATGCGATAAATTGCAGCATCCTGGACCTAAAGTTTTGATCCATATTAAGCCGTAGGCTCGGGTCATGAACTAGACATTTTGTCTCGACGACTTAAAAGGAAATCATGGTCTACAATGACTTGGAGATCTAGCAAGTTGTGTTGATTGCAAGATCTCCGGATATAGTTTCGGCCCTTGAGACCTTTTTCCGGGGGAAATAATAAAAAAAGCCCTAAAGCCTATTGCTATTTTGTTAATATTTTTATTTAATCAATTTAGTCATGAATATTTTGATACTTTGTCGATTTAATTTATCGATCAATTTTTATTATTTTTTAAAAATTTTATGAATTTATGAATTTTATTTTTCTATTTTTTATTTTAATTTATTTTTCTTCATTTAGTCATCGAGGGTTGGCATCGCCATCGTCGAGTGAGGTTGTCAGCATCCTCACTAGCTACAACAAAGAAACAAAAATTAAAAACCAAAAAAAAAAAAAGAAAAAATAAAAATCATAAAAAAAAAAAAAAGAATTGTCAAAGTTAGGGCCGGCAACACCACGCCAATCATTTTAGATTAAAATTGACTAGATAGGCTGAATGGTAAATTGTCATAAAGTTTATGACTAAATTGATTATATTAAAATTAGAACTAAATTAGCATAATTGTAATATGTTTCGAACTTCTATGGTAATTTCCCCCATTTTTCGGGTACAAGAAAGTTTGATCAATAGATTCCTGATCCGATATTTAATTGCCTTGATTTTTGTTGCAGCATTGGAACGCTTATGATCCTAGTTTCAAGATGTGCAATTGAAATCGAGAAATGACAAACTTCCCAACACCACACAAGAAAAAGGCGATCAGACCCAAAGGTTAAAAACATTGACTATGAGATTCAAGTATCGATATGAATTTCAAAAGACTAGTTTTAACGAGAACAACCAATTTTTTGATATTTAAATCGATCAAATCTTTGTCAATTCTTGATCAACTCTAGATCCCCTTAAAGATTTCTCGAAAATTTGAGCAAAAGTCGAAGTGTCAACGCTTACTTACCGAGTATCAATTTACCTAAGACACAGCCCTTCTCCATATATGGGAAGAAGAGGACAGCAGGAAATACCATAGAAGCCCAGCAAAAGCCATCCATGCATCGCTTGCGCGAGCACGAGTTCACCTTATCATTTATGATTTTCTTCAAATTGTTGATTGGTGAAGGATTTCATCGAGAACCCTCTGCACTAATGTCATCATCTTCTTGTTTCGACATCTTGCACCGCCGATGAGCTTCTAGCGTGCAATTTATTTTTGTTTCATTGATGATTTTTGCTTTTTGATTTTTGCTAAACTTTACTCTCATCTAGTGAGCTTGCTACCCATCGATATCAACCGAATGATGGTCAATTTAACGTCAATATTGAGTTAAACATGTCATTCAACTGGTTTATAGCAGTTACAGAGCAACTGTTTTACAAAATCAAACTCTAGAGATAAACATGAAACAAGTTCAATAAACTCATCACAGGGTTTTGCGGCAATCATACCAAATAATATTGCTAGTGCAATTGCATCACAATGCTCGTTTTGTGAAAACGAATTATTTAAAAAATATTTTCTAAACAATGATGGCTTATATTGTTTGAAATAATTAGTTAATGAAAAATATTTTCATTATCGATAAAAATTTATAAATGAAGAGTTTTCGCAAATAATGAAAATATCTTTCAGTTCAGTACTTTTTGTAAACAATCATTTTTAAAAAAGTAATTTTCAAATTATTTATTTTCCACGAAATAAATTGAGCATTAGTTGACCAATATTTTACTAAGAATAGGAAAGGTACGCTGAACAATATCCTCAAGGTAGGGCATGGTTTCTTAATTATTCATAATCATTCTTATTTAAAGTTCGAGTGATTTGGATTTTAGTTGGTTTCGGTGAGAGAGTTTAGGATTTGGGATGAACATCTTTAAAAAGGAAATGGAATTCATAAATGGAGACACAATAACGGTCCATGTCAAGGTTCCAAGTAGTCTCTAATAGTAAAACTTAGGTACGTACATTGACGGATATTTTCAAAAGTAGAGATGGGTCGCAAGGTGTCTTCAACCAAGAGTACTAGTTGGCACGTTGGTTTAAGACACTGTGTGAAGCATTGGCCAATCAATAGGAAGCATGCTTTCAATAAGATTTTACCAGTAGTAGTAGTCCGGTAACCCGACACCTAACCTGGATGCCATTCATCTTTATTGAGCAACAGCCCACATCTCTCGCCCCCTAATTCTAATTTTTTTTTCTGCCCCAAGTGATAATACGAGAAGTGATATTACAAGTCTCTCATTTCATGACAGATTTTCCTCTTGTTATTTTTTAAATTTTTTGAAGATATGTTCAGGTCTGATGGTGACTGTTGAGTGTGTTTTTAATATTTTCCCTATTAATTTTCCATGTTACGGAACATAAGATTTTAGATGGTAGCGGGACAGTGCGTCTCAATTCCATCCCATCAACCACCTGTCATTCCTTCGGCCAAAAGACAAAAACAATCTGTCATTCCTCAGACTTGTCTCCACCAATTCGTGGTGGGTTTTGCAAATCTCAAATTCATCTCAACAAAATAGTCAGGTACCCGCGTCCTAAAACTATACTTTTCAAATAAACAAAATATTTCAGAATAATTTACCCACAAATTTCAGAATAAATACTTAATGAAACCACCTATAAAATCACAAAGACAGCCATTTATTCGAAATTTACACAGATAATGGAAAGCTAAATCTAAGCACCGTAAAATGCAAACCATACTTGAATTGGTGGTTCTAAAAAATGCTAGATGATAATTAATTTAGGGCGTCACTATTTCCATTCCCTATATGACTAAATCCATCCATTTTTCACCAAAAAGATAAAATTGCTCTTTATCATTCCATTGCAATTTAGATTTGTGGTACTAAATTTATTTACTTTCCTTATTTTTAGTATTTCTATATATATGTATAATCTACTTACCATAATTAAGAATTTCATATATTTAGTTTTTTGTTTATTGTAGATTTTCCATGTATATTAAAGGCACTATGCTTTTTTATTGTTAGATATTGCTTCCATAAAGATTTGTTTGTTCAAATAGAGAAATTTTAAAGAAAGCTAATTCTTTTCAACATAGTCGATTAAATTTATGGATAAATTGTTAATAGATAAAATTTCATTAAACCAAAACTTTGCATAAAATAAGAAATTTGTTTTGAAAATGCTAGTAAAGTATCATTATTTTAGATAGAAAAAAATCAATATAATTGTTCATGAAAAAATATCAAGATAAAATTAACATCTTGAGAGATGATGGAATACTTAAATATTAACTTAAAATTTTTTAATAATTGATAGTAGGTCCATAAAATCTTACATGGTATTAAAGCAGAATGTCCTAAGTTCAAATAATTACTTATTTTGCTCAAAAAAATAAATGCATAAAATTTTTTTTTTGTTCACAAAAATTTTTAAACATAAATTATTGTTAATAAAAAACATTTCTTATTGGTTAATATTTCAAGCAGCACGAGTAAATTTTTTAGGAAAATTATTTTTATATTATTTATTTTTCATTAAACAAATGAATTAAACGAATGAAGTCTACGTTACTTTATGTTTCTTGAATAGAAATGGGAGTAAAAAGGCCATGAAATTGGGGCGAGGATGAAAAGAAAAGTGGAGGCGGGGGTAAAAATGTGAATTCGAGAGGGGGAACGTGGGATGCTCCGAATGAAGGCTTGTTTTTGGCGGTGACAGTCCTTGTCTGCGATAAGAACGAAGTCAACATCCAACCTTTCACGCGTGCGCCGCTCCTCACCACATCTTCCAGTGGGCCCATCCTGGGCCCCACCAAGCCCATCTCTCCAACGGGCCCATCCATTAAGCATCCCATGCAAAAATGGAGCCCCCTCTATTTTATTTTATTTTATTTTTCATTTTTTTTCTTTGTATATTTTTTTCTCTTTCCTTCCTTGGCAAGGAAAAAGCCAAAAAAAAAAAAAAAAAAAAACAACAACAGAAGCAGCTTCAAACAAATGGAGGGAAACAAGGTGTGGCTCTCGTCCGACATTTACCCATTTGGTTCGGTAGACTTTTTAATATTATGATTGACTTTTAACATGATTTAATGAGAATTGTTCTGGCCCGTTTAACCTAATCTCGCACCATCTTCTAGTTAATTCTTTTTTATTGATAAAAAAGATGATCTTTAAGAACTGCTCATGATAACATCCTCTTTTTTGAAGATAAAACACTAGAGTTGCCATAATACATCAACTGCTCGTTTTTATCTATTATTGTATTTTACTTGTTATTGAGCGATTCATTTGTAAAAAATAGAAAATTTCGGAAAGTAAGAACATTGAACATGACGAAAAGAGAATGATTAATCTAAATATTTTGGACTTATTTCCATGTTCTCCAGACAAGAAAGTATGAAAACTCTGTGTTGGTTCCCTCTAAGAAAAAAGTTCTCGTGAACAAGTTGTGGTAACAGACCCAAAAAAAGAATTGTGGAAAGTTTTGAAAAAAAAGAAGGGAAAATGTCACCAAAAACACTAAATTTTGTCTATTATGATACATTTGTTCTAAACTATTTTTAATAATACAAAAAATCCAAAAGTTGTATATGTTTAACACATATATCTTAAATTTTTTCTATGATACCAAATTTTGGGGTAAATTGAGTTTTTGACATAACAATAAAAAGTTTATAGTAAATACATTATACTGTATAATTTTGGGATTTTTGGTGTCACAAAAAATAATTGGAGGTAATAAGCAAAGTTGGGGATTTTTGATGACTTTTTCTATAAAAAAAGAAAAGAAAAAAGAAGAAGATTCAAGTTGTAACCGGAACGGACTCTTCCAGAGAAAACAAGAAACACGACCCCAAGCGAAAATAGCTAAACAATGAGAAAGTCCCCAAGCGACGACAAACGAGGAGTGCCACGTAAGAGGGGGATGGGGGCGGGGGCTGTAGCGGTGGCCACGTGGAGTCCACGTCGGATGAGCTTTTTAGTAGCTTCCACCATACGTTGAGCTGAGAGATAAGTCAAGACGTCGGCTTCCGCGAAAAGCCTCACTGAACTTCACCTATAATAACCACACGCCCTCTTCCATTTCCCAAACGCTGCTGTAGCTGCAGTTGCTCTTCTTCTCCTCCTCCTCCTCCTCTTCCTCCTCTTCCATAGAGACTCCATAGACCTTTCTTTACGTCCATAAAAGGCTGGTCAAGCTTCTTGTACCCTTGCCCTTATCTCAGTTTCTTGGAACTAGCCTCGGTGCGTGATGATAGAGATGGAAGAGCTATTATTCGCAGAAGGCGATCCGTGCAGGACGCCGAGGCACAGAGAGTGTCAGATACCCGTCGACACATCATGCCCCCCGCCTGCGCCGAGGAAGAAGCCCGCCCATGAGGGAAGGAGGCGCGATCCGCCGAAGGACGGCTTCTTTCAGCCTCCTGATCTCGAGCTTCTCTTCGCCATTGTACCTCAGAGAGAAGCCTGCGCCTGATATGCTTCGAGACTTCGAATGGGATATGTTGGGTTTGTAAATGTGTATCACGTCAGGTGTTTCGCGTTTGTAATTTTTTGTTCCCTCTTGTATTTCTTGACTGACGAAGTGCGACTGAAGGAGTTACTGTTGTTTGTCCCCCTTTTCTTAGCCTTCTAATTCTGATGTAATCAGTAGCCGCTTGTTTCGAAAACTTCATTAACGAAAGCAGAGCACGATCTCGTTTGTTTAGGGTGGTTCTACGTGGGGGAGACGACGCTGTTTAGGTCTGCAGCTGCTGAGTTTTGCACTTATGTTTAGTGCTTATTTTGTTCACCTGTATTTCACGACTCGAACAAGAATAATTGTCGCGGATTCCTCATTCGAAATGCAAGGGGAAAATCGTTGGGAGCGAACTTGGCAGAGCAGAGTCCTCACGAAGGGTGAAGGGGAAAATGAAATCTAGATTGTTTGCTTGTACAGAACAGAAAATACACAAGTTAAGTTGATCTTTCTGACGCACTTGCACTTTTCAGTGTTGATCGGGCGGGTGTGTTTATCCAAATTTTTAAAAAAAATATGAAAATGATATATATGAATAAATGTGTCAATATTTATATATTGTGGAAATTTGAAGTGTTTGGGATTAAAAAAAGATTAAAATAAGTCAATTGCCATATTTAAATCAAACAAACGAAATAAAAGTCTATCCAAACACACTTGCTTCATAAAGTTTCTCTTTTCGGGCCTAATTTCATGGCATATGATTTGCCCTAATTCCTTTTTTATCCTCGGTTCGTAATTAATAATTGTTGGGATGCACGATAAACATTCAAGGTCCAAATGTGAGCCCATTGACCCTAATTTAACTCTGTCAAGGACCACCCTACGATGGGCAAGTCACGAGCTAAGCTCAAGCTCAACTTGCCATATATCATTTTTCTTTTTTAAAGATTCAAAAATCTTTGAAACACGATTGTTCTCTTAGATGAAGAATGACATGTCATTTCGTTAATCCCAAGAAAGATTTTGGCTCTGATTGTTTCGTGGAAAACAACTTTTAGGAAAACATTTTTTGGATTTTTTGGTATTTGTTTCATTGAAAATGAATTGCTCGAGAAAAAACATTTTTTATCAAAGGAAGAAAAGTCTTCTAAAAAGGGGAAAATGTTTTTCATTTTTCAAGATGAGCAAAACATTTTCCTTACTCACTTTCTCTTATTTCACACCCATGCATCTTTATTTTCATTTTAAAAAATTCAAAATTTTAATTATTTTTATTTTTATTTTTCTCTTTTGCTTTTTTTTTTTTTTTTTTTTTGAACTTTTGTCTTGGTTAGTTGCTGGCCATGACGACAGTCAGTGATTGGCCACAAGCGAGCCTCAAGCTCATTGCTCGCATTGGTCATTGATCGGCAAGTGGCAAGGTCGACCACCCTTCACCATTGGCAATGAGCTAGGCGAGTGGCGAGTTTAGGCTTTACTAGATCGGCGAGCGCTAGTCTTCGACAAGCTCAAGGCTTGCCAATCACTCTTGATGCCTCGAGCTTGCCGCTAGCTAGATCAGTGAGCTAGGTGAGTGATTGGTGTAAGTCTTTGGCTCGTCGATCTGATGAGCGGCGGGCTCGAGTTGTCCTTCAGTTGGGCGTTGACCATTGTTGTGGCTAGCGCTTGGCTAAAGAAGAAGAAGACAAAAAGAAAAAGAATATAAAAAATCGATTTTTTTAAAATAAAATCATTAAAAATCATTTTAAAAAATATAATAATAAAAAATTATTGAAAAGGAATACATGAGGAAAAGATTTTCCTTACTAAACAAAGGAAAATTTTTTTCGCTTCATCTTCTGATTTCAACTGAACATCGGAAAATAATCACATTTTCTTAGAAAATGACTTCTTGAAAAATATTTTTCAGAAATGCTATATTTTCTGATTTCACAGAGCCTTCATCTCTAGTTAACCCAAGTAGCAATGGCGTGCGGGCCGTAGTGGGTCTTGGGCCCATACCGCGCCGTGTCGTTAGGAAAACGACCACTTTGCTCTAGAGCCACTACTCGGACGCTAGCCCAGGGGCTGGCCCAAGGATATGGGCCCTAATGACCCGGCCCAGGCTCGAAAGCTTTTTTTCAAGCTGAGTCCACTTATTGGGTCCATGTGGGGCCCCCAAAGAAAAAATAAAATACCACCCCAAAGGCCCCGACCACTCAATCTGGGACCGTTCGACAATTGGCCGGTAATCCAGCCAACCTTAAAAACTTTAGAAAACCTCACTATAATTTAGTGGTCTTTCCTTCCAACTTTTTCGCCTTCATCCATTTCTCATAAGTTCTTGGTCTCTCACTAATTCTAAAAAATCCAGACTTTCTAATAAACTCTCACTTTATATATACCGTTCCTTGGCTATTTAAAAATATAATTGGTTTGAATGCCAATATAATCGATTTAAATAACCAACTAAGAAGAAGAGACACATAGAAATTCTTCAAGATTATAGACTATCGCGTAGTGTGCAAATGGTATCAAAAGAGCTTTCATTATGATCCGCAAGTCGGGACAAGACATTTGCTGCTGCACAAACCGTGTCATTGCCATCAAGAGGTGCATTGTGTTCAACAAGAACGGGTGTGCTTAGATCTGGGCCATCAAACCAAGTACAGTCATGCAATTTCAAATTTCACTCGGTATTTTATTAGTAAACATACATGTTTTTATGCATCGTGTATTCGTAATTTGTCTTTTCAATTTGAAGTATCTTATTATGTGTTGATTCCTGTGCAATTCTCGCTACGAAAGTTATGATTCGCTAACTATAAATAACTATTTGACCAAAAAACAACTATAAATGACTTTTTCCAATGAAAATTTATTTTTTTTAAAATTTATATATATAAATAAACAAAACAATAAAAAACCAGGCCCGGCATGGCCCAAGCCCCTCCTAAGGCTGTGCCTCATCTGGCCCGGCCCGGCCCGGCCCGGCCCGTTGGCCATAGCTTAAGCCAGGTAAAGTACGCGAGATGTTTTCTTAAAAAAAAAAAAAAAAACTTAAAAACCTTAGTGATGGTCGTCCCCCCAATTAGGGGAAAAGGTACAAGTCACTAAAGTAATTAGTCTCGGAATAAGCGATGACAAGCCAATTTTCGCACCTCAAAACACATTTACCAAGGCCATCAAGCCTAGGTGGTTCCTTTCTTTTAGCCCAAGCCGGTGATCATTCACCATGTCGAGACAAGGCATGATCGGTAAAGTGAAATTGTTCATTCTTTAGATCACCGGGCTGGGGATCTCGAGCCTCAAATTGAGGCGATTGAGGCTTGGCGCCCCAAGGGCATGACGCCCCAAGGGCATGACGCCTCACGCCTCACCTGACGTCCGGTGTCATAGGCTGAGGCTAGGGCTCCTCGGCATGAGGGTTAGGCTCCTCGTGCTTGTACCCGGCAACTTCTTGGGCCCGTAACTTTTTTTGCTTGTCCGAAGCTCAATTGGTGTGATCTTTAAGGTTTTTGAAAGCTCGTAAGGAGAGCTTTCCAAAGAGCTCGATATTGCCGAGGTTAATCGTGAGATCGTGCCGAGGTTCTGATCCATATCGAGACCATCGCCTTGAATGTAAGAACTGGACCTCATCTTGGCGAATAAACATTTTAAAACAATCATTACTTACCACAACTTAGAGGCGGGAAAAGTTTCGTCACGATTCCAAGACCTTTAAATGAGGTTTTGGGCTCTAGGACATTTTTCAGATATCAAAGAATTTGATCGAAGTATGACTGGTGCTAATTTCCTCATCCGACATATGATTCACCCGACTTTTATGGGTTGAAAAGTTTGCGATCCCTAGTTTCATGATTTGCAATTGAAATTGGGAGATCTCAAACTTCCCTGCATTGTGAAAGAACGAGTGATGGGCTTAAATGGTGTACTTATCGAAAGACCTGTTTTGACGAGTGCAAGCCATTTTTTATGTTCAAAATGCATTTCATGCCTTGTATATCATCAATCAAACCTCGGTCTAATCTCAGTCAATGCTTGGTTCACTCAAGGAATTTTGAAAAATGAGGGCAAAATTTGGGGTGTCAATACTTCTCACTAAGTATCAATATGCTTAAGAACTGCCCTTCTCCATCCTTGGCGAGGACAAGCTAGATGGAAATCATTGAAGAAGCCCACTAAATGCCATCCTTGTATCACGTGCATGAGCATGAATAGATATCATACCAATAATGTGATCCTACATTCAGTTAATTATTACTTATATTAATTTCGTTGACATTTTATTGTTCACATTAAGTTGCGGGATAACTACCCATTAACCATATTGAGTTGCATGGTGATCACCCAATATCATGATAATTGTCTTGATGGAAGAAATTATCATAAATGGTTTGAATAGAAATATAAATAGGTCTAAGGAAAACTCCTAAAAATCATCGCTGTTGAGAGGGTAATTGATTAGAAGTAGCCATTCATTGATCGTTCAAGACTCTGTGGATATGGTTTTCAATTGAATTTCATCAATGGCTAGAGATTAGTACATAACTTTTCATGTTTCCTCATTTGATTTCCATTCATCCATTAATAATCAGGATCTTCAGTCTTTCGTTTTCTAACATGAGCATCATTAGTAAACTTTTGATGCCTATGTGCCCTTTGAAGAGAGAAACAATGAACTTCTTTGAAACTACAATCAAAATGGTTATTATTAGCAAGAAGTTTAGGATTTGCTCAGATTGTGGACGCAATTTAGCAGTTAGTAATTTACCCTTCTATCTGGAAAAAAAAAAAAATTTCTTTGCAAGGGTGAATAGGAAAGTTGGTAAAACTCAACTTTTCTAGTTATGTGGTAGAGATGACACAATTTATGAAATCTCATACATACATACATACATACATACATACATACATACATACATACATACATACATACATACATACATACATACATACATACATACATACATGCATATATATATACACACATACATACATCTCTTCATTAGGTAGATATAGATATGTATATGTATGTAACAAAAACAATTCGAAAAATGAAAAATTAAAGTAGAGCAGCAATGCTATTGTTGCTTCTATTTATTTTAACGAGTTTGCTTAATTGAAAGCACTCGTGTTTAATTTTGATTTATTTTTGTATGTGAGGTGATATCCATAACTTATTATCTATTAATCAGAGGTGTGGTTAAAGGGAGGTTTCTCTAAATAGGTTGGCCTTTTATTGGGAAAATATAAAAAAAAAATCATAAAACCTATTGAATTGATACCAATCAATTGTTAAATCTTTTAATTAGACTAATTTAGTTATAAACCTTTTCATATTGGTACTAATTCAGTCTATCCTATCAATTTAAGTTGGAAATTACTAACGTGGATATTGGCCATTCTACGTGACATGACCGCACTGACTTAGACATTTTAAATAATATTTTGAATTTTATATAATTTTGTTGTTCTTTTCATTATTATAATTATCATTTTTCATTTTTTTTCCCATCATTTTGGCCAATGAGGGTTGCAGCCCTTGCTAGATTTTGGCGAGAGCTACCTTCCCCAAAGCTCGCGAGGAAATATTAGGCAGGATATATCAGTAGTCACTTCCTCTCTCTTGAATCCAAAAAAAAATCTTAGTTCTCTCCCTCGTTGCTCCTCCCTCACCATCTTCCCTCTCTTTTTTCTTCTTTTATTTTTCCTTCTTTCTCTTCACTTCGAGGATGGGGATGACAACAACTTCCTCCACCATCGCCACCACCACCACCCCACCGCCGTCTTAGCCAGCCACTCTCTCTCTTCAATACAAAAAATCTTGCTCTCTCTCCACCCAAGCTCTTAGCTCTTGCTTCCTCCCAACCTCAAACTTGCCATCACCTCCATCTTCGCCCGCTCCTTCTTCGACCTCCACCGCCATTGCCTCCTGTCCAACTCCCCCCATGCCTTCTGCATCCGTGCCTGCATCGACTAGAAGGTTGAGGCCCTACACCACATCGACGAGCCATGTCGCCGCCTCTTCCACTGCCTATGAAGCCCAAGTTTGCTAGTTGAGCTCGAGTTTGCACTTGATGATGGAGAACTGATACGATGGTGAGGTGGTGGACCAGGACAACGGTGTGGTGGTGGTGGTGGTGGAGGAAGGGGACAAATTGTTATTGTCCTAGTTGTCATAGTGAAGGAGAGAGAGAGAGAGAGAGAGAGAGAGAGAGAGAGAGAGAGAGAGAGAGAGAGAGAGGCTATTGACATGGTGGGCTTGGAGCGACACATGTCGCCTAGTGAATGGAGTAGGATTTTGACAGGTTGAAATTCCACTCCAATCCAATAATTTCTTCAAAGCTCGCAGCCTTGGACAAGGCCATCACGGCCTTACTAGTTGCAAGTGAGGCTATGAAGGTCCTCATTAGATTTGGGCGAGGGTGGCCTAGCCCATGGCTGGCGAGGGTTTGTTGGCCCTTATCAGCCAAAATGAAGGAAAAAAAAGAGATATAAATAATATAAAAGAGAAAAACGAAACAAAAACAAAAAAATTATATAAGTTAAGGAAATTCTTAAAATATTATTAAAAGTCTATGTCAGTGTCAGCTGTGCTACATAGGACGACCGACGTTTATGTCAATGGTTTCTAGTCTAAATTAGCTAGATAGATGGAATTGGTACTAATGTGAAAATATTTAAAATTAACTTCGTTTCATTAAAATGTTTGTGACTGAATTGATACTGATTAATAGGTTTAAGACTTTTTTGATAACTTTCCCACCTTTTATTAGTTTGATTCTTAGATGATGTGAAGCTTGAGTGGTGTGATGAATAAAATTTTCTTCTTTATGGAAGAATTATTCTTGCTAATATGCCCGACAAGGTTTATTTAGAGTTATCAACATGAATTAACCACGACCTCTACGAGATACTGTCACATACTTTTTTTTCTCTAAATTTGGAAAAATGATTCTCACAAGGTTGCATCACACAGCATGGCAAAGTACAAAAACATAAATTCATACAGCTTGATTTTGTGTGCTGTGGAACTATCCTTAAATGTCATATTGCCATACAGTGATTATATAATTCTTTCATCGTCTAGGCAATATTCTCTCATACATGGAGTACCAACGTGGTAAGGGTATACAAAATGGATTGCTTGAACCTAGAATCGCCCTGATCTTATCGAATTGGCCAGTTGAGTTCGGTTCCCAAAAGTGCAATTGATGTTCGGGCAATTCGATTCTTGATTCCATGGAGAATTGGACTGGACCGGATCGGACCGACTACATCAACTTTTTTTTCAAAAAAATTAGTTAAATATTTCACCGAGTTAGACTCCCGTGAAATTGGTTTTATTTTAGAGGACTCGGGTTTTGTGTTGAGTATGGATAGAGAATGTCAAATGCGAATGTGAATTTTATTCCTAATATGTATGTACAACCTTATGTTTCCAACTCAAATTATGTCAAAGTTTAATCAACAACACAACCTATTGAAGCATATGGTTGGAATTTAATCAACAGTAATACCCTAGGTTAGGAAACTCGAGGCCGGAATTTAATCGACAGCATTGAGTTTGTAGAACAGCATCGTCAATTACATTGAGTTTGTAGAACAACATCGAAATTTAATTGACGATGCTAAGCCGGATAAAAGTACACGCTAGAATTTAATCAATCACAAGGATCTGAAAAAACTACAGCTAAAATACGATAAAGTAAAGATAATTGTTGTGATGTTCGGGGGATCTTAGTTGTGTGGTTGGTGGTATTTCTAGTGTAATCTAGTGACATTTAGTCGGTTGCTTTCATTGGGCAACACTCTTCGTTTTTTCCACGTTTTTCTTCTCTTCTTGGCTGCCTTATCCATATTTGACTGTTTCCTAACTTGTCGATGACCCTTGCACAACTTGCCCATCCAGTAAATAACTACATTCCTATTCTCACGCACCTTCTATACAACAATCATTCTTGCTTGGGATTTAATACCAATTCTACTCACATTCCAAATCTAATACGTTATTCCTATAGCCTGACATGTGGCAATTAATTACCTTGCCATCGACTTATGAATATTCATCTGGAATTTTGTTGACACTTAATTGCAAATCCTTTCGAGAATGCTGTCCATTCTTAGCTTTTATGAGCAAAACGGGACGTATTGCTTTTACTATTGCCTTTGTGGCTAGCACATGATAATTTGGGTAATTTTGAGTATCAATATATGCCTCCTTTTAAAAAAATAAATTTGAATTTATTTCTTTTAAAGGAATACCTTGTTCTTCGCGCGATTATCTAAGGTGATCACACCTTTCTATCTTCTGACATCTTTTCCTTGATACAGATCTCCTTTTCCTGTGTTATCTCAACACATCTTTTCTTATTCTCACGGACAATTATCTCCTTTTTCCTTCAAATCGTCATCTTCTACCAGTATCTCTTTAGGGATTCCAATAGTTCTTCGTCTCCTTTGCCAAATTCCAAATCTCCTTTGTGCTATTCCTTTTCATCTCTACTCCATCATCCACCATAGCACGGAAGCAATTCTCTAAATATAACCCTACCGACTATATTGACAATTTCGTCACTCTCTAAACGAGAGAATATGCCAATGATTGTCGCTTTGATCTGTTGATTGTTGTTGAGGACGTAATAGGTAGTTTTCTTCTAGGTCCTAGTCTCAAGAACCACAACAAGATCCCTTCTTCATTCAAAGCTTGCTTCCCTACCAAGCAAAGTGAGACCTTGGCTTTCCAACACCATTCCTTTTAGGATATTTGGTATTTAGCTTCTTCTCACTTTTGTAGATTTCTTTTGCTTGAGGCCGATTTTGAAAAATGGTATCTTTGGTTAAGAGAAGATGACACAACCTGACTTGCTTGGAGGAATGCTGGAATTGAAAAGACACTCAAGACTACCATGTTCTCCCATTGTATAACTCGAGGACTAGTAGGGTCCGCTATATGCTTATAGTCCCCCTCGGCTAACTGTTTCTTCTTCCCTTGGGGCCCATGACTGTCACCCTTCTAGATATGTATACCATAGTGGGATTTCAACTCATTGGTCGCTCTGTTAAGGCCTTGCTATAATTTGAAACCCCTTTTATTTCAAATGAAGTCCTTGGATATAGCAAATTTCTTAAGGATTCGGCAAGAGAACTGGACCTGTTGACAATAAAGAGTGCATCACCTTCTTGTTATACTAGCTATCAAAATATGTGTTTTTCAGCTCCACACTTAAGGTTAGGGGTGATCATGGTCCGAATTAGGCTGGTTCACTCCCTAACCCTAGGACCAACATGCGCAGTGTTGGTCCTCCAATTTTAGGTTTGAGGATCGACTCTATTGACCTTGGGACTGAGAACCGGACCAACCCAATGTGTTTGGTCCAGTTCCAAGGTCAATCTAGGATTAACCGATAAGTTTTTTATTTTATTTTTTATACTTCATGAAAAGGCAGACCTATTATTTCCAATTACATATCCATTGACAATGCGGTGTTGAACAGCCAACTATAAATATCACCACATATTCAACAAATTTAAGATAGGTAACAATAGAAATTTCACACTTGCTAAAAGTAAGAAACTATAAAATTAGTTAAGACTACTCATAGAGATATGAGACACGATGGGAAGTTCCTATAAGCATCTATTAATAATACTCGTTACACCATATACAAAAGCATTTCCTACATAAGATTAAGCAAAGTCTAACAAACCAAAATATGAGCTTTCCTACCACTTGACTAGCAATTTATTGTAGCAACTACAATACTACTCTTCAAAAACTTCTACCATTTGACACAAATTGAAAAGCAAAGTGCAACTGAAACTTACTAATGAAATACAATTAAACCATTAAAGTTCAAAATAATTAATATAAATCATGAATATACAACTTCACATCTTGTTAATTCACTTCAACTTTTGAACACTTGGAAACAAAACAAATGACACACATAATTAATACTTAACATAAGTTCTAAATTGAAATTGCTGTTAGTGCTATTGATAGAACATCTCACCATTTATATTCATTTAGCTTCAATGTGCAAGCTCTATTTATTGATGGTAATCTCCTTGGTAAGACAATTCATATCTAAAAAAAATGATTCGTTCATTAGATATACAAAAGAACTAATAAGTAAAAAGAAATATGTATAAATTAAGCTTACCCAATTCAAACTTTTCAGCATTTTCAATGCACTCTTCAACATTAATAGGCACGCAAGCAGCTCTCAACCAATCTTGAGTACAAATTAAAGCTTCCACCACCCTAGGAGTCAAAGAACTTCGAAAACCATCAAGCGCATGGCCCAAAGTACTGAAAGCCAACTCTAAAGCAACGGTTGTTACAATAATAGACAAAACATCTCGAGTTATCAAAAATAAGATTTTATATTTCGAACCAGTACTCTTTCACCACATCAAAATGTCAAAATCAAGAATATCTTCAGAATCTTCTCAAGATACCATTCAAGCTTAGATTTTTTGTCATTGGACCCTCTTTTCTTTTTATGGAAAAAGTTTTTTTGCCAAACTTTGATGTTAACCTTATCGTTCCCATCATTTTCATGGTATTGGAAGCACTGCTACTATCAATAGTCATACTTTGACCACCTGAATATCGATGACCATGATTCATAAAAGATTACTCATAAAATGCAAACAAATGCTGCAATAAGTACTTCTCCTTATCATGCATCTCATCAATTTTTGCTTTATCATCATACATTTGCTCATAAACCATCATGTTCACTTTATCCAAACTTCTATAGTATTTATCAAACTACTCCTTCATCTTCATACTCATAGCTCTAAGGTTAGGATCGAAAGCATTACTCGCATCTTTCAAATATTTATACAAAAAAGCTTTCCTTTCAAAATAATCATTCGAAATAGTATATAAACTCCTTGGCATTTAATTAGTAGCATCATAAAATTATTTCAGAAATTTGGAAAGAATAATAGCATTTCCCAAATCTTCATTATTAGGAGAATCATTGTTAAGCTCAGTTTAGAAAGGCAAATAATCTTTTGCCATCCTTTCAAAAGTTTTTCTATACTTTGTGGCCGTGTCTAACATAAGGTAAGTAGAGTTCCATCTAGTGGCGACATCTAGAGAAATTGAACCCTTGTAAGTGATTCTTTCAACCTCAATGCAAGATTGGAATGCTTTAGCTCTTATGGGAGAGCTCATTATATATCTAATAATGTTTGTGATAAGTGCAATAGAATCACGTACCTCAGACAAGCCATCTTTTACAATCGAGTTTAATAAATGAGTAGTGCACCTCATGTGTAAAGCCTCACCAGCTAAGACCAATGACCCATCTCTTGAAAATTTATCTTTCAAATAACCAATGACAACATCATTCACACTAGCATTATCCACTATGATTGTAGACACATTTTTTTCTATTCCCCATTCATAGATGCATTTTTCAACTATTTTCCAAATCTCCCTACCCTTGTAAGTATGTATCACCACAAAATTGATAATCCTTTTATACGATTCCTAGTCGTCATTGATAAAATGTGCAATAAGACATAAATAGTTCAAATTTTGAATGGAAGTCCATGTATTAGTTGTGAGTGCAATCCTTAACCTTAGCTTACCAAAGTAAGTCTTCAAACAACTTCTTTCACTCATATACAACTTCATGCAATCTCTAGCCACTGTAAATCATGACAAATTTGTGAAGAGAGGTTGTAACTCAATAACAAAATCACAAAACCCAACACGCTCAACCATATAAATGGTTGTTCATCGACGATGATCATCTGAGCAAGCATGTACCTATATCGGTTTTAATCAAATTTCCATGTTATTAAGACATTTCCACGATACTAATACCAGTATCTCTCTCTGCCTTGCCAAGCACATTTGCATCATGTGGTGCAAATAATTTTGGCTTCTTATCTATATTGGGAGGATACTTGTTGCACATTTTAAAGTGTTTTAACATTGTTGAAGTACCATTATTAACAATGTATAAGTACCCCTTTCCACAATGAATGCACTTTACCATACATTTTTTTTGTCTTGTCATCTATGATTCTCGAAAAATTATCCTATGCAATGGATTTATCCATTTCTCGCTTCTTACAAAGAGGAGGATGACTAGTGGATACCTTAATTGGCTCTTTTAAGTCTTATTCAAATCCATGGCCAAGCATTTCCATCATGGGACTGAGTCGACTGATCTTGTAACATCCCTCCACTTCAGTTGACATCATATCTAAATTCATCAAGTCACCTGAATATTTAAGTACTGACATGTAAGCTTTAGTAGTGCACTCATTGAAGAAACAACAAATATCAAATTTGAGCTATGGTTTCGTTTTTGAGGTGACAACATCAAATAGCTATATAGCAAACTACATACAGCAAATAATAGAATAAGCAGCTCTTTAACTATTATAAGACTAGTAGAGATAGGTTTTTCTATAGCCCCATGATCATCACTTCATGTGCTTGAATGCCAATTCAATGGCAAAAACTTATTGGGACTACACTAAAAACAAATTTAAATCTCCTAAGTTTAAAAAAAGGCAACAGTTTCTTCGAATCCTTAGCTAGTAAAAAAGATTTAAATTTCCTAAGTTTAAAAAGCCTATTCAACTCTGGCAATCTAAGTCTTGACTACTACTTTAGCAGAACTACTAAAGAAAATGTAGGATGATATAGAACTTTGATATCAAAGCTTAGTGGCTACAAATCCCTCTTCGTCTTTGCATACGTTGCATTCATAACTCTCAATCTCTCTATGTTCTCACATGTACATTGTACAAAAGTACTAATGATTGAGTCTACAAAATGCGAAAGCACTTGCAGCTGCAAGAGGGCCCAAAATAGAAGGAACCATGAAATTGCAAACCAAAGAAAAGAAGTCAAATTTGGTAAGCAGAAACTACATACTAATAGAGGAATACAAAGGAAACAAAGATGATGTGCCCTTTACCAAAATCCTAAAGTTGTAGGACCCATATGATTCGAGACGTATAGAATCACCTTTTCACTATTCGATTCTCTTGATGCAAAACCTAGAAAAGGGAATGCTTTAAAAAACCTAAAAAAAAAACCAAGAAAAGAAGGAAAGAGAAAGGGGGAGAAGCAATAGATTGGAGTAGATCAAACAAACACCTACTAAGACTTTGTTTTTTGTGACAACATCATGAGAAATATATCATAGGTAGTCAATAGCGATCACCTGTGCATGAAGCTCACCCATCTTCGTCTCTCCCTCCTCCTTGTCCTCATCCTCCTTCTCCGTCTCAGTTGAGCTGAGCTATTGGAATTGAATAGCAGTTGTGTGATACTCACTGGGTATGGAAAAATAAAAATCCAACACAAATTAAGAGCATACATGAGGTTGAAGCTCAAAAATCAAGCACAAAGTAGAACTCACCAGCCAAGTTGTTTTCGGAAAGTTGGGGTGAGCTGCGAGGTGAGCATTGGGGTTTCTAATTAGGGCTTTTTCATTTTGATTTACTTGGCGACGAGCGAGGTCAGCGGAGAAAGGCAAGCGGCACGAGTGGGGCGACCAAGCGAGCGTGGAGCTGAGAGCGGGCCGAGCAACTAGAAGTAAGGTTAATTAGTGTCTTTCGATTTGCAAACTAAGAGGATAATGAAAGAAAGAAGATGAAGGAGAAGTTTAACACTGTGAGGAAGAGGACGCCGTGAGTGACGCCGTGAATAACGTTGTGAGCTGTGTTTAACGCTATTTAACCCATCGACTTATGATTTTCTCTTTTGAATAAATAAATAAATAATAATAATATCTTACATATATAATATATAATATGTCTAAAATATATATTATCCAAACCGATCTTAAACTCTCAAGACTAAGGACCAACTCGCATAGTGCTAGTTTAGGGATTCCAGGACCAATGACTAACCCAGATCCCTTGAGAATAGGATCAGGGCCGATAGGGTTGGGTTGGTCCAGGGTTGGTCTAAAGTTGACCTTGGACTGATGCTCACCCCTTACTTAGGGTTAGCAAGGATTATCTCCCAATGGCCGACAATTTTGCACATGGCAAGCGCATTAGTCTTACTCATATTGTATTGGCTTTACTATACAGAGGCTTTACCCATGCTTTGCTATCAATGAAGGCTAAGGAGAATGACACCATTTCTAGTCCCTTTTGACTTGGTGAAATCCAACACCTGTCGACCAGTAAAATTGTCCCTTGGTCTACAGTTATAGACTCTAGAATATCAAACCTATGAATGATATGCTCATCGATGAACTCTTTTACCGTCTTTTGAGTAACATTTTCATACGAGGTTGCTTCAACCCATTTTGTAAAATAGTCCATAGAAACCAAGATGAAACTATGCTTTTTAATGAGGGAGGATATATTTTCCTAATTATATTCATAGCCTATCCTCTAAATGGCCAAGGTTTAATTATATTTCTCATTATCGAAGCCGGCATATGTTGAATAGGGCCATGCTTATGGCACATTTCACATCCTTTAGCATAGTCGATGCAATCCTGGGTGATGGTTGGCAAAAAATAACCGTGTCAACACAATAACCATTTCATCTTAATCCCAGCTTGATATGCACCGCATATTCCTTCATGTACTTCGGCCATAACAAGTATAGACTCTTGTTTTCCTAAACAATTCAACAACTAGCTATCTATAGTTTTCCTCTATAAGTCGTCACTAATCAATAAATATTTAATTGCTTTTCTTTTGAAATTTTTGTCATTAACAACTGGGTTTTTCAAATACTAAATAAATTGGGTTCTCCAATCCTGGCTTACCACATTGTTACTCAACTCTTGCGTGTCTTGGACCAACATGATCCTATTATCAATCGAGGGTAACGTCCTTACTTAGGTAATAATATGATCTACCAATTTTTTAGTTATTTTGTAACCGGATGCTATTTGAGCTAACTCATTAGCTTCCGCATTTTGATTTCTTTTGACATGAACCAATTCGAAACCATCGAAATGATCTAAGAGACTCTTGGCCAACACATGATGCGATATGATATTTTCATTGAGGCACTCGTATTTTCTAGATAATTGTTTTATAACCAATAGGGAATCACCTATTACTTTAATGAATTGTGCCTTCATATCAGCCAAAAATTTTAAGCTAACAATTAACGCCTCATATTCAGCTTGATTATTTGAACAGTTAAAATCAAGTTTAAACATCATTTTGGACCTATGAACTTAATGAGAGATTATTAGATTTCCAACTTCCATTGATCCAACTACACTTGACCCATTGAAATATAGGTCCAAGGGATTACTTAGACATACCCCTCTACGTTACTTTTGTTTTGGATGCTTCGATATTCCATAATAAAATTTGCTACTACTTGTCCCTTCATTGTCTTAAGGGACATAGACCAAATTAATTATGAGAGTGTAAATGGCCACTTCGCAATTTGACCCTTTATTATTGGTCGAGTCAACATGTACTTGATCACATCTATTTTACATATTACATGTACTATAATTGACTGCATATAATGATGTAACTTAGTTCAAGCATGGTATAATGACAAGCATAGCTTCTCAATAGCTATGTATCTTGTCTTTGCTTCATTCAACGTTTGATTCAAATAATAAATTGCTTGTTCTTTCCCATCATCATTTTCTTGTGCTAGCATGCATCCGATGGTAGTATTGGTGGCTACCAGGTGCATTATCTATTTCAATTCCTCTTTGATTAATAAAAAATCCTAGAACCTTATCTCTGAAGGCACATTCCAAAGGGTTCATTTTTAATTTAAATTTCTGCATCCAAATAAAAGCTTGCTCTAAATAATGCAAATGACTTACCCAGTCTGACTTGATGATGACATCATTTATATAGACCTCCATAAAATCTCTAATCATATCATGGAAGATGAAATTCATCGCCCTTTGATATGTAGTGTTTGCATTCTTCAATCCAAAGGGCATGACTAACCATTCAAAGGTGCCACTTGCACCTGGACATCTAAATGTAGTTTTATGGATGTTTTCTTCTACTATAAATATTTGATTGTAGCTCGAATGACAATCCATGAGCAACATAATCTCATTACCAAAGGCAGAATCAATAGCATGTCAACCATTAGCATTTGGTATTCATCTTTGGGTGTGGCCGCATTTAGATCGTGGAGATCTATACAAACCTTGAGCTTGCCATTCTTCTTTTTCACTAGAACAATATTTGATAGTCACTCGACATACTATGCTGTCCTCCGTTGCCAACAATTTGATTTCTTTTTTGACTTTTTGTATGACTTCTGGTGTAAATCGCCTTGGAGGTTGTTTATGTGGTTTGAAATCCTTCTTTATTGGCAGTTGATGCTTAACCACTTCTCTACCCAGTCTAGGCATTTCATGGTAATCCAAAGTGAAGCAATTGTTGTATTTTCTTAGCAAATCCACTAATTGAACTTTAAGTTTATTGTCAAGTAAAGCACTTACATAAATAGGGCGTTGATCGGTGGTTGTGTCACGATTAACTTATTTCAATGAGTCTTGGGTTTCAATTACTTTATCATTGTCCTTAATAGGCGAGTCTTTAAAGTCCAAGATCCCTTTGACTGCTTCTGCATCCTACTCCACTAGTTCGGCCCTATAAGCCAAGTATCTCTTAATGAGGTCTTTTGATAACATAAGGTTTTCCATAGACAACCTTATCAAATTGCTCTGTCAGTTGACCTTTTGGGACCCACTTGACAACCCCTTTGTTAAAACGGTAAAATGCAATATTTTTGGGATCTACTAGTGGGGGTCTGCTTATACAAATATTGTCTTCTGATGCCTCTTGTCATCCCTTTACCATTTGTGAGTAAACCACCTTCTACTCTGGTGAATGAACAACTACTTCTGCAGCTAATCCTTTACCTTTGTTGAAATTGCACTCTTGCTATCTGACTTTCTTCTCCACACTAGGTTCTTAGCCTTTGTTCTTTTTGGTCCCTAGATCACTATCAAAGTAGGCTTGACTTGAGTAATACGCACTTGACTAAGTTGCTTTTGGAGCAAATACATCTTTTTCTTCCTCCGCATCATTCTTTTATGTGTTCACGTCAAATTACTCCTTATGGGTTAGATCCTGTCAACCTTATACCATTTGTTGATAGGTGGATCACAGGGCACCTTCAAAGTTTGTCGATGGTGATCATTAGTTGGTAGATTTCCAACTTCATCATTGAACTCAAATCCCCATCCAGATGGGCTTGTCACTCTAGGGTAAGTGGGAAGTGGATTATAACTAACATAATAGTCATATTTCCCATTATGTTTTCGCAAAGTTCCAATTGTGGGATCACATTCTTCATATCTTTGCTTGAACGACTTATCAGTTCGTCGAAGGGTACGATTCTCCTTAGAACGCCTTGTGTTTTATGCAGTAGGCTTCATCCAGTTTAAGTTGCTTGGGTTATGGACCTTGCTACTAGCCATAATATCATATTGATCATACTACCCCCTTGGTGTGATGTTTTTGCTGCTAAATCAACTGCTTACACCTTGAACACAGTAGAGAACCTTGACACTTCTCAAGTTTAGAGTCCCATGAATGGATTTTTCCCTTTTGGTATGTATAGTGTTTCTTAGAGTAGCCTAACTTATTTTGAGTAGGCTTCTTTTGGAATTGAGGAGTTGAGTCCTCGTTGTATACTCTATTGGCAACTCTTTGCCTAAATTGATGAGTCTGGCACTTGGGGCGGTACTGTTTTTTCTAATTATTTGTTTGTATCTTGCACAGAATTGAGGTTGTTGGTATCTTCTGGGTTTGGCTTAGTCTTCCAAGATATCATTCTAGTCATGATGGGGGAAAGGATCCGCATTGACCTCTATAGGAGCCTTGTTCTTATCTTCAGCAAACTTTATTTTCCCTTGCTTGATTGCATCCTAAATGTTTCTCTTGAATACCACACAATCATTGGTATTATGGCTTCATGAATGACACCATTTGCAATATTTTTTTCCTATCAGTTCATCCTTAGCAAGTATATTCTGACCCTTAGTCAGTCTTATTTGTCCATCAGCCAGTAAGAGATCAAATATCTCCTCAGTTTCATTGACATTGAAAGAATAATAAATGGGCTCTTTTGCTTTAGGCATGATGTTGGACTTTTCCTTCATTATGGCTGGTTTTAATTCTTGACAAATGTATGGTTTATCAATAATTACTTCTACCATCTCCACTTGTTCTAGTTCTTCATCTACTTCCACTGAGTCGGCCCAATTAATCTCTGCTCGTCTATCATGTCTCTTGTCTTTTTCCTTGAGCAAGTTTTCATGTTTGGTAGCTATGGTGGATAACTAGAACAAGTTATTTTAGGGTTGTCCCACCATCCTTACATGGACTCAAATTTCAATTCATTAAAGGCGAGATTTGCAAAGGTTTTCTCAAATCATGAAACCATATATTTATTCTTGACTCTTTTAAACCTAGAAATTAATTGATCAACTAACTCATTATGTAGCTATTTCATGGTCGATAGTTCGGCTACTAATAGATCTGGGACGGTCCTTTGAAATTGGATATGGAACAATCTTTCCATTTGTTCCCATGAGATGACAAAATTTGGTGGCAATGTTGTATACAAAGTAAAAGCAGTTTTTGATAGTGATAAATGAAACAACCTGAGTTTTCAATGCTCTAAATGAGCTGCGTCTCTATATTACGCCAAAAAATGATTGACATGCTCCAATGTTGACTGATCCTCTTCGCTAGTGAGCAAATTAAACTCAGGCATTTTGAAACCCCTTGATGGTATTGTATCCATCCAATTCGATCATGGCTTCCTATAAACATTAGGCAAGCGCGCTATGTCATTGCCATATCCTTTTAATGTCGGCTCAACCACTGGTTGGTTTTGAATAGGAGCTATGAGCGGTAACCATGGGACATGTTGCATAGTATAATTGGATTACAATGCCAGGTTGATATTTTGCTAGGAAATTTGATGGAACTATTATCGAGGCCCGTAGAATTGTGGATTTGATTGGACTATGGGTGCTTGATTTACTTATGGGTTGGGACTATTCAATTGGGCAATATGAAACGATTGCTGCAACATTTGGGGTTGAGCATTCAACATTATAGTTGGAGGTAATTGATGTTGGATATCAGTAACTTGCTATTGAATATTAGGAATCACAGCTTGGGGTACTTGTTGTTGAACATTGGGTATCACTATTTGTGGTTGAATGTTCAATTGTTGCAATTGATCATGCCCCTTAATTGGAGCCATTATAACTCCTGGAACTTCTATTGTGACCGGTAGTACATTCGTATGGGGCACAACAATAGGGTTTGGTTGAGAGGTCAAGTTTACTCTTGAGAAATTTTCGAATGATGTCTATCGAGTCACTGGTGGAATGGACATTATAGGAGCTTGATTAACATTGGTAGGAATATTAATGTTGACAGATCCATTAGTTTGTGTAGCTACAAGGACTTCTCATCTTTGCAAGATTTTAAAAGAAGGCCAAGTTGGTACACTTTGTCTCACATTACCTAATGTTACTTGAGAGGCAGATGTTATAAGAACGTACCCAGTTGGAATAGGGGCTTGCCCTTTTTGTGGCTAAACTTGTCCTGTTAAGGCTCCATGTTATCCTTGGGCACATTCATGATAGGTATTGATGATCAAATGCCTGACGACATTAGTCATTCGCCTTAACATATGATTAGCAAACTTGTTTTGAGTTTCCTCAATTGTTCGCTTTATGGTAGTTATCATGACTAGTGTGAGGTTTGCCTGCCTTCTTTCTTCTACACATTGCCTTGAAATGTCAGTACCTTCTTTTTGAGCTTGGTTTGTGGCCTCGTTGCGAAGAAGTTGGGCTGATGATGACTTATCACGTGTGTTATCTTCGGCCATCAACGATACTTGTTTGTTGGCAACACTATTTTGGTTGGTTCGACTTTGGGTTCATGGCATAGTTCTCTCTCAACTCAATACAAAACAAAGGTCCCATTGGGTTTGCCAAAAAGATGTTTCACCAATTTAGATTCCTGTGAAAAATCTTTTATTGAACGGGGTGCTTTGGTTTTCATTTTAGGGACTCGGATTATGTGTTGAGTATGGACAGAAAATGTCAAATGCGAATGTGGATTTTATTTCCAACCTGTATGCACAACCTTATGTTTTTGACTCAAACTATGTTGGAATTTAATCAATGACACAACCTATTTCGGCGTATGGCTGGAATTTAATCAACAACAATACCCCTAGATAGAAAACTCAATGTCGGAATTTAATTGACAACATTGGGCTTGTGGAATAACATCGGAATTAATTGACAATGCTAAATCGGATAAAAATACATGTCGGAATTTAATCAATGACGAGAATATGGAAAATTACAGTTAAAATATGATAAAGTAAAGATAAAAGTAAAGATAATTGTTATGATATTCGGGGGCTATTAGTGTGTTTGGCTGGTGGTATTTATAGTGTAATTTGGTGACCCTTAGTCTATTGGTTTTTCTCACATTTTTCTTCTCTTCTTGGCTGCCTCATCCATATTTGACCGTTTCTTGACTTGTCGACAACGTTTGTCCTTCAAGTAAATAACTACATTCCTATTTTTACGCACTTTTCGCTCAATAGTTATTCTTACTTGGGATTTTATACCAATTTTGCTCGAATTCCAAATCTAATATGTCATTCCCATAGCCTGACACATGGCAATCAATTACCTTGCCATTGACTTAGGAATATTGATATGGAATTCTGTCGACACTTAGCTCCAAATTCATTCGAGAATGCTAGCTGTTCTTAGCTTTTGCGAGTGAAATGGGGCATATTGCTCTTACTACTGCCCTCGTGGCCAGCACGTGACAATATGGGTAATTTTGGGTGTCAAAAATAAAATATGAACTAAACACTATCTCAATTCAGCTCCAAGTAGTGGGAAAAAAGAGAGACAATGTTGGAGATATGATTTATGCAATTGATTTGATTGAAGATATTTAAATCAATTTAAATTTTAGATTGATATCAATTAGTGATCCAAAATGATTACGCTTCTTTGTATTTTCCTTTTATTGTTTACACTTTGTACTATAAATACATACAAAAAATACATATCAAATCATAGTGAAAACAAAGAAATTCTTCAAGCTCCTTGTCTCTTTCACTTTGTGTTAGATTGGTTCCTAGTTCCAATTTGGGAACCGGTTGTCACGCCCCGACTCTCGAGCTCGCGGCAACCCCATTACCTTGGTCGATTGAAAGCGACGTCCCAGGACCCATCCATGACAATTCATTTTAATCTTTTGTTAAGCGCAAGCGGAAGACGAACCATCCCCAGACAATCAATCAATCAAACAGGGATAGAGGGATGAACAACAAGAACAACAGCAACTACTCATTTATACATCTTTAATGGATTAACCAACGGAGGATCGTTTTCCAAATTACAAGCCCGACAAAAAGGGCCGATCCATCCTCTAAGCCAAACAAAAAAGAAACTAGGCTAATCCAATTAAACAAGAAGAACCCTCAGGTTCAGCACCATCATCACTCTAACCCATCGGACTCAGTCTCCGTCGGGTCGATCACTGGAGGAGCGGGGCAGGATCCTTCATTGCGGGTACGCCATACTAGGGGCCTGAAAATGGTTAACCACGACGGGTTGAGATAAAATTTCAGCGAGTTCTCCCCCTAAGCCCCGGTTAGTACGCCAACTCAACCCGGGGTATCACTCCAAAACCACCCCTCACTCAACCCACAACAGACAACAGACAACCCGCAATCAAACAACCACTAGGGTCAATCAATAAACACCATTCAGTTCGCATGCAACCTTACTCGGTATGCCATACCCTGCACGTTAAATCTCAGCACAATACACGCAATCAAGGCACATGGTCGTTAGATGACACAATTCATCAATCACATGCGAGTCGCACCGCAAGCGATTTCACCTGGCCATTGCCACACCCTGCACGACTGTCAACTCATGCGTGCGTACCACAAATTATCACGACATTAAGAGCATGCGAATAATCAGAGCATCTCACACAACTTTCTCATGTCTCACATCCACACATATGCTTCGATTATTACGACCACTAGGGCCACGGCACAACCTTATGGTTGGCGGTCTACCGGTCGAAGACCAGGCATTGTCCTCCCCCATGAGGCACGGCGACGTCACGGACTCTCTCCCATCGACGGCATTCCCTATGGAGCATAGGGCCCGCTCACTGCCGCAACCCTGCATCTGACCACTGTCAGGCGACCCAATGGTCACGGCACAACCCCAATGGGGATTGGCGGTCATCCGGCTCAACCGGGCTATCAACTTTAATTTGACCATGCAACACATCAGCAAACAATTCATTCTTGTCTTTGCTTTTGCTTGGTCGTGAATGCAACATCGCTCATGCGCTCATGCTCATGCGACATGCCATTTCAAATAACCCACGTAATATGTCATGCGGTTCACTCGTCAATTCCAAAATTCAATTCAATCGGCATTCGATCAAGCATTTCATCATCAATCACGAGTATAATTAACAATTGGTACTTCAATTAATCACAACAATCAAGAGCACATTAAATTGAGACAAAAATTAGTTTTACGGATGAACAGTCCGTGAACGATGTCGTGAACGATCTGCTCGTGAACGATGTCGTGAATGTAATTATGAACAGTGATTTTCCCGAAATTCAATTAATTAAAAATTTAATCCAGAAATTAAATAAAACATTAATTAAAACAATTAATCAATCAATTAAATCAAATCATGCTTAATTAATCACAAAAATCACATAATCCTTATTTAAGCAATAATTAAGCACAATTAGCAAAATTAAGCTAATCTAATCCTAACCATCTATCTAACCAACTATCTTAGGGCTAATAAACTTAATTAAACTTCCTAAACCAATCTTACCACTAATTAACCCAACCCTAAGCAAGTTTAGGCACTAAATAGGGATTAGGGGCTAAACTCACCCGTTAAGCGGGCCGGCGACACGGACGCGGCGGCGGCGACGAACCCGACACCCGGGGACCTCTACCACGATGATCCAAGGTGGTCCCGGGCTCAAAACAGCAGCAACAAACTCAGAATCCCTTTGCAACTCTGAAAAACTGACTGTTGGAGGAGGAAGAAGCTGATCGGGGTTGAACGGGTTGCCCGGAGCTCCGACGAGTGGTGGGCCGGCAACTGGCGGCACCTGGGGGTCGAGGGGGAACCACTTGTGGCTGGTATGGGCGGTGGTTTGGCTGGAATGGGAGAAAAACAGGGGAAAAGGCGGAACAAAGCTGCTGCAGGCGGAATAGTGACGGTCCGGCGAGCAGCAACTTCCGGCGGCCGTACAGGACGGCCGATGACTCCGTTCGATGAACGGCCGACACCATCTGAATGGTTTTCGTCTTCTGAACGCAATGGCAGGTGGTACAGGCCAAGATTCCAACGGAAAGGCAATGAACAACTCGATTTTCGGTGAAAGGTCAGAACTGAAAAACTGAAGGAAGGAAGGAAAACTAGGGAGAGAAGTGGTGCGGTTTTGGAGAAGATGAAGAGGAGAGAGAGAGTGAAGTGAAGGCTGAAGGATAAGCCTTATCAAGGCCATAAATGCTTGCCCCAACTTGCCAAACAATTGACCTCATCTTCTCTCTCTTCTTTTTGACTTTTCTTCAAAATATCCAAGGGCATTTTGGTCATTTCCACCTTGCACATTTCCCAATCTGCCCTTGGGATGAAAAATGAAGGGTGGGCCTAGGAAAAAGGCCAGAAAATTAATAGGAACGGGCTCGGGAATTTGTTGGGCTCGAAACGGCTCAAGATTAGACAACGGGCTTGGGAGGGTAAATTGTCGGTTTGGCCCAACGGGCTCACTTGCTTACCTCGGGCCTTCCATGGCGGCTGTCCCACCTTGGGCGTGAGACCCACACTGATCTTGCCCGGCCCATGTCCTCGTAGGCTCGTGTTCTCGGTCCGAAAATCCATTTTCCAAATACTCGGCTCAACTGGCACTGTCGACTGTCTAAGAAGCATCGTCCAAAAGTCCTTCTCGAACGTTCCCGAAAATTCAAAGTCCAATACTGGATTCTCATGCCATGTCAATTTCGCCCGAATGCCATTTTGGTACTACTCGGGCCGACGGGCGGCTTTGAGGATTCACGCGTAACCGACTCGTGCTAATTCACGTTCAAGACTTCTCGACACATGGACGTCCTGACTACGTGAAATTGCGAAGGATAGATTCTTATTTCAAAGTACACGATTACCAAGGATCGACATAGGGTCGTTCGCGGGCTCGATAACGAAACGGAATCACCCGTCGTCCCATTATACTCTGTCGGCGAATCGACTTCTATTCGTCCCCGAAATCGGCTCGCATGACTATAGGATCGTCCTTACGCAAGTCTCACGGTTGAGTCGTTTTCCCAGATCAAGTTTTTTAGTCGCACGAGTTCTATCCTCATTAGCCTTTCCTCTCAAGGTTAGTATCTCAGGAGTGATAAGTTCCGAGTGAGATCAACCAACAATGCATCGACGAAATTCACGTTCATTCCTTCCTCAAAAGGGCTCGAATTTTAGGATGTTACACCGGTCCTCCTTGTTCGAAACCTAGTTCTACCTTGGAATTGGGTGAAACTGGATTGGATTGGGAACTGATCACTCTCGCAACTATAGACCTTTTGAAAATTTCATAATTCCATTTGATAAGAAGCACCTTGGAATCACTTGTAGTACTAGTCTAAGGTGCTTCCTTAAATTGTTACGTAGATCTTTTGAAAAAAAAAATGATTACGGGATTCTTTAGTTAGGCCATACAAGTTTTAGGGTTAATCTTATGCAAAGGAATAGATAAATTTTTTAAGGGAATTTTATTATGTCATTGCTTGGTTAATGTCCCTTTCCTTTTAGGATTGGATGCTAAGGGCGCGCATGATAACTTTTTTGTTTAATTTTTTTTGTTCTTTTGTTCTCAGAATTGGTTTAGAGTAGAAATCTTTTTGGTAATGCAATTTCATGTTTTTATTTTTGGAAATTTTTTTTACTCCATAAATAGGTTTGTAACAGAAATTAGAAGTTAAATTTTTTTACTTCTCTATCAATAGAATAAAAGAGAGAAATACAAAAATTTCTCATTGCTTGCTCTCGTTATCGCCTCTTGCTGGTCATTGACCATCAACCATTACCGATCATTAGCCTCCCGCTATCAGCTGCCAATCCCTTGCCAACAACTGCCGTTGTGAACCACCCGTCGCTGCCGGCTAATTGCCTCCTATTGTTGACAGTCCCCGGCCACCCGCCTTTTGCTAGCCGCTACCTTATCCCTTGTTGCCATCGATTGTCAGTCACTAGCCACCACCCCTCCTGCCATCGGTTGCCGGTACCCCGCCTCCTGCCAATCGTTGGCCGCCTCTCGCCGCCACTTGAGAGGGAGAAATTTTGTGTTGTTATCAAATAAATTTCTATTCCGAGAACATAAATTTTGTATATTTATCAAATGCCTATTTTGCCCTAGAAACTCATTCGAGGAATAGAAATAGAAATATCAATTTCTAGCAAGAAATTGATTTTTAGAGCATAATAGTTATTATTCGCGCCTTAATACAACGAGATTGTTATTCTTTAGGGATGACAGCCTTTTGGACCACAAAATCCCTTTTTGAAATGATTGGCAACCGGCAATACTAAAGAAAATTCACTCTATATAGTATTGACTCTTATTAGGAAATGTCATTCACTAATTTCATATGAACCATCGATGACATATTACGACCGCCGCCTGGGCTTAGGATTTTTTACTAGTGAGGCAAAAGAAAAATGTGGAGTTATTTTAATAGATAACAAATTACGTCCACAGTTACACCACATTAAATTTTGTAAAAAAATCTTTGATATTTGAAAATTGATATTTAAGGTCCCTAAATTTGCTGTACTTTTATGAATTTTTGTCCATGAAACTTGTTTGCATCAAAGAAGGAACCCAATTCTTGCACATGCCCGAGCTAAGTCAGTCTTGTCACATAATACAATAAATACAAAACTTATCAGGCATTCCCGACAGTAAATATAAATCACACTCCTGTGGTATGTATACGAATAAATCCCCACCACGAACTTGTCAATTCTTGTCACACCCCACGGCATGTCTAAAAGTAAATCCCCACCGCGTATTTGCTAATCCTTTTCTTTTAGCATTTGTATTTTGGGTTTTATTAACGTCGAACATAGGAATCATCTAGAAAATACAACTGTCAATAGGCGAAATCAATTAGGTCGACCAATTTTTAAAATTAAATATAGGACAAACCGTCACCTTCGCATTGTTCATGATGTCTTTGCAATTTAAGTCTCGTTGACAAAAAGACCCTTTCTTCTCCCTCTTCTTCGTCTTTTTTTTTTTTTTTTTTTAATAATTTTTTTATCTTATTAATTTCCTTTACCTTATTAACCCAATTACTTGAACAGCAAGGCTTTGAAAAGATTGCGACCGGTTATACTAGTCTCTCCGTTTCCAAAAGAATTCATGTGGTCATGGGTTGATCGGAATTGCTGTGCACAATCATGATCTGTTAGGTTCTCAATTTCGTAAAATTAGGTTTCATTTGTTTCGTGAAAAATATGATGATTTAAAAAAATATTTTCATGAGATTATTTATGAAATATTTTTCTAGAAAAAATGACAGTATTTTCTATTACTTGGCTGAAACTTGAAAATTCAAAGAAAAATACTTTCCGTTATTGGTATGAAAAATCTAATTTAATTTTCTGAAATAAACATATACTACACGGTCGCTAGTAACTTGTGCATGAGTAGCTGAGGATTGGTTGCGGGCACTAGAGCCTCGGGTCTAGTCACAATGACCCCGACCTAGGCTCCTAGGTCCCATGCCTTGCCTTGATGGACCCGATTGTGAGCATTGGGTCCCTGGCTTGGCCTTGGTAGACTTGGGCATGGCCTTTGTAGTCTTGGACATGGCTTTTGTGAACCTAGGCTCAGGTATTGGGGATACAAACTCGGGTATCAAGATCCCACGCTCGGCCTTTAGGACCCTAGCCCAAGTGCTAGCCTGGGGCATTGAACTTGGCTTTGATGGACTCGAGTGTGGGCCTCAAGGGCTCGGGCCTAGGCATCGGGGTCCTAGGCTTTACCTTGATGGAATGTGAGCAACGATGCTAGGGATCTAAGCATGGGTATCGAGATCTTGGGCATGGGCACCAGGGTCACAGGCCTCACCTTGATGGATGTAGGCCTGGGTGCCGAAGATCTCGTCCTGGATGCTAGGGACTTGAGAACCAATGTTGGGATTTCTATGTCTAAGCATAGAGTTTCGGGGTTGATACCTAGTCATATATTTGGAAAATGATTTCTGATTTTTTTAAAGAGAAAATCATTTATTTGAATTTAACATAAGTTTTCCGATGACTAAAAAAAAATAAAAATACTCTATTGACTCATTTTTCTAAATAAACTAAATGCTGGAAAATATTTTCCCGGAAAGATACTTTTTGCTAAACAAAGTGAACCTTAAACGCAGCATTTCCTCACCCTCCTAACTGGAGAAAACTTTCTCCACACACACCTCAAATTAATTGATGGGTTACCCATTAGACATGAACCGTCCAACCTTAATTTTGATTAGATTTGCATGCCAATGATACGCGTCACTTGTAACTCACTAAGCAAAGTTGTGATTTGGGATAAATAATTGAAAGCTAGTCATTTTCTTCTCTCTCTCCCCACCCCTCTCCCTTTCTTTTTCGTTGTAGCAGATTTTCGAGCACCACCGTTAGTCCTCGCCCTGCACGGTTGCACCACTCGTTGTTGCTAGGCCCCCGCCCACCGACCTCGCAAGCTGCCCAGCCTCGTCCCCCAATTTCGACGTGAGATGGCCCCTGATGGATCTTAATTTCTGGAGGTTCTCTCCTTTTCAAGGTGTACCGGTTGGACAGAATTGAAGCATTTCTCCCCAGCACTAATAAACATCACCGGTACAACGAAAACAAAAAAATTCAGGGAATTACTAGAAAAATGACGCACTCTGATTGAACTCGTCTAAGCCCCCGCCCGCCTAAAAAATTAGGGAATTAGTGTTCTTTTTCCAACCCGGAAAGAAACCGGGCCAACCCGACCATGACCTGTAAATTTCCAGATCGGCGGTCAACGGGGTTTTACCAGATTTCACTCGCATGACAACAAGGTTCTTTATTTTTTTTTCCGAATTATAATTGAAAATTTGAAATAGTCAAAGCAACAGAATATCTAGTCTTTTTAGTTGAGATATGGGCAATATCTTGAAGAAATATATAATTTTCTCATTTCCTATTTTAAAGGATATTGTTAATGACTATTCCGGCACTGTTAACCATTCTAAAGAAGGAATTTTTTTTATATATTTCCAATGGATTTATTACACATAACATGAGAAAGACAATACATTGAAAATGATGAATTTTCCTTTTTTAGGTGTTAATAATTGCTCAGACGGCATTTGTTAACAAAATTCATTTTAAATCGTGAATCAAAATGCGTTGAACATCATAAACATTCTAAGATTCTCTCCTGAACTTGGCTATGACAAAACTCCGCTGGGTGCTTAAATGGCCAACTTAAACGCCTACAATGATGCAAATCACTTAATAAACTTAGGCCTTAGGCTATATATAGTGGTCATATATTAGTTAGGATAAGATATATATTTTATCATATCTTATGTTTGGTTGTTGTTCAAAACAGGATAAGACAAGATAAAAGAGGGATATAACCAGAATTAAAAAATTCCATCTGGGGATTGGTCAAATGTGGGTAGCATTCTTGTGCCTATTGTATATGCCATTAACAGTGCTAGAAAAACCACCACAACAACCGATTGTCATGCTCCTACTACCGAAGCGGTTGTTATCACCTTTGACCATCGCTAATCGTTGTTGTTGGCCAACCGATTGTGTTCCCCAACCGGAGCTTCTTGACCTGCTACCATGCGAGGACCACCATCGCAACAGCGGGCCCGTGTCGCCTCTTGCCACCATTGATCATCATTGCAGGTCAAACGTTTGTGTTCTCCAACCGGAGCTTCCTGCTCAACATCTCCACCTTCGCCCAATTTCTTTCATTGTTCCTCCTCATTCATAACTTGCGCATCCTTTTTCTTACATATACACTTCACCAGCAATGACAAGTCCTCCCTCCCCCCCGGTTTTTTTTTTTTAGTTCTTCACTTAATCACTCATTATTCTCACAGGAATCAAAGAAACTAAGCCACGCATTCCATCTTCTGCTTTGATTCATCCATAGAAGTTTTGACGTGTTCATGAACTTCAAAGGCAAGGAGGTGGCAGTGGAAGGCAAGGTGAGCTGATGGCACGATGAGATGTGACGATTTCTGCAGCGGCTTGACCGGTGGTGGCGGAAGGCTATGACCTTGTTGGGTTGATGACAATAGTGCAAAGGTGGAGCGGGGAGAGAAGAATTTTTGTTATATCAATGTTATATCCTGATATTTATCAAACACGGTATGAGATACTAAAATTCTCTCATTATCCAATCTGACTTTATCCTATCTCACAAAAAAGTTCAAACAATCAAATGCAGCCTTTAAAGATGTAGTGACCACAAGAGGGATCTTAGTATACTCAACCTAAGAGGTTCCCTTACCTTGAATCTGAGCTTGCTTGTTTTCCTCTTGTTGGTGGCCAAGAATTTGAGTTCCTTTTCACCTACACTGTTAGATAATAGCTTTCCCCTAGCTTTCTAAGCTTGGTGGAGGCTTAAAATGGTTTCAAGGAAAGGTTAGATCTATTTAGTTGAGTTTCAAGCAAGTGATATCAGAGAGGGGGTAAAGAGGGGTGTGAGATCTGAGAAATGGGCAGGGGAAGGTTTATATAGAGTTGTTTGCTTGCTCAAATTACTTAATCTTTGCATGGATGCCACCTGGAAATAAATGGGTTGCTCAGTTTGTAATAATCCAGATTCGGCGATTGCCAAAACTTCCGGGAATAGGGGCTGCAACAGAGATTATATCAGGAATCTCTAATAATGATTACACTTACCTTCTAGTTTGTATGCAATGGCTTGGCCAGTGTATAAATCATGGAGTTTCAGAGATCAGGGTTTATTCTTTTTACTTTGGGGGTGTTTTCAAGGTGAAGAGGGAGAGGGATTAGTTTATCTTATCCCATGTCAGCTTATTCAAGAATCCAAACGCAGCCATTCATCGGATTGGCATGTCCAGTATTCGTCCCTCTCTGTACTCTAAGATTTAATTATGGAATTTGAAAATTTGACACATGACTACAAATACTTAGGTATTAGGAAGGTAATAAGCCATTCTAAACATGAATGCGAGGTTTGCCCATGATAATGTGAACACTTTAGACTAGCTCGTTTAAGGATTAAGCTTTGAAATATATTTAAACATGGCCATGACCTTCTCTAGTCCTTTCCATGTGTTTATCAACTTTGTCAGCATATTACTCGATAGTTCCAATAAGTTTCAATGGTTGGAAACCCATGCATGCAAGTCAAAATCTCTAACACACTGGATTGAGCTAATTAGATCATTTTAGGCTCGAACCAAGACACGCATAGCTACACTTGTTCTAGTGTAATGTTAAGTATGTAGGGTTTGTTGATATTAAAGTAATAAACATCAAGATTAATCAACATAAACAACCAAATAATAGATCATTTTATATATGAATGTAAAACACCATAAAAGATATACATAACGGAATTAGATTGTACCTGTTTGAGCCATTACTTTACTCAAAGGAAATAGATCAGTTTATTTAGGGATCAACGATCTATTAGAATTTATTTACGGATAAAAAACTTTTAGAATATCGGATCCTTTTTCAAAGTATTTCAAGTAGCTTTCAATGGGATAAAGTAGTGGATATGTATAATCTATTCTTTTAAGCTAGAGAGGGGACCTAACAAAACATAATCACTAGTGTGCCTAGTGGGCCCCTCCCATCACGGACTTCAATTAAACACAATCGCCTACACTTTGCTGCTCAACTATGTCCATTATTGATAAATGCTAAAACCCAGTTCAACAAGATCACTAAATGGCTTAATATATATTGAAATATCCATTAATCCAATTATTTAAAATAGAAAACCAATTAATTAATGTAAGCCCATATTCTGGAAATTTCCAACATTATCCTATTTGGGCTACATTAATTAATTTTTTTAAATGATTTTATTTTGAAAAAATGACACTCTTGGGTTAATAACTGAAAATTTGTTTTATGTGGCTACAATTTTGAAAAATAACATTCCAATAATGGCACCTTAGAACCAACCAAATCCTATATAATCTCAATATAGGACTATGGCGATTAAGGTGTCAAAAAAACACCGCAACACATAACCTTCCATAATCACATATAATTAGTATTATATTTTCATAGATCAATATACTATTTCTTATTGGTCCTCAATGTAATTTCCAACGACATGAAACTGCATTAGCGTAATTTCTAAACAACACGAAATTGCCTTAGTGCAATTCCTAAATAATATGAAATTGCACAACTATGTCACAATTCAACATGAGATCTTGAAATTAGTGACATCCAATCATCTTTAAATTAAAAATATGTTTGAAGAAATTACTTTATACTTGCATTTCTCAGTCAATAGGAGAAATAATAATAATAAAAATAGAGTCAATAATAATGACCATCAAAAGTAAATTCTTTAATAAAGATCATAAAAGTATTATCAGTTTGCATATAAGAAAATATGTAGAAAAATAAACTACATATAGCTTCCACTAATAAAAGAGATCAAAAGAATTTAAAACACCCATATTCTTTACATGTTTTTAAAATAAAATGGGTTGTAAACCTTTTGTTAGAGAATCGGCCAACATGGACTTAGTTTTAATATTCTCAATCACAATATCTTTCTTTTTGACCGAGTCCTTGATAATATAGTCTTTGTTCTTAATGTGCTTAGACGCATTGCTGATTTTGTCATTTTTAGAATAAAATACAATTGCAATGTCATCACAGTAGATCACTATAGGTCTAGCAATGGAGTCTACAACTCACCATTTTGAGATCAAATTTGTAAGCTAAATAGCCTGAGTTGAAACATCGTAACATGCCACAAACTTAGCATGCATGGTAGAGTTCGCAACCAAGGTTTGCTTTGTGCTTTTCCAAGAAATAGCATCTCCAGCCATCATAAAAATGTATCTAGAAGTTGATTTTTTGTCATTTGCACAACCAGCAAAATCAACATTTGAATATTCAATCACTTTTAAATCCTCTATTATGCTATACATAAGCATGAAGTCTTTTGTTCATTGTAAAGAGCTCATCGCTTTCTTAGCTACAATTTAATGATCATGACTTGGATTCGACAGATATCTCTAAAGACTATTCATAGTAAAAGCGATATCAGGTTTGATACATACTTGTGCATACATAAAACTGCCGATTGCACTAGTATATGGAACATTCTTTATTGCTTCCTTTTCAACATCATTAATGAGGCATTGTTCAATACTTAATCTATCTCCTTTCACGATAGGAGCTTTGCCAACCTTGTTAGATTTGTCAGAATATGATCTATATTACTTTTCTAAGATAACCCTAGAATCTTCTTAGATCTGTCATGATGAATCTCAATGCTTAGAACAAAAGAGGCTTCCTTAAGATCTTTCATATCAAACTTTGTAGATAATAAACATTTTATGTCATCTCTACAAACAAGTAAAATGTCATCTATATAAAATACTAAGAAGATATATCTACTCTCACTTACTTTCATGTAGATGCATTAATCAAATTTGTTTTCTTCAAAGCCAAATGATTTCATAACTTTGTCAAATTTTTGACATGATGCTTGTCTGAGACCATCGATAGACCTCCGAAGTTTGCACACCTTTTAGGTTGCTACATATACACTTCTTCATTCAGATCTCCATTTAGAAAGGCTATTTTGACATCTATCTGATGAAACTCTAAGTCAAAATGAGCCACCAATTCCATAATTATCTGGAAAGAGTCTTTAGTAGACACTGGAGAAAAGGTTTTAGTACAATCAATGCATTCTCTTTGCGTGAATCTCTTTGCAACTAATCTTGCCTTAAATCTCTCTATGTTACTTTTATTGTCTTTCTTGATTTTGAATACCCATTTGTTGCCAATCGATTTGTGCCCATTAGATAAATCAACAAGTTCCTATACTTGATTATTTGAAATGGAAATCATCTCATCCTTCATTGCTCATAACTATTCATCTACCTGATCACTATTAAGAGCTTCTTTGAAGGTCACCAGATCAACTATATGTCTAATGTCAAAATCTACCTCTCCTAGATAAACATAATAGTCATTTAAAATCATTGGCCTTCTTTGCCGTTGTGATATTTGCACGGGCATTTTTGGAGTTGTATCATTTGTTTGAGGAATTTCATTTGTAATAGGAGGGTTTATCGTCATATCTCCAGTATTTGCTTCTTGCTGAATTTCCACTCTACAAGTCTTTTGCATAGAATCATTGTACAACATAGGCAATGGAATAGAGATTGCATTGTTTGGTACTTTCCTTTTGAAAGAAGAGATGGCAGTTTGAGTAATGGTTCTAATGCTACAAGTAGAACAATAGAACTTATACCTTGGAATGGTCAAGGTATCCAATAAAGTAACATCTAGTGGTCTTAGGTTCGGTCTTCTTCTGATAAGGATCATAAATTTTCACCTTTGCATAATACTCCCAAACTCAAAAGTGATTCAAGCTTGGTTTTCTTCCCATCCATAATTCAAAAGTTGTTTTTGGTATTGATTTACTAGGTATACGGTTCAAAATGTAAGCTATTGCTTTGATTGTATCACCCTATAAGTATTCTGGCAAATTAAATCTACCCATCATACTTCTTTTCATCTCGATGAATGTGTGGTTCCACCTTTCAACTACACCTTTTTGTTCAGGGCTCCCAAGGATTGTATACTGAACAACAATACTACAATCCTATAAATATTTAGCAAACGGTCCCATTTGTTGTTCAGTTTCAGTATATCATTCATAATATTCACCATCATTATAAGATTTGACAATCTTAATGACTTTTCCCAATTGTTTATGAACTTCAGTGCAAAACACTTTGAACATATCAAGGGCATTAGCCTTTTCCTCAATCAAGTAAACATAACAAATGTGCCTATATGTTCCATATCAACTTCGATATTATTTCCAACTTTAAGCTTTAACTCCTTTAGACTTGAATTCATTTGATTTGTAAGAACCTTGGTCACCTTTTCCTTTGTTTTTAGCCAAGCTTTGAATTTGTAGCAGTTCTCCTTCTTTTACTTTTCTTCCTAAGCCACACATTTGATAATCAAGGCATTGATGCTCCAAGTCTCATTCTGAGTGTTATAAGCGGTTTTAATTTGGCTGAATTCAATTGGCAGAACATTTAGGGCATGATGCACAACATAGTCTTCAGAAAGGGTAATGTTATGGGTCTTAAATCTAGACTGAATATGGACCATCTTCAGTATAAATTATTTAACTCCCACAGTAGCATTATATTTCATGTTCGATAACTCACTTATCAAGTTCCCAGCCTCAACCTTTCTAAGACTTTGTATCTTTCTCCCACAGCTTTAAGGAACTCTTTCACATTCTTATCTTGCAAACCATTAATAAGATGCTTAGCAATGGACCTTTATAGCAATGAGGCTCAGTTGGTTGAATTTTTCCCATTTAGTATAATGGGCCTTATGATCTACAATACTTTGATCATTAGGCTTGGGAGGTTCATTCTTACGTAGAGCCAAGTCCATATCCATAACTCTAGAGCAAACTCTATGTCTTGTTTCCACCTCTTGAAGTTTGATCCAATTAACATTTCAACAGTGACATTATTAAGATCAATTATGAGCAATAAGTAATTCAACAAAATAATTAGTATATTATAAATTCCCCTTTGGGCAAAGTGTATAATGCACAATTATTTTCCATAACATGAAGTTTATAAAATAACAACAAGGAGAATTACACATAATTATCAAGGATCTATTCCCTTTGGGTAGACAAATCCTTTAAATTATACATTTCAATTATATATATACAAGATAATAATGAGAATTACATATAATCATCAAGGATTCATTCGCTTTGGGCAAACACAACTTTTGAATTATACATCTCCATTGTCTCAACATAGAGGGGAATTGCACATAACTGTCAAAATTTGTCCCCTTTAGGCAAATAAACCTTTTAAGCCATACATCCTATCAATCATCTCTATTATATCAATATAGATGGGAATTACACATAAATTTTAAAAAATTATCCCCTTTGAGTAGATATGACTCATACATTCCCATATTTTAGATTTGGAATTTATTTTTACGCAAATTTTAAATTAATATACACAATAACCCCTTTAGGCGGGTAATTGTATATATAATTTTATCAATAAAGAACTTCAACAATTTACAAAATTTGACAATTTGCAAATAATGTTCCATTTAACTATGCCCAAAATGCTTCCTAGGATCACAAATGGATCATATTGCATTTACCAAACAACAATTTTTGTGTGCCTATTTCTATAATTAAGCACCTAAGATTACCTAGTTAATCTAAAGCGAGAGAGTATAGCTAATATGTGCTAAACTAGGGAAAGTGAATAATGCTATCCTACTCCTCATACGCTATAATAAATTTCCATAAACTAAAATTGAAAAAATAGGCACAAAATTAATTTTCATGGAATTAAATATGGATAACAATTTCTAACATACATAATTCAACTGAAAGTAATTTGAAAATTTTAAAGCCTTTTAAAATTATGAAACCTATGTTAGGTGAATTGCAAGTGCACAATATCAACAAGTAATAAAGTGATGAGTGAGTATCGTTCCCACAATGACTTTTTTTTATTTTATCCAATTACTTAACAAAAGTGATCAATCCACAAATTTAGCTAACCAAATCAAAAAGACGAGTAAAAAGTAAACTAAACCAATTAAAATACTAAAATATAGAAAAAGTCAAAACTTAAAGATTTAAAAGCTAATTAAAATTGTAAAATAAAAATAATCTAAAGCAAAGAAAATTGAAAATTAATGATCAAGATCACAAAACGTTAGAGCATCTAACTTCACTTAACCATTCATAATTAATTTTCTTAACTTTTCATGCAACAAATTAATTTCCAATTGTGTTGGCGAAATTTTCCTAAGATGGATTAAAAGCCGACCTCGGTCTAATAATCCCTAATTAGGTATGTTAACCCACACAAACCTTAGGTGAATTTAAACTACCTAAAAGCATTAAGTTCTTGTGGAAATTCCCGGATTTAATCTAAGTAGTCCCAACCTAGATCTACTACCGCAGCCACATAAATAATCTAGTGTACCTTGACCTAGATTTAATTTATGGTTCAATATCACTAATGCACATGCACACAATCTCCACCCGATATCATGCATACATTAAAAATCATTCAAAAGTTGGCCAGACTTCTAAATGCATTAATATCATGATAAAGAACGACACAATCAAAACAATTCTATTGCATGAAAGTTTTTGAAAATTAATCAATCATGATTAAGATCCATTGTAGCTCTAACAAAAGAAATTTAGAACATAGTAAAAACTAAACTAACAAAAATTAAAGAAAACATAATACTAAATAAAAACAAATTCACCGAATTGAGATACAAGGAGCTTCAGGTTTGTCTCCTCCTCCTCTCCTTGATACGCACCAACTCCACTAAAATTGAAGAACAAAATCTAAAACCTAAAATCTTTTGCAAAGATGGTGGCTCCTAGGATTCTCTCTTCTTCCTCTTAAATGCGGCACAAGAGCGGTTTATATAGCCTCCAAAAATCTGCCCTAAGTCGACTCCTATTAGGATTTGGAAAAGATTCATCTTTGATTTTCTTTGAACCTTATCTTTAATCATGGTCAAATTCTCCAAATATCTTATTTGGGCTGGCTTTTTCTTCAAGATGAAATAAATATTACAAGATTCGGAAAATATTTCATACAAAATAAAATTACGTGAGTAGCAATTAAATTCACCCAAAATTCATCAAAATTTAGCAAATATCAAGTCTAAATTAGCAAGAATACTCTATTAAAAATAGAGTTATCAATAGAATTTCAAATTCGAAAATTCTCATTCAATACTTAATATATAGTTGGAAAGATCTCGGCATGTAGAACAAAAGTCTAAGGTTTTAGAATTGATTGATCAAAAAAATTCACATGAAATAATAACGACAATATCCATGTTTTAAAAGAAAATTTTAATTAGAAAAAAAACTGTAATTTTGGGTTCTACAATCATATATGACCCGCTTTGTTACTATATGTTGATATTAAAATCATAAACATCAAGATTAATCAGCATAAACAACAAAATAATCAAGAACAAATCAAATTCATAAATGAATATAGAACACCATAAAAGATATGCACAACGGAATTATATCATACCTGTTTGAGCCATTACTTTACTTAAAAGAAATATATCAGTCTGATTGGAAATCAATAATCTATTGGAATATCAAATCTTTCTCTCTATGACCTATTTTTTTATAATAGCTTTTGATAGGATAAAACAACTGATAGATATAACTTATGTTTTATAGGCTAGAGAGGGGACTTAGCAAACCCTAATCACTAGTGTGCCAATTGAGCCCCTCCCATTATGGGCTTTGGTTAAACACAATTGCCTATATTTTGCTAGTCCCCATTATTAATAGATGCCAAAACTCAATTTAATAGGATTACAAAATGGCTCAACATATACTAGAATATCCATTAACCTGATCATTTAAAGTAGAAAACCAATTAATTAATATTGCCCATATTCAGGAATTTATTGACATGGGTGGCAAAATGGGTTAATGACCTATATTTTAGTCCACATTTAATGAATTGGATAGAAAATGGATTAGCTGAAACTTTAATATCGGGTTTGAAATGTGTTTATTGTAATAGAGCCTAATTGAAAAATGGGTCATAAATGGGTTTGAGATAGACCCATTTATGACCCATTAATAACTCAACTTACACAAACTACTTTTTAGTTTCCTTTTCCTTTTCTTTCTTTTTATTTTTCTTCTTCATTGGTTGGTCGCTAGCAACCTATGGTTGCAGTCAAAGACTGGCCACAGGTGAGCTTGAGCCTCACTCGATCAGCTAGGCTGAGCTCATTTGATGCTGGTGAGCTCAATTCTCACTCGATTTGGCAAGACTTGAGCTCACTTGAGGCCAATCGGGTGAGCTTGGGTCTTGCCAAATTCGATGACTTGGGCCAAGCTCTGGCGAGGCCCTAGCTGGCCAACAAGTAGGGGTGAGCATGGTTCCAAGGTAGAACCTGGAATTTGAGAACCGCATTGGTGGGAACTTGTAAGTTCCAGGTTCTAAGGTATGTAGGGTAGATTCTAGGTTCCAAAATTTGGAGAACTTGTACTTGAGGGTATGTTCTAGGTTCTTAATTGGTAGAACCTGGAACTTGGAACTTGTAACCCGAAACCTAGAACCTAGTACAAGTTTTTATGTTTCTCTTTATCTTTGTCTTTACGCAAGATATTCTATGGTGTTTGATGGTAAGTGTATAATCCGAAACCACAAGTCTAAACTTCTATTTTGTGATTGGGAATTTTATTTTCGTAGACTATGAGACTAGCAAAAACTCCAATTATTTCTTTGATGCAGTTATGTTGGGCAATTGCTTCATTCAAGAAAATGATTCTATATAATACTAGAGCAATCAGTGCATTAAAACCATAAAATTTCCTTAACACTATTTAATAAGTGTATATAGACACTCGCTCTTAGGCAATCGATAATAAAATCCTTGTTCTTTTTATTATTGCATTTATTTTCATTTTGCTTAACTGAAGATGAAAAAAAAAACTTGTTGGAACTTGAACCAACTTTGGAACTTGTAGTAGGGTAGGTTCCAAGTTTTAAAAAATGAGGAACCTGTACCCAAAGGTAGATTCCATGTTTTAGGCGAAACCTATAAGGAACCTGGAACTGCTCACCCCTACCAACAAGGCCTGGCCTAGTCAGGCGAGGTGGAGCCTCACCGACCTATGGCAATGCTTGAGCTTGCCTATGACTGGTCACTGGCTGCCACTATGGCTGGCGATTGGCCAATGAAGAAGAAAAATAAAAAGAGTAAAGAATAAAAATTAATTAAAAATTGATTAAAAAAATATAATAATAAAAAATTATTGAAAAAGATGCATGAGGAAAAGATTTTCCTCACTAAAGAGTGGAAAATATGTTCTTGTTTATTTTTAGGTTTCAGTCGAGCACTACAGTTTTTGTAGAATATTAATGTAGTTTGATAATACGAGTTGGGTTGGGTATGGGTCATTAAATTTATATTATATTAAAGTGGGTCAAAAATGAATTAAATGTGTCAACATGGATCGGACCATTTTCCAACCCAACCCACCTATTTGACGGCCCTATAAGTATGTATACACCTTATTCATTTGTCATATGATGTATCTAATGTGTTTGGAGTGGTGTAAAACCATGATTACATGTTTGCATTGCTATAGTTTCACTTTTGAGTTAATTAAATCATTTTAGGCTCGAACCCTGACATGCATAGCTATGCCCGTTCTAATACGAATTTTAATTTGTATATGCACATTCATATGTTATATGATGTATCCAATGTGCTGAGGGTGAGCACTAGTCCACGGTCAACCCTGGATTGGCCTAACTCAGCCGGTCCTTCTCTGGTTCCTTGGGGGACTAGGCTAGTCTTTGGTTCTAGGACTTCTAAATCCTACAATGTAAGGGTTAGTCCTCAATTCTAGGACTTTAGGATTGGTCCAACTCAGACCGGCGCTGTATATATTATATATGCATATATCATATACATTATTTATTACATATATAATATTCTAAACCCTAGCACCTCTGCCTTTGTTCTTTCTTATGTGGTTCTGCAGTATAAATTAGAAAGTAGAAACCTAACTGAGATTTGACCAAAAAAATGGCAACCCTCTTTGCTCACCTTAGCCTTGCTCACCACTTGCCTCTCGCTCACCTTTGTTCATTTGCCTTGGTTGCTTTTGACCTCGCCTCACGAGTGTAGCTTTGCTGGTGAAATCACTTACCTTTCTTGGCCCGCCTCACTAATGCAGCTCAACAATTGCAAATGAAGATTTCTATTGTGACCTTATCTTAGGTTTATGTTTGATATGTATTGGTGTTCATAATTTAGTTTTTTGATGTCACATTATTAATGTATATATAATATGAAAGAGTATGTTTGTCCTTTTAAGGAATAAAAAAAATGAAACATAAAAAATAATCAATTGTACTTGGATTGACTTTGGAATTGGACCAGACCCATAGGGTTGGTTTGGTCCTTGATCTTAGGCTTAATAGGGTCAGTCCCTGGTCCCAAAAAATTGGGGACCAACACTGTGCAGGTTGGCCCTGAGCAGTGTTGGCCCTGAGTTTGGTGCTGGACTGGTTTAACTTAGACCATGCTCACCACTAAATGTGCTTGTAATGATAGAAAATCATGATTTTGTATTTGGATTGCTGGTTCTATTTTGAGCGAAGTAGATCATTTTAGGTTGAACCATGACCTGCCTGCACTAATGCAAATATGAGTACGTATAGACCTTATCTAATGTATTGGAATGACAGAAAACGATGATTCCAAGCGTGGGTTGTTATTAATTCTGTTTTGAGCTAATTAAATCGGTTTGAGCTTAAGATAATAAAGTGCCATAATCTCATGCTTAAGTCACTAAACTCTAAACTCTATTTCGAGCCAAATGAGTTGATTTGAGCATATTGGAGTCTCAATGAATTTTCATTTGTTAGGCATAAATTTCCTTGGGCATGATGCTTAGAAATGCACGAGTTAATCTTGTTTCACGTAAATATATGTGTCCGATATTGAAGGTTTACTGGTAAATGACGGTTTTGAATCAGTATTGCTGTCTTATAGTACTTGAAAGAGTCCTTAGCCAAAACCAACTGCTTTGATCGAGCGATGCGAGCTTCGATGATATCTACATGGGTGTAGGGAGGAGGTGTGGATTATGGGTGGGTGCCCTCAAATGCCAACAGTTATCCAATTTGTGATATATAGACAATGGGAACGGCTGTCTCAGGTTTGGCTGGGTAGGTACCAGCAGCGCTCTTATGGAGTGATACACGCTAGAAATCGCATACCGATTCCTGAAAATAATGCAAGCAACCAATTTTTCCAAGTAGTATATAATAATAAAAAAATAAAATCAGAAGAATATACCAGGAAATTTGTTATTAAAGTTAATCCAAACCTGGGCTACATCTTCACATAGAGGCACTCTACCAATCCACTAGTCTTCAAAGAAAGTAGGAATACAATAATGACTTTCTCTCAAGATTAGGGCACAAAGATATTGAGAACCCTTACAAGAAAAACTCGCTTTTTCTTCTCTCTTTTTCTTTCTCTATTTTCTTTCTTAGTCATTTGATGGCTGCGTCTAATTATAACTAATACAAAGTGTAACCTTTCACCTAAAAGCAAAATTAATGAAAAAGATAAAAAAGCTCTTAAAGATATTTGACTTCACCCACCAATAATCTTCCATTTGAAGACAAATACATCCAATGCAACAAGCAATTTTGCATCCATCTACTTCAAAAGCTAGTAAAAATTTGTGCCTTACAATACTCCTCATCAATTAACATGGAGTAATACCAATGTTAGTAGTACAGAAAATATGCTTGTCTTTGTCTATGACCTTGGTCAACATGTGAGCTAGATCCTTTGAGCCATCAATCTTTTGTAACTTTAACTCATTATCTTTCAATGTTGACTTGATGAAATGATAATGCTTCTTGATATGTCTAGTTCTTGAGTAATAAGCTACATTCTTATCACTTCATAGGGTGCTCACTAATTGCTTTCGATGTAGCTCCTTTGTTTAATCTTATAACCACATGATATCCTTGGAGGCTTTCATGATCGCCATGTACTTCGCTTCTGTTGTTGATAGAGCCACTACTTTTTGTAGTTGAGATACACAACTCACTGGCGTACCTATAATTGTAAAGATATATCTAGTGGTACTCTTTGTAATTGTAAAGATATATCCAGTGGTACTCTTACCACTATTTTGATCATCCGAGTGATCTACATCCACATAACCTTGCAACTATAGCGATGTATCACTATAACAAAAAGAGTTATTTGATATACTTGCTAGATGTCTCAATATCCATTTGACTGTAGTCCAATGCTTTTTGCCCGAGTTCTATAGATATCAACTCACAACTCCAATTGCTTATGCAGTGTCTATACTCACCATGACATACATCAAACTTCCAACTACTAATGCATATGGAATTACCGCCATCTCATCTTTCAAAGCTTGATATCTTTTTAAATTTTGAAGTGATTCGCTAGAGGAGTTGCAATTGGTTTTTTCTTATATGTGTTAAACCTCTTTGACAACTTGTTTACATAGTCTTCTTGCGACAATCATAATTTTTTTTCCCATCCCTAATGATTTTTATGCCTAAGATATTCTTCGCCTATCTTGAGTCTTTTATAGCAAATTGCAATGCTAACATCTTTTTTACTTTTGCGATTCTCTTCATATTGGAGCTAGACATTAACATGTCATTCACATATAAAGAGAGACACGCAATATCACCGTTGCCATACTTGCGAAAATAAATACAATGGTTAGCTTGATAGTGTGCAATTCCTTTTTCTTCCATGAAACCATTAAACTTTAAGTACTATTGCTATGGAGCTTGCTTCAAGCCATACAAACAATCCTTCAAGCTACATACCATGTGCTCTTTACCTTTGACCTCAAAACCTTTAGGTTGCACTATGTATAACTCTTAATTGAGGTCACCATGTAAAAATGCCATTTTCACATCTAACTGCTCAAGATAGAGATCCTCCACTGCAACTATACTTAGTAGAATTCTAATTGATGTCATTTTCACTATTGGTGAAAGTATCTCGTAATAGCCGATCCTTTCTTTTTGAGAAAAGCCCTTGACCACAAGTCTTGCTTTGTATTTGATACTAGCATTCACTTCATTTTTAATCATGTATACCCACTTGTTTAATAAAGCCTTCTTACTTGTGGGCGACTTCGTCAATTCCCAAGTTTTGTTTTGAAGTAATGAACCAACTTGTCGTTCATAGTATGCTCTCGCTGCATATGAGATGTGTCTTCTTTTGCTCACCATGGGTCTCCAACTCTCTTGAATCTGTATATAAGACATGGCTTAAAACAATTTTTGCTGATGGATAAAAAATTACTGTTGACTTTCTCACACGTGTATACCTCCTCAAGATAGGCACTTTAGGATCATTAGCTTGTTTTGGATCATTGTGTTCCTCTTAAATTGCCTGCTCATTGATAATAGGGTCATCTTGAACCTCTCCTTTAGATGCATTTTGATTTGCTTGAATCATCTTCACAAGCATCGTGTCCAACTCAACATATTTTGGTTCTATTGTCTTTTCTGCTCTATTTGACGATCTTTGTACATCTTTTCTTCATGGAATACCACATTCTGATTGTGAATGACTTTGTTATTATCACAATCCCAAAGCGTAAGTGGTCTTTTAACCTTTGCTATAGGTGCAGTTGCTACTCTTGCATGGATGGTTGCTAAAACTATAGCCATACTCATTGTCACCATAATCGATAAAGACACTTTTGGGACTTAGCAACAAGCTTCTTCCTATCTTCCATGTCAATTAGAGCATATGCAATACAACCAAAAAATTTTAGATATGAATAATGAACCTTTTTACCTAGTCATTGCTTTTGCGATTTTCTCCATCCAATGCACTAGATGGACTCTTGTTGATAAGATCAACAGTTGCATCAATTGTAGCAAACTCGCATGTAGTTTCATGCATTTGCACGTTTTAGAAAGATCTTGTTCATCCCCTTAGCTGCACCATTCTCTCGTGAAGTTCCAGGAAAGTCTTCGACCTGTGTATGCCTTCCCAACTCAAGTATTATGCAAATACCTTGCTTGTGTATTCACCACCATTATCAGACTTTAGATCTTCGATTTGATAACTCATCTCTTTTTCTACCATGGTCTTCTACATTTTGAACATCTTGAATACTTCTGATTTTTTTTCTTGAGAGCATAGACCCAAGTCTTCTTTGTCACATCATCAATGGTGGTCAGAAAATATCTCTTACCACCATAAGAGAGTTCTTGAGCTTGTCCCATACATCAGTATGAATCGACTTTAGCTTTCGGCCTGTATTCTATTGCCTATTTAATAGAAAATTGACTCCTTCTGTTTTCTATAAATGCAACTCTCATAGAAATCTAACTCGACTTTTTGCAAACCTGGAAGTAATTTCATCAAGTGTAACTACTTTACATCCTTTTCACTAAGATGTCACAAGCGATAATACCAAAGAGTAGACAAACTACCTATAGCTATTGTAGTTACAACCATATCATCGATATTGTCTCCCTAGAGAAAGTAAAGTGTACCCATAAAAGAGTAAACAAACTACTCTTACCCCTGAAGTTATCTTTCAGTCTCCACATCCAAAGGTTGTTATCATACCTTCTTGGTCAAGTTTACTAATTGACATTAGATTTTTCTTCAACTCTAAAATATTCTTGATTTCACGTAAAACTATACTTCCTTCACCTGAGATGTTCACAGTCACAATTCATTTTTTCAACAATTGGACACATGTGGCCGTTTCCCACAACCACTTGCCCAAAATCTCCATTGACATAATCAACAAGCATGTCTTTTTGCGAGGTGTAGTGGAAAGAAGCTCCAGAGTCAATAAACCACTTGTCTGTCATCATGTCAAATTCTATAGACAAACATAAGTTTTCTAGCAAAGGTTCATTGCTAACCACATTAGCTCCTTAATTCTCATCCCATTGCTTCTTTTTGTAGGTTTCACATTGAAATCTCCGATGTTTGGTCTGGTGACAAAACCAACACTCATCTTTTGCAACATGTCTCCTTCCTCTTAATTGTGACCTGCCACGCCCATTGAAATTTTCTCTACTTTTACTTCTCCCGTTGTTCTCCACAGCTAGTGTCGTCGAAGATGAAGATGCCGAAAAATTATCTCCACTTGAGACTTTCCTTCGCATCTCTTCATCCTTCGTTGTGCTCGAAATTCCCTACATTGCGGTATTGTAGCTTTACGAAAGGGAATATAAAAATAATAAAGTTTGGAGCCTACATATCTAGATTTATACCTGTGGATTCCAACTAACCTATGACTTGTGTGAAACCATTAAGGGAGAAGTACATTAGAAGTGCCGAAGTTGTGTACAATGGTCATTTTAGTGGCAAAATTGGAGAAAAAACAATTACTTAAGTGCCTTTGATGAGAAATTCCAACAAAAAGGATTACGTGGCTTTTATAATTAAAATTTTAAAATGATTGGCATATTTTTATTAAAATCCAGTCCATGTGGACATGCAAAGTGATGTTGCATGAGCCAACGTGGCTAGCTTACCTAAAAATGATGCCGTTTCTCTCTTTTCTCTCACTTGATCACACACATAGAGCTTTCTTCTTTCTTTAGGGATTTTTGCCCATGGAGTCACCGACACGCAGAGGATATTTCGCCACCTGATCTCCTTGATCAAGCCTGATGTGAAGCCGTCGACACTTTCCTTCTTTGTTGTGAAGGAAATCAGGTCCATTGTGTGCGGCTTGATTATCACCTTCGTCCCTGCAACATTTGTATCAACCCAACCACTCACTCCTTCTCTCCTTGGCTCACCGATTACGGTTTTGATTTTGGGGGCAAATCAAACTAGAGTTTCTATTTTGGGGGTAAATCAAGTAGGGTTTCGATGGGGATTTCTCTCAATTTAAAATTTAGGATGTATATTTTGAGGCAAATGTTGTAAACGATGTCGTTTAGGGTCCATGCTAACTGGGTATGCTAGCGAGCCACGTTAGCCTGAGAAATTAAAAAAAAAATAACCACATCAGATTTTTGGCAACCAAAATTGGAGTTGGCACTGAAGTGATAATTTTTTTTCTTCAAAATGTGGCACTTAAGTGAGCTAAGAAAAAGCTTTTGGCACTAAAATTAGTGCCGTACACAACTTTTGTCCCTTCTAGTATACTTCTCCCAACATTAATATACTCTGTGATAGAAGCTCTATCATATAACTTCATACTAACCAACTTCTTTTGCAAAAATACTTGATTTTGCGTTGATGACTTCTCATAGATATATATTCACTAGAATATCCATAGCCTCTTTTGCAGTTTTTGCTTTTGCAATGTGGTATCTTGTCTTTTTCATGAGCCCTAGATGAATTGCACATAATGCCTTTCGATCAATAATTTTCCATCTAGATTTTGCTGTTAGATCCACTTTTGCAATCTCGGGTTTCCAACCCTCAAGTGGTGCATAGAGATCTTTTTGAGTCTTCAATTTGGAGTTTGCGCCATCCAAAATCCTGCCCATTGAATTTATCGATTTTGATTTTATCTTTTGCCATGCTGTTTGCTTTCAATCAAATGTCACCAAAAAACCCTTGATGTTCTCAATTAGCCAACTGATGCTCTAATACTGTCGTTAGGAATCACATGCCGATTCCAAAAAAAAAAAAAAAAAAAACACAAGCAACCAATTCATCCAGTAGAATAATAATAGAAAAATAGAATCGGAAGAATACACTAAAAAATTTGTAATTGAAGTTCACCCAAACAATAGAAATATAATGATGATGAGGATCAAGGTTCAAAAAGATTGAGAACCCTCACAAGTAAAACTCACTTTTTCTTTTTTCTCTATTTTCTTTTCAACCCCTCGATGGCTAGTGTCTAAATATAGCTGATATAAAGTGTAACTATTTTAACTGACCAAAAAAAAAATATCGTAACTTTTAACCTAAAAGAAAAATTAAAGGAAAAGACAAAAAATCCTTTAAAGATAGTTGGTTTCATCTGCCAATATGATCGACCCGAGCTTGGAATTGTCACTGGCCATTAGACTTACTGTATTATTATGTTCTTTCATCTTTTGATTGTATAAACTTACCTAGTCTCGCTTGCCTTCAATGAACTATGTTAATATACTTTGACGCGTATTAGACGGAGTTAGGATCACCAAATACTTCTCATGTCAATACATCTCTTCCTGTATGCTATCCATATTATCTAATTTCATGACATGAACCTAATTTTCCTTTTTAGCATGGGAGTGGAACTTCCGTTCTCAAGTTTCAAGGAGCCTCTTAGGCTCGCGTACAGTTTCTTTGGACGTGTTGTTTCGAGCTAGACCTTTGTGTCTTTTCATCATGGATACCTTCCTACATTGTGTGTTTGCACTCCACGATTTGCCTTGTCATGGACACCGGAGTGTTGGAGTTGTCCCATATTGATTGTGAAAGGGTGAGTAAGAGAGATTCAAGATCACCAAACATGGAGAAATTGAGAAACTGGAATGGGAGACCAAGCACAAGAAGACAATGGGAGACCAAGCACTAGAAGACAGATTATGAGGGACATTAGTTTTGCCCTTTTTATTTGAACCATTACCACCGTTGTCACCATCATCACCTAATCCCATTCCTCTCAATTTTCCCCAGGCAATCCGTTTGATGCACTAGAGCCGAAACGGGAAAACTGTTAGAAAAGTCCTAAACCTTTCATATTGATGCCAATTTAGTCCTAAATTTTTTGACTTGGTATTGATTTAGTCCTAAAATTTTTAACTTAATGTTAATTTGGTCCTTCTAACTAATTTTGGCCGGATTTTGCTAACGTGGACACTAGTTGGCTGATGTTGACAAATTTTAATAATATTTCAATATTTTTCAAATTATTTATTTATTTTCTTTTTTTTCCTTGGTTCTCCTCCTTCCTCTAGCCAGTCACTGGTTGGGCAATGGGCTAGAGATGAGGGCCAACGAGGTTGAGGTTGAGCTTACTAGCCTTTGGTGCACCTCGCTGGCTACTAGCAACACTCGAGCCCTCACTAGCGGTCGTGAGGGCAGGTGAGGCTCGCCCTCGTCAGATCTAGTGAGGGTTGAGCCTTGTCGGCCATGGGCAAGGCCCGACCTCACCAGATTTGGCGAGGTCGAGCCTCGCCTCACCCCTAGTGAGTGCTCGAGTAGTTGCCAGAGGTCACGAGGTCGTGCTTGTCATGGCTTGAGCCTCATTAGTGGCTTGGCGGGGCTCAACCCTTGCTCGCCTGGCTCAAGGGCACCCTGGGTGCATTAGAGGTTGGCGAGGTAGACCATGACCTCGCCGGCTCTTAGCTCTGGCCGGTCACCCAACTAGCAACCAGTTGGAGCAAGGAGGAGAAGTGGGGAAAAGCATAAAAAAAAGAAAATAAATAAATAAATAAACTGAAAAATATTGAAATATTATTAAAAGTTGTTAATGTCAATGTCGGCTGCGACATTAGCCGACTGATGTCCACATTAACAAAATCCAGCCAAAATTAACCGAAAGAATCAAATTGGCACTAGGTTATAAGTTTTAGTTCTAAATTAATATCAGGTCAAAAAAATTTAGAATTAAATTGGCACCAATAAAAGGTTTAGGACAAATTGGCACCTATAAAAGATTTATGACTAAATTGGCACTAATACAAAATGTTTAGGATTTTTCTAACACTTTTCCCAAGCCGAAACCAATGCAACTTAGAGATAACGCTAGTTCATAACTTGTTAGATTATCCCATGTTCCATGTCACCTTTTGATGTATGTGGTCAAGATTTTCTTAGTGGAACTATTCTAGAGGTGAACTTTTGCGCTGTTCTTATTATGTAGGTTTGGATTTCTAAGTTTAATGAAAGCGATGACGAATTTCCTTTACATGTTTGTCCCAACTGAGATAATTAAATTATTCTTTTCATTGCCCTTAAGCAAAATTAGAGATGGATTAATATGTCTTATAAGGCAATCATTAAACCTAAGGTTTTCTCAATGTTGTTGAACTCTCCCAAATTAGTGTTAAGGCTTTGCTAGCATAATAATTTTTGAACTACTATTGGAGTAAGATTATGTTTTGAGCCACAATTCTTGAAGTGGATCTCACAACAATTTGTAATTATTTTTTTTACTAAAAAAAGACTCTTATTCTCACATCAGATTTATGATAGTCACATAAGCATTTTCCTTAGTCTTATGAAACTCTATATGTTCAAGTTTTCTTTTAGAATGAATTTACAAGGTTTCGTCTTTTAAGGAAAGTTTGTTCTCTAAATGTGTCATGCTCTTGGGACCTTTAATCGATTCCAAATATAAAATGGGGTTGAACTTTCCAATACTTCATTAGACTTACGAATACTATATAAGATATTATTTGGCTAAAGTATAGCGCAAGTGCCAAAACTTAATACAAGTGGATACTTAAATGCTAAACTTTTAAAAAGTACACTTAAGTGTCACTTTTTTTTTAAAATTGAGATGTTTAAATGTCAAGTCCAGCGAAGGTAGTTGGAAATTTAATGTGGCTTATTTTTAATAATAAAAATGGTTTACGTGACATGCCGAAAAGCTAACTTAGCAATGAAGGTGCAAAATGACGTTGTTTTGACCCCAAAAATGAATTTTAATGTAAATATTAATTAAAGTAAATTAAAAAACTAAATTACAAAAAAGAAGAAGAAGGAGCAGCATTCAGCAAGGGCTTGTACAGCCCTTGTTGCCACCATCCCACCATTACCGGCAAGGGCTGGTGATAGTGGGGGGAGGGTCGACTAGGGTCACCAGGCCTTGGGCAGTGGCCGTTGACGTTGGTCGACTGCGGGCAAGCCCTCGTTGAATGCTACTCCTTCTCTTCTTTTTTTTTTTTTTTTTTTAATTTATAAATTTAGTTCTTTTTAATTTATTTTTATTAATTATATTAAAATTCAAATTTGGAGGCAAAACGATATCGTTTTGGACTTATCTAACCACATTAACACAAAAAATGATGTCATTTTGCATTTATCTAGCTATGTCAGTGGAAAAAAGGGGGTCGTTTTGCATTTATCTCACCAAAAAAATGCCATGTTAGCAATTTAGCTGGAAATTTTTGCCATTTGCGCTTAAGTGTCAATTCTTCTCCGATTTTGGCACTTAAGTATAACTCTTGGAAGTTTGGCGCTTAAGTGTCTGCTTATACCAAGTTTTGGCAATTGCGATGTACTTTAGCCGATATTATTCAGTTCATATACAGACTAGCGAATGGCCATAATAATATCGAGGTGACATGGTACACGGTATTATTTACTGGGTGAATTTTATGTTTCACTAGATGGTTATGTGCTAGCCAGTCTTTGTTCAAACCCAAAAAGAAAGAGAAGGTAATTTCAAATTGGCCTGAAAAAAAATATTATATTGTGTGCCTTTTCGTCTTATGAGTAGATCGCGAATTACCAACTCATTAGCTATTCGAACCTCACAATTTAACGTACTTTGATGAGTCAAATAGTATGAATGTCGAAATCATATTCAATTATTCAATTTCATGTGTATTTATAAAAGTCAAGTTGAGACATTTTGTAAGACAACATATACATACACACACACACACTAAAATATGCAATTACAACGAGATTTGTAAATTTACTCTTTATTCATAAGTTCCTTAAATTAAATTAACTCTACTATATTAGTTTAAAAAACAAATGGGGATCTCTGTTCAGAATATTTGCCTATACAATTCTGTGTTATGCTCTTTGTAAAAAAAAAAAAAATTTCTTTAATTGATGGAAGATAGTGATTTTCTATTTTCTCGCCTTTTCCACTCCCACTATTTTTATCTTTTACTTTTTCCCTCTTCTCTTCATCAACAAACCTCACATATAAGGTAGGATGTTCCTTGCTTTATTTTCTATAACCATGAGGGTAATATGTGCCGGCGAGTATCTCTTAATCTTTAAATTCCATGTCTCAATGTTTGTAATTATGATAGTCAACTTTAAAAAAAACACGTTGTGAGACATCATAAATATTAAAATATGCATTTAAAATAAGAAAAAAGCCATTAAAGGCCCCAAATTATATCCACTGTAACAAATTTACTTCGAATTTTTTTTTGTGACATGAAAAATCCCAAATTATACTTACTATAACACATTAACCCTAAATTTTTTCTCCCTAAACTTGCACCTGTATGATCTATTTACCCTTTTATCAAGGTTTTGCGAATGATTTTTTCAGTCAAAACAATAATGTCTTTTTCTTTTTTACTTAAGCTATGTGAGTGCCATGTCAACATTGTTTGCTTTTTGGTGCTTATGTAGGCATATTTTTAATGGTGCTCATTGACCAAATATTGACGGAGGGTAATGTGTCACACATGTATAAATTAAGATTTTTTCACAGAAAAAAATTTATAATAAATGTGTTATGGTGGGTTTAGTTTGAGGTTTTTCGAGGTTTTCTCTCTTTAAAATAAGATATTTTAATTTAATATCTTTATTAATAGCTTTGTTTGATTATCTCTACTGTTTTTATTTTAAAAAATAGATGGTGATTTTTAAATTTAGTATTTCATTAAGGCTATTTAGTAGCTAAAAGGAAAGAGATATTTTAGTTAACAGCGAAAGAGAGAAGGTTATTTGATTGGTCAGAATAGAGAGATATTAGAGAAAAACTTATTTGATCGGTCAGAATGAAGAAATATTAAAGAGAGATTGTTTAGCAGAGAGAGGTGTTATAGAGAATGATATTTGATTGGTCCAAAAGATGGATATGGGTAATAAACCAGAGTTGGAAACACCAATTCATTTTTATATAGGGGGGTCACATAATAGATAAGATGTTTCTTACTTTAGTTTTTATAATTGTAGGATTCACATGGATCGAGGTGGGTCAACTGCTCATATTTTAATTAAATGTTTCAATTATAATACTCAAGTTAAAAAAATATGTTGCTAAAAAATACGAACATTAAAATTTGCATTATAAAATAAGATATGTCAATCTAATCTCTTTATTACATTAGACTATCTCTGCTATTTTTATTTCAACTTATAGATGGCCATTCGTAAATTTATTATTTTGTTATTTTGCAATACACTTTCTCGGTAATAGATAAAGGCTGTTCAATTGCTTAAAGGTTTTGTAGATAGAGAAAAAAAAAAGGTTATTTGATTGGTCAGAGGAGAGAGATATTAGAAAAATGACTATTTGATTGGCCAGAGGAGAGACATTGGAGAGAACTGTGGAGAGATATTAGAGAGAGATTGGTCTGAGGAGAGAGTGAAGAGACATTGAGAGTAGATTATTTGATTGGTCAAACGAGGGGGATAAACTCCGTTGGCCTCTATCAAACCTAAATGTAACAAGATAGAGAAATTAGGATTTCATTATTCTAGAGAAGATTCCAAGAATTAGAAGCGGTTCTCTACGGTTTTTTTTCTTTTTCACTTCAGACGACGAATTTTGAAATTTACTATGCATTTTGATTTAAAGTAGATTGGCAATCATAATCACATTGGTTCACCACAATGCAATGACACTTTTGCATCAGAAAGTATGAGAAAAGTTAATTGAGAAGAGCTCTTCGTCAAGATTTCATTTATTACCACACTACCTTAATTAGACCACATTCTGAAACATAGACATGACCCGTAAAAGGCTCTGAAGCTCAAAGGGGCACCAAAAATGGCAATTGAGGGATCAACACAAGCAACCATAGCTATGAAATGATCATCTCTGAGACAGCTAAGCTATGTGGAGGGACCAATGAAGCCTCATCAATGCTTGTACCAGACGCAACATCTTCCTCTAACCAAATAACCTAAAATGCCACCATTACTGGTTAGGTTTTCACTTTCTTGATCAGAGGAAAGAAAAAAGGGAAGAAAGATTATTCCCCCCTTCAGGTCCTGGGAGAAATCAGATTGGGTTAAAAGCTGTTGCAAAATTTGGTGCCTTGGATTACGATGTGTAACTGTTGTGGGTACTCTCTCTCTCTCTCTCTCTCTCTCTCTCCCCTCTGCGAGCAACAACTCAATCCTCCCCATATCCCGTTCGTTTCTCAACTTAACCCTTATTTTTGTTCTATAAATTGAAGCCTTCGAGGTATTCTCACACAACCACAGTTCTCAAAACCCTCCCTCCCCCTCCCCACCTCTCTCTCTCTCTCTCTCTCTGTATGTGTGTTATATTTAGCTGCCCTCTTCCTCTGGTTTTTTTAACTCAAAAATGAACGCGAAGGTCGTGGTTTCTCTCCGTGACCTTGTGATGTTGTTCATTCAGGGGTGCAAGTAAAAGACAAATCAGCAGCGAACTTCTTTTTGCCCACTTCACTGGCGGGTGTTTCTTTTTCTTTTCTCAAATATCTAGACAAACAAGTTTTTTTTTTTAAAGAAAATTGTCCCGTCCTTTATTTCACTTTTCTCTTATCCTCATGGAATGAGAAGGGGGAGGGGAGAGAGGGAGACAGAGAGAGTTACGGTTAGGGTTAGGGTTATTGCCTCGAGTTCCTTTCTTTCTTTTCGCCTTTTGGTCTTTCTCTTTTGCATGGATTGATCGGTGGCCCAACGCAAGCACCAGTCACTGTTTGCTGCTGCATCATCATCAAGATTCACAGATCTCTCTTTTCTTTTGCTCCTTTTAGGAGAGGTAATTAGTGGGGCTAAGATTGGGAGATTACTGGCCCTTTTGCAAGGCGCACTCTCACGCCCCTGTCAAGTAAAAGCCTCTTTGATGAATTGGGAATCTTGATGATGCTGCAGCGGCAATATTTGGCTAATCTTTACAAATAATCAAACCTCAAAGGCTGGGCAAGTAAAAACGCCCGTTCACAGACCATGACCGAGAAGCAGCAAGCATCGGGAGATTATACATGGAGGTAAAAGTTGGTTCTTGAACTTATAAGTAGTACTTACATCTCTCATACCATGTATGAACGTCTATTTTAAATCCCACTCATAACACATATGAACCCATCAAGAAACATTTTCTTGATTTTGCTGCTTCGAGAGAACTTAAATCTTTTAGCTGCTGCACTACTTTTTTTCTGTTTGTACTTCATGTTGGGTTGAGAGCGACGCTCGTGGCCATGACCCATATGATGATGTCCCATGTGGAGCTTTGTTATTTGTGACCATTTTATTGCAATGCGTGTGATGTTTGAGTTGTGTCCCTTTTCTTTTGCAGTGGAGTTTGAGTGCCCCAACCACCTGAAGTCTGTGTATTTGTCTGTTCTTTGTGGGCTTTTCGACATGATGGAGGGGGCATGACGCTTTTTACTTCGTGGATAGTCTTTATGGTTATAGGATTTTCTCTGCTCAAATGATTTCCCCTCTCTTTTTAGTGGGTGATAAATGGTTTCCCCTTTCAATCTTTAGATTCATAAACATTGTTTTTCCGATCTCTCCAAATCCTAAGAGATTTCAATATCTTAACATTACTTTCATAGTAATTCAGTTTTTGAAAAATGGGCTGTTATAAAGTAAATAAAATATATGAGACAAAATTGGATACTCCAAAAGATGGACGGTAGGTGCATGCCAGTACTTTAAGGAACTATGATTTATAGGCCTACTAGAATGTATACTATAAATAGGCTAGGCTTTCTCTGTGCTATCCGTATATTGAAACACATCAGTTTATCTATCGGTACCATCTAGTAAAGGAGAAGATGAGGAAGACTGAGTCTTGAATTCTTGCGGTTTTATCCATGTCGATCAATACAAAGACAATGATCGGTTAGATAAGGTATGTATTTGGGTTCTAATCTTTCTAATTACTATTTACGAGTATTAGAAATGATTTTTCAACTCGTGGTATCAAAGCATATGCATGTAGATTTAGAATGCTCGTTAATGCTTAATCTAAAGGGAAATCTATGAACTGTATCTAGAGTTGATGTCTTATAAGTGTGTGGAGTATGATGTTTCAAAGTTGTGCAATTTCGAAACTGATCTGAGGCTAACGTTTTCCATGTCATTGTGGTGATATTCGGCAAGCTTCGTGCAATGATTTGACCTATCTGGTGAGGAATTTCAACATTGAAGTGTGCAATTAGATTATGTTAATCGAAAAGGATGTTCTGGATTTTACATTTTTTTTTTCTGGGAACTGATATGGATTTTTTCATTACTAGCAATCGTTGTGTAGATTTCATGCCCAAATTCATGTTATGTTTCGAGAGTTTTGAGGTTGAATTTTTTGACAAGGATCAAAGAACCGAAATGGGCATTATCCAACTTGACAATTGGGATTGGGGGTTCTAGTTTATATGCAATGTCAAGATTCGATCCAGTAAATTTTGTGCCATTTCCTCATCTTCGTGAGGAAAATTTCAAGATGAAGGTTTTCGGAGTTCACAACGCAACTGAATTGACCACATTAGCAATAGAAGTTGATTTTTTTTTTTTTTATATATCTTGAAATTGATATGATCACGTTTCCCACTCTCACTTTGGTGGATTGGATGCCTCCATTTTGCAAGATAGTTTGTTTTATTAAGAAAATCTCTTATATTGTTTTAAAGATAATAAAACAATCAAAGACTACTAACACATGCATGGTTTTATCGGATCAGCTGGTTAATGCACAAGTCAATATGCAGAGAGAGTACCAACGAGATCGTCCAGATGTTGGTAGAGCTCCAACTCTTTTGTGGGTGAACAAGGTGCCGGACATAGAAGGTTTATAAAGTCGGATGTACATGAATAGAAGCTGAACAAGCTGTAAAATGATGATATCGTTGAAGCTTGGATGGACCAGCAGATGGTGAAGAACTGAGTAGAACCAAAAGATGTCAATACGAAGGATTTGCTAGTAGAATGTGAATAGCAAGTTTCATCGTGAAGTGTGAGTAGGTTGGAGGGATAGTGAGCAAAAACATCTTTGCTATAGAAGACGTTGATGTGTTTACCTACCTGGATAAGAAGACCTAAATTTCTGGAGAAGATTAGAAGCAATAGAGAAGGCAGATTGTGCAAAAGCAAAATTGACTCTATTTGGGAACCCCCGCTACAGAACAGTAAAGAGACGTTTTACTTTCGCAGGTTTTTGCAGATGGTAGTCGAGCATTTGAGGTCTAATGGCTAGAAACTCAATGCAAGGGAAGCAATAAGGGGGACGAACAAATTTAGTCTAATGTTCCGAGTATTCATCTTCCCTTTTGTTATTGCTTTGTAGAAACTGTGTCTTTAATTGTATTCTCTGTAAGGGTTACTTAAGTTTGTATTTAGAGAAAATAAATGTGTCGTGGTATTAGAGACGCTTCTATTCGTAGAGCTATCTTCTAAGCTTCATCTAGAAGCAGCACCATTTACTCCTTTTCAGTTAGTTATTTTTCGAAACTCAAATTGTTATATGAATGGTTCCATTTTCTCCTCTCTTTTTTTACCATTTAAACGGAACTTAGTTTTCCCAGCTTTGGTCATTTTGCAATTTCAATTGGTGCACGATTCTTGCAGCATTTCTTTGAATAATTAGATGCAAGATGTTTCCCCATACAATTTGTCAAATAAAAAATATTAGGGGAAAAGAGTCAATCCATCACCTTTACAAATGGACACACATAATATATTTTTGGTCGGGTACAAACGGACATATGAATGGTTAATAATCGTGCTTTACAATGCATCGGTCATGCTAAAGCTTTTGTCCTTTTAAAAGGAAATGGATTATTTTCTTCTTTCAACGCTTTTCTGATGGAATCGTCCATATTTTATAATCCGATCAAAGACGTTATCAGAGGACGGTGAATTACATAACAAATAAAACCAAAAATTCAAAGTGAAACATCATAAAATGTTCTCACAGTTCCAATCTTTTGGATTTATAAATCTCACATGAGACTTATGTGATGTGTGGTTGAATTACACTACGAGCATTTCAATCGATGTTTCAAGTCTAACCCCTAGGGCACCTAAATCCGTGTTTGTAGCCAATAAATCAAACTGAACCAATAAGTTCGGCCTATTGGTTTCTTGATTTAGTTTTGGTGTGGAATTTTTTCTCTTATCAGTCTGTTAGAACAATTTCCTCTTGACGGTGTAAAAATTGATAGAGGCGAACCAAACCGAATAATTAATATTAACTATAATCCTTTTCTCCTGTTTGATGCTGAAAGCATATTGAACTGGTTACTTCTTTAAGGATAATGAATGTTTGTTTTCTCATTTATATGTTGAGATATGCTTCTCTTCCTATTTTGTTAAAAAAATTAAGCAATGTTTTTATCGATAATTTTGTGCCGGCTTTTATTTTTTTAATGATTGGTTTTAATGTTTCCTTTAAGCTATTCATGATTAGACTAATTTCTTAAATAAGACTTGTAATTTTACTTGTGTCGACTTGATATTAATGGTTTGAAATTGAACCAGATCGAAGTTATGGGCTTGGTTTGAGATGTGATTTGATTGATCTAAATGGGTTTCGGTTGAGATTTTTCTAACCAGATAAGTTCGGGGTGTGATGAAAATGTCTCCAAACCGAACCATGAAAACCTAAGTTGTACAAAATCCTCCTTTCTTTCTGGGAAAAAATAAACGCAAATAATTATTTGGATAAAGTGGGATGAACTCGCCGAGTCAAGAATGAAATTGAGTCCCCGAATGGGATTGTCTGGGAGCTTTCAAGGCAGTTTGTTGGGTCTGCGCGGATTATCCAATTGAAATTTTCAGGCTTATGAACGGACTTGATTATTGATGAAGGTCCAAATAAAAATTACGAAGAGATGGTTAGCCCAATTTCGTAATGATTATTCCACCGTTATTTATACATGTAATCGTACTCTTGACTCAATTTACGACTCCGATATCCCAACATCGCTAAGAATCGTAACTATGGAGAGTAACCTATGTTTTGAAATTGAAGATTATGTGGCATGATCTCAATATATACTGAATTAGCATGTCATTAACATGAAAAATTGTCAAAAGATCAATTGGATAGTAATTTGAGTGGAAAGTGCACCCACAATAAAAGAGAACTTGGTTGAAAGATCCACCCGTTGAGTAATGTTGAGGTGTAGTTCATACTCCTCATTGGTAGGAAGACGGGAGATCTTGCTCCTCGGTAAGAGGGTGGTGGTCTAGGGGCCATCCCGGTGGGGGGTTGTGAGGGCAGTTTATTAGTAGTTTGGGTTGGAGTCATGAATCTCTACTAGATATAATAATTTCTTGATCTTATAATTGAGGGATGTAACATATGTGAGGTTTAATTATTAAGGAATCCTTTTTGGACATAGCTTTAATTTAAGGGTGAATGAGAGTAAAAACCTTGTGTCTCGATTTCTTTTTCTCACTTTTATTCTTTATTTCTTTGTGATTGTGTGTTGAATTCTAACAAAGTAGTCATCACACGTGGTTAACTATGAACTTGGCACATCATATTATTAGGTGACACAATGTACAACTAATAATTACATCATGTCATCTAATTCTGATTTTGCATCTAATCAGGTAAAAACGTGGTATGTGACACTCCATAAATATTTTCTCATTGATTTTGATTAAATGCACTAAAAGCCCTAAATAAACGGTTTCATTGTTTCTCTAGATTCTAGCTTGATGGCACAATTTGTTGACAATTGCCTTCTGGACCGAGAGACCACATTTCAATGCAATAAAAGCAGTTCAATCATATGTATATTAAAACAAGAATGTGACTTTTGTGCACCTAGCGCGATAGCTTAATGATCAAAGTATTATCTCTATTCCACAAGATTACACAAATTTGAGTCACGCCGAAACCAAAACTCTAACTAAATTGTGTCTTAAGCATTTGTTACATGCCCCTACCAAACTTTCACACGCGTTTTCCATTTATAGTTTATTTTCTAGGGAGTGTACTTCATCCTTGAGAATTTTACAGTTAGATATGACTCATAATTTTGAATTTGAACCTTGGTTTCTTATGAAATATGCTTAAAAAAATATCCATTGAACAAGATGAATTAATTGATGAGTGTACATTTTCCTAATTTGATATCCATTCCATTTTTATACATGTCAAAAGGTCATCTTCACTTGTGAAATTTCATTTTTGTATCAACTAGATACTATGTAAAAGTTCATGTTCATGACATGGGAACATATAATGAAGATGATAAGATATATTAGTTTCTTCATTTAACTTATGATCAATAATGCTAATTGTGCAACATTATTTCCATGATGCACCTTTATGTGGCATTGTCAGGAATTATAATTGTATATATGTTTCAATTGTATTCACTTTCATATAATAAATCATGAGTGAAATGTTTACTCCTAATCTTCTTCTTTTTTACGTTAATACTCCCATAATTTTAATATCCTAACTTCATGTGTTACGGTTGTTATATCTTATGAAGGGATTTTCTGGTTCTTGACAAATTAAGAGGCTGCGACGATGAAATTCGCAGTCCCGAACTTTGTAATTACAGGTGAAATGGGACCCCCTCTCTCTCTCTCTCTCACTGACCTGTAAAGCCATGACAATGGGGATGCTATAATATGGAGCTCACATGGAGGGTGCATGTGATTACTCTCGATCCACATGATTACGTGACGACAAAAGGTCGCTTCAATTCGTACTGTCTTCAAATTCAAACAGCAAAACGACAACGGAGAGCTGATGATGTGCTAAACAACCGCCCCCGGGAAAACCCTAGGAGAGGAGGACGTGGTTTCGGATGATGTCGGAGAATATTCTTCACTCTACAGATCACGACATGAGGTCCGTCCTCTCGCCTTGGCTAAAGGGCAAGATCGGCCCCCTTCATTTCTCTTGTTCGGCTTCAAGAGAACTGTTTCTCTGTCATTTCTTTTCGGCCTTTGTTTGACCGTACATTAAGAAACTCATTAACTAAGTGAAGTAAAGTTGTCCAACAAAAGTTTGATTATGTTCCCTGACCTCGCACCTCACACTATCTTAGTTCATCATCTTGATTAGTTATACAAATGAAGTGGGATAATTATTGATGGTTAGACATCTAGCAATTGATTATTAGATGCTCTAATGCAGTGGATGTAGAATTTTATATAGTATAGAGAGGGGGAAAATTGTCCAATTCAGCTATAAACTTTTTTATTTTGCTAATTTAGTCCTATATCTTTATGCAAAATTCCAATATAGTTCTTTCGATTAATTTTTATTAAAATCGCCTACATGGCAATGTTCCATTTAGGACAACCACTGATAACTAAATCATTACGTTGGCAATTCTTACGAAAATTGAACGAAATGGTTATATTGGAATTTCGAGTAAAAATTTATGACTAAATTGACAAAATTGAAAAGTTTATGACTGAATTGGTATCTACCTTATATGTTTAGGACTAATTGGGTGATTTTCCTGAGTAAAGGAGAGAGATTTTTACAAAACTTAACTTGAGTTTACGAATTTTGATGGGAAATTTCCACTAAGTATAATAGTAATCAACAAAAGTGGCAAGAGGACTTGATTAAATAAGATTATAAAAGCTAAAATTTCCCTAATTTAGCTAAAAGCCTTTTTAAGTACTATTATAATTGTTGGTTATTGATTCATTTAGTTAAGAGCTTCCTCTAATTCTAACAAGAGACACGAAATAGTACTTTATTTTCGACAAGGAAAACAACCACTTCGTGCATAAAATTAACACGACTTAATGAGCAGAACGTCTTCGTTATCAAGAACAAGAATGTCACCACGGGTAAGATTAAAGCGTCCTGTTGAGGAGGTTATTGATAGACATAGGTAATGAGGAAATATCTATTTTTTAAAGCATTGATCATGAATATCACGACAACAATCTTTATTTGATTAATTAACAATTGCCCTTAAATTGAATAATAACATTTGTGTCCACACTTTATGTACGATTGAGATGTCACTTTGTTATCAAATTACACATTAATACTTATTTACTTTGAAGGAAAGCTATAATTAAGTCCGTACACCTTGTAAAATAGGTACAAAGCTATATATTATTCAATTTCTCCAAAAAATTTGAATCATTGAGATATTTTAAATGCAAGTCCTACAATTGCAAACAAACGATCTGGATTAGGGCCACTTGTGCAAGCCAAATAGCTGAACTTAATCAATTCTTGAGACTTATAGAATGTTTCATTGGTCTTTAAGTAACTGAGTCTCCATATCCATGCCTATAAGTTATAAGAAAAGTTAAGTCATGGAGTATGTTATCTCTTATAGGTTAATGTAAGTAGGTTTTAATTTTTTTAATAAATTTTTCAGGCCCTCGAAAAACTAATAAAATTACATTAAAATAACACTTTGAACAACTCTACTTTAGTTTTTCAATACCATAAGTCATATGCATTCAGGGAAAGTTGTCCAAACAATCCTAAACTATTGCATTTTTGCTAATTTAGTTCTAAACCTTTTAATATCACTAATTGAATCATAAACCTTTTCTTATTTTGCCAATTGAATCATTCCGGCCAATTTTGGTCGGAAATCGCTAATGTAAATACTGACCATCTTATGTGGTATTGCAGTTGTTAATGTGGATAATTTTTAATAATATTTTAATATTTTATCGTTTATTTATTTAATTTCTTTTTCCTTTTTTTCTTTTCCTTTCTTTTCTTTGTTTGTTTGTTTTTTTTTTCAACTTTAGCCAGTGAGGATCGCTAGGCCCTTAGTAGTCACTAGGTGAGGGTCGCTAACCCTTGCTGGCCACTAGGCGAGGGCCATGGGCGAGGGCCACGACCCACTCCCGAATCGGCACCAATGAGGACTTCATGGCCCTTGCCTAGAACTAGGTGAGGCTTGGTGAGGGAAACGTTTTGGACAATTTTCTTGCGGTATTTGTTTTGGACGAATTTTCAATGTATTTAACTAGTTGAATTTCTACAACTTCTAGAGGGGAGGGATATGATCTAGGTCTCTCCTCCCCTCCCTTGTTACTTTTCCTTTTACTTGTTTTTTTTTTTTGGTAAAGGTAATTATTATATATGATTTTCAACCACAAAACTATACAGGGGGTGAGGCTTGGCACTAACACACACTCAATGGGACAACATGTCATTGGAGTAGGGGGCGAGATCACGAAAGGAAATAACAAGTACAACAAAAGAAACCAGGGAGCGGCAAATGCCAACCCTCGCTGACAATCCTAACCAAAAATGTTGGGATCTATGCCCCAGCTACGTTGTAATCTCCTATTTCTCGGGGAATCAGCAATCGTATTAAAAGCCAGAGCTTTATCCTTGACTGCCTTGATAAGGTATTGTTTCATAGAAGGCACGTAGAGGTGAGAGGACCGGAATGTGATGTCATTCCTAGTATTCCAAATTACATAGCAAAGGGCGCCAAAAGAGAACCTGGCGATATCAAAATAAAATCCACTTCCCAAGAGAGTGTCGCTAGTCCACCGAATATTTTCCAGCCATGGTCGGTTATTCCAAGAAAAATTACATTTTGCAGCACAAAAAATAGCAAAGGAGTTGGACACGTGACAGTAAAAAAAAAGGTGGTCAATAGAATCAGGCTTTAGATTGCATAAAGCACAATGATCCGAAGATAGTCTACCATAAGCCATAAGATAAACCTGAGTTGGAAGTCGATTCCGAATAATTAGCCAAAGGAGGAACTAGTGTTGAGGAGCAATAGCCTTGATCCATACGAAGGATGCCCACGGGACCAGCGCAGCTCTCCTACGGAAAACCGACCATGCAGACAAAATGGAAAACTTGCTAGATGGATGGATGACCCAAGTAAATATGTCCCCCAATTGATTTAGGTTCGGAATTGTGACCTGCTATGAGAGAAGCTCGTGTAGTATGTCTTGGCCATCAGGAGAGAAGAGGTCAGCGACCTTTGTGTGTCTATGAAGAGCCGATTGATATATTCTAGTATCAGTGAATACGGAATTAATGGGGCCCATCTCCAGCCACGAGTCGAACCAAAGCGAGGTAGATAAACCATCACCAATCTTCCACTTGAAAAGTCCTCTGACTTCCTCCCTTAGTGCCAGTAGTTTCCTCCATGCCCATGAGCAAAATGTCGGGGGGGAGGTGATCCAGAAGTTCTTTCTTTTAAGATGGTTGGCATGAATCCATTTACACCATAAGGATTCCTTATTAGTGAAAATAATCCATATATGCTTGATCATAGCTGCTTTATTACTATCTCGGATTCTACGAATCCCAAAGCCTCCTTCTTGTTTAGGGAGACACACATCATTCCAAGAGACTTTTGCCCCTCTTGGGCCAAGACCAGGGCCCCTCCATAGGAATTGTTGACAAATTTGTTCTATCCTATCGATGATCGAGGAAGGGAGCCATAAAATGGACGCCCAATATACTTGTATAGCATGCAGAACTGATCTAATAAGTTGTAATCCACCTGCAAATGATAGAAAACGGTGGATCTAAGATTAGACTCTAGCTGTAAGTAGACATACCAGGGCACTGCAGTCCGCTTTGCTCAGACGCGATGTGATGATTGGGACGCCCAGATAACGGAATGGGAGAGTCCCCATTCTGAAATTCAGGATTTGCAGAAGCTGAGTTCTGGTTGCCTCCAAGCCACCCGAGACGAACACTCCACTCTTGCTATTATTTGGAATCAATCTACTTTAATGGCACACTTTGGGGAGTAGGTATCCAAGTGGAACCCACTAAATAGTTCTTGAGCAAGGAGGATATTATCTATTATGCGTCGGCCTCTAACAAAAGCCGTCTGGACAAGGCTAATGATGTCGGGGAGGACCGTAGCAATTCTATTGGATAGGATCTTGGTAATGCATTTGTATATGGTATTGCAACAAACTATAGGCCAAAATCATTAACTAACAAGGCATTTGGTATTTTAGGCACCAGAGCAAGTATTGTGCAATTAATCTCCCGAAGCAAATGCCTAGTATGAAAGAAGTCCAGGACCGCCTCTACCATAGAGGGCCCAACTGTATCCCAGTTTTTTAAAAAAAAATCAGAGTTGTACCCATTAGGGCCTGGGGCTCTACCCCCTGCTAGTGAGAACATAGCCGCCCTAATATCCTGAGGAAGAACAGGCTCAGAGAGGAATCTAACTTAGTCATTATTTAGCATATGCTTCAGAACTTCCTTGGCCTCCATGATAGATGGTCTCAATGCCGTGTTCATCGGAGCCAAGAGATCCTGGAAGTAGGAAACAAACACTTGCTGGACTTCCTTAGGCTCGGTGACCATGTTACCTGCGCCATCCTAGATAGAGAGAATCCGGTTGCGCAAGTGGTAGTAATTGACCGAATGGTGAAAAAATCTAGTATTCTGGTCGCCCTCCTTGAGCCATCGAATCTTATATTTTTGTTTAAAGAAGGATTCCTCCAAAGGCCGTAGTTCATAATAGCTGCGAGCTTGGGCCCTTTTAGTCCCAGCCAATACGCTGTTCTGCGGCTCCCGCAAGAGTGCTTCTTGGGTGGAATGAAGAGCCCATTTGGCGGTAGCAGCAGGTGTGGAAATATCAGAATACACCTCTTTATTCAGTTGCTTTAGCGTGCATTTCAGAAGTTTAAGCCTGGTGTAAAGTTTGTACATGGGCGTACCTGGGGGTTGGTTTTCCCAAACCTGAGAAACCATTGTATTAAAATCCGGATGAGAAATCTAGAAGTTGAAGAATTTAAAAGGTCTCTTCTAAGGCTGAGGGGCCAATACTCTAACCAACATCGGGGTGTGGTCTGAAATGCCAGGGTGGAGAAAAGCAGTTTCTTAATAAGAGTATTCAAGGCTCCACTTGTTGTTGACCAATGCACGGTCAATTTTCCTTAGCTTTCTGTTTTCACCAAAATAAGCTGACCAAGTGTATCGAAAACCCACATACCGAAGATCATCGAGCTTAGCTTGATATAAGCATTCCTTGAATTCATCAAAAGCAGGAAGCTAATAATCCGGACTCCCCAAACGATCAGACGAGTCCTGAATAGCATTAAAATCGCCAGCCACTAACCATGGACTATCCGAGAGAGTAGAACTCAATCGGATGAGGTCATTCCATAGGGGCCTCCAAGCAACAAAAGTATGATCCTCATACACAGCTGTGAAGTGTAGTAGAGAACCCGAAGACAGAATCTTAATCATGCCATGAATAGTTTGGCTAGACACAAAAAGGCTAGTGAATTCCACCAAAATTGGGTTCCATCCAACCCATAAATGGCCCCTAGCCGAATAATCATAATTCGAAGTCCACTGCCAACCCGAAATTAAGCTACAGGAAATAGAAACAAAATAGTGAGGCGGTACCTTTGTCTCCTTTAGTCCAAGGCAACAAATGTCATTAGTGTGCACAAAATGCCTCACCTCTGATTGTCTAACCGGGTCCATAATATCCCGAACATTCCAAAAACCAAGATTCATACCAGCACATAAGTAAGAAAGAGCCAAACGCCTACCTGCATTTTCCAACACGACGCTTGTTGGCCGTCGGTTTATGTGGCAGGACCTTCTGGACCGAGGATGAGCTGCCCATTCCTGCACCAGGAGGGGGTGATACCTACTTAGGAGGCTGAGGATCCACTACCTTAGAGAGATTTGCACTTTCGGATCCCTGAGGGGAACTTACTTCTTGCAATATAGATCTGGAGGGCTGAGGGATACCAACTTCCTGGGTGTCATCCTCAGAGCTGCGTGTTGTGTCTTCATCATCAAGATCATCTGCCGAAGAAAAAGAGGCTGGGGAGACCTCTGGCTCAGTAAGATTTTTCTCAGCTATCCTCTTGATGGCCTCATCAAACCGGATAGGGTCATTGGAATGCCTATTCTAGTCAAGACTAGTAGCGGGAGGAGCAGAGACGCCAGACTTCTTAGGGGGGTTGGTCATCGAAAGACCTGCCTTCCTACGAAATGCACACCTAGAGGTCGGTTGAACCTACCATTGTTCTGTGATTGCAGGAGATGGATTCAACATCTCAAGGTTAGCCGCAGTGGGGTTTTTGCTTGCAAAGGCGGACCCTTCCTCTACACGCTTGTCTGTTGTACAAGGAAGTTCAGTCAGGTGGATTATGAGAGACAGTTTCACCTGTGGTCAAGCTTGCATTATCAGGCTCCTAATTGGAGCAAGCTTCTGTTGGACCAAAAGAAGCAGGGCGGTAGTCCTGAGTGCTACACCGATGGCCAAAGGTACCGCAACGCGAGCATAAAATTGGTCTCCATTCATATTCCACAGAGACTGTCCACGAAACCCACTTCAACCAAACCACAACCTTGTCCCTTCTTGCATTAGAGTTGTGATCTCCACATATACACGAGCATAGAGAGCATTTTCATTTGTTCAGTGATTCTGGTCAACATATAAATGATTGCCAATAACACTAGCAATGCCACTAATTCCCTGTGCAGACCATAAAGCATACGATATATGCCTCAATTGAACCCATACCGAGACTTTAGAATGATTATTCTTTTTCAGCTCTAGGAGGGGATTTTTCTTACTCTCTCAATCTAGTTTTTGATCTGGGAGCATTGCTCTCTCAATTTTATAACTAGAAGGTTTTCCCTTTGATCAAATTCTAGATTTAGGAGTTTTAATGAATAAATACTCCACCTCCATTTTCAATTTCGTTCATAGTAGCTTTGGTCTCAAATTTGTACTCGTTCAACATGTTATTGTACATCTCACACTTGTTAAAGGGTTTGCTCTTACAAGTGTTAGATTTGAGCTTGTTTAACATGTTTATGTTGTTAGGGATGCTGAACCTAGGCGCACAATAGTTGGAGATCTCAGCATGTGCTCATTTCTGATGATGATGTGTGATTTGGTGATCAGCTCCCATCATTTTGCTTGAATGCAAAAATAGATCTGTTTGTAAAGAAAAAGCATATGTTTATCTCTGCCAACCATGCTCTGATGGTGCACATTGATTTTTATTATTGGTTTTTGGTGGAGTTCTACTGACTTGCCTTGTTATGATGACTTTTGAGATTTCTCACCTTTTATGTATTATTTTGATAGTGAATGAAAATTTCTTTTGATAAAAAAAAATTGCTTGTCACATATGGTATACTGTTAATTCACCTGTTGAACATGTCAAACATAAATCTTACTACCAATATCCACATAGAAGCAATTGATGAACTTCGTTATTAATTTATTTATTTAAATCCACCCATTGTGTATGTTAATTTGAGTAAACTTGGAATAAATTTGGAATTTTGGAGAAAAGAAAATACAAAATTTTACTATTTTTTACCACTTTCATCACATGGTAATTAGTTATTTGTTTTCTTTGTTGAAAATAAATTGATTTTTTCTATTTTTATTTTTTGACCGTATCTCACCGGTAAGAATCTATTGCGGGTAGTTTTCTCCACATGCCATACAAATATCAATTAAAAACTATGCCATGCACATTATATCTGCAGACCCTTTGCATGAAATTATTGGATTCTATAAGTCCATTTCACGTACAGAAAGTGTCAGATTACCAATGTAGTTAGTGATATGAGTTTTTTCACTCAAAGCTCATCAAAAAATATTAAAATCTTGTGAAATTCGTCATCAAAATGGACCACCATGGTGGCACATTAGTTGACAATTACATATTAAAGAAAATGGTGAATTTCCTTCAAACTTGCCACATAATTTTTCATTAAAAAGACTCCTCCTGCTTTAATATATAGAATGAGTACATTTATTATTATTTTTAATATTTTGCTTTTTATTTCTACATCGGGTAGTGAGCCGCATGATCATTCACTTGCCAAAAGAAAAAAGAAAGGAAAAAAAAAAGCTTTCACCATTCAATTGCTGCTACGAAACAAAGATTCCTTTAAGAAACACATGCAATACACACACATTATATATATATACATATATATTTATTAAGAAATTCAATCTTTTTGGAAGTAGTGCCCCCATCCTAAGACCACGGCACGCTTTACGGGGGACTTGCCACTTTCTTTCAGATCGTTATTGATTGCAAGTAGAAAAAGATTAAGTGATTTGTTCCACTTCATGAATGTATTAATTACGAAATTCAAGCTAATGATCGACAATTCATTCATTTTGTTGTTGTTGTCTTCGAGAGCAAGTTTGGTAAAAATAGTCTTCACTTCTTCTTCTTCTTTTCTTTTTGTTGGAGATTGAGTTTCATTACTAAACTTAGCCCAAAAGTGCATTACAGCAAAACCAAATTCGAGACATAAGATCGACCTTAGGGAATGGGGGGATTTTCTATCCAATTACAAGGGAGTCATCTGGTTTGGTGAGACTTTGCAAACCAATCTACAACATGGTTCATCACTCATGGTTCAAATTTAAGCTTGATTCCTCCTCTTTGGCTTAGCATTTGCCTGCAGTCCAACATAATAACCCTCATAGCCCATGACAACTCTGTTAGGCCCAATATCCCATTGATCATAGATAGGTTATCACTGACTACCTCTACGCACAAATCAATTTTACGTACTTTCACCCCCTTCTTCACACGCTTGTTGATCAGCCTTTGCAAAGCAAAATGCACGACTAGGGTTTTCATGATAAGGGCCGAAGGGCATGAATTTTCTGTGCAAAACCATCCAAGATCAATCCTTCACTATTCTTGGTGATTCCCGCAACTGAACCCTCCATTGTCATGCTGCACCAAGAGGAATTGATATTTAATTTCAATGTTCGAGGAGATAGTAGTTTCCATTGCTACGAAGGAGAGTCTGTCATTGTTTCAATCCCCACTAGTCTTTTGTTCCACTTTTCGAATAATTTGATCAAAGATTTGACTTCTCTCACAATCCAGCATGGGTTGGTTTTTTGTCTTGGAAAACTAGAGTGTTACGCACCTTCCAGATCAGCTAGAGTGTACTGGCAAACAGAGCCTTTGCTTGTGGGGAGGCTCTAGAAGTGAGGTAATTACAAACCCATTTACCCATCTGAGTGATTTGTGTTGGGGGGTAACCATTCCATTTCTAGGATCTAACCATATATTTTGCGTCCATGTGCACAGGGTAAAGAGATGTTTGGTGGACTTAGGGGCATGGCCACAAATAGGGCAAAGCGAATTAGGTAACAAATTTCTCCTGTATAGGTTGACCTTAGTAGGAAGGGCTTCATTACAGACACTCCACATAAAGAATCGTATTTTAGGGCAAATTTGAAGCTTCCATACCTCAAGCCACAGTCGTTTGGGGTTTTGATATGAAGTCGATACTTGAATCTCTGTTTTGGCTGATCCTTGCATATGAAGCTGGTTATACCCACTTTTAACTTTATACTCCCCTGTATTGTTTAGTGTCCATAGAAGTTTGTCTGGTCCCGAGTTTAGGCTTAAAGGAATAGCCAATATTTCTTGGATAGTAGTCTCCCCAAACATTTCATTCATAAGTTGAATATTCCATTCATTAGAATTTGGACATATTAACTCAGCCATGTATTTGAGGATCGTTTCTATTTTTTGGACCTCCAATAAGGCTTGATGACAACCATCTATTCTCTCACATTTTAATGCTTCTTCCATCACCCACTTCCCATCTTGTATCCCGTGCTATAACATTTTAGCCCATGAGTATGCTTTGTCACCCGCCAGATGTTCAGGAATCTTTGTTTGCATTCCAAAAATTTCCTCTTGGAAAGTAGAAACCTTTGAAAATTCTGCTCCATAAAGCCTGTGGGGCTTGGCTTAATCTCCATGCTTGTTTTTCCAACATAACTCTATCGAAATCAATTAAGTCTTTAAAACCTAGGCCCCCTTGATCTTTCATAGTTTTTAGGAAATCCCATCTTCTCTAGTGAATGCCCTTTCTATTCACATTTCGTTTCCATTAGAATGTTGAAATCCTCTTCTCAACAGCCCTACAAATGGAAATAGAAATCTTAAATGCTGACATTGCATATTGTGGTAAAGCTTGAACAACAGTTTTCACCAGGGTCTCCTTACTCACCTTTGATATTAATTGTTCTTTCCAACCCTCCATTTTACTATCCACCCTAGCTAGAATCCATGGGAACATTTATTTTTTTGTTTGGCCCCAATCTCAAGGAATACCCAGATACTTTCTTCTTCTCTCCATGATAGGTACTCTCAATTCAATTGCAATATTCAATTTTAACTCCTAGGGATACCTATGCCTAAAAGAAAAAAAAAGTAGACTTATTTAAGTTGATGGATTGACTTAATGCAAAGTAATACTGATTTAACACATTGGCAAGATTTTGAGCTTCTCCAATAGTCCTATCCAAGAAAAATATAGCATCATTAGCAAATAGCAAATATGAGAGCGTAGGGCAACTTGGGTTCAGCTGAATACCTTTTAGACTTCCATCAATCACAGCTCTATTCACCATTGAAGATAGCACATTAGCCATCATAATGAATAGATAGGGAGATAGTGGATCTCCTTGTCTAATCCCTCTAGTTGGATAAAATACATCACAAGAATCCCCATTGACTTTGACCCTGAAAGATACTGAAGAAATACAAAATTTGACAAGTGAAATCCATTTCTCATAGAAACCCATCCTCAACATACAGTCACCTAAGAAATTCCATTCCACTCTATTGTAAGCTTTTTGCATATCTAGTTTCAGAATTGCCTGAAATTTCCATTTCCTCTTTCAAACCCTTAATTGATGCAAAATCTCATGGATGATAAAAATATTATCTTGAATTTGCCGTCCCCACACAAAAGCACTATGTTCAGGGGATATAATCTCTGGAAGCTAGGTTTTAAGCCTATTAGCCATAACCTTTGCAATTATTTTGTAGTTAAAATTACAAAGACTAATAGGCCTATACTTAGTAATACTTTCTAGATTAGTGACTTTGGGAATAAGAGTGATGTGTGTCTCATTTAAAATAGGGTCAATAGTACCTTAATCAAAGAGAGAGCCCACCATCTTGAAAATATCCTTATGAACAACTGACCAATTGCTCTGATAAAATAAACCATTTAGTCCATGAAATCTCGATGCCTTAGTGGCACCCATCTGAAAAATAGCAAGTCTCACTTCTTCCTTGATGATCTACTTCATAAGAGCCTCATTCATCCCATTAGTTACCACCACAAGGCATTATTCTAACAAAGGATGGTAGTGTCGACTTGCAACTGAAGTATACAAAGATTTGTAGAAACCTTTGATATGTTGTTTAAGGGTCAAAGGGTCTTGACTCCAGTTATAATCATCAAGCTATAGCATGGAAATTTGGTTACGTTGTCGCCTTTGAATCGTAGAGGCATGAAAAACCTTTGTGTTCTTGTCTCCCTATTTCAACCAATTAATTTGGGATCTCATACTCTAATACATTCCCTCTTGCCTCCATAACACTTCAATTTGGTCAAGGATTTTTCTATACTCCTCCTTTGATGATTCCCCTTCATCCTTGTTTGTTAGGTCTATGAGTTTCCCTTTGAAATTATCAATTTGTTTGGATGCATTCTTGAAAGTATTATGGCTTCATTTCCCCAATTTTGCGACTACCCTCTTTGTTTTATTGACAATATCCAACTGGTTCTCCATTATAGGCCCCTAAGAATTTTTAATAACCTCTCCACACTCTAGGTTTTGTAACCAAAATGCTTCAAAACGGAAATTCTTTTGTTTTCGAACCCTAGTTGAATCAAAGGACAGTATGATTGGACAATAATCTGACCCAATAGTTGGAAGTACGAAAGCTTCGGCAATAGGAAAATTAACCCTTCATTCCAGATTATGTTGAGAAAACTCCTAGTTTTGATGCTAACAAAACGTTTTATGTATGATATTTATATATATATATCTTGTGAAGGAAAATGTCATAGAATGACATATGCTTTAAAGTCTGCTGGTGGTAGAAGATAAAGCATGAGATGTTTTTAAGTCTGTTCGTACCGGACGGAAGACCCGACCGACGGAGATTCGAGTCCGACCGTACTGCACGGAAAACTTAAGCAGACTCAGAACTTAAGTCTGTCAGACTTAAAAAGAATCTACAGGATAAGATCACCAACGGTAAAGTATTTCACTTACCTTATTTATATTGATTCTGTTATATCAAACTGATTGGCAGGATCAATTAATGGACAACTTCCAAAGAAGAATGGAGCACTTATGGAAGCTCGGATTCTGATTGTATGGGTGAACAGAATCCAAGGGGATCTGATCTACCTTCAACGGTAAAAAAGACTTGCCTTATAAAGTCTGTCCAAGAAAGGGAAGACTAAACTCTCAAGGAAAGAGCCAACGGTCGAGTGTGGCTTGGAGAGTATATAAGGATAGGTTGAGACCTAGGAGATAGAGTAGATGAACAAATTCCAAAGCCTGATTTTGTTCTTCACCCGTTGTTCATAGTGCGAAATTGAGTGATCTCAGTGTATTACAAAAGAGAGTGACTTCGTGAGACATATCATCACCAAGTACTAACACTTGAGAGTGTGTAATCACCGTTGATCACATAGTGAAATCCAGCCTATTGGCTAATCGCCTAGAGAGTGGACGTAGGCTTGTCTAAAGCCGAACCACTATAAACTGTGTTTGCAATCTTCTCTACTCTCTCTATTTAAATTATGTTTATAGATTACAACAGTTTGTTATTACTTGCGCGTAAATTTCCTCTACACCTATTCACCCCCCCTCTAGGTGTTAATACTAGTTATATCAATTGGTATCAGAGCTCTGTACTCAGTATTTTGAAGTGTTTATTACTTCTGAGTTAAAGATCCTCTATGGCTAGTATTCTTGCACCAGGTCTGATTGAGGGGCAGAGCAACACTCGTCCACCATACTTCGACGGTAAAGATTACAATATATGGAAGAACAAGATGAAGGCCTTTCTCAGGTCAAAGGATCTACTCGAATGGGATGTAGTTGAAAGAGGAGTTGATCCCACTGTTAAAGCTGGTAAAACCTCAAAGAGAGATGATGGGAAAGAAACAGAAGCATCAACTACCATCTCACCAGAAGAACTGACAAAGAGACAAACTCTCGATGCTAAGGCTATCTACTCCCTTTATTGTGCTTTATCACCTAATGAATATAATCGAATATCTTCTTGTGACACAGCAAATGAAGTATGTGATAGACTGCACGTGACATACGAAGGAATTGATCGTGTTAAGGAGACCAAAGTAAATATTTTACTTGGTCAATATGAATCCTTCAAGATGAAACAGGGGGAGTCCATAGGAGACATGATCAGTCGATTTACAGAAATTGTAAATGGATTGGCATATCAAGGACAACTTGTTCCTGGACCGATGAAGGTCAACAAGCTCCTAAGAGGATTGTCGAAAGAGTGGAATAATATGAAGACCTCTATTAGAGAAATCTTGCGAATTTCACCATTGACAGTCGATGAGCTTGTTGGTACCCTACAGTCTTATGAAGCAGAACAAATGAACGAGGAAGTGGAATCCAGAGGTAAGAAATCCATTGCTCTTAAGTCTAACATTGATTCTGATGATATAGATTCTGAGGAAGAGCTGGACGACGAAGAACTTGCACTGCTAATTAGAAAAGTAAAGAAGTTAAACAGGAAAGGCAGGAAGTTCAACAACAAAAAACAAAACAGACTGTCTGGACAATGTAGAACTGAGGATGAGGAAGATTATGCCAAAGATGTTGTTTGTTTTGAATGTAAGAAGGGTGGTCATATAAAGCAGAATTGTCCCAAGCTCAAGAAGAACAAAGGGAAATTTGAAAAATACAAGAAGGCCCTGAAAGCTGAAACATGGAGTGATACTGAGGTTGGAGACAGTGAAGACGAATATGGCAACATCTGTCTCATGGCACATTCAGACTCGCACTCGCGCGATTCAAGATCAGACTTAGATTCAGACAAAGAAATTGAGGTAAATCATTCTGATATTCCAATAAAAATTTCAGATTACATAAATGAGATGTGTTTCAATCTAAAAACTACTTTGAAAAAGATCTCCAGTTTAAAAAAGGAAAATCATAAGTTGAGTCATCAGAATTACTCATTGAAAGGAAAATTTGATGATCTTAAAAAGGAGTTTTCAGAACTGGAGGAAAGTTGAGATTCTGTTTTAAATGAAAATGAGTCTCTTAAAAAGGAACTTTTGGAAGTAAAGGAAAATCAAAGTTCTTTACAAAATGAGAATTTATTTCTCAAAAAAGAAATTTTGAATATCAATACAAAGTTTTCTGAAGGGTCGAAAACCCTGCAGCATATACTTTCTATCCAAATCCCTTACTATGATAAGTCAGGACTTGGGTTTTACAAGGAAAGTGATTTGTTAATTGATTTTCCTAAAGTCAAGGAAAGAATTAAACAGAGACCTCCTCGACAGGCCTACAAAAGTCATTTTAAAAAGAATTTTGTTAAATCTGTTGGTCGAGAGAATCTAAAGTGTTCTAACTGTGGAGAAAGAGAACATTTTGAGAATAAATGTCCTAAAGTCTGGAGACCTGTTCAAAAGAAATGGATAGAAAAAGCATATACTACTAACCTCAATGGACCCAAGAAAATCTGGGTACCAAAGAAAAAATGAGTATGTGTGTTGATTGCAGGTAAGTTTCAAAAGTAATAAGAAATGGTACTTGGACAGTGGATGCTCGAGACATATGACTGGAGACTCAAGAATGTTCATTGGCTTCGAAAGAATTAAGGGAGAAACAGTTTCTTTTGGAGAAAACACCAAAGGAAACATATTGGATTGGGAACTGTCAAGATTGGTAGTTTAATCATCAACAATGTTTCCCTAGTCAAGGGATTGAACTACAATCTTCTAAGCATCAGCTAGTTGTGTGATGCTGGTTTTAGAATCAACTTCAAGGAGAACCTATGTTCTGGAACAAGCAATGACTCTTCTCAATCATTCACTGGACGAAGGCATGGGAACATCTATCTTCTAGACATAAACAAAGATATTGCGAAATGTCTTTTATCAGTCCAAGATGAAGCAAATATCTAGCATCGCAAACTTGGGCATGTCAGTATGAAACAGATCTCTAAGCTTCTCAGCAAAAGGCTTGTTCGTGGTTTGCCCTCACTAAGTTATAAGAAGATAGAGCTTTGCTCCGATGCACTCTGGGAAAATAAGTAAGAAGTTCTTTCAAATATATAAAACAGATTTCTACTAATCATGTATTGCAGCTTCTTCATATGGATTTATTTGGGCCAACTAGAACTTAGAGCATTGGAGGTAAGAAATACTGTCTTGTGATAGTAGATGATTATTCTCGATTTACACGGGTATTCTTTCTCGCTAATAAAGGAGAAACCTTCTCATATTTTTCAACATTTGCAAAAAGAATTCAAAATGAGAAAGGTTACTCTATTTCAAGTATTAAAACAGATCATGGTGGAGAGTTTGAAAATCAAGATTTTGCAGATTTTTGTGACAAAAATGGTATTCAGATACGTTCTCCTCTCCTTACACTCCAAAACAAAATGGAGTTGTGGAAAGGAAGAATAGATCTTTGCAAGAAATGGCCAGAACTCTGCTTATTGAAAGCAAGGTGGCAACTCGTTTTTGGGTAGAAGCAGTTTCCACTTTTTACCATATCATTAACATAGTCTTTCTTAGACCAATTCTTGAGAAAACTCCCTATGAAATTTTCAAAGAAAGAAAACCAATTGTTTCCTACTTTCGCATTTTTGGTTGTCAATGCTATATCCTCAAAAATGCTAATCATCAACCTAGTAAGTTTGAATAAAGATCAGATGAAGGTATTTTTTTGGCTATTCAAACTCTAGTAAAGCATATAGAGTGTTCAACAAGAATACTCATACAGTGAAGGAATCCATGAATGTGAAGCTTATGGAGCAAGATGTTTCAAAACAGAGCAGAACTGTAAATGAAGACTCAGAACCAAATGCTGCTCTTGAAAGATCTAGTCTCAACAAAGAAGCTGAATCTTCCCGGAAAACAGTCACAGAAGCAACTCAAGAAGATAGAATAACTCAGCTGGACATTTCTGAATCAACAGAAGATTTTGATAACAGTGAAGTGCCAAACAGAAACTGGAAGTATAAGTCTAGTCATCCTAAGGAGCTAGTCATTGGAAACATCAACGAAAGAATTCAAACCAGATCAAAGAACAAAAAGGATACGGGCATTGTTGCACTGATCTCTGATATTGAACCCAAAGGAATAAATGAAGCTCTGGAGAATGAAAGCTGGATTGAAGCAATGTAAGAAGAACTTCAGCAGTTCAGGAGAAATGATGTGTGGGAATTGGTTCCCAAACCCAAAGGAAGAACTATCATTGGGACTAAATGGGTTTTCAGAAACAAAGTAAATGAAGTATGATCGGTTCTCTTCTCTATCTTACTGTATCTAGACTAGATATTCTATACAGTGTGTGTCTATGTGCTCGATTTCAAGTGGATCCTAGAGAATCACATCTCTTTGCTGTCAAACGCATAATCAAGTACATAGCCACTTATCCACACTTGGATCTATGGTATCCAAAGGAAATAGACTTTACTCTTCTTGGTTACTCAGATGCTGATCTAGCAGGTTGCAAAGTGGACAAAAAGAGTACTTCAGGAATATGCCAACTTCTAGGGAAAATGCTGGTTTCATGGTTTTCCAAAAAGCAGAACATTGTGGCTCTATCAACAGCAGAAGTAGAATATGTTGCTCTTGGAAGTTGCTGTTCACAGATTCTATGGATGAGACAGCAACTGAGGGACTATGGAAAAGAAGAAACCTGTTGTGAAATAAGATATGACAATACGAGTGCTATAAATCTCACCAAGAATCCGATTCTACATTCCAGAGCAAAGCACATTGAAATCAAACATTATTTTATTAGAGACCATGTGCAAAATGGAGACGTAATTGTGGAATTCATTAATTCAAAAAATCAGTTAGCAGACATCTTCACAAAGCCGCTGGACAAAGGTACATTCGATTCAATATGTGGAAGATTAAATATTATTAACCATTTTTTTATAAAGTCTATGAGAATAGGACAAAGTCTGAGAGAAGCAAATCGTCTAGATAGACTAATTTTCTAGGAAGAATTCAAAAGGAATTGATGGTATTTTTAGTGTGTAAGTTATTTCCTTATTTAAATTTGGTAAGTTTTTATCGATCTGCATAATTGATTTGCATATTTTCTGGTATATGCCTATGCTGTTTGAATATTTTTGTTAAGTTTAATAAATTTTGAATAACTGCCATTTTTTTTTTTGAAGAGGTGCGACTTTTCATTTGTCTCACATCGAAGGGTTTATAAACTCCCCAAAAAGTCGATTTTTTTTTTCGCAACTCTTTAGAAAACCATTTTAGAAACCCTAACTAAGCAAAACATTTTCCAAAATCAATCTTCTCCGAACATGGCTTCGAGATCCTCCATGTCCAGATCAAGATCTCCATCTCCTCGAAGAAGATCAAATAGGATTGCTGGCAGAGGAGGAAGAAATATCGAAGTAGGACAGACGCACTTTGATCTAACACAGACTTCTGAAGACACCCAAGGACAATCTCCAAATGCACATGTTCAAAGAAATGGAGATGAAGATGTGGAATCTCCAAGAACCTCTCCCACAGAATCTGAACAAAGGAATGTCTCTCGTAGAGGTATGTCCGGATTAACTCTACCAAAACCTACTGATAATCCTCATACAGTTATGAGGAGGTATGAGAAGTTAGTCCAACGAAATGCTAGGGAGGACGTTAAACTCTATTTCCTACGAGAAAAAGAATATACAAATAAATTGCGTCTTATCCAAGCCGTTTAGACTATCGAACCACCGTCTGCTCAAAGAGAACGAGTCAGTGAAATAGGTAGAAGTAGAGATAATACCTGGGGTGAGAAGGAAGATGATGAAAGAATTTATAGAAATTTTAAAGTCAAAATGGGAATTGCTGCTGTGGCTCGGAACACAACTAGGAAATTGTTCCGATTTAGAGAGCATAAGACATTTTATAACAGATTACTGGAGCGAGGAGTCATGCACCACAGGATTGTGGACTTTGATTTTTTGGATGCTGCTGATGTGAATATGCGTAGATATTTTGAAATATTGCAGATGGATCAATTTTGCACTGACTCTGCTGCTGTTTATCCATAACTCACAGCATATTTCTATTCAAACTTGACATTTCTTTCTCCAGACAGAATGCAATTCAGTGTAAATGATAGGTTCTATAATGTTAGTACAGAGACTCTAGCTGACATTATGAAAGTTGAGAGGGGTACTTTCAAGCCAATAGAAGTTACTTATGAAACTGTTTGTAAGTATCTTACAAAGTGTGTTAGGGCCAGTATAACTTATCATCTCTTAACTTCAGCAAGGACAATCCTGCATAAAATCATAATCAGCTACATTCGTCCTAAGGCATCATCTAAGACTGATGTATCCAGATTTGAGGCCAAATTAATGTGGGCGATTGAAAAGGGAGTACTATTCTTACTACCTCATACTATTATTTTGCACATGTATCGGACAGTTTCTAAGGATAAGGGACAGTTACCCTATGGAGCTTTGGTGACCAGAATCTTTGATCATCTCAAGATAGATATACCTAGGAGATTCTGCACTAAAACTCTCCCTACAATGGCCATTGACATGAAAATGATCAATAAGATGAGACTGAATGACGTTGCGGAAACATGGAGAAGAAAGGAGAAAGAATTGGTTAGAGCAGAAACAGCAAAGAGAAAAGGAAAAGAAGTAGCTGCTGCTGAACCAAGTTCTAAGAAGAGAAGACTACTTCTACTGCGGGATGAAGAAGATGAGGAGGAAAGCATTTATGCAATTTTAGCTACTATGCGTCAAACTTCATACAGATTGTCTGAACTAGTAGCAGAAATACTTGCAGAAAACATTCTCAGCACAGAACCTGAGAAGAGTGTTGAGTCTGACCAAGAGGAAGATCCAGATGAAGATCCGAATAAGAAGAAGGAGAAGAAGAAAACGAAGAAAACAGAGAAGAGGACATGACTAAAAAGGGGCAACAAGGACAGAATGAAGCATCAATTCAGGGGGAGCATTATTATGAGAATATTGAAACTCAAACTCCTGTAGCTTCATCTGACAATGCTGACTCTCAGAAGATCTTAGTACTTCTTACATAGATCAGAGATCGGCAGACAACAATGGAAATCTCATTTAACAACAGGTTGGAAACTCTAGAGAATACAATTCATCTATGTCTTAACAGGATTGAGGAGTCTGCCACAGATATGGAGGATTTCACCCTTGTTCGGACCCCTAAAAAGAAAACTTCCCAAAAACATCTTCTGACTTATTTTGTTTAAACATTGTTGTTTTGACTTTACTTACTCTTTTCCAGTTATTAACTTTTTGACAGTAACAAAAAGGGGGAGAGTAATGTTGGTATGCATGGCATGATTTGATCTGACTAATTTTGGTATGCATGATGTGATATTTTCTGAAATATGTTGGGTTGTTGCTGTTGTTCTGAGATCATCATCTGAACATGGTTGATATGGGCCATTTTTATGATTTGAGCAAAATGGTAGGAAGTATGCTCTGTCTAACCATATTTTGCAGGAACAACAAGCCGTATGCATAAAAAGTTTTGTCACCATCAAAAAGAGGGAGATTGTTGAGAAAACTCCTAGTTTTGATGCTAACAAAACATTTTATGTATGATATTTATATATATCTTGTGAAGGAAAAGGTCACAGAATGACATATGCTTTAAAGTCTGCTAGTGGCAGAAGATAAAGCATGAGATGTTTTTAAGTCTGTCCGTACCAGACGGAAGACCCGACCAGACGGAGATTCTGAGTCTGACCGTACCAGACGGAAAACTTAAGCAGACTCAGAACTTAAGTCTATCAGACTTAAAACGAATCTACAGGATAAGATCACCAACGGTAAAGTATTTCACTTATCTTATTTATATTGATTCTGTTATATCGAACTGATTGGAAGGATCAATTAATGGACAACTTCCAAAGAAGAATGGAGCACTTATGAAAGCTCGGATTATGATTGTATGGGTGAACAAAATCCAAGGGAATCTGATCTACCTTCAACGGTAAAAAAGACTTGCCTTATAAAGTCTATCCAAAAAAGGGAAGACTAAACTCTCAAGAAAAGAGCCAACGGTCGAGTGCGGCTTGGAGAGTATATAAGGATAGGCTGAGACTTAGGAGATAGAGTAGATGAACAAATTCCAAAGCCTGATTCTGTTCTTCACCCGTTGTTCATAGTGCGAAATTGAGTGATCTCAGTGTATTACAAAAGAGAGTGACTTCGTGAGACATATCATCATCAAGTACTAACACTCAAGAGTGTGTAATCATCGTTGATCACATAGTGAAATCCAGCCTATTGGCTGATTGCTTGGAGAGTGGACGTAGGCTTGTCTAAAGCCGAACCACTATAAACTGTGTTTGCAATCTTCTCTACTCTCTCTATTTAAATTCTGTTTGTAGATTGCAACAGTTTGTTATTACTTACGCGTAAATTTCCTCTACACCTATTCACCCCCCCTCTAAGTGTTAATACTAGTTATATCAGATTACATAAAGCTCGGTCAAGCCTCTTTTTGACCAACTCATCTCCCTCCCTATTGTCTATCCATGTGAATGCACAACCTTTACTTTCAATATTCATAAGGAACATGAATCCACAAACTCCCGGAAAGCCACAATCCTATACCGATCAACATCACATTTCCCCACCTTTTCCCAATGATATAAAACTTCATTAAAGTCTCCTATATATAGCCATGGAAAATTGTATGGTAGGTTTCTAGGTCGTAGGACGTTCCATAGATTAAGCCTCTCCTAATAGTTAGTGGATGTATGCAGAAATGAGATTTTCATCACTATACCACTCCCAAGATCCTTACAAGCCACTTCAATAAGATTATCAAGATGAAACTCCACATCTACCTTCACCTCCTCATCCCAAACAATGCAAGTCTTTCCTCTATACCTACATGATTAACAATAAAAGAAAACATGGAATGTAGATTGACCTTTATATGATCCACCTTATCTTCCTTGTTTTTAGTCTCCATCAAAAACACTAAATTAGGCCTCTCACAAGCCACTAGGGCTCTAAGATTCTAGATTGTCAAGGGAGTGCCCAAACCTTGATAGTTCTAGCTTAATAGTTTCATATCTCCCTTGGTGGCTTACTAGGACTAGCCACCAAAGCCCCTTCATGGACCCCTTCCCACATCCTAATCGAAGTATCTAGAAGCTTCTCCTCATCAATCAGATTTATTTGAGTCTCCCTCTTCTCATAAAGAGTAAAGTGTTTTTGTTTTTTGGCCACTTGCTGTTTTAGTCCAACTTTCTCTATTTTGATAAGTCTTGTCCCGATTCCATGTTCTAATAAGGTCCAGGTTTTCTCTAGAACTTGTTAGACTCGTTTCCCCTTGTTTGGGGTTGCTTTGTCTATTATTCTTGCATCTTCAGCTCGCTCATTCGCTACGGGCTTATATGGAACTAGCGTCTAGCTTGTTTGCCCCAATTGTTCATTTTCCAGGTGCTTACCTACAGGGGACATATGTGTTTTAGGCACTATAACATCTTCTAGAGATCTATCAATTTCCCCATAGAAAACTTCCCATCATGGGCTAAATTCTTGCTTCTACGTTAAGCCAAGAGCCATACTTCCCTTGTTCATCCTTGGCTAATCTAGTCTCCTCATAAGGTATCTTCGGACAAAAGGTCGCACAATGACCCATGCATCCACAGGAATAATAGAAATGAGATAGCCTTTCATAATTAAAATTTATCCACCATTTCCTACCTCCCACATTGATGACAATTCCTCTTTTTAGGGGGTTCAACAGATTCAGCCTAATTTTTGCTTTGCCAATCTTACGAGAACTATTATTTCTTGCTTCAATTTTAACTTCCTCAACTATCCCCAATTTTGCAGCAATGAGTCTCACTAACTCCTCTAATATAGCAACATGAGGAAGGCCTAACAACTACACCCAAAAGGCATAGTGCAAGAACTCATAGCAATGCTCTGGAACATTGGAGTCTCCTTCTTGTAAAACAAGAAGATTATTGGCAAAAGACCATGGTCCAGACTTAAAAACTTTCATTTTTTTTTGACTGAGTAAAGATAAATAGAAAAAACTCAGGTTCAATAACTTCACATTTCACATCCTCTATCTTCCATGCTCTCTTCACTATACTTAGAAATGCTTGGAGATTAACATTTGGTCTTGAGAATAATTTGCCATATAGTAATAGGTCACTTTCCTACTTGTCTCTCTCAGGAATTTCAGCATCTAACTTTGTGACATCATCTTCAGCCTACAAATCACCCATATGTCTACACAGCGCCATCATCCTCAAGTTGTTTTCGTGTTCCCCTTCCATTCTGAACTTTGTTGATTTCGATTTAAGGAAGAAAGAAAGTAACAATAGTTCGATTGTACTTCAACCTCGGTGGTGAAAATTGGGATGTGGAATGAAGGGAGCCCTAGCTAGATTAAGGTAGAAGCACTAAGATCCATTGAAGCAAAAAGGTTTAGATTCGACCAGAGAAGTAAAACCTGGGAAAAGATGCCACAATTTGATCATCTAGAAGCAACATTCTTGGCCTCCCCATCATGCCAACTTCGTACTAGAATTTGGACTGAAACGGTATAGAATATTAAGTGGGTAGTATAGGATTGAAAAGGAAAAGTAGCCTGATCTGGTAAGGGTAAGATGGATTTAGCCATTGGAGCTTACGGCAATGATTTGGGATTGAATTTATAGGGTTTCTGTAAAGGGAAGAACTATCATCTTAGGGATAGAGGGGAAACCTCACATCAGGTGAGAGAAGAATCCATCTTCACTTCTTCACAAATGTGGCAATTGTGCACAAAACTAAACAATTTGAGAAAAAATTGTTTAAAAGGTCATAAATCTATTGTATGGTGATTAATTAGGTTCTATACATTTCAATTACACTAATTTAGTCCAAAACCTATTGTATGATAGCCAATTTAGTGCTAAACCTTTAAATTATGCCAATTTAGTCTTGGAATTTTGATTTCTCAATTTAGTTCTAAACCTTTTAGCAATTTTCGGTAAAATAACTAGAAGGACTACATTAGCAAATTGTTAAAGAGTTTAGGACTAATTAAGCAAATTGTCAAAAGGTTTAGGATTAAATTGGCACAATGAAAGATTTAGGACTAAATTGACCATTGTACAATAGGTTTATGACCTTTTAAGTGATTTTCTCGATCAATTTGTTCCAGTCTTTGAAAAGAGTTTGAATTCATTTACCTTCATCTTAATTTACAAATTGTTTAGTGTTGTGCAAGTGTTTCTTAACACTATCCATTTTTATACCAAAAGAGAGCACAAAGGGTCATTTGACTTTATATATAGATATTTTTTCTTTAAAAAACTCGATGCAAAATTATTAGCTATTGCTTGTTGCTCTTGAAATGGTTGAATTTTCCTCCATCCCTAACAGAAGGAAATTTTCTTCAATCATGCATTTGATTAGTGGGTCACAAATCATGAATATTAATTGTTTGTTAATGTTGAAATATTATCCTACATAGCTTTATAACTTGGTATTATATATTTTTTATATTCATGTTGTGCCTCTCTACCTATGAGCTTAAATTTTTGAATTGAACTTTCAACATGATATAAAAAATAGTGCTATCTCTCAATGCTCTTTTAATTCATTTGGGCACCCTCTACTACTTGTATCACACCATCTTCCAACCAGAATGAAGAAGATCACGACCCTTGTTAAAATCTTGTTCAATGGGTAATTAGCTTTGACTATGAGGCTATTGATTTCCTTCTCTTTGCCTCAGCTCGAAACCTCTTTGGTTGATCATAATGGTGATGATTTTGGTTCCATCAAAACATGTCGTTGAATAAATAACTAGATGGAATGGCCATTCGAAGACCCAAAGGTTGCATTTAGCGGTCATGATAAAATTCAGGATTGGATAAAATTTATTTTATCCTATGTTTAGTGCTTACTCAAGACAGAATAAAGTTGACTATAAGGGGATATAGGTTGGATAAAATTTATCCCATGGAAGAGGTGGGATAAAGGTGGATATGATTTCTAATTTTATAATAGGAAAGTTGAAACTTCTTAAATTAACAAATCTAAAATTATATTTCAATATAAATAATATTTGAATTTTAATATAATAAATTCAAAATAACAAAATTTTAATTTAATCTTAAGTTTATTTATATATTCGAATCTAATTCAATCTTATAATAAGAGTTCAATATAAAAATATATATTTATTACATATTTTAGGTGTTTTAACATTTTAGGTATATTAATACGGTTTTCTATTTAATAAAATTTTATTAGAGAATGATGGATGGGGAAGAAAGAAATAAAAAATTAAAAAATTAAAAAATAGAGTAAAAAAAAGGAAACAAGAGTGTCGTGAGCGATTTTGCCATATCCATTTGAAAATCTGTGGTTCATTTATATTAATATGTCTTTTATACCAAAAAACGTATATAATATGATGTAAATATATCTGACTTTATTACTGCAATCACTATGATGTAAATATATCCGACTTTATTACTGCAATCACTAAATAGTGGATATGATATAACAAAATCTCCTGGATTTCATATCCCATCCTATCAAATTTTATCCTGATTAGAAATTCGGATGACCAAACGTAGCCAAATTGCTTAGTGCCCTAGAGGAATAATTTTTTCCAATCAATACTCAAACTTATTTGATTATGGAATTTCTAAATCATTCAAAAGTATGAATTGTATCGTGTAGTTCATTCAAGTATCATGTCAAAATGGCATCTATCTGCTTTCGATTTTGTCATAGATTGGCATGTCATTAGAATGCTGACAGAGTGAGACATTGAGAATCTAGGAATTAAGATAATATTTCCGTTCGAAAAAAAACAGAAAGTTGTTGCAAACGACTTGGCTATATAAAATACAATTCGATATTAAGTGTGTCATTCCATGATCCCAGATGCCCTCCTACTTTATTGTTGATTCGGCATTCCATGTGGTAGATAAGCCGAAATTCGACAGATTCCCACCCTAAATTGATTTGTTTGTTTTCTTGGGACTGGAGTAAAACAAATTGACCGGTCAAAACAGTCACCAAAAATTTTACAATAACATCAACGAATGATTTTATTATGGATTGTGTCCCATGTGTTCTGATCGTATCGGGAATTTAAAGATCTGACAAAGGAAATTCAGCCAAGAACAATGTCTCTTGACTGAGCTACATCAACGAATTGATTTTTTAGTTTAAGCAGAATCGTTCCCCTTTTTTAATAGAAGATGGTCCAAGTTCTAGTTTAAGCAATCTGCTGAAGAAACTCGATTTAGTTCGTTGCATGCAATACATGGGCACAAACCTTGATAAAGACAAGTCTTGATATCTCAGCAATCTCAACTTTGAGCGAGAGTGATGGCTATTGAGATAGTGTTGCTGATTTCTTCATTTGCAGGGAGAATTACCAAAAATGTTTTAGTCTAAATTGACACAATTGTACCAATTCAGTCCATTCGGTCAAATTTGGTCGGCTGGTGTTGATATGGCTGTCGACGACAAATTTTTTAATAGTATTTTATTTTTTGAATTTTTTGAATTTTATTTTTTTCCCTTTTTCTTTCTTTCTTTTTTCCTTCTCCCTCCTCCACCTTCCTCCACCTTCCTCCTCCCTCCTTTGGCTTTGGCGACCAGCTAGAGGAGAGGGCTAGCTAGTCATTGAACTAAGGTGGCTAGGCAAGCTTGCCTTGCCTGCAAGCCCCTATCAGATTCGGGAGGGCTCGCCCAACTAGTGGTTGGGCGAGCTTGCCCTCTCCTTTAGCCAATCGCTGGAGCCAAAGGAGGGTGGAGGGACGAGGAGGGAGGAGGGAGGAGGGAGAGGGGGAAAAAAAGAGAAAGGAAAAAATAAGAAAAGAAAAAAAGAAAAAATTAATTAATAAAATAATTTGAAAAAATAAAATATTATCAAAAAATTGTTGCCGGCATTGGCTAGCAATCATATCGGTGTTGATCGATCAAATTTGGTCTAATGGACTGAACTGACATAATTGCAAAAGATTTAAGACTCAATTGGCAAAAAAAAAAAAATTAGGACTGAATTAATACAACTGTAATAAGTTTAGGACTTTTTGTAATAAGTCAAGGAGATGATTTATCTATGTCAAACACCCCTTTTGACAATCAATATGCTGCGAAAATTGCCTTTTGAGGCAATGTCAAATGTATTAACAAGTTATGCGGGCTTCAAAATGATAGAATTATTGTTCATATCGATGTCAAATTCATGCTTCTTCTCATTAATTTTTCTCTTATACATTATCGAGTCCTCTTAGGCAGCTCATCAATGTCATTTCGTAATTTAGTTACTTAAGAGCACATGTGGCTCACCCTCAAACTTCCATTCTAGATTTCACAAAAACCAAAATTTGGCCAATTAATTAATTAGTGACGTCACTTTTTAAGAAGCTTTCCCCGTATATGACAGCATTGAGGAATAGTGCGCGATGTGATAGAATGGTACCGAATAAAGAGTACATGAATTTACATGCCTCAATCACATAGGTACAATTGAATCCAAGCAGTAGCTACACTCAATGGAGCCTTCCACCCTTGAAATTTAACAAGAGAATCTTTAAAATTCATGAAAAAGAGAAAAAAATAAATTAGAAGTTTTAAAACTACTAAATGAAGCAAAATTCAATTTTATAATTTTTCATGCGATTTTATAAGTACCTATTAACACCCAAAATATAGCTTGTTTAATGCAAGCATGTGAGCATCACATGAGACTAGTATGGGCAATCATGTGCATACCGTGTGATTACTGAAACAAGCGATGAGTGTGAGGATTTACATATATCAATTAACAAGAGTACCTATATAACACTATATAATCAGTTGTAGAAATACGATAATTAATCTTAAATCGTTACTAATGTGAATGCCAGCAATATTCGTTAAGGGAATGTCAACAAGTTCTTTTGAAATTTAAGATAGGAAGACCAAGGGCATACAATTTTGGAAAGAACAGTTATTATTTGAAGACCAAATCGTCCGATGGATCAATTGGGACTAGAGGCACAATTTTGGAAGGAACAGTTGTGGTTTGAAGATCAAATTGTCCAATGGGATGGTTAAAATCAAAAATACTTTTTGAAAGGAGAAGTTACCGTCTACAATAGAGGTCGTGGAGCGAACACCAAAGGATAGTTCGTACATGTGGGATCTACAGACACGAAGATAACCGGTTGGGGTTATTTAGGAGATTGTAATAGTTGAGAACTATTGAAGAGTAGTTACCATTAATTATTATAAATACTACCAATTGTCCATGAGGAACCCCCAAATAAACAGAATGTTATCTTTTAATTATCTTTCTTGCACTGTACTTTAAATTTCATGAACTATAGCTTTCTGATTTGTGTTGTTGATTAGCTTTTGGTGTGTATCTTTATCTTGGTGCTGCATCATTGATTAAATTCCAATGTTGTACTCTTATGTTCTCAAGTTATGTCATTGAATAAATTCCAGCATGGTTTGTTTATATATTGATACGCCATCGAGTTTGCATTATCTGAGTCTTGTCGTCGATTGAATTCTGGCTCAGTTTGAAATTGTACAACGCTGTTTGAATTAAAGAAATTGATCTCTTCTTGCATGAGATACCCTCTGTTTGGAGTTAAATGCAAAACCTTGGTTTCCTTAAACAATTGTTGACAAACTACTTTTAGCGAAAGTTATTTTGTTGTGGGAGCAATTCCGTCAATATAGTACCAAATATTATAATTAAAATGACTTGATAAAGTATCTCAAGCTATTTATCTTGCTACATATATTAACCTTAAACTTGCCTGTAAATGAATATGTATTTGTACAATTGTGCAATCGAACATTTCATCGTGTTCATTCAAACTAGTGTGCAAATCTCATATTAGGTTTGGAGCGTTCCGACTACTCCATAGGAGTTGTCTCGAGTACTTCATGAGTATTATTGGCGTTCTTCGACATGTACGAATGGAAAATCGAATTGGAATGAGACTTCTTTTGACAACAACTTGAGATGAAGTCTTTCAAGGGTTATTTCGACTGGAATTCGGTTTTTATTATTTTGCATTAAATTTGAAATTGGTAATTTTACCCGCTCATTTAGTGTCTTCCAGACACATTGAATTCGTACGCTGATTTTAGTCAATTGGGTATATAGCGGCGACTTGTAAGCAAGCGAAAATAAGAGAAAGTATTAAACTATACTTAACCCTTCAAGAAATTAGCGTTTGATTTATGGTTCATTGGATATGCAACTGGTTTTTTCTTCATCATTAATTGTTACTTTCGAATAAAGTGCTGGATCATCATGATGTCATTTCAACAATATTAATATAAGCATAAAATACCCGCAATGTCCGAAAAAAGTAGATGGATTAGTTATAGGACTACATGAGAATTCGCAAATTCTTTCTAGTTACACGTGTTGGCAAGACTCGCGGCTATAGGAGACTACCGGCTAACGGTTGACCGCAGGAGAAAGCGGTAAAGGACTTCTGGTCTGAAGGACGGAAGGCACAACGCCTGTACGCAAAGCACGATTAGCGGATCTCATTCTATTTATTTCGTAAAAAATAAATAATTTTAAAAATATTATTTTAAAAATAATTACTTATATCGCTTAAAATAATTAATTAATTAAAAATATTTTCATCATTAATGATAATTAATATCTGAATATTTTTATAAACAATGAAAATATTCTCGTTCATCTTTAGAAGTGATATAATTGGTCATTTTTACGAAAGATATTTTTCAAATTATTCATTTTTTATAAAATAAACGAAGCTTATACTAAAAAGGTTGGCCCAGTCTAGATACCTTTTGCATGTGTGTCGCATGTGACTCTTCTGCTTGCTCCTTTGGGGGCGACTCCTCTCGAGAGTCAAGACGAACACTTAAATGCATCCCCCTAGAATTCATTTATCAATAATGGTCCATTTATTTCGCAAGAATCCATGATTTGTAAATTATATTTTAAATTGATTGCTTAAATTCTTTATAGAAAAAGAATGAATGAAAACTATTCTCATTATCGCTAAATGAAAATCATTATTAATAAATAACAAAAATACTATATTTAACCTAACTTGTTAAGTGATATAATCAATCATATTTAAGAAAATATTTTCTAAATCATTTAAACAAAAGATACCTCATAGTTTCTTGAAAAAACAACTTGAAGATTCCATCCTACTTCACAAGAAATCACTTTGACAGCTTATGATTTACCAAAGTAGAGTTGTGTTGACATCTAATTTTTAGTCAACATGTTCGTAAAGGTAAAACCTCGAGATTCAGGTTGCTAATCGCGACGAAACTCGTTTCTCAGGTTAAAAATGTTATTTTCCATTAATTTTTTCATTGGCCCTTCATTTGTGACTAATTTCCTAATCATTTTCATTAGAAACCCAAAAAGTTAAAGAGTTGACTTTTCAGTTGACTCTTTGAGTCAAAGATTAACCCAGATTGCTCGTCGATTGAGGATGTTACGCACCGTGTCGAACTCAATGGAGCATCTACTGGATTGATCGTTCAACATATCTGCTACTTTCAAGACTCTCTCCTTGCTCTTGCACAGGTTGTGAGAAACTGAGCACTGCCATTCGCATTCAGGCTTCTTGAAAGTCTCGATACCTTGTAGAAAACAGGAACATAGAGCTGCATCTTCGAACTTTTGTACTTGCCATGAGGTAGTAGTTTAACTTTTAACTGCTTTACCTTAGTGTTTGTATTTTGAACTTGTAAGATATCCCTTGTATTACGAAATCTATGAATGTACCGTGTGTTCTTGATCCTGACGGCCATATCCATTTCTCTTGGTCTTATCTGGTGTTGTGACGCTTTTTAGACTTTGCATTTGATCCATAATAAATCAACAAAGGTCTTCACCTAGACTGCGGCTCTAGTACATCTTCACTAATTAGACTCCTTATCCCCACTGGATTACGTCCACCAATTAATCCATGCTTCGTAGCCACCTTGGTATCAGCCGTACGATTCCTTATTGATTAAAACCTTTGTATATCTCGACAAATATAGCTTTATTATATCACGTCAGCAACCATGATCTGGTCAATGACGATGGTCGATTGAACTTCCCATAATCGTGGCTATCTTGCTGTTAAATGATGATGCATGCCCCTAGTTAGTAGTGACTTCATCAGCAGTTGTTAAGTTTCTGATTTTTCGGCTTCCTTTGTAGTTCCCAAAGCCTCAGTAACTCCTTCTCATCGTGCATTGATGAGTGACCTTTCAGCTTCCCATTCGATTGGGTCATGCATTCCCCCTTCATCTACGATCTCCTCAATTGTTATACATCTTGGCTATAAATACGCTGTACATTCTTCCAATCTTTCTCATCCCCATATCTACATCCATCTTGCTTCTGTTCATTCTACATCCAGCCCATGGTAGCACCTTCACCAATTCAACTTGTACATATTTTCTCGGTAGAAGCCATTGAAGAGTGAAACAGCTCTATGAGTTGTTTTCCAATGGCTTTGTCTCAATTACCAAGGACGAGGAGAAGGCGACAACCTTCAAGAGGCTTCTCCTGGAGATGGATAACAAACCTATGAGTGGCTCTGAACTCCACCACCAATCCAAGACCTTCTCCATTCTTTTCTCGGTTGGCTTGGAGGCATACAAACTGAACCTGGAGAATATTGAAGCGGAAGCTGTCCTGAAGGAGCGGGTTCTATCCCTTGGCAGCCATGCCGATCTCGTCGCTCGTACTGTAAACTGGTACCGAAAGGTCGTGGCCTTGGTGGAGAAAAAGCTATCCCAAATCCGTAATGAGCAGGTTCGCTTTGGACACAAGTTTGCCCAGGAGGAAGAACGCATTGCTGCAGGGAGGTCTCATCTTGATGCCGAGCACATTATGGGCTTGAACGAGCGACTCTCTGACATAGGGTTGGCTATTTTGTCCCTCGGCGAATTCTTTTCCGTAGTGAAGAGCCGCATGTATGCACAAGAAGTGAATGTAGAGGCCCTGGAAGCGGAGCGTGATGACCTGTTCGAGAAAGCCTACGACATGCACCCTCCATGGCCTAGAGTGAGCAGGCTAACACCCATATGGACGGCCACTTGAAAGACTTGTTGATGGCCATAAGAAGGCAGCTCGTGTTCATCCTGATTGCAAACTTATAACCCCTCCATGAAGCAGCCGCCGACTTTGTAAGACCTGTCAATATGTGACCCCGTAGTGTTTTGGTGTGGCTGTTACCCGCAGGACCTTGTTTGCCCTTATTGGGCTTTTGTCTTGCCCTCTTTTTGGGCTTCCGTTTCCCCTCTCTATAGGATGCTTGGCGTATATTCGCCTTTGTGGATACTGGTCATTTTGCTTTTAGATTTCCTCTTGCTACTCTCTCATCTCCCACATCGTTAGGTTAGAATTGCTTCGAATACTTTCTGTTAATAGAACGCGGCAACTCTATGCCTTCCAAACTCATCAATCGGTAGACATTACCGCTTAATATATCATCTACATGATACGGTCCTTCCCACGTAAGGGACCATTTAACGAATGTCTCAGTCTTGGTGTAGATTGGGAGAACTGTCTTCCAAACCAAATGTCCTACAACAAAGCATTTAACTTTCACATGCTTTTTGTAAGCTCTTGCCACTCTTTCTTTTGTGCAATCACATGATTTAAAATTGCAGATCTAACTTCGTCTAATTCATCCAAGTGCATGTACATTGCCTCATTATATTCTTCTGGTGAGATCTGACTTTGGAGTCTCACTCTTATTGACTGTACCGTAATCTCCATTGGCAAAATTGCTTCTTGACCATACGTCAATAAGTAAGGGCTTGTTCCCATTGCTGATCTCTTCGACGTGCAGTAAGCCCATAGTACAATCGATAGCGTTAAGTCCCATTCCCTTAGATTCTCATCATGGTGCTTTTTTATCAAATTATTAATAACCTTGTTTGACGCCTCCACTTGCCCATTGGCTTGTGCATAATAAGGCGTTGAGTGGACCATCTTTACTCCACGCAGTTCTATGAAGTCAAGAACTTCTGTACTGGCGAAGACAGTCCCTTGGTTAGTCGTAATGGTTTTGGGAATCCCAAAACGACGTATGATGTGCTCCTCGATGGACTCCTTATCAGTCTTCTGAGTAATGATCTTGTATGACACTGCTTCCATCCACTTGGTGAAGTAGTCAGTAGTAAGCAGAATGTAGGCATGCTTTTTGGTCGAAGACGGGTGTATCTTTCTGATGATATCCCATTGCCCAGCCTATAAACGGCCACGGCTTCACTATTAGCTTCAGTAGGGTCGCTGAAACATGTTAGATCGGGCCATGTACTTGGCAAGCTTTACACCCTTTTAATAATCTATGCAATCTTGGCTTATTGTGGGCTAGAAATAATCATGATGCCGCAACAGCCATTTCTTTTTAGCACAGGCTTAATGGGCTCCACAAATTCCTTCATGGACCTTAGCCATTGCTAAAATTGCTTCCTTTTTGTCTAAACATCTCAACAACACTCCTCCTATGGTATGCTGATAAAACTCTTCACCAAGGAGGACATACTATAAAGCTTGCTTCCTTAGTTTTTTATCTCGCAATTGGAAATTCTTTGAATATTCAATTATTGGTGTCCTCCAATCTACATCATCTCTTTTCTTCTTAGCTTCAACAACCATAATATGTTGAGACATTGGTGGCTGTGTTTTTGTCTCGAAAACTAAAGTATGTACTAGCTCCTTTGTAATGCGATAACCGGATGCCATTTGAGCAAACTCATTGGCTTCTGCATTTTGATACCAGGTATACGCAAAAGCTCAGAGTGGGGAAATTTATCTAGCAATTTCTTTGCCTTTTGATAATGATATTTTCATTGAGACATTGATACTCCCTGTTTAATTGCTTTACCACTAATTACGAATCGCCCATGATCTTGATAGATTATACACTCATGTCAGCCAATAAGTAAAGACCAGCTATAAGGGCTTTATATTCAGCTTGATTGTTGGAAAATTTAAAATCAAGTATGAATTGGAACTTCGTTTTATGCCCTCGCGGTGATACAATGAAGATTCCTATTCCTAACACAGTTGACGTGGCAGAACCATCGAAGTACAATAGCCATAGGATTACTTGTGCGTAGCTGTCACTTACAAATTCTTCAACTTGAACGCACGGATATTCCGCAATAAAATTGGCGACCGCTTGTCCCTTTACTGCTTTCATCAGTACATATACCAAATCCAAATCTGATAATGTGAAAGACCATTTTGTCATGTAGCCTTTCACTATAGGCCTTGTCAGCATATACTTTATAACATCAGGCTTACATATCACATGAATGATGGCTGGCAATAGATAATGTCATAACTTGGTGCCTGTGAAATACAAAGACAAGTTAATTTTCTCAATCATGGTATATCTTTTTTTGGCATCGTTCAACATCCTACTAATATTATACACCGCTTGCTCTTTCCCTTAATCATTCTCTTGCGCTAGCATCTACCGATTGTGGTATCGATGGCTGACACATAGAGTTTTAGAGGCCTGCCTACTTTTGACTGCACTAATACCGGAAGATTGATCAAATATTCTTTTATCCTCTCAAAGGCACGTTGATGCTCTTTTCGTAAGATGAACTCATCCTGATTTTTCAATTTCAATAGAGGAGAAAACACTTCTATCTCCCTAGATAGATTAGTAATAAACCTTCAAAGAAAATTTATTTTGCTGATTATCATTTGCAACTGTTTCTTATTGATAGGAGGAGACAATTCAAATTTAGCCTTAGTTTTATTCTTATCAACTTCTATACCACTATTATTAACTAAAAATCCTAAGAAATTCCCAGCTCTTATACCAAATGCACTTTTGAGAGGATTCATTTTCAATTGATGTTTCTCCATCCTAACAAAAGATTGCTCAAGATAATCTAAATGACTTACTTATGCTGATTTCAAAAGGATGTCATTGATGTACACTTCCATGAAGTCTCCAATCATATTATGGAAGATAAAGTTCATCGCCCACTGGTAAGTGGCTCTCGCATTTTTCAAACTGAACGGCATCACCTACCAAGCAAATGTCCCGATGGCACCTAGGCATCTAAAGCCTGTCTTGTGGTCGTCCTATTTTGCAATGAATGGCCATTGATTAAGGACGTCATTTCATTTCCCGCAGCCGAATTTACTAACATATCTACAAATAACATTTGATATTCATCTTTTAGAATCGCAGCATTCAAGTTCCTGAAGTCTATGCGAACTCTCAATTTCCCATTCTTCTTGATTAGGAAAATATTAGAGAGCCACTCCACATACCAAGCGGTTTCGATGAAACCCACTTTCAGCAATCTCTCAATTTCTTCCTTTATTTTTGCATTCACTTCAGGAGCGGACCTTCTTAGGGGTTGCTTATGAGGTCTCCAACCTTGTTTAATGAGAAGGCGATGCTTGAACACTTCTCTACTTAATCTTGGCATCCATGGTAATCCTAAGCAAAATGGCTTCTATGCCTTCGCGATACTTTTACCAGGCTTTCTCGAGAGTCGAGACTCTTCATTCAGCAAGACACTCACAAACAACCGGCGTTTTACTCCATTATTATCAATATCAACTTCAACAAGCGGATCTTCAGATTCGAGCATCTTCGAGTCCTCTTTGAGTAGAGATTCCTTGAAGTCCCCAATGCAATCTGCAAATCCAAGGGAATTCTCGATTTCTTCTGCAAGGTAACAGAGATACTGCTCATGCAGCTATTGTAATAAGTTGTATTACACATCGGCATCTATTATGAAGAATACCCAATTGTTAGGTCAACCACGACTGCCCCCTTGTGTCACGTATATCTCCTGTGAAATCTAACATAGTGGGAATTATCTCTTCTTTATCTTTACCAAGCTTGTGGAAGTATCTATGATGCATGAGGTTTAATGTAGCTCCTACATCAACAAGTATTCTATTGAGAAGGCATCCTTCGATCTTTCCTATCACCATGAGTGCCTTTAAGTGCTTTGTTTTGTGGGCTAGGAGCTTTTGGAATTCCACCACCTCTTCATCGATGAATTGGAGCTGTGCCTTTACGGTCTCCATTATTTCGAAAGTCTCCTCCTCGGTATGGGCAACTCTCATAATTGAAGCTTTAAATTCAAGAGGAAGCCTTACTTGCTCCATGTTTGATCCTGCTGAAGAGATAGATTTTGACCTCTCCCTGCTAAACTTGTTTCTCGATTGACTAGCTTCTCCCTTAACCTTTTCCTCCTTCTTGTGAGAAGGGCTCCTTATTCTCACAATTTTGTTCGCTAGGCTGGTGTTACGCTCTTCCTTATTTGCGGAAGACTTGTCTTCCTCCCTTACCCAAACCGAACCCTTTGATACGGTATGGCATTTGGCTTTTGGCCGTCCCGAAAACACCAGCTTGTTTCTACAACTCCTGCAACCTTTTCTTTCGTTGATTCCTCCTGCTCTGAGTCCTTATCACAGACTTAGGGCCGGGACTGTGGCCCTGCTGTTGGTCATTTGAAATCTCTCTTTGTACAAACCATTGCTCTTTTGGAGGATCTTTGTGGTTCGAGTTGGTCTTTGACTTTGGCTTGGCAAAGGCAGTACTCGTAATTGAACTCCAATCCCTATCCCGAAGGAATCACATTCAAAATATCTTGTTTGGGCCTAGCTGTCCTGGTGTACCTGACATAATAGTTGAATTTACCGTTAGTCTCTCCCAATGTCCCAATTTTAGGATGTCCTTTGAACGGGATTCTATCCACCCACTTCTTTCTCGCGACTACCGGTCTCTCGGGAGGGTGCTCCTGGAAATTGTATTGTGTAAAATATCTCCTACCAGTTCTCGGGTCCTCTTAACATTCGACTAGCCACTGGGCATAGAAAGTATGGCCATGATCAATCAAGCCTCACATACCAAGAATCTTGCCTATGTCGAGAACCATAATTCACGTCATTGATTCTCACTGAAGCCCACTTGTCCCCCCACTGATGTCTTGGTACCGAAGGATAATCATCACTATCTGAGAAGTATCGATGGATAATCTCCCTTCGACATCTCTGGCAAAGGATTCTCCGATCAGGACGTCCCTTTTATGGCCACCAACACCATCCTGGTCATTTGTGGAAAGGGGTTAGAATCGATTTCCATCCTTCTGTCTCCCTCATCTGCAAACTTGATTTTTCCTTGGCGGATTGCCTCTTGTACAGCCTTTTTGTAGACATTGCAATGAATGGCACTGTGGCTCCAAGAGTGATGCCACTTACAATGCCTTTTATTGCCTATCTCTTCCTTGCTTAGGATGGTTGACCCTCTGTTTATCTTATTACACCGTCACGCACCAAAAGATTGAAGATTTCATCCAAATTGGTGACATCAAATGAATACCTCTAAATGTCTTTAGCCCTTATCATAATTGATTCTTTTACTCTAACAGGCTTCGAGGTTTGGCAGGCATATGGTTTATCAAGGGTCATCTTTGCTACTGCAATTTCAGCAGCGTCATCTTGAGCATTTTCATCCTCCGAATCTTCTTCAGGATCACATATCGCTAGAGGTATGGACCCTAGGAGTACCAAAACTTGGCATGGAGGGATATTTAAGTGTCAAAACTTACAAACAGTAGACTTAAGTGCCAAAATAGGAATAAAATGGATCACTTAAGTGCCAACGGCGAGAAAATCCGACCAAAATGCTAAAGTGGCATTTTTCCGGCGATATGGGGTCGAAACGACGTCATTTTTGTGGCTAATGTAGCAAAGTAAACCCAAAACGGCGTTGTTTCGGGTGCTGATGTGACCACAACACCCAAAATGACGCCGTTTTGACTAATATTAATAAATATTAGTTAAATAATATTAAAAGAGCAAAAAAAAAATTTAAAAAGGAGGGGGGAGTAGCCTGTCACCGCCACCCTATCGCCGGTGGGGCGGCAACAACGGACGGCGAGGGTCGCCGACGCCTGGGCATGGGTTGGCAACCCTCGCGCCAGTCGGCGGGCCGGACAGCCCTTGCCAAACGCCGGGAGAGGGTGGCAACCCTCTTCCAGAATTTGGGTGAGGGTCGGCCGCCCTCGCCTTGGCGCCGGCGGCCCTCGCCTAGCGTTGCTGGGTTTGGCCCTTGCCAACCGGCGGCGAGGGTCGTCGACCCCCACCTAGGCGTCGGCGACCCTCGCCGTCCGTCGATAGGGCAACGGCGATAGGGCAAGGCGACAAGCTCTCCCCCTCTTTTTTTTTTTTTTTTTAAAATTTTTGCTCTTTTAATATTATTTAACTAATATTTATTAATATTAGTTAAAACGGCGTCGTTTTGGGTGCTGTTGCCACATCAGCACCCGAAATGACGCCGTTTTTGGTTTACTTCGACACATCAGCCACAAAAACGACGCCGTTTCAATCTCATATCACCGGTAAAATGCCACGTCAGCATTTTGGCCGGATTTTCTCCGCCGGGCACTTAAGTGATCCATTTTGCTCCGATTTTGGCACTTAAGTGTACCGTTTGTAAGTTTTGGCACTTAAGTGTCCCTCCGTGCCAAGTTTTGGCACTCCCGCTGTACTTATACTCATATTGCTACATTCTATTTGTAGTCTTTATACGGTTTCTTATTCTTCTCTTTCCAAAGATTGACATATTGAGTTGTTGCGGTAGTTAATGAAAATAAATTCATGAATGTTTGCCCAGCCAAGCGTTCTTTCAAGGCAAATTTCAATCCATTCTTTCTAAGAGAGAGAACAAATACCAATTTCTCATCTTTTTATCCTGTGATATATTGAGCCACTCTTTCAATATTGAATTGCTTGATAGTGACCAAATCGGACAAGGTTACTTCGTGGATCAGGTGGTAGAATTGAGTATGAAACTTATTCTCCATCTCTTCTCAATTCCATACCAAATATGTGGGAAGACTCGTATACCAAGTGAAAGTCGTTTTCGATAATGACAAAGGGAATAAACGTAACTTCATCTTTCTGTCATTATTAACACCTCCAAATTGTGCCATGAACATGCTAATGTGTTCCATTATCGATTAATCGTCTTTGCCAGTAAAGACAGTAAACTCGAGAATTTTGTAACCCTTAGGGTATGGGATGTTATAAACCCAATCTTGATATGGCTTACAATAAACAGACCTCGGCACACCCCTATCCAACATGTGGCCTGCTTGATCATCCATTAACCCCTCGAAAGGTCTAATGCCTGATTTGCTTTATTAATCTACATCCTTGGAGTTGACCGGGGTCGAACCCCAACATCTATGGGTTCTTCTTAGGGCCTATAGGGTTGGTATCTTGGAATCAACACAAGGATAGACCCAATATATATTGGATTGGTGATTGGCAACCCATTAATGCCCCATTGTCGATTAACTTTGGGTGCAAGCGGTTGTGCAACATTCCCATGGAATCAATTCCTGAATCATATGACTCACCAAGCATCCTTTGAGTATTCGTTCCCTCTTGGTTTTCACAAGGAATACTAGGAAGATTGGCAATTCGAATAGGAATTACCCTGTCCCCTTGATTCGGCTGACTTAGGTCACTTGCAGTTTCATTCCTCTAGAGTATTTAAATAGGACCCGAAATGTCAATTGCAACGGATTGAGATTGGATGTGGGTCAATGGTGGTTAGGAACCAGATTGACCCCCTGGTGTTATATGTGACATCCTAAAATTCAAGCCCTTTGAGGGATAAATAAACGTGAATTTCGCTAATGCATTGTTGGTTGATCTCACTCGGAACTAATCACTCTCGAGATACTGACCTTGAGGGGAAATGCTAATGAGGACAAAACTCGTGTGACTAAAGAACTTAACTTGGGAAAACGACTCGATCGTGAGACTTGTGTAGAGATGATCCTATAGTTATGCAGGCCGATTTTAGGGATGACTAGAAGTTAATTTGCGGACATAACATAATGGGATGACGGGTGATTCCATTTACTATTATCAAGCCCACGAACGACCCTATGTTGATCATTGGTAATCGTATACTTTGAAATAAAAATATATCATTCGCAATTTCATGTAGTCAAGGACATCCATGTGTCAAGAAGTCTTGAACGTGATTTGGCACGAGTTGATTACGCGTGAATCCTCGAAGCCGCCTGTCAGTTTGAGTTGTACCAAAATGGCATTCGGGTGAAATTGACAAGACATGAGAATCCAATATTGGACTTCAAATTTTCGGGAAAGTTCGAGACGGACTTTTGAACAATGTTTCTTCAATAGTTGACGGTATCAATTGAGCCGAGTTTTTGGAAAATGGGTTTACGGACCAAGGAGACGAGCCTACGAGGACGTGGGCCGGGCAAGACCAGTGTGGGCCTCGTGGCCAAGGTGGGATAGCCACCATGATAGACCCGAGGTAAGTAAGTGAGTCCATTGGACCAAATCGACCAATTTACCCTTCCAAGTTCGTTGTCTAACCTTGAGCCGTTTCGAGCCCAACCAATTTCTGAGCCTGTTCCTATTCATTTTCTAGCCCGTTTCTTAGGCCCACCATTCATTTTCAACCCAAGGGCAGATTGAGAAATGTGCAAGGTGGAAATGACCATTTTGCCCCTAGATATTTTGAAGAAATGACAAAAGAAGAGAGAGAAGATGATGTCATTTGCTTGGGGAGTTGAAGAAAGCCTTTATTGGCCTTAATGGGGCTTGTCTAGCAGTCCTCACTTCACTCTTTCTCTCCCCTTCATCCCTCCAAAACCACACACCTCTCTCTCCCCTTGTTTCTCTCATTTCCTTCTTCTTCTCCTTCTGACCTTCCTCTGAAAATTGAGTTGTTCGTTGCTTTCCCGTGCTGATCACCACTCGTACCACCCGCCATCGTGCTCAGGAGACGGAATCCATACGGCCTACGTCGGCCGTTCGTCGGTCGGAGCCGCTGGCCGACCCGCCAGTCGGCTAGAAGCCAGCCGTCCCCAACCCACCTACTGCTGTGTTGCTCCGCCTATTTCAGCCATTTTCCCCTTATTCCAACCTAATCTCCGCCCAGCCCAACCACCAGCCGTTCCCCCTCCACCCCCAAGTGCCGTCAGTCGCCAGCCAGCCCGTTTTAGTTCTAGTCAGCTTGTTTTAGCTCCGGTCAACCCATTTCCTCCTCCAATAGTCAGTTTTTCAGAGTTGCAGAGGGAGTCTGAGTTTGTTGCTACTGTTTTGACCTTGGGACCGCCTTGGAGTGTCGTGGTTGAGGTCTCTAGGTGTCACCTTCATTGCCATCGCCACGTCCGTGTTGCCGGCTTGCTTAACGGGTGAGTTTAGCTCCTAATCCCTTGTTAGTGCCTAAACTTGCTTACGGTTCGATTAATTAGTGGTAATGCTAAGTTAGGTGGTTTAATTAAGTTGCATTAGTCCTAAAATAAGTGGTTAGATAGATGGTTAAGATTAGCTTAGCTTAATCTTGCTTAATGAAATTACACCAAAATTACTATTCACGAACACCTCACAATTACTATTCACGACACTGTTCATATGGAAGCAAGTTTTAGTTTTAATTTGATGTGCTCTTGATTGTTGTGTTTTCTTGAAGTGTCAATTGTTAATTTTACTCGTGAATAATGAGGAAATGCGTGATCGAATGCTAGTTGGAATTGAATTTTGGAATTGTCGATTGATATCGCATGATGTCACCTGGATTATCGCCAAATGGCATGTCGCACGTATATTGCGATGTTGCATCCACGACAAAGCAAAAACAAGAATGGTGAGTTTTGCATGCTCCTAATCCCTTGTTAGTGCCTAAACTTGCTTATGGTTCGTTTGTCACCTAAGTTAGTGGTAATGCTAATGTTTGTTAGTTGCGGGGCTAGCTCGTGGTTATCTCCGGCTCTTTCGGGAATGCCGTCTTGGGAGTGAGCCAATTGATGTTGTTGTTTTCGAGTAAAGAGGAGTCGAGTTTGACTTGCTTAATCATAAGGTTGTTTTGACCTTAAGGGACCGTAATAATCGGAGTGTCGTGGTGAGATTGAAAAAGGTCTTTGGGATTGTCACCTTCATTGCCATCACCACGTACACATGAATTGATAGTCGTGCGGGGTGTTAACGGGTGAGTTTAGCTCGCATGTGATTGATAAATTATATCATCTAACTTGTGCATTGCATTAGTGCCTAAACTTGCTGTAGGATATGAGATCGCTTACGGTTCGGTTAATTAGTGGTAATGCTAAGTTAGGTGGTTTAATTAAGTTGCATTAGTCCTAAAATAGGTGGTTAGATAGATGGTTAAGATTAGCTTAGCTTAATCTTGCTTAATTGTGCTAATTTGTGCTTAATTGTTGATTAATTATATTTTGTGATTAATTAAGCATGTTTAGCTTAAATTGATTAATTAATTGTTTTAATTAATGATTTGTTTAATTTCTGAATTTAATGTTTTAATTATTGAATTCTGAAATTACAATGTTCAAAATTACTATTCACGAACACTGTTCACAATTACTATTTACGACACTGTTCATATGTAAGCAAATTTTAGTCTTAATTTGATGTGCTTTTGATTGTTGTGCTTTCTTGAAGTGCCAATTGTTAATTTTACTCGTGAATAATGAGGAAATGCGTGATCGAATGCTAGTTGGAATTGAATTTTGGAATTGTCGATTGATTGCGTGGATTATCTGAAATGGCATGTCGCGTGAGCATGAGCGATGTTGCATTCACGACAAAGCAAAACAAGAATGAATCGCTTGATAATGTGTTGCATGATCACATTAAATTGAGAACCCGGCATTACTAGATGACCGCCAATCCTTATGGGGTTGTGCTATGGCCGTTTGGTTGCCTAAGTTCGATCGAATGCCTGACAGTACTTATGGGGCTACGGCATGCCTTTGTTAGTTGCGGGGCTGTGGTAGTGGGTGGGTCCTATGCTCTTTCGGGAATGCCGTCTTGGGAGTGAGCCCTTGATGTTGTTGTGTCTCGAGGTAAAGAGGATGAAATTGACTTGACCAAGAACTGCTAACCATAAGGTTGTGCCGTGGCCTAAGGGGGAGGAGTCGTAATAATCAAAGCATGTGTGGATGTGAGATATGAGAAAACTGTGTGCAATGCTCTGATTATTTGTATGCTCTTAATATTGTGATGGTCACATTATTAATGGCACGCACGCATGAATTGATAGTCGTGCAGAGTGTGACAATGGCCAGGTGAGATTGCTTGTGACGCGACTCGCATGTGATTGATAAATTGTATCATCTAACTGCCATGTGCATTGCATGTATTGTGCTGAGATTTAACGTGTAGGATATGGCATACTGAGTAAGGTTGCATGCGAACTGACTATATAATTGTTGGTTGACCTTGGATGTTGTTTGGTTTCTGATTGCTGGTTGTTTGTTGTTGGGTTGTGTGAGGGGTGGTTCTCGAAAGATACCTCGGGTTGAGTTGGTGTACTGACCGGGGCTTAGGGGGAGAGCTCGTTGAGATTTTATCTCATTGGTTATTGTATAACTAGTTTCAAGCCCCTAGAATGGTGCACCCGCAATGGAGAATCCTATTCCCGTTCCTCCAGTGATCAACCCGACAAATCTTGAGTCCGATGGGTCCGAGTGATGGTGGTGTTGAACCCGAGGGTTCATTTTGTATAGTTGGATTAGCCTAGCCTAGTTTCTTTTTGGTTTGGCTTAGAGGATGGATCGACCCCTTTTGTTGGGCTTGTAAATCAGAAAACTATCCTCTATTGGTTAAACCAGTAAAAATATATAAATGAGTAGTTACTGTTGTTCTTGTTGGTTTGATTTTCTGTTTGAATTAGGGATGATTTGTCTTTTGCTTGTGCATAATGAAAGATTAAAATGAGTGGTCGTTGACGAGTCTTGGAACGTCACTTTCAATTGACCATGGTAAGGGCTTGTTGCGTGCTCAGAGTTTGGGGCGTGACATTATACTTGTCTGATTAACCACTCCAAACCTTGAAGCGATATCAGCCATGAGATTGATAAACAAAATAGTCAATATGCTAGACAAATGATTCGCCATGTGATTAGTCAAATCGTTTTGTTGCTTTTTGAACATCCTCCTCATGGTGGCACAACTGAAGAATTCGAGGCAAACTCTTTTCTTTGTTCCTCGGTTAGATTCAAGGGAATGTCTTCAAAACTTGCAACCAAATTGACACCATCAATAGGATCCATGCTCTGGTCGAGATTCTTAGAAGGGGCGGGTCTCTCTGCAACATGCTGCGGGGACTAATTGTCCTCACAGGTGGTGTTGTGACTCTTCGGATTCTTGGTTTTTGCCATTGACATCTCCTAGAAATGAAACACAAGGATATCCCACCAAGCATGCCAAAAAGATGTTCGCTGGGGAATCAACTTTCTCGACAAATATCTTTTACCGAAGAAGCAAAGCTTTGGATTTATTATTTAATATGGGTTATGTGTCATTTCATAAAGGAAACAAATTGTTTCTACACTACAATTGAGCAAAATGTAAAAAAACAGGAGAAAAACTAAATGTCATAAAGTAAAATTGCGATTCAAAAGTAAATGTGTGATAGCAAGATAAAATAAGATGTTCTTGATTGTTGATTTTGGCAAAAGGTCCTCTAAATCAACCCCTTATTGGCTATTTATAGTGAGATTCTTCAAATAACCACTCTTGAGCGGTTATCGCTTCAGTCTTCAAATGGGTCTGGAAATTTCGGCACCATAGCAATAATTGTTTTGCCCTATCCGAATTCTCGCTGATGCCGATACTTCAAAACTGTCTTCGTTCTTATCGCGCCCTTCCCGTGCGGTTTCTCGACATTGCAACCTTCGACACCTTCGTCATCTTCTACTTCACAGTCAATTGCTTGAATGTTCTCTATTGATTGATTGGGCCTGATTACCTTTGTCAATTCCCGAAACCCAACAGCTTCTTTCTCGGTGCTAACAGTTCTTTTAGGCAAATCGGAAAAGTTAAACTTTTCTCCTTCCTTCTAGTTCCTATACTGTGGAGCTCAACTCAATTCGTTTCGGTATTTCAAGATCTTAAGCATTCGCCGTAAAGTTAAAGTCGAAAAACAGAAGTTACCATCTGACCACTGGCGAAACCTTTTCACTTAGATTCCATGCATCGTGAGACATGACGAAGATGCCTTAAACGTGCTAACATCGACGACATTTTTCTTATCGTGTCGCTGCTTACACGTCTCAACCAAGCTTCCACACCAGTGATAAAAGAGATGGGTCAAATCCAAGGACCAATCAAAAGTGTTCTTTCTTCAAAGCTCATAACAGCGCAACTCTTTGATTGATACGCAATGTGAACCGGCCCGATCGCATGCCCTATACTGCCGAAAGATCAATTTCGCTATTTGATGTCGGCTCTAGTCTCACGTAAAGTCACCTCCACATTACGTCATTTTGCCACTCGGATGAACTCCTACCTAATAAAATATTCGAGAAGCCTTTGTGTACATGTGACTCGACTGAGCTCGATCCCGTGCATTAATTTGACCAGTATAAGAAATTGAATCTACAATGTCAGGAATGACACACGAGCAAAGGCGTTAGACACCTAAAATTTTAGTTTCAATGACGTGCGAGATAAGGATCTGGGAGGACCCGTGCTAAGTGATGCTATTGGTCCACCTTTGATATTACCTCTAAATCCATTTTTTCCCATACCGCTTCGGGAGGGGGTCATGACAAAAAGGTTGCCCAAGTTACTTTCAATTCAGAATAGTTGAAATAGGAGATTGCCTCAAGATTCAGGGTTTAGCAGGACATTTGATGATCTAAAATTCTTTGTTAGAGCTTCATACGTGCATCAGTTGTGATTTCCATGAAACATTGTGTCCTAAAGTGGGATATATGCTGACACTTGAATTTCACTAACAAGTAAGCATATGTTTGTATAGACAATCACTTTAGGAGTCAAGATTTGTGATCGCAACTGAGCTCGATCCTCAAGCATAAAGTAGTCAATTTATTAAATTCTGCATAGCGTTCACGTACCATTTCATAATAAAATAGAAAGTTCACATTTTTGTTGGAGAACCCTTAATTGAAAACAAAAATGTTATATATCATAGTACTGCATTACATATAGATATCCCTTTCATCATTACATATAGATCTAGGAGTTTAAATTTTCAAAATGTTCATGCAAAGGTCAATGGTTGAATTTTTGGGACAAATCGATAAATTCGATCTTCAACCAAAACATTGTTGTTTCATCATCCTACGTTAGTTTTCATAAGGTTTTTCTATACTTTTTAAATAAGGACATTATAATTTTAGGACATCAAACTTGACAGTGAAAACTTCAATAGGTGGGAGCATCAAAGCTCTTGGATTAATCAAATTCACATTAAACTAGACTCTTTCCCCATTGATTCACGCCACTGAACACCCACTTAATCGCACATTTTTGCACACCCTAAGCATCATAGAACCGACCATCCTCTAGTCCAAATTAGGCTATAAAATGAGCTAAGAAAAATTAGAGTAAGGATGCATTTAGTGACCATTCTATTTCTAGGAACCATTTCTACTCAAAAATAGTTTTTTCTAATTCTATTCCCTGGACAAGTTTCTAAGTATTTGAATGTGTTTGGCAATTATCCAAATTTTTTAATCCATGAATAGAAATGCATTTAGTATGAACCTTAAATTTTTTTGTGATTTAAAATTTCTTTTTAAATAATTTTATTACATTTTCTTTTTTTCTCTTTTTTCTTTTTCCTTCTCTTCTTCTTCTCTTGCCGGTCGTTGGCCATGGCAATGGCCGGCAACTAGCTAGAGGAAGAAGAAGAGGAAGAGAGAAAGAAAGAAAGAAAGAAAGGAAAAGATAAAAGAAGAAGAAGAAGAAGGTTTTGGCCTTATTATGGAGTTGTTCTTGGAAATAAAGAAGCAACTTTTCTTTTTTACTTCTTAATTCTATTTCAAATCTATGTCCGAGAACAAATTTGCTCTCAACAAAAAAGTTAGCTAACGGATTTCTGTCCTTTTTATTTTATTTCGGAAAACAGAAAATAGAATCATGTACTATGTGACACATTACCAAACAGGTCCTAAAAGAACCAAACTAGCTACCAAATTGGTGCTAATGCTTGTGAGTTCAAGCTGGAACGGCCTGGAGACGGGGCTGCAACCGGGAGGGCTTTTTAGCTGCAATTTCAGAAAAATATTGGAAGCAATGAAACATGGCTACATTGTGGCAGCATCTATTTTTGACAAAATCCAAGAGAACCTGCTGTCATTTTAGCCAAAAATAGCAACTAATTCGGTCCCTTGAGCTGAACCGCAGCGGGCACACACACGGGCAAGGAAAATGGACTGATTCACGGCATTTGTGAGCTAGAAATAGAGGGGAAATGCAGCTAGCTTTGGAGACTATCCAAGGGCTGTTTTGAAGGGACAAAAATATGGATCTGCTGCATTACGACTTTCTCAGGAGCTACCAAAAAAAATTAATAGATTACTAAGCCTAAAAATGGGAACTTTCCAAACCCACACACCAACCGCAACTTCCAAATTTTGATTTAATTAATTAAATATGCAAATCAATATAATTTGGAATCACCATTAATCTATTATGATTCGATTAGAATCCCCAGTAAAGTGTTACGGAACACTTTACTTTTGTGAGCCAAAGATATTATAAACGCAAGGACTTGTTACACTAGATAAATCTAATACCCTTTCGGTACTTTTTCTCTTTATTTAGAAAATATTTTGTAGACGATCTTGGTCCATTATAATTTAAGCCACTAAGATGTGAGTACCAATCATACGGGTGCATAGACAAGAATTTCACAACCAATAATCAAAGTAGTAAATAAATTGCTAGAAATAGGGTAATAACATAAATCCTCAAGCAAGCAAAAGCATATTAATTGCAATGAACTGAATGTTTTGCAAGATATTAACAAGAAAATGCATGCATGTCCTAGGGGCAACGGTCTAGAGGCCCACTATTTGGAAGTCTATGAAACAACTTACAAGTCCCATATCTGAATTAAAATTCATACGTTTGTTTGTGTAGATGGTCTCAACCCAGAAAAATATACATACACCTAATGTGTTTGAAAGGGTGACTTACACAGTTCCTGCGTCAGAATTCTCCGATGACCCAAACCAACCGAGTTATATTTTGAACTAATTGTGGATCGTTACTTCTCAGAACAAATTACCCATTCTCACATCTAATAAATTTATTATCTCTTTTTTTAAAGCCGAATAAGGAACTCCATAAAAGCCTTACACCATCCGGAGCAGAATACCAAAAAGTACTATAATGGTTCGAAAAGTTGGATTGAGTGGAAGAACAAAGCATAGAAAATATTGGGGAAAATGATATTATGAATGTAGTAACTATGCTAAAACTTTTATCTGGATTATTTAAGTGCCAACTTCAACTTCAATATGGGATGACATAAATTTGACGTGGCAATATTTTAGTATTTATTTGATTTGATGGGGTCCACTGGTCCTTTAAGCCTTAGTGGTGATCGTAATCTATCCTTCATCGATCATACATCATCTCCTTATCACTAAAAGCACATTCTTCATCCCACACATGCATACAATTGGTATTAGAGTTCAAGGTTGAGCTCATTAGAGTGATTCCTTTCTGTTATCCATCTCCAATTAAAAATGAATGATTTGGTTCCAAGAGGATCTCTAGCGAAAAATGAAGAGAGTCCTCCCCTTCTTAGAGACACGTCTAAAGGGTGGCGGGAGATTTTCCGGCTAAGCCTTCAACAAATGGTTTGTCCTTTGAGAATACTTATTCTAACTAGGCTAAGAATAATTCCAAATAGGAGAACAAAATGGAAAAGCCCCCTGAGTTCATTCAAGAGCTTCTAAAAGAATCATACGGTGAAAATAGAAAGTGCTTTAGGTGCCACGACTATGGGCATCTACAAATGGGTTGTCCTAATCAAATGGTTGTCACCATTCAAGACATTGAAAAGATTGATTTGGAACTTCAAGAGACTCAATGTGATCCAGATCATGTAGACCCAAATCCAAAGAGCAGGACTAGATTGTTAGAACTTGATGCATTGAAGAATTTTTTGTTTAAGTGTTTATTAATTGTTAAATTATGTTTGATATATTTTTATCTTTTTCAGCAAGCCTTGAAGATATTTATTAGTATGAGGATGATATATTATCTAGTTCATCGAAGAGGCCATATGAGAAATTTGCAGAATCAAGTTCATTCAGTAAGGATGATTGTGGCAACTTGTCTACTTTCAATCTTGGAGATGAGGCAATGTTAGAGTTGAGGTCAAATCTCAAACAACTTGGGAGGTTTGATGCTAGAGCATCAGGTTTTGCCGATCAATTTTCAAGCTCAACTCCAAACTAGTCAATTGATTTGGCACAATCTTTATTCCTGCATGAAAAGACCAATTTTGGGCACTACTTGATTCAACGGGTCCTAGATTAAAGATGTCAAATCTATAAAGGATTTGTCAATTTCAGGGTTACCAATCGACTACCGAGTTGTTGATTTATAAGCTTGTTATCAATTATGAGGCTACTAATTGACTACCTAGCAACTAGAGGTTGTTTTGGTCGATTTCTATCGCCATATCTTGATCTTCAAAGGTGTATGCTCAGTTTCCAAGGCTAGTTGTCAATTTATAAGCTTGTTGTCAATTTTGAGGCTACTGATTGACTACTTAGAAATTAGAGGTTGTTCTGGTCAATTTCTATCGCCATTTGTTGATCTTCAAAGATGTATGCTCAGTTTCCAAGGCTAGTGCACAAATTGAGAAGAGTCAAAATTCAAATTTCTATGTGTTTTAATGCTTTTTCTAGTCCTAGGTCTTTATTGTGTTTTCTAGTTTTTCTGTATCTTAAATGTTTGGGTAGTTCCCATGTCATTAAATGTTTGGTTTTTTTCTATACTTTAGTTCCTTTGTAAAATAGACGTGTAATCTCATTGATAAGCAGATAAGACTTGAATATTAAAAATATGAGATCTTCCTCTATGTTAGTGAATTTCTATTCTAGTTCTTTATCCCTAGAAGGTGGATTCTTTTTTGGTAGTAAGCCAAGAAGCCATTTATCCTTGGCTGGTGGTTTTCCTTTAGGTCTTAGTGGTGAGCTTTTCCTATCCTGAAATCCTTTATCATTGGTGAGTGGCTTGGCCCCTTAAGCCTTGATGGTGAATTTTGTCAATCCCAACCTTTATCTTTGGCTGGTGGCACATCATTTAAGCCTTGAGATGTCATAATCTATCTTTCATCTATCATTTATCCCCATTATCATTCAAAACATATATCCCATCCCCACACACGCATTAGGCACTCTAGCAAGCAGATACTTCTTTACAGAGCTTTGGCTGGAGAAATCTTCTCCACTGATCTCCGGCAGCAAATCACAAAACCAATTTATCTCTATGGCTAGATTAATTTTGTGACAGCGTATGTATGCTGTGTTGCTTTATCTCTCTCTCTCTGAAAGATCTCTCACTCTCTAAAGGGTCTCCCAATCTCTCCGTAGTCCAAAATTGTTAGATAGGCAGCACAGACTCTTGCACTAGTAAAAGCTTCCAGATTCAAAGAATAGTACGTGCATGGATACAATGCCATGTGGGTTGGCGCATGTGTGAATTTAATGCCTAGTGGGTTCAATTCTAAAACAACGAGTTAGGGAACGCGTGAATTCAACGCCTAGTCGGTTCAATTTTAAAAGAAGTACCTAGCCAAACCTGGACACAAAGCTTAAAAGGGGTCATTCCCAGCCCCCGTCTCTCCCTCGCCCGGGAAACCAGCTCCAATGGCTGCAGCTATTACTCTTCCTCCTTCGTCCATCTTCATCTCCACCAAATCTCAGTCCCTCCTCCTCAAGTCTTTCTCTTACCCTTCCAAACCCACCAGACACTTGCCCTTTCCTCTACACATCTCCAATTCCCTCCAAAACCACGTCCCAAATGCCACTGCCTCCGCCACCTCCGCCTCTACCCCTCTCATCACCACTCCACCCTCCCCTCAGACCTTCACTTCACGATTTTCCCACGATGAACCCCGCAAAGGCGCTGATGTCCTCGTGGAGGCCTTGGAGCGCCAGGGCATCACCAATGTCTTTGCTTACCCCGGCGGCGCCTCCCTGGAGATCCACCAGGCTCTTACCAGATCCAACATCATCAAGAACGTCCTTCCCCGCCATGAGCAGGGTGGCATTTTCGCTGCTGAGGGCTATGCCCGCACCTCTGGCCTCCCTGGTGTCTGCATTGCCACCTCTGGCCCTGGCGCCACCAACCTCGTCAGTGGCCTTGCCGATGCCTTGTTCGACAGCATCCCCATTGTCGCCATCACTGGCCAGGTTCCTTCGATGGACCATACATGGTTTGCCGCTGTTCTAGTCGCACATATCTGCACTGTTTTATTTGATGGCTCACAAGCTATATAGAGTGTAAATTTTGAAGCTATGGCTTTCAGTTCGTTCATTGCCCACCGTTTTGACAAAAGAACAATATACGCGATTTTTAGGTGCCACGAAGAATGCTTGGTACGGATGCGTTTCAAGAGACCCCTATTGTCCAGGTCACCCAGTCTATAACGAAGCACAACTTTCTGGTTCTTGACGTGGAAGACATACCGAGGATAGTCAAAGAGGCATTCTTTCTAGCAACTTCAGGGAGGCCAGGTCCAGTTCTAATTGATATTCCTAAGGATATACAACAGCAACTCGTGGTTCCCAACTGGAACGAGTCCATGAGGTTGTCGGGATACATATCAAAGTTGCCCAAGCCGCCTCAGGAGGTGCACCTGGAGCAGGTTGTGACGTTGATAACCAATTCAAAGAAGCCAGTTTTGTATGTGGGTGGTGGGTGTTTGAATTCAAGTGATGAGTTGATGAGGTTTGTTAAACTCACAGGAATTCCAGTGGCGAGTACTTTGATGGGTCTAGGGTCATTCCCGTGCTCAGATGATTTGTCGCTTCATATGCTTGGGATGCATGGGACTGTATATGCAAACTATGCAGTGGACAAAAGTGATCTATTGCTTGCATTTGGAGTTCGGTTTGATGATCGTGCGACTGGGAAGCTAGAAGCTTTTGCTAGCCAAGCTAAGATCGTTCACATCGATATCGACTCAGCTGAGATTGGAAAGAATAAGCAGCCTCTTGTTTCCATTTGTGGGGACGTGAAATTAGCCTTGCAAGGGATGAGCAGGTTGTTGGAGGGGAAAGGTTCAAAGCTTAAGCTGGACTTTTCAGCTTGGAGGGTGGAGCTTGATCAGCAGAAACAGAAGCACCCGTTAGGATTCCAGACATTCGGGGATGCCATACCTCCTCAGTATGCGGTTGAGGTTCTTAGTGAGTTGACCAATGGAAATGCAATCATAAGTACAGGTGTTGGGCAGCACCAGATGTGGGCTGCACAGTTTTACAAGTTTAGAAGGCCTCAGCAGTGGGTGACATCCGGAGGATTAGGGGCTATGGGTTTTGGATTGCCGGCTGCTATTGGAGCTGCTGTTGCAAAGCCTGATGAGGTTGTTGTGGACATTGATGGAGATGGAAGCTTTATCATGAATATCCAAGAGTTGGCTACTATTAGAGTGGAGAACCTTCCGGTCAAAATTCTTCTGTTGAACAATCAGCACCTGGGCATGGCTGTACAACATGAGGATCTGTTCTTCAACGCCAATAGGGCCCACTCATATCTAGGAGATCCATCAAGAGAGTCTGAGATATTCCCAGATATGTTGAAGTTTGCTGAAGCTTGTAGAATACCTACTGCTCGTGTGACCAAGAAAGCAGATGTTAGAGCTGCGATTCAGAAAATGCTGAAAACTCCTGGGCCATACTTGTTGGACGTGATTGTTCCCCATGAAGAGCACGTCTTGCCTTTGATTCCTAGTAATGGAGCTTTTAGAGATGTGATAGTCGAGGGTGATGGACGGTCTTCGAATTGAAGTCCGAAATGGTCTTGTACATCGCTGCGGCCTTATCGTGAGAGCTGTGGCACTTACCACCCTTTAAGTAATTACCTGCGCTAATGCACGGAAGTATCTTAGTTGTTTTACTCGCAATGACACAAAGTACTTTGTAATTCGGTGATGTCAGAGAACGTGAAGGTTGTTTTGGTTCTCATCTCTGGTTTGCGGATCAGAACATATAGACTTTCGGTTACTGATGGTGTTCAGATTTGGATCGTGAAGATGTAATAATATTACAAGTTTATCCGTTTATCTTGGCCTCCTGTATTTTCCTCTACTCCCTCTTAAGAGTCGAGTTTCATAGCTTGCATTGCATCCATCAGCGCTTTGCCGCCAATGACACTTCCGTTGCCCATAGTGGGAGGGGGTCACGACAAGAAGGTTGGCCGAGTTACTTTCAATTCAGACTAGTCGAAATAGGAGATTGCCTCAAGATTCAGGGTTTAGTAGCACATTTGATGATCTAAAATTCTTTGTTAGAGTTTCATGTGGACATCAGTTGTGATTTCCATGAACCATTGTGTCCTAAAGTGGGATATATGTTGACACTTAGATTTCACCAACAGGTAAAATGTTTATATGTGCAATCACTTTAGGAGTCAAGATTTGTGATCGCGATTGAGCTCAATCCTCAAGCGAAAAGTAGTCAAATTATCAAATTCTGCATTTGTTGCATTTCTTTAGCATCTACATACCATTTCATAAATAAATAGAAAGTTCACATTTTTGGTGAACTTTTTAGTCAAACTGACAACCCTTAATTGAAAACAAAAATGTCATATATTATAGTACTGCATTACGCATATACATCCCTTTCATCATTACATATAGATAGGAGTTTGAATTTTCGAAATGTTCATGCAAAGGTCAATGGTTGACCTTTTGGGCCAAATTGAGAAATTCCATCTTTGACCAAAAACATTGTTGTTTCATCATCCTACGTTAGTTTTCGTTAGGTTTTTCTATACTCAGTAAATAAGGACATTATAATTTTAGGACATCGAACTCAACGGCAAAAACTTCAACAGGTGGGAGCATCAGAGCTCCTAGATTAATCAAATTCACATTAAGTTGAACACTTTCTCCATTGATTATGGAGTTGTTCCCAGGCATAAAAAAGTAATTTTTTTTGTTTCTTAATTTTATTCCAAATTTATTCCAGAAAAAAAAATTATCAAACTAATTTTTATTTTTATTTATTTAAAAAAAAGAGAATTAAATCAAGCACTATTTAATGAGTTACCAAACAGGTCCAAGAGAACCAAACTAGCTACCAAACCGGCGCCAATGCTTGGTGAGCTCCAGCTGGATCGGCCTGGAGACGGGGCTGTAACAGTGAGGATTTTTAGCTGTAATTTCAGAAAAAAAGTGGAAGCAATGATACAGCATCTATGTTTGGCAAAATCCAAGAGTGCTGTCATTTTAGCCAAAAATAGCAACTAATTTGGTCCCATGAACTGGACTGCTGCAGGCAGACACACGGTCAAGGAAAGTGGACTCATTCACGGCAATAGTGAGCTAGAAGTAGAAGGGAAATACAGCTAGCTTTGTAGACCATCCGAGGGCCGGTTTGAAGGGACAATATATATATATTTATATATTTCGATTACGACTTTCTCAGTGAACCACCAATAAAAAAAAAAAAAGATTACTAAGCCTAAAAATGGAACTCTTCCAAATCCATACCAATCGGAACTTGTGGATTTTGATTCAATTAATTAAATATGCAAATCAATATAATTTGGAGTCGCCATTAATCTATTATGGATTGATTAAAAATCCTAATAAAGTGTTGGAGAACACTTTATTTTTACGAACCGGAGATATTATAAATATAGGGACTTGTTACACAAAATAAATCTAATGTCTTTTCAGTACTTTTTCTCTTTCTTTAAAAAATGTTTTGTAGACAATCTTGGTCAATTATAATTTAAGCCACTAAGATGCAAGTGCTAATCATACAGGTCCATAGACAAGAATTTAACAATCAATAATCAAAGTTGTAAATAAATTGCTAGAGATAGGATAAGAACATAAATCCTCAAGCAAGCAAAAGCATATCAGTTACAATGAATTGAATGTTTTGCAAGATATTTACAAGAAAATGCATGCGTGTCCTAGGGGCAAGGGTCTAGAGGCCATGAAACATCTTACACAATGTGTTTGTGTAAATGACCCATATCTGGATTAAGTTCGTACTTTTGTTTGTAGAGATGGTCTCAACCCAGAGAAATATACATACACACAATGTGTTTGAACGTGTAACTTACACAATTCCTGAGTTAGAATTCTCCGACGACCCAAACCAATCGAGTTATATTTTGAACTAATTGTGGATCGTTACTTCTCACAACGAATTGCCCACTTTCATATATAATAAATATACTATCTCTTCTTTTAAAGTCAAATAAGGAACTCCATGAAAGTCCTACACTATATGGAGTAGAATAACAAAGCATATAAAATATTGGGAAAAATAATATTATAAATGTCATAAGTTTTATACGACACTCATTTTGATGCCAAAACGTTTTTCAGAATCACATACCACTTTTGCAAAAAAAAAAAAATTCATTTAAGTGCCAACTCCAATTTAGGACACTAGAAATCTGACATGGTAATATTTTATCATTTTTTTGATTCGATGGGGTTCGCTAATCCTTTAGGACTTAGCGGTAATCGTAATCTATTCTTCATCTATCATACATCATTTCATTATCACTAAAAACACATTCCTCATCTTGCATATGATACAGCATCTATGTTTGGCAAAATCCAAGAGTGCTGTCATTTTAGCCAAAAGTAGCAACTAATTTGGTCCCATGAACTGGACTGCTGCAGGCAGACACACGGTCAAGGAAAGTGGACTCATTCACGGCAATTGTGAGCTAGAAATGGAAGGGAAATACAGCTAGCTTTGTAGACCATCCGAGGGCCGGTTTGAAGGGACAATATATATATATATGGGAAATTTTCAAAAAAGATCTAAAATAAGCCTATTTTCTCAAATAAGGATCCCAAGTGGTCATTGTCTCAAATGAGGACCCCAAGTGGCTAAACTAGTCTCAAATAAGGACTTCAAATTGTTGGCTAGCCAAATATTCGCCAGCCGGCGAGCGTGTGGCATTTCCGGTGGTTGGAATAAGGGCAATTTTGTCAAAAAAATATTAATAAAAATTAACAAACCTTAAAAACAAAACCCCCAAACTCTTCTTCATGTTCTTCTTCATCTACACTTCATCTTCAAGGTTCATTGTCCCCTCTTGCTCGGAGAACCCAAATTCTTTGTTAATGGAGCAAGATCCTTGACTCCCTAAGTTCCAAACAAACATGCCAGCACCCCCCTCGGCTCTCTCTGTCTCTCTCTCTCTGTGGAAGTGTATTTGAATTGTGCTCAAGATGTGGGTACATCTCCGTCTCTCAATTGGGAAAAGATGATAAAGAATTGAGGCTCTCATGTTACATACGAGTGTCTAAATAACGAAAATGTGGTTTTACTTGAGATTTGTCTTCTTCGTTGGAAAAAAATGAAGACAAAAAAAGAGAGGAAGAAAATGTGAAAAAATGAAGGTAGGGGTTTTTTGTTGTGCTTCAATTCGTGCTCCATTAACAGAAAATTTGGGTGCTCCAAGCGAGAGAGGATAGAGAACGGAGAAGATGAAGAGTATAAGAAGAAAACGTGAGAACGTGAATAGTTTGGGGGTTTTGTTTTTAGGGTTTGTTAATTTCTATCAATAATTTTTTTGACAAAATTACCCTTATTCCGGCCACTAAAAATGCCACACACTCGCCGGCCGGTGAACATTTGGTTGGCCAGAGATTTGAGGTCCTTATTTGAGACTGGTTTAGCCACTTTGGGTCCTAATTTGAGACAATGGTCACTTTAGGTCCTTATTTGAGAAAATTGGCTCATTTTGGGTCCTTTTTTGAAATTTTTCCTATATATATTCCGATTACGACTTTCTCGGTGAACCACCAATAAAAAAATAAATGGATTACTAAGCCTAAAAATGGAACTCTTTCAAATCCATACCAATCGGAGCTTCTAGATTTTGAGTCAATTAATTAAACATGCAAATCAATATAATTTGTTTAAACATTTGATCAATATTGCCATGTCCAAAAGATCTCTTGATCGCTCATAAATTAGGAAATTTTCCTAATTTCACTATGATTGTCAGTTCGATTTCATGTCCGAAATATGACTCGCAATCGCACGAAAAAATCGTCAATCCAATCTCATGCCTGAGATATGATTTGCAATTTTCTGAAAAATTGGCTAATCGGATCTCATGCCCAAGATATGATTCATCAATTTATTTTCATATTAAACGGACACGGAGTATCTTACATGATTTGGTGCCGGGCTCGATGTAAATGTGATTTCTTTCTATATTTGCTTGATTTGAATTTTTTTTCTTTCTAAAAAAATAAAAAAAGGTTAGACAATAAACTAGAGTAGATTCTTTTTAGATAATATTGCATATTTAGGGTAATTTCTTATTCATAATAATTTTTTGATAAAAATCCAAAAATATTGCTCTAGATTAAATTTTATTCCATTTCCTTAATTAAAATTGTATGTTTAAATAAAGGTTATTTTTTATTTCTAATTTTCATTAAACAAAGAAAAGAAAACACAAAAAATGTCACTGCCACGTAGAATTAGGTTATCTGTGGCACATCTTTTTAGTTAGACATTTTTGTACGTCATTGCATGCATTGCATGCATTGCATGTAGTTTTAGGCCTCATTAAATAAGTGAAAACCTTAAAAAATATTTGAATGATTACGTGTTAATTAGAAATCATATCTATGATCATATTTGTATTTTTTAAGTTAACATCGCAGATGCTTTCATTGCTTTGGGTAAGTATCCCTTCCCTATGCTTGCAATTTATTTATTGCTTTGCTTTATTAAGTGTTAGATAATGGTTACGCACTTGCATGATCACATTATATGTTAGGGAGTAAATTAAAATCAATACAAACTGCCTGCAAATCATTTTTTTCAAATAAAAAATAAAAGGTACCGAAAGAGCGTTAAAGAAATCCAACGTAATCAAATTCTCGATCCCTTAGTCTCTAGTTCGTAGGACTAAAGTAATTCTCTTGTTACTTTACTTGAATTTCTAATTGACCAACCAAAAAATAGATTAGTGGCGACTCTAAGTAAAAATCATTTGCATACTAAAAACTTAAACCCCAGGTCACGAATTGGTATGGGTTTAAGAGAGTCCGAACTAAGTTTAGATTTAGTAATCCATTAGGCAAACCCTAGATGGTGCACCCGAGGTTAGGTTGCGACATCAATCCAAATCCCTAATTAGAGGCAAAATTGTCAATTTACATTCCGACTTACCCGATCTCAAAATTGATCAAATGAGTGAATAATTAATGACCTCTAGATTAAATGTTGTAAAAGGAATTAAATGAAAATATGAACATAATGAAAGTAATTTTATTTTTAGTTGATTTTGAACTAAGAATCGAAAAATTCAGAAAATGAGGTTCTTAATCAATTTTCCAAAAAATTTTGATGCTAAAATCAAATTGAAGCTAAAAGGAATACATTTTTTTGTGAAAAGCCCATTTTTGACTCAAGAGTTTGACTTTTGGTTAAAGGGTTGACTAAAAGTCAACCATTTGACTTTTTGGGTTTTCAATGGAAATGATTAGGAAATTATCTAAAAACAATAGCTTAAAGGAAAAGAAGTGAAAGTTGACACTTTTGATTCGAGAAACGAGTTCCGTTGCAATCAAAAACCTAATCTCGACTTTTTACCTTTAACGACGCGTCGACTAAAAATTATATATCAACAATTAGTCCATGGCCGATCTCCACTATTGGCACAACGATTTCATGGCCATTTCCCATGGGTTAGAACCGTGGATGTTACATTTTGATAATTATGTGTCCATCGGTGCCAAGTTTTGACACTTAAGGTGTACTTCTTCCATTATCTTGCTTAATAATGACTTTTATTTTGACCAAACTTTATTTTTTGTTGACCCAACTCATTACTCGTCAATAACCCAAAAGTTAGTCATACTATTTGTGTCAAATGAGGAAGGCTCAACCCTATAAGATTGACTTAGAGACTAAAGAATATGTTATTTTTTTCTTCATCCCCGTCCAAAGGAAACTTTCTACTTCACCAAAAATGTAAGAAGCGTACAACTCCTACATTAAATTGTTCTTGCATATATTAAACTTGATTTTGATAATTTCGCAAAATCTATCAACTTTCAATTATCGACTCTCACCTACTCTAAGTTGCATATTTAACCATGACAATTAAAAGTCCTTAAACTTTGGCAAAATGCTCATATCACCATTAGACTTTTAATTGGTTTAATATGGTTTAATTTTTTCAATGTAACCATAAACTTTCCATAACAAAGTCAAACTAGTCATTGGGTACTAATTCATGGGCTTTCATAATTACAACATTTCCCAAATTTTAGAATATCTTTTCATTTCAATCCATTTCCTAAATCAAAACAAATATCTTTTTTTATTATATTTTTACCCTCTTGATCTTTATTAATTTTCCCGTCCAAAAAAAAAGATCTTTTTAATTTTAGCATAGCTCCATTTAAGTAAAACGACACTAATAGTGCATCATATCTCAATATGAAATGTCATCTTTGTGCTTTTTTTGTTCAATTTGGTTCTTGACTATTCCTAAATGTTTAATTTAGCCCCTAAATTTTCTAATCTAGTCCCGCAATTTTCCATATTAAAGTCAAATTAATCATTATGTACTATTTCACATGTTTTCATAATTACACTATTGCCAATATTTTAGAATATTTTTCAATTTCAATCATTTTTTTTTAAAATCAATTGAAAGTATGATATATGTTTTATTACCTTTTTATCTTTTTGGTCTTTATAAAGTTACAATAGTTCCATTAGGACTACGGGTGTGCAACCAAACTGGTTCTACCCGAGAACTAGACCAAACCGCTCGAAAAACAGATCTAGGAATCAGTTTCAAATGGAACAAGTCTGAGAACAAGTTCCAAGATTTTGGAACTGGTTGTACTCAGTTTGTGAATAAGTTCCAAGTGAATACCCACCTTAGAACTAGACCGATTTGTTTTGTTTTGGAATCAATTTTATAAGCTAAAAAACTAAAACCCTAATTTATTTTTCCCCTAAATTCTAACCTTAATGCTCTTTCATCCTTTGTCATTCCTTGAAAGTACTTGTTAGTCTCTCTTCTTCCCCTAAATTTTTATCGATGAATAAGGAATTGAGTTTTATAATTTATATTTTATGTTACGTGTCTGAACTTTTATCATTTATAATTATACGTGACTACATATTCATTTTATGGATTGTTGTTTTTGACGGATTAGGGTTTCCATTGTTCGTCTTTTATTTTGAATTGTTTCGTTACTCATAGCTTTCTATGATTTTGCTTTAAAAAATGAACCAGAAAAAGGAACAAAAAAAAAAAAAAAAAATACAATAGGTTCTCAAGCAAACCTTGTAATGGACCAGAAAAATAAAGTAGGTTCTAGAACCAGTTCTAAATAAACGGGATGAGTTCCAAAGTCCAAAAACTGGAAACCAGCTTATAGCAGGGTAGGTTCTAGGTTCTAGCTCTATAATCTACCTACCTTGAAACCGATCACTCCTATTTAGGATCAATGGTACCTAGTAGTCTTTAAACTTTCCAAAATATAATGTCATCATTGGAATTCATTAAACTATTTCCCATTAGTCCATCAATTTTCAATAACAATGTCAAATTAGTCATTCAATACTATTTCATAAGTTCTGGCAATTGCACAATTGTCCTGATTTTGGAATATCTTTTAGTTTCAAGTTCAATCCATTATCTAAATTAACAAAAAAAATGTTGTCTTTTTTATTACCTTTTTACCATTTTGGTCTTTATAATTGTTACTATAGTTCATTTAGGGAAAATGATACTAATAGTCCTTAAACTTTGGCCAAATGTTCAATGTTATCATTCAACTCTTAATTTGTTTGGTGTGTGAGATTTAAATTTTCATTCAAAAATCTTTTCATTTATCCCTTGAGAAAAACTAGGGAGTGAATCTCGGAAAACTAAACTGATAACATAAAAAAATTCTTTTGTTCACTACGCAGATCAGGGATGCTTCCAACCTAACAAAAGAAGAGAAATAGCTTAACATAAAAAAGGCATTAAAAAAGTATAAAGCCCTTTTTTGAAGATGCAGTAGCTGAAATGTGTGCCATTGTTGTAGAGGAAATGACATCAACTTATTCACGCAATAAATGTTCGAAACATGTTACAGCTACCAGTTCTGAAGTAATTCCTCGTACGCCATTATTATCTTCACGTTTTATTCAAGTCAGGAGTCGCATATGAATGGAGCCACTGATGCAACCTTGCACGCACTTATTTTCTGTACCTTGGACCCAGCTGTCATGCATTACGTCGGACACGATGGAGAAACCGAGCATAGCCTCTTCTTGCAAAATGAATAGTGGAGAAGTAATCACAGGCATGCATTAGCTGTGACAGTCTGCATCAATTATCTGTCAGGTTAAATTATTGGAGAGGTGTCCTATTTCCACGGCCGCCTTCGTCTGCTTGTGAACTTTCGTGACTACCACGTGAATAAGATGCTATATCGACTTTTGTGTTCCTTCTGTCTTGACCTTTCCAACATAGGATGCTACTGCCTATATAGACCCATCAGTAAGGTATCGTCACTCACAGAAAAGCCTCGGTTCTTCTTCTCCTGAATCTAGAAATTAGCAACTAAGAAATGTCTCTTCATATTTCAGCAGTCCCATCTCCTTCTCCTGCTCATCAAACAAGCCCCGTCGCTGAACAACGGTCCAGAAATTTTCATCCAAGCATATAGGGGATTACTTCCTTAAATATACTTCTGACTCTAACTCAATGGTAGCATCTAAGTTGCTGTTTCTTTTTTAAGATTATTTGTTGAAAATTTTTCAATGGTTATATGTTCTAAAACTAAGAGCATAGAAAAAAAATTATTGGATTGTTGGGCACCATCCCACAACATTTGATAAAGAAAAAGAAAAGAAGTTCCAATTGATTGGGAACTCCGTCCATGTGTTGGTCCTTACGTGATTCAAAATTTCTATGTGAATCTTGTGGCATGCACATATGGCTTAACAAACGTAGAAAGAATTTTTCTTCTATCAATTAAACTAGTCTTAATGGAAAAACCTTTAAGTAATTTCAGCGCCTATTTATTGTGGTCAATTGGGTCATAAGCAATGTATTTCTTGCATTCTTACTAAACTTATGGCATTTTCGTCTACTTTTTAAACTTTCAATTTCATATTATTGCAAAGATCTTAGGGCATAGCAAAGGAACGAATTGAGAGATTGAAAAGAGAAGTGAGAAAGATGTTGACCAGTTCTGTGGATAAGACTTAGCATAAGTTGAACTTGATTTATCAAATCCAACGCTTAGGACTTGCCCATCATTTTGAAATTGAGATTGATGAGCAGCTGGAACAAATCCATAAAAGCTATTTTGAATTTTATCGTGGCAATAATGATGACAACCTACGCACAACCGCTCCTCTCTTCCGATTGTTATGTCAACAAGGTTGCAATGTTTCATGTAGCATGTCATTTTTTGTTTTTTCGGTGCTGATGTGGTATGTCATTTCAAATTTTCATTGATAGATTAATTGGAGAAATTCTATTGCAAACACTTGATAGCCCATTTAATTGATTAGAGTGAATATATAATATCACTAAGCTTGTTAGTTTACTCCATTTTGATTTGTTAATTCATTAATTTTTTTCTCTACACAATTCTCATATTCTGAGTCCTTCAACTTTTCTCACTTTGAGAGGTGAATAGTACTTTCTTCTAGTTCCTTAGTTTAGTATGCCATTGTTCTGCTGTTTCCAATTGATCTAGATATTGTGCATGATGTTTTTCATGGCATCTCTATGCATCTTTTCCCATGATCTGTTTGACTCTACAGTAATCTTTAACAAGTTCAAGGACAATGTAGGGAATTTTAGCAAATCTTTCATCGCTGACGTCCAGGGATTACTAAATCTGTTTGAAGCTTACCATCTAAGGTTTCATGGTGATGACATTTTGAACGACGCACTTGCTTTTATTATAACTCACCTTGAATCAACTGACAAAGAAAAAGTAAGCCCTACTTTTGAAAAACAAGTGAGTCATGCCCTAAACCAGCCAATCCATAAGGGACTACCAAGGCTAGAGGCGAGGCATTACATTCAACTCTACCAAGAGGAGCCTTTGCATAATGAAATCTTGCTCTCTTTAGCTAAACTTGATTTCAATTTATTGCAAGAGCAACACTAGAAAGAGCTTGGCCACATTACAAGGTTTAACTTTATGATAGCATTGTTTAAAGTAGTTAGATGTTCTGAGAACACCAAATTGCCATAGATTGATTCGTCCAATTTCTATTTATCTTGAACTAAAAATAATTTGTGCATGACAAGGAGTGTTAAACTTTTCGGATCATCATACTATAGTTGTGCCTATATATAAACTCAAAATTCTTTCAATGATATGTTTGCTTAGGATCTGTTGGTAAATTGTAGGCGGAGGGAGGATTTAAATGTAGAGAGGAAGTTCTCATTTGCTAGAGATAGTCTTGTAGAGGTGTACTTTTTGATGTCAGTAATTTATTTCGAGCTGGAGTATGAAGCCACTAGAGAAATACTAACCAAAGTGAACGTGATTTTTAGCATTATAGATGACTTGTATGGCTACGGCATCTTAAAAGAACTAGAACTCTTCACGAAAGCAATTGATAGGTGCAATTGGCACTCCGATGCTTTTCTCAGTTTACCAATTTTAAACTTATTCTAATTTGATCAACCATTAATTAGGGTCAAGTGTGACTGTTTTTAAACTTGAAATTAGGCGGGATGTTGATGCCACAGAAAAATTGTTAAGAGTACATGCAATTGTTTTACTAAATAGTTCTTGGTTTGTATGATGAAATTGGCTACGAAATGACTAGAAAAGGACAGTCATATCGACTCTTCTATGCAAAAGAAGTGATAAGCCATTTGAGGTTACATCAATTAAATGCAATTTTACTCCGTCCACTTGCAACAAAACATTGGGTTTCGGATAAGAATGATACATTGTCATATATCCAAGACCATTAAATACATTAAAGTTAGAATATTGACATAGCTTTATGCTTGACAATGAAATTTCAGATGAAAAACATTGTCAGAGCATACTTTGTTGAAGTCAGATGGTTTTACCAAAATCACATACCGACGATGGAGGAGTACATGCCCATTGCGTCAGTTACCATTGGGTGTGCATTTAATATGGCGACGTCGTTACTAGGAATGGGAGACATCGTAACAAAAAATGATTTTAATTGGTTATTATTCAGCGACCCCAAGATGGTGAAGGCTACGAATGTAGTCTGTCGACTCATGAATGACATTGTCGAATATAAGGTAAATAAAAGCTATTTTAGTGCACAGCATTGATTTATCTAATAGATTTTATCAGTAAGAGAAAAAAATCTTCCATGAAATATTTGTTTACAGTCTGAGCAAGAGAAGAGATGTGGCATCTTCAGTGGAGTGTTTCATGAAACAATAGAGAGTTACAGAGGAAGAGGCCATGGAGGTTCTCCACAAACAAGTGGGCAATGCATTGAAGGACATTAACAAAGAGCTGTGCCATCTGACTGCAGTCCCTACACTTCTCCTAGTGCAAATTCTCAATTATTCACGAACCTTCCATGTGATATATAATGATGAAAAAGATCACTACTCATGCTAGAACCAGGTTCAAAGAGCTTGTGACTTCTCTACTCGTCAATCCATTGCCAATATGATGGCTTGGAAGAACAAGTGTAGTTACCAAGCATCTTAGATTGCATTAGGCATTGTCGAATCTGTTGCGTGTCCAACTTGAATTGTATCAACACTTGATCATTGCTCTTTTTCTGTTTGCCTTTTTCATCGGTTTGAATGACTGCATCTATCTCTTAAATAGTGTTAAATTCTTACAGAGCTATTTCCATGGCCGCATTCATCAGCTTGTCAACTTTTGAGTACTACACATGAATAGCATGGTATATCTAATGGAAATTTAAAGGTAAACTTTTTTCTTCATTTGTATCTAAGCAAACCACAAGACTCGTGATTTGCATAATACTGGCCAAACTAGGAAAGAATTCTCTACTAATGTCAATTTAAAATTGTTATATTTTATCGGTACATTCATGATGGAGTGTGTTCAAAAGGCACCTATTGTCTATGATAGGGTATGCTTTAGAGAGGTACCATTTGAAGGGGGATGAGTGGTCATCTTTCAAGAGAAGAATAAAAGATAACTTATGGAAATGACCACCCACTAATGCAATTGATAAAAACATAACATTCCGAAGAAAGGAACGTTCCTCTCTCTCTATTAAAGAAAACATACAAAGGGTTTTATTTGCAATTGGCATTAACGTTGTGGAACGGGAATACTTTTCTTGTGATTGTATTCGGACTAATGTGAAGTTGTACCGTCTATTATTGTTCACTAGTGATTCAACATGTGACGTCCTGAAATTTGAGTCCTTTGAAGGATGAATGAACGTGAATTTCGTCAATGCATTAGTGGTTGATCTTACTCGAAACTGATCACTCTCGAGATATTGACCTTGAAGGGAAAGGCTAATGAGGACAGAATTCGTGCGACTAAAGAACTTGACTTGGGAAAACGACTCAACCAAAAGACTTGCGTAAGAACGATCTTGTAGTTATGCAGGTCAATTCTAGGGACGAATAGAAGTCGATTCGTGAACAGAATATAATGGGACCACAGTTGATTCTGTTTACTATTATCAAGCCCGCGAACGACCCTATGTCGATCCTTGGTAATTGTGTACTTTGAAATAAGAATCTATCATTCGCAATTTCATGTAGTCAATGACGTCCATATGTCGAGATATCTTGAATGTGATTTGGCACGAGTCGATTATGCATGAATCCTCAAAGCTGCCTGTCAATTTGAATTATACCAAAATGGCATTTGGGTGAAATTGACAAGGCATGAGAATCCAAGATTGGACTTCGAATTTTCAAGAACATCCGAGATGGACTTTTGGACGATGCTTCTTCGACAGTCGACAATACTAGTTAAGCCGAGTTTTTGGAAAAGAGGTTTATAGATCGAGAAACGAGCCTACGAGGAACGTGGGCTGGGCAAGACCATTGTGGGCCTCACGCCCAAGAGGGATAACCACCATGGTAAACCCGAGACAAGCAAGTGAGCCCATTGGATCCAACTAACCAATTTACCCTTCCGAGCCCGTTATCTAACCTTAAGCTGTTTCGAGTCCAACCAATTCCCAAGCTTATTCCTATTCATTTTCTAGCCCGTTTCTTAGGCCTGCCCTTTATTTTTAGCCCAAGGGTAGATTGGGAAATGTGCAAGGTGGAAATGATCATTTTGCCCCTAGATATTTTGAAGAAAAGACAAAAGAAAAGATAGAAGATGAGGTCACTTGCTTGGGAAGTTGGGGCAAGCATTTATGGCCTTAATTAGGCTTGTCTCGCAGCTCTCATTTCACTCTCTTATCTCCCCTTTCAGCTCTAAAACCGCACACCACTCTCTCCCCTTGTTTCTCTCATTTCCTTATATTTTTCCTTTTGACATTTCTCCGAAAAATCGAGTTGTTCGTGGCCTTCCCGTGCAAATCACTGCCCGTGCCACCCACCACCATGCTCACAAGAAAATTTTCGTATGGACCACGATGGCCCTTTTTCGGTCGAAGCCGCCGGCCAACCCGCCAGCCGGCCAGAAGCCGGCTGCTCCCTGACCACTTACTATAGCGCCTGTTTTATCTGATTATGCATTTTTAGCTATTTTCCTTCCTTTATGACCCAACCATCGCCTATCCCAGCCACTAGCAGTTCCCCCTCAACCCCCAGGTGCCACCGATTGCCAACCAACCACTCGCCAAAGTTCCAGCCAGCCCGTTTTGCTCTGGTCAGCCTCTTTCTCCTTTAAGCAGTTAGTTTTTCCAGCTTGCAGAGGGAGTCTGAGTTTGTTGCCACTATTTTCAGCCTTGGGACCGCCTTAGATCGTCGTGGTAGAGGTCCCCGGGTGTCGCCTTCATTGCTGCCGCCGCGTTCATGTGACCGACCCGCTTAACAAGTGAGTTTAGCCCCTAATCCTTTATTAGTGCCTAAACCTTCTTAGGGTTGGTTTAATTAGTGGTGATTTTGGTTTAGGAAGTTAATTAAGTTGTATTAGCTCTAAGATAGGTGGTTAGATAGATGGTTAAGATTAGCTTAACTTAATCTTGCTTAATTGTTGCTTATGTGTGGTTTATGCCTAATTAAGCATGTTTAGCTTAAATTGATTGATTAATTATTTTAATTAATATTTTGTTTAATTTTTGAGTTTAATTTATTAATAATTGAATTCTGAAATTTATTGCCCATAATTACTATTTACGATTACTGTTCACGGCACTGTTCATGCGGAAGCTAATTTTTGTCTTATTTTGATGTGTTTTTGATTGTTGTGATTTATTGAGGTGTCGATTGTTAATTATACTCATAAATAATGATGAAATGCATGATCAAATGCCGGTTGGAATTGAATTATGGAACTGTTGATTGATATCACATAACATATTGCGTGGGTTATTTGAAATGGCATGTCGCATGAGCATGAGCGATGTTGCATTCATGACAAAGAAAAGATATAGATGAATTGCTTGATAATGTGTTTCATGATCAAATTAAGAGAGAGAACCCAGCATGCCGGAAGACCGCCAATCCTTATGGGGTTATGCTGTAGCCATTTGGTCGCCTGACTTCGATTTGGTTGCATGACAGGGAGGCGTTTTATGTGGGACTGCGGTAGTGGGCAAGTCCCCAGCCTCTGTCAGTTGCGAGACTGTGGTAGTAGGCAGGTCCTATGCTCCTTTGGGAATGCCGTCTTGGGAGTAAGCCATTGACGTTGCCGTGTCTCGAGATAAAGAGGACGAAACTGGCTTGGCCAGAAACCGCCAACCATAAGGTTGTGCCGTGGCCTAGGGGGGAGAGGTCGTAATAATTGGAGCATATATGAATGTTGAGACATGAGAAAGCTGTGTGTAATGCTCTGATTATTTGCATGATTTTAATGTCGTGATGATCACATTATTTATGGCACGCATGCATGAATTGACAATCATGCAGGGTATGGCAATGACCAGGTGAGATTGCTTATGACGCGGCTCGCATGTGATTGATAAACTGCATCATCTAACAGCTGTGTGCCTTGCTTACATTGTATAAGATTTGACGTGTAGAGTATGGCATACCGAGTAAGGTTGCATGCGAATCGAATATTGATTGTTGGTTGACCCTGGTTGTTGTTTGATTGCTGTTCTTGGTTGTTTGTTGTTGGATTGAGTGAGGGGTGGTTCTGGAGAGATATCCCGGGTTGAGTTGGCGTAGGGTGGATCTCGAAAGATATGAAAGAAAGATCTCCCTCCAAGCCGTACATATGACTTTCATCGAATACGGCTTTCCACATAATTCGATATGTATCAATGAGATCGAGTATGGAATTCTGTTTACTCACTTGAAATTGAGTATCCGTTTCTCTCCCTTTCCTGCTAGGATTGGAAATCCTGTATTTTACATATCCATATGATTGAGTCCTTAGGTTTTCGGAATAGTGGAAAAAAAAAAAGAAGTGCTTCGAATCATTGCTATTTGACTACTAATCGGGGCTTAGGAGGAGAACTCGCTGAGATTTTATCTTACGGTTATTATATAACCACTTTCAAGCCCTTAGAATGGTGTACTCGCAGTGGAGAATCCTGCCCCCACTCCACCAACGATTGACCCGACGGAGCCTGAGTTCGATGGGCCCAAGTGATCGTGATGCTGAACCCGAGAGTTCATTTTGTATAGATGGATTAATTTAGCCTAGTTTCTTTTTGATTTGGCTTAGAGGATGGATCGGCCCCTTTTGTCGAGCTTGTAAATCGGAAAATGATCATTCATTGGTTAATCCAGTAAAATGTATAAATGACTAGTTGTTATTGTTCTACTATTCAACCATCTATCCCTGATTGATTGCTTGATTGTTTGTTGGACTGGGGATGGTTCGTCTTCTACTTGCGCGTAATGAATGATTAAAATGAATGGTCATCGATGAGTCCTGAGACGTCGCTTTCAATTGACCATGGAAATGGGGTTACCGCAAGTTCGAGAGTCGGGGCGTGACACAACATGTGTTCCTAGGTTATTTATTGTTTGCACTAATCGTTTCCTTCGTCGACTATTCTTCCAACATTGGTATCAAAGTAAGGTTATGATCTTTCCCTTATTTTTCTATCGAGTTTTTCTGCTTGTTGTTTGATATGAGGATCAAGAGAAAGAACTTCATATCATTTGCATATTCATTGCTTGGAAATTGCAACATGAATCATCAAAACAAACTGAACATGAAGGATGGGTTTGGAGGATGAATGACTATTCTATTCTAGTCGATTCTCAAAATAATTTTCCCAATGAAAATCTATTTTGATCGTATTATGTGAAAGTACTTGTTGAGACGATCAAAATGGTGGGTAGCATGTTACCGGACGACACTAGACGCGCTTACACGTGTGGCCAGAAGCTACGGCATGTGAGCACCATGCACTCACTGGGACTGCCCCACTAGTTGAATTGGTGGGTGTTGACCTCATCGATGACATCAGCAAACCATTGATAACCAGCGTGCTAACGTCATTGACCCGACCCAATTGATTGGTCAATTGATCGGACTAGGTTGACTAGTTAGATCGACTAGGAGCCAGATTGGCTCCTTGGCGCTGTGCACTCAAGCAGTGTGTGTGGGCACATGGATGGTCCAATCGGTGCATGGGTGGTGTCCTTGTGTTCGTATGAAAGTGCTCTATATTGTAGTATATTTATTTTACATGTTTAAGGCTTTTAAAGGTATAAAAATGCATACAGAATCCTAAATGTGCATATTTTTGGGGTATAAGTGCATTGTTTATTTCCTTTAACCGATATTTTCCTATGGTTTTGGAAATACAAAAGCTAGCCTATATGAAAATGACTACATATGAGTTGTGTAGAGCTTGGTTCAATGATAGCATGTATATGGTTTATTGTGCTTGTAATTTCCTAATTCCAAGCAATCTCAAACAATGGCCGAAGATTCTTGATTTTTTTCATTATGTATGTATTCCGCTTTTGATTATAATTATTGCATGATTTTTTTGTACATGGGTTCACATTATGCTATGCCTTTTGATTTAATAGAAAATGTGATAATTACATTAGATTATGTAATTATTTTTTTCTAGTGGGAGTTCGTTGGTTGGTGTTCAGGTTCATCCATGGTTTAGTTTAGGGTTTCCAAAACCTTTAGTTCCTCAAGGATGTATTGAACATTTTGATGCCAAATATCATAATTGTTACCGTTCAGCTTTTCACCCTTATTGAGGTTAGCCACAATGATCATGGATGCTGAAGTCATAATCAATTGCTACTACACATTGACATAATAAACGTAGAATCAATACTAGCATAATTTTCCACATAACACATATATAATTTGCAGCATTGACAAACTAAATTAATGATAATTCAATAAAAGACACCAAAATGAAAGTTCACTACATTCACAGTCAGCTTTAGCGTATGATTGTCTTTGGTTAATGTAAATTTTTATGTTCCCGAACCCTAAAGTCTTTGGTTACATGCATATCAAGGGCCTACTCTTGACCCTCGGTTGGGCTTTCTAGCCGCCCCAAGCATGAGGCTAGTGGTAATATTAGGTTGTTTATATACAACTAATAAAACAAACTCGGTGTGCAAGGTACAAATGTCGATTAGGTTCATTGTGGTTTAGCATACTTGTTGCTACGACTATAAAGAAGATGAAGTGATGCCATCTATTTGTGGAAGTACCTTTGTAAAGGCGACCATGATAAAAGTATGCCTAAATTCATCTTTATGTTTGAACCTCCGTGTTCGTAGTGTCGAGATCAAGTCACGACACCTTTCCGCTATCACGCGAGGTATGAGCTTGGGAAAGTTCACGTTCTCGATTGATGGACCTCATAAGACTAAATACCATTGAAGGTGTGTTTGAGATGTCTTTGGTACCATGGGCTTTTTGAGGACTGTCATTTGAAGAACTCTAAACTCCGTCTCTCTCAATAACGACCGTTTCTGAGGGTGGGTTGTGATAGCTGTAAACACCCTGGTAAATCTATGAACTAGAGATTCATGGATATAAGGACTTGATTATGCTAGATTGGTTCAATGCCATTTCAATACCTTTTTTCTTCATTACAAAAATCTTTTGCAAGTAGTCTTTATCAATTTTAATTCCAAGCCATTCACATGTGATGGGTGATTATATATATATGCAAGCAATAATAATGCATGCATGTCCTAATACATGCACCCAATGGGGAATGTGTTTTGAGTGAAAATGTTAAGGTTGGGATAAATGATGATTACCACTAAGGCATAAAGGACAAGTCACTACATAAAGGATAAATATCGGAGTAAATAAAGTTCACCCCTAAGGCTTAAAGGACATGTTACTCGTGAAGGATAAAGGATTTTGAGATAAGAGAAGTCCACTACAAAGGTTCCCAATCGTGAAAAGTCTCGTTTCTTGACCCAAAAAATTATATTAGTGTCCTCAGTACCTTAATTGTGTATAGATATTAATTTAGCATAGGCATGTAGAATTAGGCCTTTAGATTTCAAGTTTTCATAAATATGGCAAAAAGTTAAATTATTTGTCAAACCAAAGAATTTAACCTTTGACAAAAAGAAATTAGAATTTCATTAATTTCTAATCTTTTTTTATATTTGATTTAGGGATAGTGATATTTAAAGCATGACACTTGGCACCACCCAATTTATTCTCTTAAGTTTATACTTCTTCCTATCGCGTCAAGTAGCATAAAGACACGAAACTCTAAGGGCTTGTTTGTTAACTTGCTCAATAGTAACTGATTCTGTTCTTTTGTTCTTGATAACAAAAAAAAATATAAATCTATTTGGTAAAGTATTTATTCTCGGAACATATTTGAAACGTAATCAAGAAGTAAAAAGAAAAAAGTTGATTCTTTGTTCCCAAAAACAACTCTAGAATCAATTCCCATTTTTTCTTTCCTTTCATTTTCTTCTTCTTTTCTTTTTCTTCAATGTTCAGCTGGTTGCCAACCTTAGGATGACCAGCAGCCAGCTAGACGAGGGTTGGCGACCTCATTGGAGGGTCGTTAGCCCTTGGCGAGGCCGAGCCTTGTTGAACAAGCCTCCCTAGCAACTTGGCGAGGCTCGGCCTCGCCTTGACTCACCCAGCCACCAGCAAGCTTGACTTCACTGGGCCAGTGCAAAATCATATAGCGCCAAGTGACGTAAGGATGCGAAACCCTAAGCAAAGCCTTGACAATTCCTTAGGGGCAATGAAGGTGGCGGCTAAAAGGAAGCACCCATCACATTTTGTAAAAAGAAGAAAAGAAATTATTGAAAAAGGGAATCCCAGCCTTATATTCAAGTATGGCTCTTCCTAAGGGGGTTCTCCGATGCACACCAAGAGAGGCGAGGAGAAAGAAGAACAGGACCTCTTGTTCTTTTCCCTCGGAACCCCACGGACTCCTTCGCTCTCGCCTATACGCGGTCCCCTTTCTTGGCCTCGCCTAACCAGCCACCTCCACCATCGCCATCTGAATGACCTCCAGCCAGCATCCTCACCCTCACGATCTCCTCTCTCCCAATTCCCACATCTACGGTGAGGTCCTTTTTTGTTTGAGCCCTGTTCCCCGAGGATCTCAGTTTGGAGACATCGCAAGGTAGTCAGCTATATCTCGACTCATCTCAAGCTCACCCTCTAACTTGCCCATAACTCAACTCAATTCAAAACTCGTTCCCATGAACCCCTTTTGCACTTCTCTGTATTGGTGGTAGAAGAGCCGAGCTCATTTTGTTGGGTTCATGTTAGGTGAATTGCAAGTGCACAATATCGTCAAGTAATAAAGTGATGAGTGAGTGTCGTTCCTACTAAGATTTTTTTATTTTTAATTATCCAGTTACTTATCGAAAGTAATCAATCCAAAAATCTGGCTAACCAAATCGAAAAGTCAAGTAAAAAGTGAACTAAACCAATTAAAAGATTAAAATATAAAAGAGTCAAAACTTAAAGGATTCAAAAGCTAATTAAAATTACAAAGTAAAACTAATCTAAAGCAAACTGAAAATTAACAAGACCAATACCAATTATTAAGATTTTAACCAAATCACAAAGCGTTAGAGCATCTAACTTCACTTAACCATTCATAATCAATTTTCTTAACTTGTCATGCAACAAATTAATTTCTAATTGTATTGGCAAAATTTCCTTAAGTTGAATTACAAGCTGACCTTAGTCTAATAATCCTTAATTAGATATGTTAACCCACACTAACCTTAGGTGAATTTAAACTACCTAAATGCATTAAGTTCTTGTGGAAATTCCCAGAATCAATCTAAGTAGTCCCAACTTAGATCTATTACCGCATCCACACAAATAACTTAGTGTACCTTTACCTAGATTTAATTTGTGGTTCAATATCACTAATGCACATGCACACAATCTCCACCCGGTATTATACATACATAAAAAATTATTCAAAAGTTTGCAAAACTTCTAAAAGCATTAAGATCATGATAGAGAATGTTACAATCAAAACAATTATATTGCATGAAAAAGTCTTGAAATTCAATCAATCATGATTAAGATCCATTGTAGCTCTAACAAAAGAAATTTAGAACATAGTAAAAGCTGAACTAACAAAAATTAAAGAGAACATAATACTAAATTAAAACAAATTCACCAATTTGAGATATAAGGAGTTTCGGGTTTGTCTCTTCTTTCTCTTCTTGATACGCATCAACTTCACTAATAAAATAGAAGAGTAAAACTAACTAAGAAAACCCAAAAATCTTTCACAAAGATGGCGTCTCCAAGGCTCCTCTTCTCATATGCAGCACAAGAGCGGTTTATATAATCTCTAAAAATCTGCCCTAGATCAACTTCCATAGGATTTGAAAAAGATTCCTCCTATCTCCTTAATTTTCTTTGAACCTTATCCTCAATTATAGTGAAATTTTCCAAATTTCTGATTTAGGTTGGCTGTTTCTTCAAAATATTCTAGAATATCTGAAAATATTTCCTATAAAATTTAATAAAATTACATGAGTAGCAATTAAATTCACCCAAAATTCATCAAAATTTAGCAAATATCAAGTCTAAATTAGCAAAAACACTCTATTAAAAATAGAGTTATCAGTCCATGCCTGAAGTTGTGTCCAACTGAGTTGATGTCTAGCATTTTCTGTTGGTTTTCTCCAGGTCTAGATCTGAGTTCGAGTTCCAAAAGAGTTCAATATCTCCTTCTCTGTCCACGCTCGCCATATGCTCGATGAAATGCATGAACCGAGTCCGTGTTAGTTTGTCCACGGCTGTGGGTTGCTTTAAGTGCGTACCATACGTTTTACTTGATAGACACTATTTTAATGGTTTCTATTTTCCAGGATGATGATTGCCTCCATATTTTATTGTCACCAAGGACATTGCATGAGTCCATTTTCCTTTTTCTTTATTCTGTGCCTTTCGATTCATGCGATGGTCGATGACTCGGTTTTGCTCCTCTCCGAAGTTCGTGCTGTGCCCTCTTATTGTATCCCTTTGTTCAGTCCTTATGCTGTACGCTTTCGCGATTGGATGACAGGACATGTTGGAAACTGTCGGTAAGGGGGGGCTAAGGAGGTCCGAAGATGGACAGATTTTGGGTCACTGAGAAGTGTGTGGTGTTCATATTCTGGTGTTATAAGTTTGAGCTTTTCTGAAAATCTCCTGTACCTTCTGTTTGCTTCGGTAAGAGATGATGATGGAGAGGGCGTGAGAGAAGGGAAATAGTTAAAAGGGTCGAGGCGCGGGCTAGTTTTGGTTCTAAGTGAGTTTGTGAGCGTGTTTTGTTTTGGTGGATGTGGGCTTAAAGTTTACTTGATAGGTTTGTGCTGAGCTCTAGTTGTCTTTGAGCAAGAGGGCTTTGGGGTTAAATGGGCTTGCTAAGTCCGCGCTTGTCTATGGTTATAATCGGGTTGGGCTCAAGTAAATGAGCCCACTTCATCTCTCAGACTATTTTCCTTGTTTTCGTGACCCAGACCCGAAAGTTCACAATAGCCAAGGTTTTAACCGGGCCCCAGGGCCCAGCCCAAGTCCCTGTTTTCAGAATAAAAAATTATTTTGTAAAATATATTATTAAAAAATTTACAAAAATAAAAATAAAATCCGAAACATTCTAAAAATCACAAAATAGCTTAGAATTAGACCTTGTTTAGGTTGTACTTTAGTGGTTAGAATTAGTTTAGTTTCATTTAGATAGTTAAGAGAACTCATGCTTTTCTCTAGTTTAGTTTAGGTAGATTAGACTAATTGGAAAATTTAATTTCAGTTGGATTTTCACTCATGGATATCATGTCATGGGGCTTATAATATCATGTATATTCTTGCCCAACGAGTCTCGAGTTTTCATTTTCGCACTTCTATTTTAAGCTTTTAAATTATTTGGTTGTATCATTACCATTCAGCCATTTCAATAAATTACTTTTTCTTTTTTTTTATAAATTAGTTAAGTCTAGTTTATAGTTAAACCCTTAAAAACACATGCATGATCATTTAGAACGTGGCATGCATGATAACTATTATGTTATCTATTTTTCTATTTTTCTATTCGCGTAACAAGTTAGGGACATAAATTTGTTTAGTACTACAATTTCATTTTTCTATTTTCGAGATAAATTTTGTGCCTAGAAATATGTTTGGAAACAAAAATAAATGAAAAGTAGAAATTTTTTATTTTTTTATTTCTAATTTAGAAACAGAAATAAAAACTCCTTATCGCTCACACCCTCTCTCTTGCATGCATTTTCCCACGAGAAGACACCCTCCTCCTCCTTTTCAAGGCTCTCCCCATCCTAGACCCTAGATTGGCCTTTGCCTCCTCTGCCCCCTTTGCCTCCGTCTCTTCCAGAAGCGACCGCTACACCTCCACCTCCTTCCCTAAGCTCTCCTCAAACACCAGCATCATCACTTCCTCCCTCTCTAGCAACACCTCTCTCTCCAGCTACGATCACTCCCTTCCGAATAATTTCATCATCTACGACTTCTATGAGCTTCACTCTGCCACCAACAACTTCCTCGTCAAGCCTTACTAATCCTCATCCTCCTCCTCTTAGCGCTGTTCCATTCACGACAAGGATGTCATCATCTGCCAATGCAAGTTCAAGCGCAAGATCGACATGGGCTACCTCAAGGACCTTCTTGGGATGATCTGCTACAACCACCTGGTCAGCATCCCAAAGCTACTCGTTGCTTTTGTCTCTAGTGACAACATCTTCTTGGTCTACGAGTATGTCAATAGCGTCAGCTTCTCCGATTGCGTTCGGACCTTCGAAACCCTAAAATGCTCAATTTCATGATCCTCAAGACCTAGTTATTGAGGATGCAAATCGCCACTGTCGATGCCGCACACAGCCTTGATTACATCCACTACAACACTGGCCTCAACATGATTCTCGTCCACAACCACATTAAGAGTGGCATCATCGTGGTGACGAAGTCGTCGTGCAAAGCCAAGATCTACCATTTCAGGACTGCCCAGCTATGCGACAAGATGGACGAGAATGATGTGCTTTGGGAGCATGCAGGATTGGCGAAGGGTGGCAACAAGATCAAGAAAGAGAGGTCAAAAAGTTTATGCAGTTATCAAACAAATTTATGTTTCGAAAACAAAAAATCAGTGTCCTTATCAAATGTTGTTAGCCTCTTGTCGACGGTGCCAACATCTTCGATTGTCTATGAAACCTTAAAATGCCTAATTTCACTATCCTCAAGACCTGGATATCAAAGATGTCAATTGCTGCTGCCGACACCGCGAACAATCTCAATTACATCCGCAGCTACATTGTCCTCAACATGACCCTCATCTACAACCACATCAAGAGTAGTAGCACTGTGGTGATGAAGTCACCGTTCAAAGCCAAGATCTGCCACTTCAGGACCACCCAACTATGTGGCAAGGTGGATGAGAATGACATGCTTTAGGAGCAAATAGGATCGGCGATGGGTGGCAGCGAGATCAAGGAGAAGGGGGTCAAAAATTTTATGTAATTATCAAATGAATTTCTAGTCTAGGAGTAGAAAATTTGTGTCATTATCAAACACAATTAGCCTCTCATTGACGGTGCCAGCCTCTCCCATTGCCTGCGGAACCCTAAAATGCCCAATTTCACGATCCTCAAGACTTGGATATTGAGGATGCAAATTGCTGCTGCCGACGTCGTGCATAGCCTCATTTACATCCACAAACAACACCAGCCTCAACATAATCATCTTCCACAACCTCATCAAGAGCAGCAGTACCGTGTCGGCGGAGTCATTTTTCAAAGCTAAGATGTACTACTTTGGTACTACCCCGTTGTGCGGCAAGGTGGATGAGAATGATGTGCTCTAGGAGCAAGCGGGACCGATGAAGGGAGAAGGGGGTTGGCAATTTTATTTAGTTATTAAATGAATTTTTATTCTAAGAGCAGAAAATTTGTGTTATTATCAAAGGCGGTCAAATGCTCATAAATTTGTCTAAATAAAAGAAATAGAAAATTCTATTTTTGGCCAAAAAATATTTTTAGGAACGAAATGATTATCATTTGTACTTTTGGTAGCTTTGATACCTTTAAGATCATAATTAATAATCAAAATTGTATGACCACTTAAACAACTACTTTTCAATTTTATTTTTTGGTCGAGGACTACTTTTCAAGTTAGAAGCATCAAAATGGTGCTAATTAGATTATTACGGCATGAATGATAATTGTTATGTTCCCGGGAACAATTTAGATGCAAATAATAACTATTTATTTCTCTATTTTTTTATTTTTCTGTTCTTAGGATATTTTGAACATAATTCCGCTTCGTAATGCAATTTTAATTTTCCATTTTTGGGACAAATTTTATGTCTAGAAGTAGGTTTAGAATAGAATTGCGAAGTAGAAATTTCTACTTTTGTGTGTTCTCCCACAAAAGTCTTCTCCTTACTCACTCCTTCTCCCTAACATACGTTCTCCCACAGGAAGACTACCTTCCTCCTCTTCTCTAAGGCTCTTGCCGTTACAGACCCCTAGATTGGCCCCCATCTCCTCCATCCCCTTTGATCCCTCCACCTCTGCCTATTCCAGCCGTGGTTACTAGACCTCTACCTCCTTGCCTAAGCTCTCCTCCAATTCGGCACCGACACCAGCACCTCCTCCCTCTCCATCTTCTACCATTCCCTCTAGGATAATCTCATCATCTACAAGTTCTCTGAGCTCTACTTGGCAACCAACAACTTCCTCTCTAGGCCCTGTTACCCTTCGTATTCATCCTCCTTATGGCGCTGCTCCCTCCGTGACAAAGACATCGTCATCTTCTAGCGCAAGTTTAGGCATAAGATCAACATGAGGTGTCTTAAGGACCTCCTTGAGATAACCTACTAGAGCCACTTGGTTAGCATCGCGGAGCTGCTTGGTGCCTCTGTCTTCGACAACATCTTCTTGGTCTTGAGTACATCAACAATGCTAGCCTCTTTGATTGCCCATAGAACCCTAAGATACCATCAAAGGAAGGTGGTACGAGAACCTCTATTACCAATTTAAGAACTATTTTCAACACTATACTAAAATGCTTGGCGATAGTTTGTCTCGAACATTGGACTCTCTCACATGAATCTTTATTGAAGTTCTTGTGACAAATCATAGATAGAAATATCCCAACTTGTTCATTTACCCTAATGTATTGACTATCTTCTGACCAACCTCTTGCCTACATCAAATCACAAAGGTTAAGAAAGACATGCCTCTCCATTCTAAAAGCTTCGTATACTCTATTTGAAAGTCTATAAAGAACCTCCCTTATCTATTCGAGTTATGACAATATGTTATCCCTAATAGATTCTCTTGTGTGCATAGACATATCCATTGTAATAGTGCACAACCATGCTATTGATATATCAAAATCAAATCACCAAAGTCTTGTTCAACTGATGTTAGCTTACCATTATCCACGTTACTTTCATCCATCTTCATATTACCTAGGCCATCACACGAAAGAAGAACATAAACACAACAAATAAATAAGAAATCCAATGACAATCAACAATAGCCATAATTTCATCATATAAAAAAAAAGAACCAAAATATCTCAAATACATAAGTTACAGAGTGAAATTAAGCCAAATATAAATCCATAGCATATTTCCCAACATCTACTTAAAGAGATTCAACAAATCCATGTTTCTTTTCAAGTAAAGATATAATGAAAGCCTCTCTCTAGGTGGCATTAAGGAATGCTTGGTTCATAACTTAGTTGTAAAGATTCAGCTACAAGTCATGCATGCCATTTAGGACATTAACCACTACTCTTATAGAGTAGGGGTCTATAAATGACGAGGTATGTAAGGTGATGGAGCCGCTTGTTGATTGACCCATCCTCAATTTTATCATTTCTTAAATGGGTCAATAGAGGTACCATATTGTTGCCTTATCATTTCAAGTAGCTTCTCCACTTCATCAATTTTTGAAGCAACATTTATTTTAGACAACCTTTACCTCATGAATGATTGATGAGAGCTTATCGGGACATCAGTGGAACTTGACTAGTAGTTTAGGACAACTTCAACAACAATGACTTTCTTTTGTCTCCCATGATCATCAACATCTATAGGATTCAAAATTTTAGGCATATGATGGAACCGATGTTGAGCGTCAATAAATTCTTCTAATGTCAAGAATGGTGCATTAGAATTGGATTTGAAGGTTGGTTTGGCACTATTTGGCACTATTCATGTACCGTAGCAAAAGTTAAAATCATGTTTGTTAGGAGTAGAAATCTCAGTCGGTTAGTGTGAAACCTAATATGTATAGAGAATTGGCCATTATCGGCCATTAATTGGTTTGTAAAATTATTGGCGGTCTCTAAAGTTTGTCTTCAAACATAGAAATATAACGAGGATGAGAAGATATATTGGGATCATAATTTAACTAATGGTCAATATGTTGATTGTGTGACATTTTTTATGATGCACCTATTTGTGGCGTTGTTGAGAATTATGATTATATATTTGTCACAATTGTATTCACTTCTATGTAATGATAGATCATAAGCGAAATGTTTATTTCTAATCTTATCTTCTTTTTAACGTCAATACACCCATTACTTCGATATCCTAAATCCATGTTTTATGGTGACTATCATGTATGTAGAGATTTTCCGACTCTCGACAAATTAACAGGCTGTGGCGATGGAATTCGGAATCCCGAACTCTGTGATTACAGGTGAAATAAGTAATCAAATACTCAAACAATCCCTGCTTACTTCCTGTGACCGGTAAGAAAAGGCCGGACATTTTTACCCGAAGATGAACAAATGTGACTCTCCCTCCCTCCCTCCCTCCCTCCCTCTCTCTCTCTCTCTCTCTAGCTCTGTTCGTTGACTCTTTCCTGCGACTGTGAGGCTCTCTCACTGACATATAAAGCCCTGAAAATGGAGATGCTAGAACAGTTGCTCACATGGAGAGTGCATGTGATACTCTCCACCCACATGACTACATGAAGACAAAAGGTCGTTTCAGCCTGTACTGTATAAAACAACAAAACGACAACGAGAGCTGATGGGGCGCAAACATCACCCCTAGAAAACCCTAAATAGGACATGGTCTCGGATGACGTAGGAGAATATTCTTGCTCTAGAGACCTCGACGGGAGCTCCATCCTCACGCCTTGGCAAGGACAAGATCAGCCCACTTCTTTTCTTGTTTAGCTTCAAGAGAACTGTTTCATTTGTCATTGCTTTTCGGCATTAGGTTGACCTTTTTTTTTTTTTTTTTTTTTTTTTTTTTTTTTTTTTTTTTTGGTGACCTGGGAACCCCGCACGGCCGGCAGCCAGAAAACCCCGCCATGGGAGCCGAGCCTAGCCACCACACTCCCACCAAGCGGGTTAAGTCACCAAGTCCTCCCCCAAGTTTCGAACTCCTCCCCTTAAAGCGCAAGGGTCACAGGAGCCTAACCAGCGGAGCCACCGCAGCGGGTGGTGGCATTTTAAAACTCATAATCTAATTTAAGTCGTCCAACAAAAGTTTGACCTTACTCTGTCTTAGTTCATCATCTTGAGTAGTTACCCAAATGAAGTCTGATAATTATTGATGGTTAGGCATCAAGCAATAAATTATTAGTTGGTCTAGTACAGGCTACAGTTGACATAAAATTTTGATGGGAAATTTCATAGAATACAATAGTAATTAACAAAAGTTGTGAGAAGACTTGACTGATTAAGATGACAGATGATAAAAGCTAAATTTTCTCTCATTTAGGTAAAAGCTTTTTAAGTATCATTATAAGTATTGATTATTGATTCATTTAGTTAAGAGCTTAAAGAAGGCCTCTAATTCTGACAAGAGACAAGAAAAAGTAGTTTCTTTCAAGGAGAAAATTAACTACATAAAAGTATGCATATGTGATCATACTCTTGGTGCATAAAATTAACATGACTAAATGAGCACGATATCATCTTTCTCGAGAACTAGAATGCCACCGCGGGTCAGCCTGACAAGGTAATTGAAAGACATATATAATGAGGAAATTATTATTTTTTAAATATCAATTGTGCACATCACAAGAGTAGTTATTGTATCCAAAATTGTACTTTGTCCTTATTTGGTTTATTAATGAGTGCCCACTTTTTCAACACAATAAATTCTATATTTTTTTCCAGTATCAATGCCGATCTTATTATATTGCGCGCCACTGGTTTATGCATGAATGAGATGCTATCTTCCACTCAAATAACTCATCAATACACATCTTTGGAGAAATGCTATAAATAAGTTTGTGTGTTGCATGAGGACAATATAAGATAAATACAAAACTATATTTAATATTAATATCTCCAAAAAGTATACGAAATCACTAAGATATTTTAAACTTAAGTCAAGGGGAACTACAGACAAACAATTTTAGATTAGGGCCACCTACACGATTTAATTGCTTGGACTTAACTACTCATGGGGTTTGGAGGATATTTCAATGACCTCTAGGTAATTAGGGGTGCATTTGTTAATGCTCTAATTTTTCCTTTTTTTGGTTCTTGTTCTCCGGAATAAAAAAATATCATAAATCTATTTGGTAATGTTAGCTGGTGTTTTCATTCTCCATAGTAGAAAGAATAAGTAAAAAAAAATAACTTCTTGTTCTCAGGAATAATTTCTGGAATAAGCGTTTGTTAACACTCCAACTTTTATATTCTTTTGTTCTTTTATTTCTTGGAATAGAAAAAGAACATAAATTCATTTGGTAATGTCGGCTAGTGTTTCTATTCCCTTGAATAGAAAATTGTTCCAAGGAATAGATTTGGAAGAGGAATAAGAAGTAAAAAAAAGAAAATTAGTTTCATGATCCCGAGAACAATTTCTAGAATAAGTTTTTCTTTTTTTCCTTTTTCTTCTTCCTCTTCAAACCAGTTGCCGCCGCCACTCGCCACCCGCCGTTGCCGCCAAAAGAAGAAGAAAGGAAAAAAAATTCCAAAAAATTATTAAAAAATTAAAAGAAATTTTACGTCACAAAAAAATTTGTAGATCGTATTAAATGTATTCCTATTCTTTTTCTATTCTTAATAGAAATTTTGTGCAGCTTATCAAATGTGTTCTTTCACTAAAAAATTGTTTCAGAGAATAAAAATAAAGAAGAATTATTTCTAAAAAGAAATTGTTCCTGGAAATATAAATGTTACCAAATATTAGAAAATTAAGTCATGGACTATAATATTAGAAAATTTCAATCAATCTTCAATCCCTGAAAAATATTAATAAAGTAAACAAAAATAATTGTTTGAACAGCTCTAATTTAGTTTTTCAATATCGTAAATTAGTTGTATTTAACCGGTTGAATTATTTGAAACGTGAATGTCCAATTACTTGTGACATATTTTTCCAAATTCACCCAATCAACTTGTTAAAGATAAATCTTATTAGCAATATACACAGAAAATATTGAAGAACTTCACTTTTTTTGTAATTACACCCATCATGGACATTTATTAGAGTAAAATTGCAATAAATTTGGAATTTGGAGAAAAGTAAATTGCCTAATCTTTTATTAGTACATTGTTACGGCATACATCACGGTATTTAGTTATTTTTTTTCTTTGCCGAAAATAAATTGATTGTTTTGAATTTTTTTACCTTATCTAGCCGGTGAGAATTAATTGTGGCCGACATTCTCAACATGACATTGAAATAGGGATAATTGTATTAAAAACTCATAAGCCCACTATACAAATATCAATTCAGTCATATTTAATTTAGACAATTTAATTTTAAACATTTTGACAATTTGCCAATCTAATCCTTTCGGTCAATTTTATGTGGAAATCACTAAAATGGATACTGGCCATCCTATGCGGCACAGCTGTTGCTAACATTGACAATTTTTTAAATAATTTCCTGAATTTTATTAGTTTCTTTTCCTATTTGTCATGCCCCGAACCCCGAGTGCGCAACAATCCCTTCCCTTGGCCATAAGAATATGACGTCCCAAGACGCGTCGCCGACCATTTATTTTATTCTTTCATTAAATGCAAGCGGAAGACGAACCATCCCCCGATCAAACATACAATCAGACAATCAAACAGGGATAGAGAGATGAATAGCAAGATAACAGCAACTCCTTATTTATACATTTTACTGGATTGACCAACGGAGGATCATTTCCGATTTTTACAAGCCCAAAAAAGGGCCAGATCCAACTTCTAAGCCGAACCAAAAAGAAACTAGCCTAGGTTAATCTAGCTATATAAAAAGAACTCTCGGGTTCAACACCACTGTCATTCAGACCCATCAGACTTGGGCTCCGTCGAGTCGTAGTCGGAGGCGTTCGGGTCGATCATCGGTGGAGTGAGGGCAGGATTCTCCACTGCGCCGTCGGGAGGGTCCAGCTCCATGGGATCCCAGTAGGCGTTTTTGGGGCCTCTACCAGGCGACCCATTAAAACCACGTAGAGGACCGATCAGAAGATCGTCCTCCCGGATGAACCACGCCAGGAACTGATAGGGTATCCATTGCCCTAATCCTTCGTCCACCTAGATGGTGGAGATGTATTTCTCATACAAGTGCACCTGACCCAGGAAGCATTGGTGTGTCACAATGGTCTTCTAGTCCTTTGGGATCCCAAACCGCACTGGTGGTTACGCCATTCTAAGGGCCTGAAAATGGTTATACAATAACCAGTGAGATGAAATCTCAACGAGTCCTCACCATAAACCCCGGTTAGTATGCCAACTCAACTCGAGGTACCTCATTAGAACCACCCCTCAAGCAAACCAACAACCAACGGTCAACAACCAACAACCAAACAACAGCTAGGGTTAACCAACAACCAATAATCGATTCGCATGCAACCTTACCCAGTTTACCATACCCTACACGTTAAACTCCAATACAACACAAGCAATGCACATGGCCATCAGATGATTCAATTCATTAGTCACATGCGAGTCGCGTTACAAGCGATCTCACCTAGCCATTGTCACACCCTACACGTTATCAAATCATGCGTGTCATAAACAACGTGATCGACTCATGCATAATCGGAACCCATGATGCCATGTTTCTCATGCACCCGTGCATCCACACATGAACCCTCGCCGATGTCTACTAGCATAACTAGGCATTGCCCTCCCCCGTGAGGCGTGGCGACGTCGAGGGTTCTCTCCCAAGACGGCATTCTCAAAAGAGCATGGGTCCGGCCTCTACCGCGACTCCGCATCCGAACCCCAGTCGGGTTTCCGATAAATCGAACTATCAACCCCCAAACTTCGGCCGGGGCAGCGATTTCAACTTAGTGATCATATAAGCATACTACCACAATCCATTTTTATCTTGAGCATTAGCCAATGCACATATGCTTGCACATAGAACCTCAAATCATTTTTCATAAAAGCGATCCATTTCGGTGTCTCCCGAACAAACCATTTTTCCCTTTTTACGAAAACCACACAATTCATGTGGATATCCATGCAATTACACATCCAATTCACATCATAATATCAAAGAGCATGAAATTATGCTATTTTTCACTTTCGGATTAATAGTGCGCGTGAACAATATCGCATGAACAGAGCAACATGAACAATAAAATCTAGAATTTAATAATTAATAAATTAAATTCATAAATCATTAAAAACATTAATTAAAAACAAACAATCAATTAATTAACACTAAACATGCTTAATAACACATAAACCATCATTAATCAACCTTAAGCAAGGTTAATCTAAACTAATCTTAGTCATCTATCTAACCACCTATGTTAGTGCTAGAAAAAACTTAATTAAACCTCCTAAACCATAATTAACCCTAACTAAACCAAACCTAAGCAAAATTAGGTACTGAACAAAGGATTATGGCTAAACTCACCCGTTAAGCGGGCTGGCAACACGAACACGGCAGTGATGACGGAGACTACGCTCTGGAGCCTCGACCACGGCGATCCAAAGCCGTCCCGAGGTCAAAATAGCAACAACCAACTCTATCCCTCACTGGACTTTTGGAAAACAGAATTGCCTGGCGGAGGAGGAGGCTGAACAGGCTGATTGGAGCTCCGGCGAGCGGCTGGCCGGCGATTGACGAACACTAGGGATCAAGGGGGACTGGCTGAAGGCTAGTTCAAGTGGTGGCTGGGTCGGAACAAGAGGAAAACGACTGAATTGGGTGATGCAAGGCAGAAGTAGGTGGATAGGTTAGCGTGGCTTCTGGCCGACCGGTGGGCTAGCCAATCGTTCCATCCGACGAATGGAAATCGTGGGGGACACAAGTTGGACCTCCTAGACACGGCGGTGGGTGGCACGGGCAGTGATCGACTCAGGAAGGCAATGAACAACTCTTGTTTCTGGTGAAAGGTTGAAGGAAAGGAACAAGAAAGTGAGAGGAACAAAGGGGGGAGAGAGGGTGTAGTGAGAGCTGGTGTCACACCCTCATTAAAGCCATTCAATGCTTGCTCCAACTTCCCAAGTAAGTGACATCATCTTCTCTCTCTTCTTTTGTCTCTTTCTCATAATATCTAAAGGGGCAATTTTGTCATTTCCACCTTTCCACAATTCTCAATCTACACTTGGCTGAAATGAAGGGTGGGCCTAAAAAACGGGCTAGGAAATGAATAAAAACAGGCTTGGGAATCGGTTGGGCTCGAATTGGCTCAAAGCTAGGTAATGGGCTTGGAATGGTTAAATGGTGGGTTGGGTCCAATGGGCTCGCTTGCTTGTCTTGGGCTTGCCATGTGGCCGTCCTAACTTGGGCGTGAAGCCCACGTCAGCCTCGCCCGGTCCACGTTCTTGTAAGCTCGTTTCCTTGGTCCGTAAACCCCTTTTCCCAATACTCGGCTTAACTAGCACTGTCGACAGTCAAAAAAGCATTGTCCAAAAGTTCATCCCGAACGTTCTCGAAAATTCGTAGTCCAATATTGGATTATCATGCTTTGTCAATTTCGTCCAAATGCAATTATGGTATGTCTCGGACGAATAAGCGGCTTTGAGGATTCACGTGTAATCGACTCGTGCAAAATCATGTTCAAAACCTTTCGACACATGGACGTCATTGACTGCGTGAAATTACGGAGGGTTGATTCTTATTTCAAAGTACACGATTACTGAGAATCGGCATAGGGTCGTTTGTGGGCTCGGTAATAGTAAACGGAATCACCCGTTGTCCTATTATGATCTGTCCGCGAATCGACTTCTAGTCGTCCCTAACATCAGTCTGTATATCCACATGATCATCCTTACGCAAGTCTCACAGTTGAGTTATTTTCTCAAGTCAAGTTCTTTAGTCGTACGGGTTCTATCCTCATTAGCATTTCCTTTCAAGATTAGTATCTCGAGAGTGATCAATTCCGAGTGAAATTAATTGACAATGCATTGACGAAATTTACATTCATACATCTCTTAAAGGGCTCGAATTTCAAGACGTCACACTATCATTGTGGACAACTATCGTCGAGGCCCCAACAATCCTAGCTAGCCACAATGAAACAAAATAAATTAAAAAAAGAAAAAAAATTTATACAAATTATACAAATTCTGAAAATGTTTCTAAAAATATGAAAAAAATTGTCAATAATAGCATCGATTGTGTCACATAAAATGATGGTATTTATGTTAGTGATTTCTGATCAAAATTAGCTAGAATGATTACATTGACAGTTGTCAGAACGTTTATGACTAAATTGTCTAAATTGAAAGATTTCTAACTGAATTAATATTCATACAATAAATTTATGACTTTTTTGATAGTTTTCTAGTAAAAATATCAATTAGAAATTATTCCATGCTCATAATACCGGTAGATCTTTTGCATTTTGACAATATTGGATTCTATAATTCAATTTCACGTATATAAAGTGCCTAATTACCGATGGAGCTGGTGATATGGACTTTTTTCATTCGAGGCTCGTAAAAAATATAAAATCTCTTGAAATTCGTTAACAGAATGGACAAACCTTTGGTGGTACATTCATTGACAATATAATTTTTTGTTGAAGATTTTATGGGGGTGACTAAAGGGGAAATTGAACTTTTCACAATGATGGTAAAGGGTAAAACTGTAATCTTGCATTTTAAATTCCAAATAAGAAGATATTGGTGACTGTCCAATAATTTCATCAGATGAAATGAAAAAAGTTGAATGGAGCACCAAATTGCTCTACCATAAAGATGATAAATGGTGAAAGTTCTTTAAGTCACATTATTATTCATCACTATCCCTATGGCATAGGCTCCTTTTGCTTGATGTATAAAATAAGCACGGCATCTTTATTCTTTTGCTTTTCATTTTTTTACGTTGGGTAGGTGCGCCGAATGATCAATTGCTGCCACGAAACAAAGATACATGCAAATATATATATTTGAAATTATATATATTTGAAATTATATATATTAGTTACGAAATTCTATTATTTTTGTAGTAGTGCACCCCAGCCTAAGAACACGGCACGCTTCAAGGGGGACAAGCCACTTTCTTTCATGTCGTCATTTATTACACGTAGAAAAAGGTTAAGTGAATTGGTTCCACTTACAGAAAACAAATCGATTATCGAGAGAATTCATGCTTTTATTTTTTGTCTTCGAGAGCGATTTTGGAGAGAGACCGTCTCAAGATTCACCGCTTCATCGAATGTTGCATTTGTACACACAAGCACAACGCAAAACGTTTGCGTGATCGAGAGAGGAAGAGAGAGTCTCTGATAATTAGAGTTTCGACATTTTTGCTCATGGAACTGCAAGAACATGTAAAAGATAAAGATCCATTGACTTGCTATCATTAAGGCGGTGCAACTTACAACTCCCCGTTTATGGAATAGGCGTTGACTTTGCAATGGGAGTGTCAATTTCTTATGCTTAGCCAAGAATTTCGCGTCTCTTGTGAATCTAATTCATCAAAATTTCCTTTCGGTGAAACAAGAATAGTTAATTTTTGCCAAATTATTGATTTCAATTTGTCAGTTTGAGAAAGGATTTTTGTATTAATGCACATAGAGCCCATGGTCCAGCTTTATTAGGTAGTGTTTGAATTCATTCAACTTTGTTTTCATTTATAAACAACAAAATCAACTTTACATTTTTTTTGTTTTATACAAGTGTTTCTTGACGGTAGTTGTTCATACCGAGAAAGATTACGGTGGGTCGATTCTTTAAGATACAAAGGTAGATATTCTTGCTTAAATAGCTGAATGCAAATTTACGAGATGCTCTTGCTCGTTACCATAAAAATGGTTGTACTTTCCTTTAACCTTGATAGGAGGAAGTTTCATTGGCCATGCGTTTGATTGGTGGGTTATGATCGCATGTATACTTCACTAAAATTAAAAATAGTGTAACCAATTAATTCCCCCAACCAGAGATGATGAGGATTTATAATCTTGATAGGAGGGGAATCAACTTACCTAAGAGGCCATTGATCGCCTTCTCTTTGCCTCAGCTTGAAAACTCTTTGGTTAATGAGATTGAAGATATATTAGAAAACTTAAGTCCAAGAAGCATAACCTTTTCAATCATAACCATAATCATTTGATTATGGAACTTCTTAATCATCCATTAATGTGAAGTGTCTCATGTAGGTCATTCAATCATCACGTCAAAGCAGCATCGACTCACTTCTGATCGTGTCATAGATTAACATGTCATTACAATTCCGACAAAGAGTGAGACATTGAAAATCTAGGAATCAAGGTATAATTTTAATTCAAGAAAAAACAGAAAGCTGTTGCAAATGACTTGGCGATATGAAATTCAATTCGAGAAGAACAAAAAAGGTTGTTGCAAACGACTTGGCAACGATGGTTTTTCAGCCACATGGGTTTCTTCTAGGGTGATAGATTAAGAGTGTCATGCCATGATCCTAGATGCCCTCCTACTTTATTGTTAATTCAGCATTCCATGTGGTAGATAAGCCGAAATTCGACAAATTCCCACCCTAAATCGATTTTTTTTTTTTGGACTGAAGTGAAACACATTGACCAGTCAAACTGTCACCTAAAATTGAAAAAAAATGCATTAACCCAAAAAGAAAGAGAAAAGAAGGATTCTTGCTATGGATAGTGTCCGCCGCTGTCCGACCATATCGAGAATTTTAAGATCTCAAAGAGAAAATCAGCTAAAAAACTATGTCTGTTGACCTAGCGACAACAACAGGTTGAATTCTTTTCACAGAATCGTTCGCGTTCAGTTCATAGAAGATGGTCCACATTCTGGTCTAAGCAATCTACTGATGAAACTTGATTTGATTCATTGCATGCAATGCAAAGGGTACAAACACTTCTAACGAAAAATATAATGTTGAAGTTTCGGCAATCCCAAGTTTGAGCGAGAGAGATGGCTATTGAAACGGTGAAGAAAGAGTTTAGTCATTGCCGCTGATATCTTCATTAGCAAGGGAATGATTTATCTATGTGCAACACCCATTTTGACAATAAATATGCTGCAAAAATTGCTTTTTACAGCAATTCCAAAATGTATTAACAATTTATGCTGGTTTCAAAATGACGGAGTTAGTATTCACGTCATGTTAGAATCATGCTTCTTTTCATTTATTTTTCTCTTACATTACTGTTTCGCCTTAGGTCGTGCAGTTATGTCAATTTGTAAATCGATTACTTGACGGCATGTTGCTTTCATCCCATCGCTCACCATAATTGGGCAATTAATTATTTTGTGACATCACTGTCCAAGACGCTCTTCCCGTACATGTCGCATTGCGGAATAAGGCGAGATGTGAAAAAATGGTAGAGAATAAAGAATACATGAATTTACATGGCTTAGTCAAAAGTACCTAAGCCTAAGATGACATATTTGGTTGCAATTTTACCGAGAAATTTGTAAAGTACACAGATGTCATTCTAATCCAAGCCTTAGGTACGAGTGTGGTGGGGGAAATTGTCCAAAATGTCCTAAACCTATTTTATTTTTATGAATTTAGTCTAAATCTTTTAATTGTGTCAGTTGAGTCCTTAGTATTTTCATTTTTTACCAATTGAGTTTATCTAGTCAATTTTGGCTAAAAATTGTTGATATAAATGCAAATCATCTTATTTAGCACAAATAATACTACCATGAACAATTTTTAATAATATCTTAATATTTTTTCGATTTTCTTTTTTCCCTTCTTCTTCTAGCCAGTCGCTAGACCTTGGTGATCAGCCAAAGGCGAGGGCCGACGAGATTGACCTCATAGGCTTTTGGCAAATCTTGCACCTAGCTAACAACCATTGGCGAGGGCGAGGGCGAGGGCGACCTCATCTAGCAACAACGAGATTGACCTCGTCAACCTTGCTATATAAGATGGTTGGCGTCTACGACAATTTTTCCGACTAAGATCGATCAAACAAACTTTATTGGTAAAATGTGAAACAATTTATGACCCAATTAATACAATTAAAATGTTTATGACTAAATTGACATAAATGCAATAATTTATGACTTTTTTGACAAATTTCCCCTCAATGAAGCTTTGCCCTCTTGATATGTAATAAGAAAATCTTTTCAACTAATGAAGAAGAGAAAACGTGAATTAGAAGTTCTAAATTTATCAAATGAAGCATAATTTAGGCTTATAACGTTTCAGACAATTTTTTAAGTAACTAATACATATATATAAAATGACTCTATGAAGTACATCTAGCTATTTATCTTGCTGCATATTTGAACCTTAAACTTGCCTATAAATGAATATTTATATGAACAATAGTGTAAATGAGTATTTCATCGAGCTTATTCAAACCAAAAGGCAAATCTAAAACAAAAGCACATTTTGCTATAATTGTTTTGTGGACAAAGAAAATGGACAAATGTATTAGAAGTCCTAAAATTTCTTATAAAAATATAATTAAATCCTAAAAATTTTGAAATGTGAAATCAAAACTTGTTAGATTGATACAATCAAATCTTTTTATTAACTTCTTCCAACTTGCTTGATGGAAAATGCAAACGTGGCTTTTGTTTTATTATTTCTTCTCTCCTACGTGGCATTGATATTGCTAAAACATAAAGCCAAAATGAAGTCATTTTATCTAAATCCTATTTTGACCTAAATTTTAGTTAAATTAGATTAAAATTAATAAAAATTAAATTAAAAAAAAAAAAAAAAAAAAGAACATAGAAGAGGAAAAAAACCTAAGCAAGGCAATGCAACCCTCATCACCACTACCAACCATTGCCAAAAGGGTTGGTGATGGTCAAGTGATGACTGGCAGGGATCGCTAGGGCTTGGGAAGTGGTTGATGACCCTCACTAATCACACTTGCCTAGATTGAGCAAGTTCACTAGCCCTTTCCCGATCCATGAGGGTCATCGACCACCACCCAAGCCCCGTAAACCCTCACCAACTGCTTATCAGCAATGGCAGGGCAGTAACGGCGAGGGCCTACATGGTATCTTTGTCCTTTTTGTTTTCTTTTTTTTTAAATTTCTCATTTCATAATCCAATTTAACTAAAATTTGGTTTAAAAAATAAGATATGGATCAAAATAACAGCGCTTTAGCCTTATATTTCATGTTTTAGTAACATCAATACCACATATGAGAGAAAAAATAATAGAAAAAGCCCATATCAGCATTTCTATTAGTCAAGTTGGATAGAGTTAATGGAAGGACTTGATTATATTTTTTAAAAGTTTATAATTTAATTATACTTTCATGACAAGTTTTAGGGCTTTATAATGCCCTTTACTAAAGAAGAAATATTACAATGGTTTGAAAAATTGGAGCAAGTAGTTGAACAAAGAACAAAAAATATTGACTTTGTTTCATAAGGGACATATTTTGCGGTAAAAAAGATGTCTAATAGAATAACTTTCTATCTTAGTTCTGATAATCATACACAAGCTACGTATTTATCTGGTTGGATTGTATACACATGCATCCACCTTTACCTAGTAAGATGGAATTTGTTAGCGCGGTACAAATTTTAGTTTTAATTCTTAAAATCCTATTTAACGGCATCTGATTTGCCTTTCTTCATCTTTACATGTGATTCTTCATCCGATTATATGGCGAGAAGGGGCATCAAAATAGTACAAAAACCTCATTTATAGGATTTATCGGTATCACCAATCTATAGTATTGTACCAATTCTCATCCATCGAAACACTTGAGCCTATGTTCCTCCAGGCAAATCGAAAAGGTTATACTTTTTCTCCTTCCTTCTAGTTCTTATGTTGAATTTTATCATGGCCCATATATGATATAGATTTTAAAATTATTAAGTGCTAGATTTATATTAGTCAATAAAGAGGTGTATTCCAATTACCGTTCATTCTGATGGATGGTGTGACTATAAAATGCCCTAATTAGAAACGGGTTCTCTCTCAACTCTAGAAAGAATGATAGTTTTCTCTCCATCAAAAATGTTAGAAAACCTAAATGGGTCAAGAGAGAAAAACTAAGATTTCTCATCTACCGTCGATGTTTTCAAAAGAAATCATCACGGATCAAGGTATGTCTCCTGTCTATTATGAAATTGTGAAAATCATATTGTTCTAAGATCTTGGGTATGATATTTATGCAAATATTAGGGTTTGATTTGCATTGAATCGATTTCAATCTTACATCTTATACTATGGAGCTCAATTTGTTTCGATGCTACAATACTTATCTAAACTTCTCTAAATTTTAACATTCAGTTACTTTCAAGACCTTAAGCATTCAACATAAAAATAAAAGTCGAAGAAACAAAAGTTACCATCCGACTACTTGCCTTTTCACTTAGATTCCATGCATCGTGGGACATGACGCAGATGCTTGTAAATGTGCTAACTTCGACGACTTTTTTCTTATCGTGTCGCTCCTTACACATCTCAATCAAGCTTCCACAGCCATGATAAAAGAGATGGTGGTCCAATCCCACGACCAATTGAAAGCGTTCGCTCTTTAAAGCTCAAAACGGCGCAACTCTTCGATCCATACGCAATGCGACCTGTCAGAACCGAATGTCCTAAACTGCCGAAAGATCAATTTCACTGGCAAATAGTATGTCGGCTCTGGTCCCGCGTAAAGTCACCTCCCCATTATGTCATTTTGCCACTCGGCTGAACTTTCTACTCGACAGATATTCGAGAAGCCTGTGTGTACATGTGACTCCGCTGAGCTCGGTACAGTGCAATTATTCTTCGACAGGTATGAGGGAATTGAATGTACAAAGTCAGTGATGACGCATGAGGCAAAGGTTGCCCGAGTTACTTTTAAATCGAACCAGATGATATAGAAGATTGCCTCAAGATTTAGGGTTTAGGAGCACAGTCGATGGTCTAAAGTTCTTACGATAGAGTTCTTACATTAGTTGTGATTACCATGAACAATTGTGTCCCAAAGTGGGATGTAGAATAAGCGATCCAACGTTACAATGATGAAGTTTATTAGGTCTCTACGTCAACAAAGGTAACATTTGTGACCTTAATAGAGTCCAATACCTTGTAATGGGAAGAAGAGACAGCCCCAAATAGCAAGCTCGATAATGTAGTTGTTCGAGCTCAATGCAAGTTCGAAACTTGAACAATCCAACGTTACAATGAGCTCTACGTCAATACCATTTGTGACTTAGTTACTTTTCCCAAATAGCGTTAATTATTTTCGAGCTCAATGCAAGTTGGAAACCCGAACAATTTACGAGCTAAAATAACTTTTCTAGAAAAATGTTTTTAGATTTTTTTTCGACGTTCGTTTCACGGAAAATAAATTCATTAGGTAAAACATTTTCCATAAAGGAAAAAAAGTCTTCTAAAATGAGGGAAAATATTTTCCACTTTTCAAGTTGGGGAAAACATTTTCCACATTCAGTCTCTCCTATCTCATACCCCCTATTAGTCCTCACTTCTTTTTTTCTATTTTTTTAAATTAGCTTTTTTATTTTTTTTTCATAAATTCGAACTTCTGTTATTTTTTAATAAAATCGATTTTTTTTATTACTTTTTCTTTTTCTGTCTTTCTTTTTTCTGTTTTTCTTTTTCGACCAGTCGCCAGCCACGACAATGGCCGACGACAGGCGAGCCGAGCTTGCCGATCTGGCCTCGCCAAACGATGGTGAGGCTCGGGTGCTAGAGGCGGCGATGCCCGAGAGACACTTGCCTTGCCAAAGGCAATGAGGCTCGGGCCTCGCCGGATCATCGAGACACCCAAGCCTCGCCGGATGGTGACGAGGCTCGAGCCTCACCAGCATAGCGAAACCCAAGTGTCACCAGACGGCGGCGAGACTCGGGCCTCGCCGATTTGCGAGACTCGAGCCTCGCCGCCGATATGGTGGGGCAAGCTCGAGGCGTGGCATGGCCGGCGGCCAAGGAAGGAGAGAACATAGAAAAAAGAAAAAAAAATAATTTAATAATCAATTTTAAAAAATAATAAATTACGATTTTAAAAATTAAAATATGAAAAAATTATTGAAAAAATACTTTCCCAAGCAAACAGCACAAAGATTTTCCATTTAAAATCAAGTTTCATCCGAACACTGAAAATAATCACGTTTTCCTAGAAAATAGCTTATTGGAAAATATTTTCTAAAAAAGCAACATTTTCCGCGAAATAAACGGAGCCTTAATGTGATGCTCTATTTTCACTAACAACCCGTACACATGAAGCCTAGCAAATGTCTTCCTCACATGTGAGCTTGTCATATAGATCCAATTCTCTGATAATTAAAAAAACTAGGTAACCTTCAAAATGAATCTATTGATTACAAAGCAATGGCTCACTTCCTAGGAACTCAATTGCAGTGTATTGGGACTGCACCAAAGTCCAAGACAGGGTAATAGGGAGATGACAAGAGGAAACCCAAGTCCGTCGAAAACCTCGAGCTTATGTGCTACTGTTTTCACATTATTTACTGGAGCATCCGTCATAACATACATTGTCGATGGAAGATTTCTAATCCACATGTGAGGTGGTGATCATGATCCACCTCACATGTAAGTAGATAATTATTTAAGTGTACAACATGCAATAGAAAAACACTAATTTTACTTTTTAGTAATCAAATTAGACCTAATTCTAAAACTTGAATTTGATCAGTAAGCTCGGGAGACTAAACCATGGCAATGAGGAATGGAAGAACAAAGTTTATGTTTGGTTGTTCGGATTTTTAATCAAGATAGAGTTGGATAGAATAGGATATGACATCTAAAGATTTTGCTACATCCTATTTACTGATTGATCATTGCAGTAATAAAATTGTCAAATATAAATGAGTAAAAAATTTTACAAACGAAAATGGTAAAATTCTTTTGCGACACTTTTGCCTACTTTATTTTCATTTGCTTTTCTATTTTATTTTCCTCTCTTTTTTTAATTAATTAATTTTTTATTTCTTTCTTCCTCTTCCATCATTCTTTAAAAAAAATTATAAAATAGCAAACTATACTAATATACCTAAAATGCCTAAAATGCCTAAAATATGTAGTAATTATACCCAAAATATGTAATAAATATAAATGCATATATTTACATTTATATAAATAATTTATATTATAAAAATAGAATTATGTTCGAATATATAAAAATAAATTAAATTAACTAAAATTTTATTTTGAATTCAAACCAAAAAAATATTTTTAATTTCTTATATTAAAATTATAAATAAAATTAAAATTTATTTATATTGAAAAATAATATTAATTTTTTTAATTTAAGAAGTTTGTTATTTGACAAAAATAACTTTCATATTATGGACGTTAGAAATCTTATCTACCTTTATTTCACTTCCTCCATGAGATGATTTTATTCATTCCATATTTTCCTTATATCCGATTTTATCCTATCTTAAGTAGATACCAAACGCAAGATAAGATAAATTTTAGGGAAAATTTCTTATTTTCTCAAATAGATACCAAATGCAAGATAAGATAAATTTTATCCTGACTACCAAATGCAGCCAAAGAGTATACAATATCAAAATGGAAAGTCTTGATGACTTCCGTTATTTTAAAACCATGTTTATATAATTCATTAATTGGGCGTGCTAATTTGATGAGAGACTTGGCCATAACAACACATTTTCTCTTTTATAAAGATCATGGAAGTAAACTCGTGGAATATGAGGACAGAAGCAAGACGAGAAAAAAAGAGTTGAAGAAACTCATAATTGATTCAATTTGCATATGTCCAGTGCTAGTTAGCATTGCTAACTTAGCAAGAAAAAATAAAACAAGAGTTGCACCAATTTGAGGCGAAACTAAACTTGGTCTGGTTATCTGATATTTACTAAAATGCCTGTGCACTTTTTATAAGAAATTACCCCAAAAAATCTAAAATCCTAACTCTTGTCTCTCCCCTCCCCCCACCCACTCCGTCGGTTGCTTCCGACTGCAGCCTCACATCACGTGCTCTCCTCCGTCGTCGGGATACGCTCTTCGCACACCTGATTCTCGTCAGGGTCCAAATCTCTCTCTCTCTCTCTCTCTCTCTCTCTCTCTACACATGATGTACAATGATGGCATCGAGGAAGCTGAGGTGCAATGGCCGGTGGTGATGGACGTGTGGTGGCTGGTCATAGCTTAATCAAAGAAGACGAAAGTAAGAAAAGGTAAAAAAAAAGGGTAAAAGCAAAACAGAAAAGGAGGGAAGCGAAAATACATCACAACCTTGAATTCCATGATGCCAACACAAACCGAAGATTATCTATTCAAATTTCATCAACTATGTATAATTTGGTAAGAGTCAAAATCATCTACATAAGCCAAAGGATCAAATTAACCGATTCTTGGAATTTTCAAGGTGCTTGATAGGTTTTTGTACTCCTGCTTTTAGATATTAAAAGACAATCCATCGAACCTTGAACACGCGGAGCAAGGACTGACCAAACCTTTTCCTTGAATCTTATCCACGAAAGTGTTTTTGCGCAATCTTGGTTACGATCCATACGTCGTGGTCGGTGACTCAAAAAAGTTGAGATGCTCAGAAGGGTTTTTCCAAGCCGGAAGACAAGGAGTCAAACCGACTTTGGATCACGAATGTATTGCAACTTCCGATGAGAACTAATCATGATTTTAAACATATAACAATTCAACTAATTCCCGGTTCATAGAAGGACATGAAGGCGTTCGCCAATCCCTCTCCTTATTCCTATCCCTTCCCCTTCCCCTGTCTGAGGAAAGTGCATTGCACTTTTGTTGTGGCTTTGACGGGATTGTCTTCTTAAAATAGTTAGAACTAAATTTAAAATTGATCTGATTGGGAGGAGAGATATTTTCTTATTATTCCTAAACATATCATATGAATAAATGTCAATTTATTTGTAAACTTCCTAATTTTGTCAATTGAGTCTCATTTCTCAACCTTTGTGTGAAATTTTAATGCAGCCCTTTTGATCAATTTTTGCTGAAAATTAGTGATATGGTAGTGTGCTACGTAAGATAACTGGTGATAACTAGACCTCTACATCAATGATTTCTAATAAAAATTGACCGAAATTCTTATATTGGAATTTTGTGCAATGTTGAGGACCAAATTGACAAATTTGAAAATTTTGGAACTTGATTGACATTCGTATAATAAATCTATTATTGATTGGATAATTTTCCTGATTGGAATAGACTCCCAATATCTTGTGGCTGCTATTACTTTCGTCAACTTACCCACTACATGATGATTTTCCTCAATGAAAATGATGGATCACTATGATTGCAGCATCGAATTCTAAGAATTGCGGTTGTGGTCTTGAAGTTTGGTAAAATTCAAAGAGATCCAACAAATAAAGGGGTTGGTAAAGTCCAGTCTCTCTGTTCAATCACGACATATTGCCCTCAAATTAAATTGATAAACGGTTAAAATGTACTTTATGCTTATCCCTAAAAAAGCCTCAACCGAATGTACACCGATCGAACTTTCACTAAGGCTAACTTATCCCAGAAAACATCAACCTCTTTTCCTCTATTACGAAAAAATTTTCCTTGTCTCCTAGAAGATATTATTGTCAGATTGACATTGCTAGTGAGCAACATGAATTATCAATGACGGGTAGTCAATTACGTATATTATTATAGCAGATCAGGTCAGGTAGGGGAAGTGGATGGGATCATTGTAGCGCACATACATCGCGTGGATCAATAATAGGGTCTTTGACATTTACCAAATACTTTCTTCCTTAGTCCTCTTGTAAAGCATATTGACTTAAATTAGACGTGCAAGCAAGTGCTCTAAGGACATGTTTTAAATGTACTCCACAAAAAAAAAAAGTTTACTTTTCAATAGGAGTGTACAAAAGAACTTGGAGCCGCCCAAATTGCCTGGAACCGGACTGGATGGCCCAAGAACTAGTGGTTCCTAAAGACACCGGTCCGCTTCTTAATTCCAATTTATTGGAACCAGTGGGTAATGGTCTGGTTTCGGGTTCCAAATGTAGAACCACCCACCCACCACCCAAATCAGACTGATAATATATCTAATATATTTTTAATTTTTAATTTAAAAAAATGAAAAATCCTAAATCCTTAGGCTACTTACTAGTTTTTATGTTGGATAACTATCTGCTTTTGTCCACTCATAACAAGTTAGGTGAGTGTCCTCTCTTGCTTACACACTTCCTAATATAGTAATATGTTCGGTTCATTGCCTTTAATTAGGAGTGTCTTTAATGAGGTGATTCTGTTGTTCAATTCTTTATTACATATTATAGTATTGACATGTGAAGTTTACTATGATCGGTTCCATGGACCCACTTGAGAATCGGATTGGACTTACGGTTTGATTCTCGGGCGAATCCATGTAATCAACGAGCGGTTTCTAGTTCCAATTTTTTTGGAACTAGTCTTTAGTGAGTGATTCCTGGTTTTAGGGTGGGAACCGCCCACCCGGTTCCCACCCTAGACCATGCTCATCCAATCCATATTTGTTTTTTTTTTTTTTGGGTGTAAAATTGAAATCAAGTACTTGGTTTTTTTTCTATGACTATTGCAGAGAGCTGACTCAAGTCCCATGTTAAAAAATTCAATCCAAAAATTTAAGTTGATAGATTAAAGAAAGAAGCATACATATAAAAGGCAATTAAATCCAATAAGGTTCATATAATCAATTATATATGCAGCAAGAAATAAGAATTTGCAAGATATATTTTTTCCTCCGCGTCATATATTATATATGTTTTGTTTAGAAGACATGTTACATATCTAGTAATTCCCCTTAAACAGAGATAGTTACAACTATATTCAGCCATGGAAAAAACGCAAATGCTACATTTTCTTAATTCCCTAATTGTGGAAATTTTCCCCAACCACTCTCCTGACGGTGGATTATACGCTTAGACATTACCTATACGCAGAAATAACTAATATACATGTGGTGATATCTATATATGTAATCTACCAGCGAGAATGATGGTTGTAGCAACTTCCTATAATCAAAGACGGAGGAAAATACGATCTGGCGAAGGAAGGAAAAAAAACATTTCTAGCTTTATTTCCAAGGGTATTTGGGAATGGTCTTCAACCCCTCCATGACCATCAAATATAAAAAAGGTAAGATATTGCCTGTCGATTACAAAATATTAAAATCTTTTTGTGTTGCGATGCATTGTATATGAAAATTACAGCAATACACAAAGGAGAGATAAGGAGATTTTTGCTTCAGTAACGCCGTGTCACACCAGCCCAAAAAGATTAGGGAGAAGTGAAAACGAAACAAAAGGCGGCCTGCCCGAGGCACCCAAGGCCCAGGTGATGTCCGCTGCTCTCTCTCTCTCTCTCTCTCTCTCAAAACCCCCTTATAAATACACATCTCGACGCACCTCGGTTTCCCTCACTCGACTAGCCCCTCATTTGACTCGGTAACTCGGAATTCTCTCTCACTATCGCTAGGTGTTCTCTTCTCGCTGGAGTCGATACTACCCGGGAGACGGTATCAAGATTCGTTTTCTTGAGTTTTCCCCCTCAGAAGGGTCCTCTGTGTTTCATCGTTCCATGGCTTCTCTGGCTATGGCCACTGCGGCTGCCACTGCGCCTCCGTTCCACTTCGACGAGAAATGGAAGTTGTCCAAGAAGGAATCGTCTTCGAGAAGCCGATCTTCGTCCTCTTCTTGTTCGTCTTCTTCGACTTCTTCGATCATGAAGGGCTCGACGTCACGGAGGAGGTGTGCCTTCACGAGGAAATGCTCTCGGTTGGTGCGGGAGCAGAGAGCCAGGTTCTACATCGTGAGGCGCTGCGTCACGATGCTCATTTGCTGGCACGAGTAGGGTGATTCCTGAAGAAAAGAAAGGAAGGCTGTTACCAGATCTGTAAGAGAGAAAAGAAAGTCAAGTCCTCTTTTTTCTCTGTTTTTTTGTGGTTGCTCTGTTTATTTTTGTCCCGTGGGTCTATTTAGGTGGGATTTGTTCTTGGGTCAAGGACCCAAGAAGAGGAAGATAGCTAGTATTATACATGTACATAAAGTGATTTTCCCCTTCTATTTCCTTTTTTGGGATTTCCTTCTTCTTGTGCCACGATTCTCCATTGAAGGAGGTGGGGTTCTTGATGTTGCTACTTCGCTGTTCTCTCTGAGCTACTAAAAAGAAATAGTATAGATAGTTTCACTATCACTATCGCATTAATTGCGTTCCCTATTTTCTCCTTCTCTCCTTCCCATACTTTTACCAATTTCAGCTCTCTGGGCATTCACCAGTTTTCATGGTTGAAAGTAATGGGGCCTCTCTGGTTTCTAACATCTCCAGCTGCAACTTCTGTAGAGAGAGAGAGAGAGAGAGAGAGAGAGAGAGATTCCGTTCAACCATTGCAGAGTATGAGGTGAGGCCTGTGGATCTGGCGTGCCTCGCTCAGAGATGCCAATTAAATTAATCGGGGTTTCTCTTTAATAGTATTTTAGTGGGAATTATGGGGGCTGAGAAAGGAGAGACTCTGGAATCATGAGGGAGTCGTGCCGGTTTCGGTTCTGGCCATGAGGGATCCAACGTGGGAGAGAGAGAGAGAGAGAGTCTCCTTGAATTCTTCAAGAGGCAAAACCCATGTGTCTACTGAAGCTTTCTTGAATATCAAATGCCTTCAAGTGACGATAACAATCATGGGGTTTGAAGTCATCTCCCCCGTTAATCTATCGTTTGAAGAACGCCACTTCCACTTGCTGTTAAGAAAGAATTGACTGTTCTTTTTACCTGCGAGCTCATTATAATGTATGCAAAGGAATCGCAAGGTTGGTGAAATTGATGATTAAGAACTCGATTAGTCCGTTAGCAAGAAGATTATTCCGGTGAAGTAATTGGATGCGCCAGGCCAGGTTATTGCGTTTAACTGAGTGCCTGGACCACCTTGACTTCCGACTTCTAAGTCTGGATAACTCTTCAGGCTTCTTTTTTTCTTTTTTACATATGTTACAGGTCTTCCTCTTCATTACTTTTTGAAATGGGCTTCGTTACATAATTTGGATGACACAGCATAAACCCGATATCTTCGCATGAGGAGAACAATAAAAGAGAATTCAACTTTGAATCTACCAATCCACTTTAGTAGATCATATGGATGTAGAAAAAGCTTCTGATTTGGATGAATTGGAAACATCTCTTTTCCATTTCTATTTACCCAGTTTAACTTTGAGTCCGTCAACATGTTCAATTATATCCACATTCATTCAAAAGATTAAATCGATGAGCATATCAACGGTTTTATATTGTTCCACATATTAATTGGAACTTCTTTGACTTAACATCTCACGATCGCACTACAAAAATTTCTTGAGTTGTTTTTCCATTTTTATGTTAAACTTTGAAAGACTTCGATGCGGCCCACATAGTGTCAATAAATGTCTAATCTGAAGAGACTCGGCGTGGTTGCAAATTCATAGATGTGGTCAATTTTGATTTCTAGTGACCAAATCAATAATGATTACATTTACCTTTCACTATTTTGACTATTGTGGTGATTCCTTTGCTTATGCATTGCACATGTCCAGGGTTCGAGTGCATTTTGTTGCAATTCTTATCCGAATTGTCATAATACACACACGCTAAAAGAAAATTAAATGAACAGTTGAGATCTATCATGTGTGATCTAATGACTACCAAAATGTAAAGATGCTTTACATTATGATTGTAGGAATCTTAAGTTAGAATATGCGTTACTTTACCTAAACTGCTCTTTCTTATGGCAAATCATAATACGGGCAATTTCACGCTCTATCTCCAGATTAGTGACAAATACTAAAGACTTAGAAAAGAGCCCTAACATTAAGGGACCATTTTTATGCATAAAGTCCTTTACACAAATGGCTCTTAAACTTTGGGCTAATGTACAATGTAGTCCCTAAATGTTTAATTTTTTCAATATGATTTTTGAACTTTTAATTTGTTCATTGTGGTCCCTGAACTTTGGTAAATATTCAATATAGTCCCTAGACTAAATGAAAATATCCATTGTTATCCTTTTATTAACTTAAGTTAACGAAATTTGCTAATTTGGCTTCCAATCTCTTACGTTTGAACAGTGCACAAAAAAATAATGTCACACACAGATTATCTACAAAAGATATTCAACTCAAATTATAAAATAATAGTCTACATCATCAAATAGATAATCATTTTTCTAAATTAAACAAATTATATAAATAATCATTTTTTAAGCTAAACAAATTAAGCATATTAAAGGGATTATTATATTCCGATTTGAATTGACTATCTTACATAGATTATCCACATATAACGTGTTTTTTTTTCTACCGTTCAAATGCGTTGGATTGGAAACCAAATTAACTTGAATTAGTGGAATAACTATATTAAACATTTTCATATATAACAGGAACTAAATTGAACATTTTTAAAGGTCTATAGACCACATTAAACAAATTAAAGTTTAGGATTGATACATCATATTATATTAAAGTTCAGCGATCACATTGAATAAATTAATAGTTTAAGGATGATATTTGATATTAGGTCAAAATTCAGGAATCATTTGTGTTATTTTCCCTTTAATTAGAAGATCAAGTGTATGTGTGAGATTTATTCATCCTGAAGTTGAGCTAAACAAAAGGAAAAGAAAAGTGCCCTCTTGTTTACTGTCTTTTTATAAAATAAAAAATTACAGTAATTTCTATGTACTATTAAACATCGTAAGTTTAGAAAAATCCTTCTAAGTATATAATTGCCCCTAGGAAAAATATCAGATTCTTTAGGTGGTGATGTATCTTACTCACTTCCCAAGAACGGCGCTTTAGAAAAGTGAAATCTTAATAATAAGCATCAAAATTGCTCAAAGTTGTCATTCAACGTAGAATATGAGACGAAATCAAAACAATAAGATTAGTTACTTTGTTGAAAGAAATCTCGAAACCAAGGTGATAATTGAAATTTTCAAAAGCATGTGGAGTAAAATGTTAAGCGAGTACTATCAATAGGAACTTAAGAGTTTATAGCGAATCTGAAGATCACCACGCTCGTTACAAAGTTAAGCGAATGAGAGTTGATTGCTGCAACTAGCTCCATAATTAAGAGGATTCGTTTGGGTTTTACTTTTTAAAAATTCCACTAAACAAAGTTGCTTTTGCTAGCTTGCATGCACCAGTTAACTTTCAGCTGCAGCTTTGAGTGCCTTCTACTGTTTTATGGGACTTTTCCTTTTCCACCTGCATATACTCATTGACCATAAGAATCTTGTACAATGGAAATGGAAAAACAAATGGACTAAAACATATGCATTACTTTAAAAAAATAAAATTGCAAACACCATCCACGTTAGTGCTAATTGCGCCAAGTTGGACATCCAACATTAATTGGACTGCCATGTCAACAAATTCTAGCTGATATTATCTAGAAGAGTCTTATTGGCAAATCATCAAGAGTTTTAAGAATAAATTGGTCTAATTGAAAATTTTATGATCGAATTGGCTATTATATAATAAGTTTATGACTTTTTAGACAATTTTCCCATTAAAGCACTTATCACACATATTATTAAAAATCACAATGTTTTCCCATTTGATAACGATGTGTCCTAAGGCAACTTTAAATTAGATTTTGTTATCAAGACTTCTATTTTTCCTGTATCATGCATAATTATTACATTATAATTTGAAATTTTTAATCAAACAAACTTAATAAGTGTTTCGAAGACACTCACCTTAATATCATCCCTTTCAAACGAAGCTCTTTTCAATGCCTTTCTCTAATCAATTTCCTTATTCCCATATTTTTCATGGAGTCAAGGGGAAAGCTGTGTTTTTCTAGGCAATTCTTCTTTTCATGCACTTAGTAAAGGCGATCAAACTTTGAACGCCTCCCCATTATTCATCGTGGTTTGAATACTAATCATTGGGTCCCCTTTAAGCATGAGCCAGAATCAATCATTGGAAATTAGAAGAATGGGGTTTCATGGTCAACCCAACATTCTAATCATCCTTGGAATTTTTTTAGGCATGACTTGCTTTATCGACTCAAAATCCGAAGGGATATTTTTTGTCTCCTGGAGCATACCTCAAAAGGCTCAAGCGTTGCCTATCTTTTGACTTTCAAAATCTCTAGATTTCTGTGTGAAACCAGCTGATTTGCTTTTCGTTGATCACCCTGAATCCTGCTTTTGGCTATTGCCATTGCGCATGCTAATGGCAGGCGGTAAGAACAATGATGGTCACTAGGTACAGTTTGTTAAGGAATCACTACACTAATTGATGTGACAGACTTTGATTGTGGATTGTTTAAATACATTTTGTGATCGGTTAGCATACCGATTTTCCGCATCAATCTTAGTATTGCATAACATTACTCTTTTGCAAATATATATAAAACGGCAAATTGCACATGGTATAAAGTTTGCTTTAGTGCAGTTGTATCCTGGAGTTATAGTGCGTTGTGGTAATATGGAAAGGTGCCATAAACAGTTGTTTTTATAAGTATGTTGGAGCTATAAGTTGCTTATGAAAACTGTGATTGATTAGTGGTTCAAAAAATTGATATGGGTGAGGGGAAGAGATATAGCACGTCTCCTAAATGACAGTGATTATCTCTCTTATATAAAGTGAACCCAATGTCACTTTTCATCTCAAACTTTGGCCTGCAAAATTTCAATTAGTGTTATTCAAGGATTGATAACCATATGTTTTAAAACAATGCAAAAAAGGGTAATTTAAAGAAGAATCCGCATAGCCATCATATAACCATATAAATTTCTCATATTTTCAAGATAAGATAAATCGCATAATGCTTATCTTTCTTTATTAATCCTTTGATCTTCTACGTTTTGCACATGATATGTGCCCAACGAGAGCACTCTTAGCGTTTTGCTTTCTATGCTGCAGATGTAGTTGTGAACTTTTATCGCTTACTGTAGTTGAAATGTTGCAGCTGTGAGATGTTCAATAAAAATGGTACCTTAGAGAATCAATTATTTTTTCACAGCTTAAAAACACCTTTGAGGAGGCACACTCAAAAAAGAATGTTCCTTGGACTCAGGAAGAGAAGATCCTAAAACACGTTTATCATCAGTGGTGGACCACCTCTTCATCCTATTAGAGGCAATTAACCTGTTCAAGATAGTGAGCCAAGCTATAAAGCTGAATTTAAGCAAGTTTGGATTAAACCATATGACTCTTGCCTGTAAAAATAACTTTTTCCTCAAAAGCAGAGTAAGGAGGGATAGTACCACAAACGACTGTTTCAGTCTGCACCAATTAATCTGATTCTGGAGGAGGCCAGACCCACTCATCTCCCTTAATGACAGCAGCAACAAGAAAACCAAGGCCCAATGCAGCGTCCTAAATCACCACTGTCTGAGGGTAGACATCAAACAACACCCCATGAAGATGCCAAAGATAATTTCATGAAAAAGTATGCGGTCCACTGCCAATAAGATGTTTAACATGTGGTTTAAGGACAGATCTTGCCTTGAGAAGCTTCCTCCAAGCATATCTACTGTCATTCTTGGGGGAGACCGACCAAATAGAAACATGGTCAAGCAAAGAAACTATCACCCCTGCCACTCAAACATAACCAGCCCTCAGTAGCAACTTCCGTAGGTTCTTAAAAATACAAGCAAATTCCAGAGAACCAACTTCCTCAAACCTGAGCCCCTTTCACACTAAGGAAGACAAACATCATCCCAAGAGACTTTGGCCCCTCAGGATTTCCTTTTCCTTACATTTGCCTTCAACCATTTTCACAACCTCTGGCAATACAACTTGGCTCCGAAAGTTTACCATGCTATAGATGACTGCTTGTATCAGCTGAATCCTCCATGCATTAGTAAGATGCTTAACTGTTCAAGAGGTCATTCTTTGAGTAACTTTGCCAACAAGAGGCTTGTTACCCTGTCACTTAGCCTACCAAAGACTACTGGAAGTTCTCCCAAATTGAATCCACTCATGTCAGCCAATTCAGCCTTATATTCAGACTCTGTACCAGCAGTGACATTCTCAGTTTTCTGAGTACTTAATCAGACCAGACAGCTCATTAACCTCCTGAAACAAATTTAGTATTTCTTGCAAAGATTTTTATTACCATTGAAAAGATGATCAAATCATCTACAAAGTTAAGGTATAAGATGCATTCCAGAACAATGAAGATGATAGCTTATCCTTCCCTGTAAAGCAGCTTTATCAATCAGCTGCGAAAACACCTTGATTGTTATCACAAAGAAGTAAGGTGAAAGAGGCGTCTAAGTCCCTTCTTTCCATTAAAGAAACCCTCAAGTCCTTCATTTAAACAGATGGAGAAACGAGGATTTGTAAAACAACCCTCAATCGGAGAGATAAATTTAAAAGTAATATTCAGAACTTTGAGAACAGCAAGCAAAAAACTCCAATTAATAGAGTCGAAGGTCAGGCTTAATCATTCCCTAGGAGAAATAACAGCCCTATGGTAATTTTTAATCAATTCATGAGCCAACAAGACATTATCTGAAATGCTTCTACCCTCCAGAAAGGCTGCCTGATTGAAACTGATAATGCTAGAAAAACTTTCATAAGTTTATTATCCAGAACCTTTGTAATGCACTTGTTAGTAATATGAGAACAAGAGATGGGCCTGAACTGAGTCATTTTAGAGGCATATTCCACCTTTGGAATCAGAGAAATTGCAGTGGCGTTCACTCGTTTCAAAAGCCTACCAAACTTGAAAAATCAGCAACTGCATTTGTAAAGTCCTCCCTAACCACTAAGAGGAAGTGAAAAACTGACTGGACAATCCATCGGGTTTAGGAGATTTATCTCCATTCATGGACCATAATAATTTCCACAGAAATAACAGGCATAATGAGAAAGGTGTTGCTTAGAAATGCATATGATCGATCATACTTAATGGGAAAACGCCTTTTCTTTTAGAGACTTTGGAACTTACAAAGAATGCGCAATTAGGTTCTAGGGCTTTTTAAATTGTGTAATCAAATCTTAAAATTTGTTTAAAAAATGTAATTACATACTTTGTTTGCGCTATCCATTTTGGGCGATGAAATAAATTTGAAATGGCTTTGTTTAACATTTTCAATAACACTAAGACATTGATGTCACTATAAGTAGGTACTGACTTGGGATTAATCAGAAGCCACATTAAAAAATAGACTAATAGTAAAAAACATATGAAAGGGAGAGAGGGTAGGTGAGCAACCCTACTTTGCACGCGATAGTGGACCAGATAGGGTTCGAGAAAGAGACGCAGCACATCCGTTAAAAGAGAATATTTATCTTTCCATGCTATAAAGGAAACCCAATGTCATTTTCGATCTCAAACTTTGACCCAAACTTTTCTAACAACGTCTATGATTAGTGTTTGATGAATACATAAAATATTTAAAAGAATTGTCGGTATCCACAAAGTGAGATATGTAATCATAAAATTTTCCATTTTCTCTAAAATAAGTCATGTCATGCTTTGTCTACATATTTCCACCAACTCCATCATTTGTATCTTAACGCCATGCTTGTGCGTGCTACAAACTTCAAATGGGCCCTATACTGGCCTAGAATTCAGAAATATGGACCCAGTGTCAGACTCTGAACACCATATTTCCATAGGGCCCAGCCCCCGCATCCGGTCGTAATTATTTTTGTAAACATTATCATTTTTCTTAAAGGCAAGTTTGTTTTAAGAAAAAAATAAAGTTTAAATAAAAATATCAAAAATGATCATTTGTATATCTTAAAAATGAATAAATAAAAAATATTTTCACCAATCACAAAAAGTTAGGCATAAATTATTCATGACAATGCAAACATTTTCCGTAAACTAATTTTTTATGCAATATAACTAATCATTTTTTTTAATTTTTAAATCATGAGATTTTCACGAGGCAAACGGAGTTAAAGTGTATCTCTTTTCTGACTTATTTATCAACTTTAGGAAAATAACAGAAGCACCATGGAACAATGATTTTGGATACGCCAACCACAGAACTCAAAACAGATGATGGCTGGCACAGCATGACGTCTCCTTCCTCCTTAAAACGAAAATTTTATGCTGACAGTCATACCATCTCTACAAGGTAGGCCTGAGATATTTTAGTGGTTATACATATTTATAGTTAATGGAGGTTGAATGGGTGCAAATTTTCAATTTTCATGGGGGCCGAATTTTGAGCAATAACTAAAGTTTCATTTGTTTTGCAAATAATAAATGATCTTCAAAAATTATTATTTATATCGCTTGAAATATTTTATTAATAAAAAATATTTTCATTAGTGATAAACATTTTTGGAAATGATAAAAATCTTTTTCGTTTGTCCATTTTTGTAAGCAATACAAACAATAATTTTTCGAAAACTATTTATTAACAAATGAAGCCTTATTGTGCATTTTTTGGGAAAAACTCCATGAAAAAAAAACATTTTTCAGGAAATTATTTTCCAGAAAAATAGTTGGTTTTCTTTTATTTGATAATATGTAATTGATAACATTTTTTGGTATTTGGATCTCATTAGAAAAATGATTTCAACTTTACGCCCAAAAAAAAAAAAAGATTTATCAAATTGGACTCGATTCGCTTCCCAACGCTCTCCTCCTATTCATTGCTGACCTAAAAACCCTCGTCCTCAACTCATGCAAGTGTTTCCCCCTCGTCATCCCTCGGATTAACGCCATCTCCCTCCCCATAGACTACTTCAAATTAGAGCCGCCCGAGGGAACTCCGTTACGTACTCTGAAGAGGATCTTCAAAAGCTTCAGCACCAAACTAATCAAACCAAGGTTGTTGGCTTGGTTTGCCACTCCAATAGCTGTGTCGCTACATATGAAGTGCTCTCTCACCTCAAGTATCAATTTCGCAAGCTCAAAGCTCTTAATTTTGAGCTGCGGAACTCCACAAGGTCATGACGATGTGGTTTGCAACTTTCCAGAAAAAAAGTATCAAAAAAATGTTAAACTTATTGAATTTGTATCAATTTAATTCTAAACTTTTCAATTGGATCAATTTAATTCTAAATATGTTCACATTGATATCAATTCAGTTAATCTGACTAATTTAAACTAGAATTGATGACATGGATGCCAGCAATCCTACGTGGCGTTGCTGGATTGCTAGCACTTACGTGGACATTTTAAAATAATTTTTATAATTTTTATTTTTTAAATTTTTTTGACCTTTTTTCTTTTCTTTCCTTTTTTTCTTTTTCCTATCCTTCTCCATGGCCAAGGGCATCATGGCCCTCAATAGCCATAGGCGAGGGTTGCCATTGCCAAATCTAGCGGGGCTCGATCCTCATGGCCTGGGTGAGGGCGAGACCCTCGCCCCCATCCCCGCCAAGTCTAGCAAGGGTCAAGCCCTTGCCAAATTTGACAAGGGCCACCTTTGCCCAAGCCATGAGGGCCTCACCTTTGCTAGATCCAACAAAGGCCACAAGGCCCTCACTAGCCCCCACCTAGAGCTGGTTGCCCACCATGGCTGATATCTAGCCATGGCTAGTACTAGCCATAGGCCAAAAAAAAGAATAGGGAAAAAATGAAAAAAAAAAAAGGAAAATTTTAAAAATAATAATAAATTGAAAATCATTTAAAAATGTCCACGCCAACATCGACGATGTCACATACAATCGTCAACATCCACATCACCAATTTCTAGCCTAAATTAGATGGATTGATTGAATTAATACCAATGTGAAAAGAATTAGGACTAAATTAGTTTAATTGAAAAGTTTATAACTAAATTGATACAAATGAAATAAGTTTGTGACTTTTTGGAACTTTTCCCCAACTTCCAGACTTGGTGGAAAGCTGTTTTTGGATCGTGGCTTAAGACCTGCACCATCCTCTCTGCAGCATTGGTTTGCAAGGCCTCAACTGGTGCAAGTGTTGGGGCCTCTAGCGGCATTAGCCATGTCAAGGAGAGGATGAGCAAGTCCAACCTCAGTCGATCCTCATCTACTTCAAATTGAGTCATGAATGGCAGACCAAGGGAAGTCGAGCATGAAGAACCACAAGCAGAGATAGAAATAGGAGAGAGAGACGAGTTGGTTTTGAGTCAACTCAGGAGATGAGCAATTTGAGAAAGTATTTGAACATGTTTAAATTCAGGAATCCACTTTCCTAATTTTATGTAGAATATTTTCGTTAGCTGGAAAATGTTGTTGATTGATTAGTCATTTTCGGCAAACTAAATGGATTTGAAAGACTAATTTCCAAAAAATACTTTGATTCAAATAAACACGCCCTAAGTACAAATCAAGCCCCCACCGTCTGGAACGGAGTCAAAGGTGCAACCCTTAGGGCAGTGGCTAGAGGAGAAAGCAGTGCTAGTTTGAAGCTAGGTTGTAAATTTATCAGAGGTCTTTCTTGGACTCTTGTCTTGAATGGTGTAATCTTCGAATAGCACATCCTCTTTCTTTCTTTTCTCTACTTGTGGGCCGGGCAGAGGGCGGTGGGAGAGATATTAGATTTGGGGATTTCATTTGTCGTGTGTGAACTCAAGGTACAGTATCCACGTATCGTCATCTGATGTATGGAAACGACAGAACGCGATTAGAGTAGGAAAAACTTCAGATCCGCATCCCTCCATCTCCACCAAAACACAAAGGATGACTTGTGTTCCTTGGGATCCCACCATCATCGTATAATTAGCATGAGGTAGGGAGATTCAATTATCGACCGTCAGTTTAGTTGCATTTTCTGTAATCTCTTAGGTTAGGGCTTGTCGGGCCGGGGTTCCCTACGTTCGCCCTCTAATAATTGATGGGCTATAGTTCCCGTAGGGGACCTAAAAGCTATGAGATACCCACATCACACAAAGTCAACATGAACATGCAGTGCTAGGTCTCGGATCGTGGGCCATTATGCAGCTGTCATAGACGTGCTCTATAAGTACATTGCACTTGGCTTTTGTTTTGTAATAAGAAGCGGTCCATACACGAGCATGGAAAGCAATCTACTTCCATTATGGTACCAATGACCAAAGAAGCATAAGGCAAATAATACATAGAATAGTGAGAGATGTTCAATGTAATATATGTAAGAAGTATTTGTTCCAAAACTCGCAGCATTTGATATGGGCTATAGTTCCCGTAGGGGACCTAAAAGCTACGAGATACCCCCACATCACACAAAGTCAACATGAACATGTATTGCTAGGTCTCGGATCGTGGGCCATTATAAAGCTGATATAGATGTGCTCTATAAGTTCTTTGCACTTGGCCTTTGTTATTTGATGAAGAAGCGGTCCATACACGGGCATAGAAAGCAATCAACTTCCATTATGGTACCAAAAAACTACAGAAGCATAGGGAAAATAATACATAGATGAGCGAGAGATGTTCAATGTGATATATGTAAGAAGTATTTGTTCCAAAACTTGAAGCATTTGATAATACATTGAGAGAATTACAAAAAAAGTTGTAAACCTATTTTAATTATATCAATTCAATCATAAATTTTTTTTTTCTAATTGATTCATAAATCTTATGCATATGTGTTAATTTAGTTCATCTGATCAATTTTGACTAGAAATCGCTGACATGGATACCAACCATCCTATGTGACGAGTTTATACTAACGTGAATAATTTTTAATAATATTTTGATATTTTTTTCAAATTTTTTTTCTTTTTCCTTTTTTTTCCTCTTCTTTATTCCCCTAGCCGGTCACCGGATCTCGGTGATTTGCCAAAGGTGAGAGCTAGCGAGGTCAATCTCGCCAGCACTAGCAAGGGTGAGTCTCGCTTGCCCTTGCCGAGATTCGACCTCGCCATCACTAGGCGAAGGAGAGCTCGCCTTGCCACTGGCGAGAGAGAGAATCGTCATCTCTCTCTCTCTCTCTCTCATGCTGCTCAGTTTCGTGTTGGAAGAGCTCAGCAGTCATGTACTCCCTTCATCTCCAAGTAAATTGATGATTCAATTTCAATTTATGCTTGACCTAATTGACGGGAAGAGCTCATTAGCATAATAACTAACTTTCGTGTCAGTGATTTTCAACCAAAATTCACCAGGTAGACTAAATTGGCATAAATGTAAAAAGTTTAAGATTCAATTAGCTTAAAAAAAAAAGATTTTATGACTGCATTGGTACAATTATAATAGTTTTAAGACTTTTTTTGTAATTCTTCCAAATGGATTTCTTCGATGTTAGAAATAGATGTATAATTGATAAGAGACTAATGAATCAAGAGATTTGATCTTGTGTAAGGAATTAGATATGTTGTAATGAGGCACTTTTGTACCTTGATAAATCCTTTTCCCCTTTCTACATGCTTCACTAATCCGGCTTTCAACGTTGTGCAATGGAACTATTGAATATTTATTTCAATTTTGTCAACTCGTATCACACATGTGGTATATATATCAATCAATGAAATATAAAAATTTCTAATTACGAGAACATTATATAAATTTATTAAAGTTTGTTGTAGTAAATGTTAAATACTGGAAAAGAAAATTCTTCTAAACAAAAACTAAAATACACGGTAAGAAGCATGCATGCTACATGCAAATAATACCTTTACATTCTTCAACATTCAAATGTCATTTCTTCGGGAAAAGTATCAAAAACTTTCTAAATCCATTGTATTGATACGAATTCAATTTTAAATCTTCAATTGGATCAATTTAGTCTGAACATTTTTACTTTGATACCAATTGAGCCTATCCGGCCAATTTAGGCAAAAAATTGTTGATGTAGACGTTAACTATCTTATATGGCATGGCTAATGCTAATGTAGGCATTTTTTAAATTTTCAAATATTTATTTGTATTTTAACTAATTTTTCTTCTATATTTCCTTTTTTTCCATCTCTTTTCTTCTTTTCTTCTTTTCTTTTTTCTTTCATTTTTTTCTTTTTTCCTTATTTCCCTTTGCCAATTGCCAGCCTCGATGATGGCTAGCAGAGTTTGCCAACCATCAATGAGGCAAGGGGCAAGAGCCGACAAGGGCTGGGTGAGGCCGGCCCTCGCCACATCCAATGACGGGGACCCTTGCTTAGCCCTTGTCAGAGGAATTGATCTAGAGATAGTTTCATTTGACCTTTTAAAGGAAGTGTCCTCTTTACAACGACCCCTTGAAGTTCAAAGGTGCGGGGAGTGAACAGGGTTGTTCAAGGTGAGAACACCGGCCATAGTAAATCATTCCTTGGCAAGACATATTTTGGTTCGGGTCTCGGAGAACAGCAGCAAGTGGACGAAGAGATACAACATTCACACCGCAGTGCTCCTAGAAAATTTTGCGGACCGTGTGAATCCGAGGAGGATGAGATGCGTGGGTTAGATCAACGGGGAGATGGTGCTAGTGAATTTCACGGCCGGCATTGCTTCTCCTTCTATTATCCTAAGCAGAGGAGGTCTTTTCGCGGATTCGACTTCAAGGACGTCCCTCATGTCTCTTCCTCAAATCTTTTACCTTCACGATCGTCCCTTACTAGATTCGACAAGGGGGGTCATCGGTGGTTGGTGGCCTCTGTAGCCATCACGTTGGCTGGCGACTGGCAGAGGGAAATAAGGGAAAAAGAAAAGGAGAAAAGAAAAGAAATTATACAATTAAAAAATATTTAAAAATTAAAAAAATCCATGTTAGTAATAGCCATGCCACGTTGGATAGTTGCATCCACGTAAGCAATTTCAATTTAAATTGGCTAGATTGACTCAATTAGTACTAATATGAAAAGATTTAGGCTAAATTGATCCAATTGAAAGATTTATAACTTAATTAATATCAATATAATATGTTTAGTACTTTTTGGTACTTTTCCCCATTTTCTTCCATACATGGGATGTTGTGCATTTGTTGCTAGTATGTAAAATTTTAACCCCCTTTTAGTATTATTTAGATATTCATAAGATAAATGGTATATCGAATATGAATCAACAGTTGAATTCAAATTTAACAGGTAAGACTTTAATTGATTTCCTGCCAATCATCCTCATTTTTGTTAAGTTCTAATGATGTCCATCTATAATTATGTAGAATCATAGTGATTTTTAGATATATATGCTTGGGGTGTTTAATATGTTTATGGAATTTTGTTAGTAAAAACATAAGATTTGCTTAATTAATTATAATATAATTTTTAGGAAAAATTTCAAATAATAGCTTGAAGTATTCTCATTTTCTCAAATAACGGTTTAAAGTGAATCTTATTTCAAATAAAGGCATGAAGTAAATTTTGTTTCAAATAGGGGCTTAAAGTGGCCATATGAGTCTCAAAGAAGCATTTGACCTCACCAATTGGTTAAGGGCATTTTCGTCCTTTATATATATATTTTATTTCCTTTTTATTTCCTTTTTTTCTGTTTTCGTTCTTTCCACAAACTCAAAAAAAAAAAAAAAAAAAAAAAAGGCTGCAACCCTCCCGACTATTTTTTTATTTAAGTTTTAACCTTTTGTTCTTTTTTTAGTTTTTTTTGGAAATAAAAAATAGAAAAAGGAAAAAAAAGAAAGAAGAAAAGGAAAGAAAATGAAAAAAATAAAGGATGAAAATGCCTTTAACTAGCCAGTGAGTTTAGGCCTTTCTTTAAAACTCATACAGCCATTTCAGACTTTTATTTAAAATAAAGTTTACTTCAGGTTCCTATTTGGAAAAATGAGGCTCTTATTTGAAATAAGGCTCATTTTAGCTTCTTCTTTAAAAAAAATTAGAGCAATTAAAACCTTTAGTTAGAATTTTCCATTTTCTTTAATATGCTTTTAAATTAAAATATTTTAAAAAATGGAAACAAATAAGGCTACAAACCATGTTGCATTATGCTCAAAACAAAGTGGATGGGCAATTTGGGGCCCGAAAATAAAATGGTCGGCATAAAATAATATAAAAAATACTTGTGAACCTGCCCCATTTATGTTTTCGTGTAAGAAAACATAAAAGTTGCTCTCTCTCTCTCATATTATTTAATGTTAAAAACCATGGTTCAATTCTCAAGGTTTGTAAAAGTGATTTTTTAAAGAGCTTTAAAACTGGTTTAAAAGCGGTTCAAAACTGGTTTAAAAGCAGTTCAACTCAGGAATTAGACTAATTGAATCAATTCCCAAGTAGAATTGGCGATTCCGGTCTTGAAATTGGGAACCGGACTAAACCTATATTGGTTCTAAGTTCACAGACTGGACCCAAATCAGTCCTCTCTAAAATTGGGCTTGAACTTGTTGATCGTGTTTCACCATAAATAAAATATTTTTAAATAATATGGATAGATCGATATGCGAATTGACGAATGTTACAAATGATCCTTTGTTGGTTTTGAACAGGAAAGTAATGACAAGAAATTTAAAGGTACTGCTAAGACTGGAGACAATCACAACCAACCATTTATATTGCACAAAGGTAAAGGTAAAAATAAATTTATAAAAGGACGTAGGGTTCTTAGATTTGATTGAAAAGAGGGCTTTACAAAGAATACACTTGTTCTATGTTTGGTTGCTTAATAAAAGTTATATCGTATTTGGTAGTTTCCATGATAAAGGGGATATAACTAGAGGTGTCAATATGGGTCATAAACCCATATTATGACCCACTTTTAGTTAAATGGGTTAAATATGGGTCAAGTGAAAGTTAAATATAGGTCAAATATAGATTAAGTGAAAGTTAAATATGGGTTGAGTGAATTATTAGGTAGACCCATTATCTCTCTTTCCATCCTCCTCCTCTATACGTTCTCGAACTCCGTTGCCGATCCGATAAGGTTCACTCAACAATAATTAAAAAATCGATTTTTTTTAAAAATTATTTTCCTCAAACTATTTCAATTTAGAGGTATCCACATTTTTTTATTTACTAATTTTTTATTATTTAATTTACTTTATAAATTTGATGTAAAATTTTTATTCAAATAATTTATATGTGAAAAGTTTAAAGTGGACTAAATAAGTGGGAGTAGATTTTCTTAAATTAAGTTAAATATTAATATGTGTTAGTAATATAGGTCGGGTATGGGTTGGGTATGGGTTGGGTCAGGTATGGATCATCAAATTTACATTGCATGAAAATGAGTCAAAACGGGTTAAATGAGTCAATGTGGGTTGGACCATTTTCGGCCCGACCCAAACCCGACCCGACCCACCCATTTGACACCCCTAGATATAACCAAGACAAAAAAAAAAAAAAATTAGGTGGAATAGAGCCCGATAGGATTTTTATTATTCATAGCAACAAAAATTGCACGCTCTAGCCAACCACTATCTCTCTGGTCTGGCTTGCGTCTCCTCCGCGCCCAGCCGCCACACAGTCAAAGCCCAAAGACCTCTCTTGCACTACTTCGACTAATTTTGCAGTTTTTGCCGACGAGTTCTTGCCCCGCCAAACGAATTCGACTCAATAGAACAGCAATCATGCGGTGATACAGCCCGCTGCTCCCCTCGGCGTCATGTCCAGCGATGTCATCCTGTTGTTGTGTCCGACGATCCCATAAGCACCTCAACATTCCACTTCGCAGCACACCTCCGGCGTTCTTTGCTTTTCCAGGATAACTTCTTCCGCCACACCACCACTTAAGATTGTCACTCACCTTCTGTCACCTTCTGTCATGCAACCGGCGGCACCTCCACATCGCACAGCAACTCCAACGCTCGCAAGCAACAGTCTTCGCTACCCCTGTTCCAAGCAATTCCAGCAAGCTGCACGACTAGATCCCAACACTTTGCACAGCGTCTAACGGATTTGTTGTGCATGAGTCTCTCCCTGCAGGTTTTAGGAGAAATTTCAGCAAGTAGTCCAACGACAGCACATCCGATGATCCCATAACGTTGGTGAATTTCCTGCAATGTGTCCGAGCCATTCCGGTGAGACTAAGGTGGTTCAGCCGCTTACGTGCCTCACTGACGTAGCCCCTGCCCTTTCTTTGTCTTTCTCTATTTACTAGATGTGTTCGTAGCCTCACCGGCCATCCTCACCTTGGACACCTCATCGGCCAGAATTTTATGTGATTTATATTGATATCAAGGTTATACCAAACGATGGATATATGATAGAATATAAAAATATCGCACTTTAAATCCACAATTCATTAAATAGTAGACAGAATATAACAAAATACCTGAATTTTTTATTATATCATATCCTTTGACTAGAAATCTGGATGATCAAACATACTGTCAAATATTTATTACCCTCTACCGGTGGTTACATTCGACAGTTTAACTAAATTTCAATAAAGAAATAATTTCCAAATTTTATTGACGGTTACAAGAAATTACACAATATCTTATTATTTAGCAACACTTATCTACACGGAGTTATATATTTGAATATATCACTAATTGCCAATTACAAGTTGATGACGTCACTTAATAAATGTTCTTGTTAATAATTGATATTTGCTTTCAATAACTTTATTTGATAATTGTTGACTCTTTTCAAGTTATCGATTGTTTTATTCATCGATTAATTTTGTATTGATCACTTGTCAATTATAAACCAAAGTTGGTCATTTTTTAGTGTCAACATATACCCCTTTTAAAAGAATTGAACAATTCATTGATCATTCAATTAATTGATCACTTGTCAATTATAAACCAACGTTGGTCATTTTTTAGTGTCAACATATACCCCTTTTAAAAGAATTGAACAATTCATCGATCATTCAATTATTTTAAATTAGATAATTGAGGGTCATCATATATCCCATTGCCATCGGCACGTTTGATTTTTCCCTATCGAATTGCCTCTTAAATTGTTTTTTTCTTCTCTTTGTGCAGAGTTTCTGTTCACCATCCGGCTTAGGGTTTTGACGATAGCGACTGCTTCAGCTTGGATGGCCGATTCCACCTGTACAAAGCAAGCAAACCCAGCAATCAGCGTCCCCGCGTGGTCTCTACACACCCCCGCGACGGCGGCTGCTCTAGTTTCGCTGAGAAAGGAGCCATCGACATTCCATTTGAGGAAGCCGCGAGCTAGGGGTTTCCACTGTGCAGGTGAGTTTGTCCTTTGAGTGTCTCCTATGTTTTTTCGTGCCATCGACATTCCATCCAAAGGGCTCAAAACGAACTGGGAGTTAGAAACCAATCAGATTGAGCTGGTAAGTGTGATAAGTCACCCTGCAGATTAGTCGAGCTGGGAGAGTTCCCCTGTAGATCAGTCGAGCTGGGAAGTGCACACCCTCATCAATAAAGCCCAAACCCTTTTAACAAAATTTCAGCCCATGCAAATAACCCATTGCAAGAGAGAAGCAAATAGAGTTGTGGACTGGGTAGTGAAGGCCCAACGCAACAATATATTACCGGACAATTGGGTCCAATATCCCCCACCAAGCCTTTTGGATGTTTTATGCTCAGATGTAAACCACCTGACTTCTTATGAAATCTACTTATTTTCGACCAATACAGTTTTGTATTATGTTTTCATAAGTGGTGCCATTTGCAATTTTTTTTTTTATCAAATCTTCTTTACTTGGACTAACTTGGTGTCCGGTTGATTTTATTTGGCCATTTAAAGATTCTATCCAACTTATTAGTGTTGAACGTGTAAACTTGAGTGTCTTTAGCCCTAGTCATTTTGTTTCTTTTGTTTTGGTAGGCTCTAAGGTTGAACACCTGTAAGTTTTGTCGAGCATCATTTTTGCCACACTCATTTGGGTCAGATTCATAGTATGAGTCATAATTTTCCATAAAGCCACATCTTTCATAAAGCCTTGATGTGGCCCTTTAGCAAATCTGCATCAGTAAATAGAAGATTATGATTTCTTTACTTTCTCAGGCAAATCAATCTCTCAATTTGGCAAACATCCCAATGAATTTCAGGCCATGAGAATTAGTGGGCTACATCAAATTTCCATCACTATGAGCCTAATCCAACTCATTAAATTAATGCTTAGAACCATTCGCTCTAATCTATCCATCGTCGGTCCATTGCAATGCAATAATTGAAATATGCTCATAATAATTAATACGCTATGCAAATTAATATTTATTATTTTTTAGGGGCCGAGGTTGATTCCAAATTTTTTTATGCAATAAATGTATGATTAATTGGATTATCAAAATTTAGGTATCAACAATCTTTTAACAAGACTCATTCTTAGACACAATGGTTGCCAATTGAAACTTCGAATCATTGTCTGAAATTGAATTTTAATCCATCAATAGCTAAATTTCATGAACTCTTTTTTTTTTTTAGAGTGAAGTAAGGCATCTATTTCTAGCCTTCTCAAATAAATTGGTTGAGCGACTAATAATTATGTTAATAGAGCTTGACCAAATCAATGACCTCCTTCAGGTACATTCTATAAAATTGAGAATCGAATTGTCTTTCCATCTCTATCCAATTATACATTGAATTAGGTAGTAAATTAATGCACTAAGTGAAAGTAGGTTTTGGACTTCAGTAAGTCCTTAAACTGCTTCCTCTTAACTCTAGGATATAAAATACAGGGATATTCCCACCTTGTTGGAGAAGAAAAATATACTTGACAAAGGCAAAGGAAGTGACGCAAGTCTAAAAATCTCATTTGTCTCTTCCCAATGTGTTTGATGGTCAATTACTCATCTCGCTAGTAAAAATGATCAAGTTAGGCATTTTGAAACATCTTGGAAAGGGCCAATTATCAACTCATTTGGGATGTGATTTCTTATAAACATGTATAATGAACCCCTATCTAACCATAATTGTTGTCAAACTTCTTTAGCAAATTCTATAGGGTTTAAGTGTGGATTTTGTCACGCCCTGAACCCCGAGTATACAACAACTCCTTCCCTTGGCCAATAGAATGCGACGTCCCAGGACGCGTCGCCAACCATTCATTTTATTATTTCATTATACGCAAGCGGAAGACGAACCATCCCCCAGTCAATTAGACAATCAAACAATTAAACATGGATAGAGGGATGAATAGCAGAACAATAGCAACTACTCATTTATATATATTCACTGGATTAACCAACGGAGGATCGTTTCCGATATACAAACCCATCAAAGGGTCAGATCCTTCCTCTAAGCCAAACCAAAAAGAGACTAAGGCTAGGCTAATCCATCTTTACAAAAAGAACCCTTGGGTTCGACACCACCATCATAGAGACCTATCGAACTTGGGCTCCATTGGATCGTAGTTGGATGCGTTTGGGTCGATCACCGGTGGAGCGGGGGCAAGATTCTCTATTGTGCTGTTAGGAGGGTCTAGCTCCATGGGATCTCAGTTGGCATATTCGGGGCCCCTACCAGGCGGCCCGTCAAAACCACACAGAGAACCAATCAGGAAATCGTCCTCCCGGATGTACTATGCCAGGAACCAATGGGGGATCCATTGCCTCGGTTCCTCATCCACCAAGATGGTGAAGACGTACTTCTCATACAACTGCACCCGACCCGAGAAGCGGTGGTGCATCATGACGATCTCCCAATCCTTAGGAATTCCGAATCGCACCAGCAGGTGCACCATTCTAAGGGCCTGAAAATGGTTATACAATAACTAGTGAGATAAAATCTCAACGGGTCCTCGCCCTAAGCCCCAGTTAGAACACCAACTCAACTCGAGATATCTCTCTAAAACCACCCCTCAAGCAGACCAACAACAACCACACATACTACAGCTAGGGTCAACCAACAATCAAATAATCGGTTCGCATGCAACCTTACCCAGTATGCCATACCTTGTACGTTAAGCTCCAACGCAATACAAGCAATGCACATGGTCATCAAGTAATGCAATTCATTAATTATATACGAGTCGCGTCACAGCCGATCTCACCTGGCCATTGCCACACCCTACATGTTATCAATTCATGCGTGCCATAAACAATGTGATCAGCTCATACATAATCAGAACCAATGATGCCATGTTTCTCATGCGTTCTTGCATCCACACATGTTCCGATTATTACTGCCCCTCGAGGCCACAACCGAACCCTCGCTGGTGTTTACTAGCATAACCAGGCATCACCCTCCCCTGTGAGGTGCGGCGACATTGAGGGTTCTCTTCCAAGACGACATTCCCAAAGGAGTATGGGTCCGGCCTCTACCGCGACTCTGCATCTGAACCCCTGCTAGGTTTCTGATGAATCAGACTATCATCCCTCGAACTTCAGCCGAGGCGACGGGTTCAACTTAGTGATCACGCAAGCATACCACCACAATCCATTTTTATCTTGAGCATTAGCCAATGCACAAATGCTTGCATATACGGTCTCAAATTCCTCCTCATAAAAATGGTTCATTTCCGTGTCCCTCGAACAAAACATTTTTCCTTTTTTGTGAAAACCGTGTGATTCATGCACATGTCCATGCATTTACACAACCAATTCACACCATAGTATCAAAGCACATGCAATAAGGCAATTTTTCGCTTCTGGATGGACAGTGCGCATGAATAGTAAAATCCAAAATTTAATAATTAATAATTTAAATCCAAAAATCAATCAAAACATTAATTAAAGTAAACAATCAATTAATTAAAGCTAAACATGCTTAACTCACTTAAATCACATTTAATAAACACTAAGCAAAATTAATCTAAACTAATCCTAACCATCTAACTAATCACCTATCTTAGTTCTAATACAAATTAATTAATCCCCTAAACTAGGATTAACCCTAACTAAACTAACCCTAAGCAATTTTATGCACTAAATGAAGATTAGGACTAAACTCACTCGTTAAGTGGGCCGGAGATACGGGTGCAGCAGCGATGACGAAGGCTACGCATTGGAACCTCGATTACGGCAATCCAAGACCATCCCGAAGCTAAAATAGCAACAACCAACTCCGATTCTCACTACAACTCTAGAAACCGACTACTCAGACGTAGGAAGAAGCTGGCCGGACTGACCAGCGCTTCGGCAACTAGCTGGTCGGCGACTGACGGCTTTAGGGGTTCAAGGGGGATTGGCTAGTGGCTGGTCTGGTCGGCGGTTGGGTCGAAATAGGGGAGAAACGGCTTTTCTAAGTGGTACAAGACTGGGATGAGCGGACTGGTGTACGGTAGCTGGCCGGCAGCTTGGTTCGGCAAGCAGCGGCTACAAGGGGCACGGATAGGGTCTCCGGTCATGGTGGCAGGTGGTGTAGGAAATAAACAGACCAAACCAGCAATGAACAACTCAGGTAAGGGTAGAAAGAGAGGAAAAAGAAGAAGAGGAACAAGGGAGAGAGAGTGGCAGCTGCAAGGGGAGAGAGAGAGAGAGATGGGAGAGTTGGTGTCAAACCTCATTAAAGCCCATCAATGTAAACCCTCACCCCATGCAATAACATCATCTTCTCTCTCTTCTTTTGTTTATTTCCCTATAATATCTAGGGGGCAAAATGGTCATTTCCACTTTTGCATAGTTACCGATATGCCCTTGGGCTGAGATGATGAGCGAGCCTAAGAAACAGGCTAGAAAATGAATAGTGTGACGCCCAGATGTGCACCAAGTGAATTGTGCATTTTAGACACTACATCAATTTTCTATGGTCAACCAAGAACAAAAGTAGTGTAAGAAATTAGGAAAGCCAGAAAAAAAAAATTTGGAAAAATTGGAGCAAAATAATAGAATAAAGAAAACGTACCCATCGCGAGAACTTGGGCGCGGTTTCATCTTTTGTGGATGATTAGAAGAAAAAAAAAGAGAGAGAGGGGAAATTAAGGGTTGGCTTGGATGTTTCTCCACGTGGATAACAGTGGAGAGAAGAAGGGGGAAGCTGTCACTTTTAATCTTTTCCCAAAAACACCAGCAGCCCCTTATTCAGTCTTCTTTGGACTCCCCTGAAGAGAACGCCATTTCCATACTCCCTCATCGTCTACCGATTGTAACCCTTTTGAACCAGAGAATTAGAGACTCGTAGACAACTAATCTCTCCAAACATCCCTAGCGCGGGAGGAAGTCCTTGAAGCTGGTTGCGTTGTCTAACGTTCGTTCGATGAATTGCATGCTCATCTGCCGAATCTGACCAGGCAAGTGAGCTAGTTGTTCTGTTCTTCCTGGGTAAAGCTGTTATAGGGTGTTTTAAGGGTAGGCGATGTCAAGATCAGGTTGCATGTGGCAGATACATCCTCCTTGGTGAGAGAGAGAGACAACGAGGGAGAGACTACGAGGGAGAGACTACGAGCGTTATTTTGGATAGCTTGGTGAGAAGGTGAGCTCATGTGTAGAGGAAGTGAACATTGTCTCCTCATCTAGGCTAGATAGATTGATCGCTGCTGAGCGAGGACGCCTCGGACTTGTTGTGTTTTAGTTGATTTTGCAATCGTTCTGTGTTAACCAGGCATTTCAGATGACATACAGGGGTCTTGAGGTTGGACTTACGGTAGATGGAACCCATACCCTGTTTTTCGGAAACAAAGCTGTCCGTAAACCGATTTCTAGATTTTTACGGAATTTTTGGCTAGGAATTTAAACAAGTTTTCTTCATAAAAGTTGTAGGGTACAATCTAGTCTACAACATATAAAAATTTCAGAATTTTCTGAGCTCATTACGCCGTTTAAGTATTTTCCTCTTTGTTCTGATGTGTTCTGGAATTCGCTACCAGTGCCGGTTCGGATTATATGAATTGTTTAGAAATGTACAAGCTGAATTAGACTTCGAGTTCCTACAGAAAATATTCCTCTATGTCTTGACTACCTTAGGTTAAAATTTCGTAATTTTTGGAGTTCATTTACTAGGTCAAAATGTGCTGTTTCCAGAAGCATGCGGACAGTTGTGTAGGTTTGTTACGCTGCTTTTGTTACCTGTACTCCAAATGGTACTACCGACTAACCCATTTGCATTAATTCTGTGATTTGTGATTGAATATAGGAGGGTAATGGATTGTTCCTTGAGCATTAGCATAGTGAATGACATTGGTAAATTATATCATTGAATTGTTGCACCATGGATTGGATATACGGTGAATGTCGTTGGACCTTGCGACGGCGGTGCCCTGGGTGTCGGGATGCCTGGAGAGGGGTGAAATGGAGTGGTTACGTACTCTCCAGGGGATTGAGAGAGTTTAATAGCTCTTAGGGGACCTCGCGATGCCAGGTGGGGAGCGAGGGGTACAATGCGGAGCGTCATCTCCCCGGGGTGATTGTTGCGGCTAACCTACATAGACGTGTCGGTTTAATAGTTTCAATGTTATTTGAATTGCTAGTAGGAACCGCACTTGTTAATCTCTTATACTAGTACTGATTTTATCTTCAAGCGAATATTGTAGACCCTTGATACATGACAAACTAGTTTAGTCGTTAGCGGCCAACCCCCGAGTTCGGATCACTAGTTTGCTTGCTGAGTTTTATTTTAAACTCACACTTGTTTACTATGTATTTTTTTTCAGATTAGAAGATGTCATCCGCTCCACCGGCTGCCGCCACGACTATCCTCTATGGCGCCCCATCCGACTTCGTATGGCGACAAGAGGAAATCCACGATCGGCACTTCCCATGCGTGACTTTCGTCAAGTTCACCTCTTGCTTGACGGTGGATACGGGGGCTCCGACAGGGCCAGCTCACCTGGCCTTCGTAGCCCTTTTTGCACGCGTGGAAGGCCGGCTATTGGGACCTCTGCCACTGTACGACGAGGGTCCGAGCCATGGCGATAGCCCAGCGGTGTAGGTAGCAGTTCGATGAGCGCCTGACTTTTGGGAGAAATTTTGTCTCTTTTTGTTTGTTCTGACCAGCTAACTAACGAAGGACACGTGTATATAGCCGAAGGGGGGCGGGATATCTAGTGTTTGTATTCCTAGTTTTTTTTTGTACAAATCCCCCTCCATAACTCCATCTCCCGACCTGTACAAAGACAACTGTTAGTAATAAAGTCGAAGGCAGCTCATTTTCTGATATTTAGTGGTTATGGTTGCAATGTACTGTCAAGAATTGTTTGTGTATAATTCTCATAGTTTAGCAACCCCGTAAGACAGGTGATCGAGAATTGGTGTGCCACATTTAGTGGTATCAGAGTTAGGTCTTGTTGGAGTGATAAGGTGTAGAAGGGGTTTAGATGGACTGTAGTATACTTGAGTGCTTAGACAATGACTCACGATCGAATGTAGTTGTCACGTGTAACTTGGGTCAATTATTGGCAGGGGCAGTTAGTTGTATGATTGGTGTGGTTTGAGTAAATTGGAAATATTATTATACTTTTAGCGAATCACATAAATCTCTAACTTATGATGTGGGTAATGTGCAGAAAGTTTAGGAGAAAATGGTGCGATCAAGGAGTTCGTCTCCGCCTAGGAGAGAAGTGGCTGCGTCGGGGGAAGGGCCGAGGATGGAGGATGTGTTGCGAGCCTTGGTTTCTATAGGAAATTTGGTGGAGAGACAGGCCCAATTACCACCACAACAACCACCCCCACTGCCACCTCACCAGCCACTTCCGGCGGAGCGTCGCACCCGTGGGGCGGTAGAGCGCCTCCTCGAAGTTAAAGCCACCTAAGTTCTCGAGAATGGGATGTCCCGAAGAAGTGGAGCACTGGATTGATAGTATGGAAAGAATTTTTAGGCTGCTAGGTTGCAATGATCAAGATAGGATAACACTTGCAGAATATCAGTTGGAAGGGAACGCCATATATTGGTGAAGGGCATCGAAGGATACTATATTCCCTACAGGCACGGAGATGGTATGGGACGAGTTTGTGAAAGCTTTTTACAAGAAACATTTTTCCGAATGCACGAAAGACCGAAAGATCACTAAATTTGTTCAGTTAAGTCAGGAAGAACTAATTGTGGATCAATATGAGACGAAATTTTCAGAACTTTCTAGATATGCTCCTAAGTTGATTGAGGACCCTGAGGATAAAGCAAAGAGGTTTCTAAAGGGTCTAAGGATCGATATTATGAAGCAATTAGTGCCCTTAGGTATAAGAGATTATAATGAAGTATATGCACGAGCCTAATGGGTTGAGCAAGAGCTCATTAGAGAGCAGATGGAGGACAAGGAAAAGGCCAGATCAGGACCGCAAAGAGCCATGAAGGATGTGCGTAGCGGCAAACGGCCCTTTACATCGCGAGATGTGCCCTGGATTTCCAAGAAGAGGCCTGCTTTTGGAAGTTCTGGAGGGACAAGTAAGGGACAATAGGTGAGTCGGGCTATATTCCAAAGCGACTTGTGTCAACGATGTAACAGACGACACGGGCCAGGACCTTGCCCCGATTCCTCGAGATGTTTTAAGTGTGGACAGAAGGGTCATTTCAAAAGAGACTGTCCCCAATGGAGATCTCGGGCTGACAATGACCATACGCCTCATGTGCCGCAACACTCAAGAGGAGTACTCTCATTTGGAAAGACGTAGAGGCCGACGGTAGTAGGAAAGGTGTATGCAATGACTCGGCAGGAAGCGGAAGCTTCCAAGACCGTTATTGCAGGTACGATTTCCTTGAACGATAAAAAGGCATATGCATTATTTGATCCGGGCGCAACCCATTCTTTTATCTCTGAAAGATATATACGGTTGTATGACTTAGAAGTGACACTCCTGGCAATACCTCTCAGTGTTTCCACGCCACTAAAGGATGAAGTATTATCCACACAAGTTTGTAGGAATTGCCAAATCTCAATAGGAGGAAGGACGCATTCGATCGACCTGGTAGAAATAGTTATGTATGACTACGACACTATCATAGGCATGGATTGGCTCAGCGCGACGAGCCAATGTCGATTGCTATAGGAAGAAGATCCAGTTTAGTCCCCCTAATGAGCCTAGCTATGAGTTCTTTGGGCACAAAATGACTCCTTCCACAACCTTCATTTCGGCAATAGAAGCACATAGACTCTTAAATAGGGGATGTCAAGGATATTTAGCGGTGATTAAGGACCAGAGTAAGAAAGAAGCAAAGTTGGAGGAAATTTGTGTAATACAAGAATTTCCTGATGTGTTTCCTGAGGAACTCCCTGGATTACCCCCAAATCGAGAGGTTGAGTTTGCTATTGAATTACTTCCAAGAACAGAACCGGAATCAAAAGCCCCATATCGGATGTCTTTAGCAGAGTTGAAAGAATTAAAAATCCAACTGCAAGAGTTGCTGGATAAGGGATTTATAAGACCGAGTGTATCTCCATGGGGACACTAGTTCTGTTTGTGAAGAAAAAGGACGGATCAATGTGTTTTTGCATTGATTACAGAAAATTGAACCAAGTTACGATTAAAAATAAATACCCTTTACCCAGGATTGATGATTTATTCGATCGCTTAGGGGCAGTTCGGTATTTTCAAAATTGATTTGAGGTCCGGTACCATCAATTAAGAGTTAAGGAGGAAGACATTCCCAAAACAGCCTTTAGGACTCGGTATGGACACTACGAATTTTTAGTTATGCCTTTTGGTCTGACCAATGTGCCTGCTGCTTTCATGGATCTGATGAATAGGATATTTATAACTTATCTGGATCAGTTTGTAATTGTTTTCATAGACGATATTTTGGTATATTCAAAAGGGCCCGAAGAGCATAAGGAACATTTAAGGATAGTATTGCAAACCCTTAGAGAACACAAATTGTACGCTAAATTTAGTAAATGTGAATTCTGGTTAGACCAACTAGTATTTCTGGGTCATGTGGTGTCGGGGAAAGGTTTGTTAGTGGACCCAGCAAAGATTGAGACCGTAATTGAATGGCCAAGACCCACTACACCGACGGAGATTCGGAGTTTTCTAGGGCTTGCGGGGGTATTATCGAAGGTTTATAGAAGGATTTTCACGACTCGCAAGTCCCTTGACGCACTTGACTAAGAAAAACGTGAAATTTGAATGGAATGGTGAGTGTGAACAAAGTTTTCAGGAGCTTAAGAGAAGGTTGACCTCGGCACCAATACTAACTCTATCTTCAGATTCTGGTGGGTTCACAGTGTATAGTGATGCTTCCTATCAGGGACTCGGTTGTGTCTTGATGCAACATGGAAAGGTCATAGCCTATGCTTCGAGACAATTGAAACCTTATGAAAAGAATTATCCTACCCATGATCTAGAGTTGGCCGCGATTATTCTCGCGTTGAAAATTTGGAGACATTATTTATATGGGGAAAAGTTCGAAATTTATACTGATCATAAAAGCTTGAAATATCTATTTTCACAAAAGGAGTTAAATATGAGGCAAAGGAGATGGATAGAGTTATTAAAGGATTATGATTGTGCAATAGTATACCATCCAGGGAAAGCCAATAAAGTGGCAGATGCCCTTAGTCGTAAGTCGATTGCGAATATGACAAACTTGAGGGTGAAAGAATGGAATCTTTTAGAAACCATTGCCAACTCCGACTTTAAATTAGAATTGGATCACCTTTCGGGCATGTTGGCAACCTTGAGGATTGAGCCACAGGTAGTCCAGAGAATACAAACCCTACAACAGTCAGACCCGGAAATGTTTAGAATTTGTGATGAAGTGCGAATTGGTAAGAGGACAGAATTTCAAGTGTCTGAGGATGGGGTTGTCAAATGTCGAGGACACCTTTGTGTGCCGAAAAATGAGGAGCTTAGAAAGAAGATACTGTCAGAGGCCCATAAAAGTGCTTATAGCATCCATTCCGGAAGTACGAAAATGTACCGAAATTTACGGCAACACTACTGGTGGAACGGCATGAAGACTGACATTGCTAGGTATGTTTCTCAGTGCTTGATTTGCCAACAAGTGAAAGCAGAACACCAAAAACCTGCTGGTTTGTTGAAGCCCCTAAATATTCCAGAGTGGAAGTGGGAACATGTCACTATGGATTTTGTGCAAGGACTCCTGAGAACCTCTAGTTGACATGATTCGATATGGGTAGTAGTGGATCGTCTAACTAAATCTGCGCACTTCATGGCAGTTCGAACATATTATTCAATGGATAATTATGCAGAGATATACGTGAGGCAAATTGTTCGTCTACATGGTGTTCCCACGACTATCACCTCTGATCGGGACCCAAGGTTTACATCAAAACTTTGGCGAAGCTTACAAGTTGCTTTAGGGACTAAACTCCAATTTAGTATAGCTTTTCATCCGCAAACTGATGGACAATCGAAAAGGGTTATTCAAATTTTGGAAGACATGTTGAGAGCCTGTATGTTGGATTTCAAGGGAAACTGGGATGAAAAACTGCATTTGGTGGAATTTGCATACAATAATAGTTTTCAACAAAGTATTGGAGCTGCCCCATTTGAAGCACTGTATGGGAGAGCTTGTAGGACTCCAGTGTGTTGGGATGAAGTAGGTGAGCGAAAAATAACTGGACCCGAATTAGTCCAAATTACTGTGGACGCCATAAAAATTATCAAGGAGCGGTTGAGAACTGCTCAAAGTCGACAAAAAAGTGATGTAGATAAACACAGGAGGCCTCTGGAATTTAATGTGGGAGATAAGGTTTTTCTAAAAGTCTCATCGATTAAGGGCATATCGAGATTCGGTAGAAAAGGTAAGTTGAGCCCACGTTTTATTGGACCTTTTGAAATACTCGATAGGGTCGGATAAGTAGCCTATAAATTGGCATTACCCCCAAGATTAGCAGGTATACATGACGTATTTCACGTTTCCATGTTAATAAAATATTACCCTGAAACCATCGAAGTAGATCAAAACGTGAATTATATGGAAGAATCGGTACGAATTTTAAGTCGAAGGGAGCAAGTATTAAGGACGAAGGTAATCCCACTGGTCAAGGTGTTATGGCGACATCTTGGGCTAGAAGAAGCAACGTGGGAAAGTGAAGAACAAATCCGACAACAATACCCCCATTTATTTAGCTGAAATCCAATTTCGAGGACGAAATTTTCTAAGGGGGGAGGTTTGTAACACCCAGATGCGCACCAAGTGAATTGTGCATTTTAGACACTACATCAATTTCCTATGGTCAACCAAGAACAAAAGTGGTGTAAGAAATTAGGTAAGCTAGAAAAAAAAAATTTGGAAAAATTGGAGCAAAATAATAGAATAAAGAAAACGTACCCATTAGTAGAACTTGGACAGCCAGTTTCATCTTTTGTGGATGATTAGAAGAAAAAAAAGAGAGAGAGGGGAAATTAAGGGTTGGCTTGGATGTTTCTCCACGTGGATAACAGGTAGAGAGAAGAAGGGGGGAAGCTGTCACTTTTAATCTTTTCCCAAAAACACCAGCAGCCCCTTATTCAGTCTTCTTTGGACTCCCCTGAAGAGAACACCATTTCCATACTCCCTCATCGTCTGCTGGTTGTAACCCTTTTGAACCAGAGAATTAGAGACTCGTAGACAGCTGATCTCTCCAAACATCCCTAGCGCGGGAGGAAGTCCTTGAAGCTGGTTGCGTTGTCTAACATTCGTTCGACGAATAGCATGCTCATCTGCCGAATCTGACCAGGCAAGTGAGCTAGTTGTTCTGTTCTTCCTGGGTAAAGCTGTGGTGTTTTAAGGGTAGGCGATGTCAAGATCGGGTTGCATGTGGCAGATACATCCTCCTTGGTGAGAGAGAGAGACAGTGAGGGAGAGACTACGAGGGAGAGACTACAAGCGTTATTTTGGACAGCTTGGTGAGAAGGCGAGCTCATGTGTGGAGGAAGTGAACATTGTCTCCTCATCTAGGCTAGATAAATTGATCGCTGCTGAGCGAGGACGCCTCGGACTTGCTGTGTTTTAGTTGATTTTGCAGTCGTTCTGTGTTAACCAGGCATTTCAGATGACATACAGGGGTCTTGAGGTTGGACTTACGGTAGATGGAACCCATACCCTGTTTTCGGAAACAAAGCTGTCCGTAAACCGATTTCTAGATTTTTACGGAATTTTTGGCTAGGAATTTAAACAAGTTTTCTTCATGAAAGTTGTGGGGTACAATCTATTCTACAACATATAAAAATTTCAGAATTTTCTGAGCTCATTACGCCCTTTAAGTATCTTCCTCTTTGTTCTGATGTGTTCTGGAATTCGCTACCAGTGCCGGTCCGGATTATATGAATTGTTTAGAAATGTACAAGCTGAATTGGACTTTAAGTTCTTCACAGAAAATGTTCCTCTATGCCTTGACTACCTTAGGTTAAAATTTCGTAATTTTTGGAGTTCATTTACTAGGTCAAAATGTGCTGTTTCCAGAAGCATGCGGACAGTTGTGTAGGTTTGTTAAGCTGCTTTTGTAACCTGTACTCCGAATGGTACTACCGACTAACCCATTTGCATTAATTCTGTGATTTGTGATTGAATATAGGAGGGTAATGGATTGTTCCTTGAGCATTAGCATAGTGAATGACATTGGTAAATTATATCATTGAATTGTTGCACCATGGATTGGATATACGGTGAATGTCGTTGGACCTTACGACAGCAGTGCCCCGGGTGTCAGGATGCCTGGAGAGGGGTGAAATAGAGTGGTTGCGTACTCTTCAGAGGACTGAGAGAGTTTAATAGCTCTCAGGGGACCTCGCGATGCCAGGTGGGGTGCGAGAGGTACGGGGCGGAGCGTCATCTCCCCAGGGTGATTGTTGCGGCTAACCTACATAGACGTGTCGGTTTAATAGTTTCAATGTTATTTGAATTGCTAGTAGGAACCGCACTTGTTAGTCTCTTATACTAGTACTGATTTTATCTTCAAGCGAATATTGTAGACCCTTGATACATGACAGACTAGTTTAGTCGTTAGCAGCCAACCCCCGAGTTTGGATCACTAGTTTGCTTGCTGAGTTTTATTTTAAACTCACACTTGTTTACTATGTATTTTTTTCAAATTAGAAGATGTCATCCGCTCCACCGGCTGTCGCCACGACTATCCTCTATGGCGCCCCATCTGACTTCGTATGGTGACAAGAGGAAATCCACGATCGGCACATCCCAAGCATGACTTTCGTCAAGTTCACCTCTTGCTTGACGGTGGATACGAGGGCTCCGACAAGGCCAGCTCACCTGGCCTTCGTAGCCCTTTTTGCACGCGTGGAATGCCGGCTATTGGGACCTCTGCCACTGTACGACGAGGGTCCGGGCCATGGCAATAGCCCAGCGGTGTAGGTAGCGGTTCGATGAGCGCCTGACTTTTGGGAGAAATTTTGTCTCTTTTTGTTTATTCTAACCGGCTAACTGACGAATGACTTGTGTATATAGCCGAAGGGGGGCGGGATATCTAGTGTTTGTATTCCTAGTGTTTTTTTTGTACAAATCCCCCTCCATAACTCCATCTCCCGACCTGTACAAAGACAACTGTTAGTAATAAAGTCGAAGGCAGCTCAGTTTCTGATATTTAGTGGTTATGGTTGCAATGTACTGTCAAGAATTGTTTGTGTATAATTCTCATAGTTTAGCAAACCCGTAAGATAGGTGATCGAGAATTGGTGTGCCACAAATAGGAACGAGCTCGGGAATTGGTTAGGCTCGAAATGGCTCAAAGCTAAACAATGGGCTAGGAAGGGTTAAGTGGCTGGTTGGGTCCAATGGGTTCACTTGCTTACCTTGGGCCCACCATGGGGCTGCCCCTCCTTGGGTGTGAGGCCCACGTTGGTCTTGCCCGGCCCACATCCTCGTAGGCTTGTTTCCTTTGTCCATAAATCCTTTTTCCAACTATTCGGCTTTACTGGCAAGGTCGAAGGTCGAAAAAGCATTGTCCAAAACTTCATGCCGGACGTTCTCGAAATTCGATGTTCAATATTGGAATCTCATGCATTGTCAATTTTGCCCGAATTCCATTTTGGTACGTCTCGAACTAACAAGCGGCTTTAAAGATTCCCGCGTAACCGACTCATGTCTGACTTAGTATCAAACCACGTTCAAGATTTCTCGACACATGGACGTCCTTAACTACCATGAAATTGCGGAGGATAGATTCTTATTTCATAGTACACGACTACCAAGAATTGACATAGGGTTGTTTGTAAGTTCGATAACAATAAATAGATTCACCTGTCATCCCATTATGCTCTGTCCACTAATTTACTTCTAGTCGTCCTTAAAATCGGCCTGCATATCATAGAATCGTCCTTACGCAAGTCTCACGGTCGAGTCGTTTTCCTAGGTCAAATTCTTTAGTCGCACAAGTTTTGTACTCATTAACCTTTCCCCTCGAGGTTAGTATCTCGAGAATGATCAAAAGAAATGGAGTAGCCCAACTTTGGGTGTAAGGTCTACGTGATCTCTCCCATTTAGCTCCTAGTAGAACCAATTTCATCTCACACATAATCCATTCTTAAAACTCAATTGGATCTCCAATGAGTTCTACATGTCTTGCTCGAGCTCTACCATGATAAAAAATCGAGATATACAAATTCGACTTTCCATTACAATCAAGATAAGTATATTTAAGTTCGATAACTCAAATATTGTCCTATATATATGCATACCGAGTAACTTTAAGGATTTTCTTATCTTTGATTTTTTTTTTTAAAATGTATCTATATGCATCTACCTTTATTTTTTTTAACATAATGGTTGATCAAATTATTCGTAAAGAATGGGCCTTTGCTTCTTCATTTCGCCCTTGAATTTCACCTTTGAAATAAATTATTGTGATGAAGGGTTTCAATAAAACGAAAATGGCTAATTAATTGTTTGTTGCTTATCTGTGGATTGCTTAAAATAGGGAAAATTCTAAATGAGGACCCGAAGTGTTCTCAAAATTTTAAACAAAAATCTAAAATGAACCTTATCTCAAACAAAAGCCCGAGGTGCTCTCATTTTTTTTCAAATAAGTGCTTCAAGCGGACCCCATTTCAAATAAGGACCTAAATGGCCACATTAATCTCAAAGAAGGACTCGACCTCATTGGCCCGTAGAAGGCACTTTTGTCCTTTACTTTTTCTTTTTCTTTTTCTTTTTTTCTTTCATTTTTCCTTTTTTTCTGATTTTTGTCTTTTCAAAAACTTCATCAAGGAAAATAATTTCTAAAAATAAAAAATACTAGCGGGAGGCCTGGGTTTTTTTTTAAAATTTTTGTTTTCTTTTCATTTTTTAAGTTTGTCTTTTTTATGGAAAAAATTAGAAAAATGAAAAAAGAAAGAAAATAAGGGAAGAAAAGAAGAAAATCTAAAGGACGAAAATGCCATTGATCATCAGGTGAGGACAAATCCATTTTCGAGACTAACATGGTCACTTCATGTTCTTATATAAATAAGGTCCATTTTAGATCTTTATTGAAAAAATGAGGGCACTTGACGTCCTTAGTTAAGATAATATTCACTTCATGTTCTTGTTTGAGAAATTGAGGACATGTCGGACCCTTATTTGAAATTGACCGTTAAAATATGGAAATCAAAGGCTGATTAATTTAGAGAGAGAGTAGACACGTGGCGATTTCATGTGCTTTCTAATCGCTCACGTGTATGTCTTACCCCGAAACAACGACACCCCCGATTTTCCAAATTGATAAGCCAATATCTCCTCTCTTAGAGCAGTTCAAGAACAAAGGAATCAACTTTTCTACAGACCTGTTGAAACGAAAAAGCCATAGATTGTCGTAACCATCTTGAGGGCGGATTATGTCTCCAGGGAATCGCCCAGATTAACAAGTAGGCGTACGGCTCCTCTTACAAGATAACACATTTGCCTAATGTGAGCTCTCCCAAGCCCTTTGACCACAACTTGATTTTCTCAATTAATTATATATTCAAGATTAAACTCAAAGTCGCCACTAACTTATTATGGGTTGGACAGGAGTAAAACACAAGAGTCCATCATACTCTCAAGTACTAGACATTCAAATTATAGGAATTTGGTTATGCTAAATAAATCTAACATCCTTTAGCTAATTATTCTCTTTTTATTGAGAAAAAAATATTTGCATGCAATCTTCATCAATTTTATTCCTTAGATCCGCTAACATGTGAAGCTGGTCATGCAGGAGTGTGCAAGCAGTAAAGATAAACAACTAATAATCAAAGTAAGAAATTAAGCAATAATATAGTAGTAATAAAATAGATCCAATAGAGTATGAGGAAAATAGTGAATATATGTCCTATTGGGCAAAATTGAACGAGGCCTTATTATTAAGTCCTGGGACAGGATCCCTATGAGTTATGAATCTCAATCAAATATGCACTACTCTATTATGAATGAATGACTTAATTCAAACTCCTAAGTGCTAAATGATATGAAGAAGTCTAGTAAAGACTAAATTATCTGAAATAGAATATGTTTACATGGCTCAGTTCAAGTAAATACTAAATTATGCAAACATTAACTAGAAGCAACCTAAAATAAATGTTGAGAAGATAATGTTGGAGCTAAAAGATCTTATATTTAAATCGATGCAGGAGAGTAAAATCACTAGATAAATAAACAGTGAGTAATAAAGAATATAAAAGATTTACTGGTTTGATCAAGTACCGATACCTACTCCACAGAGAGAACGGGCCGCAAATAATCCACTAAACGATAAAATAATTACAAAGTTAAAATTACTTAAGTGTTTTCCAGCCCTATATTACATCCATGCCCATGATGTTTAACCTCACTAATTACTTAAAACACTCAAGTCTCCACGAAGAACTCAGTTGGATGTGAAATTTTTCTGAACAAAATCTGTGTTTACCTTTTGTGCGGCCAAAGAAAAAGTCCATTCCATGCCCGGTTAGTGTTGAACTCCTCTTATTCCACTCTGAGCCTAACTCGAGAGGCATAAAAGAACAAAGATAAACCTTTTTAATAAATGTCAAGTGAAGGGGCCCTTGCAGGGGAATTCTAATACACATAGGAAAGGTGTTGGGATTTCTCTCCTAATAGATTTAATTTAATAAATCGATTTCCATCCTCTCATCAGGTTGAATTTTGTACATGGACTCAAACATGAGACATACCTTAATAATATTAGAACAGAACCGGATTGGCAATGCGTGTTTCGATTCCCGTGGCAAACAGTATGGTCCTCGATCCCAAAACTTAGAAATCGACACTGTACGGTCCTATTCCAAGGCCAAGGTGCTGAACCAAATGGACCGACCTTGGACCTATCATAGGCCAACCCGGAATCAACATTGTTTTAACTATGCTTGTTGTTTGTTTTGTTTTTAGGTGGTTAAAAATTGGAGCAATCTTTTATGGATGAATGACGAATGAAGTTCTAAAATTCATATTTTATTTACATGTTTTGAACCTTTTATTGTTTATTTTATTTTACGCCTTCATCTTTTATGGGTTGTTGCTTTTGGCAAATGGAGTTTTGATTTAGCTGTAATTTTGACTGAGTAAGGGATAAGTTGGATAATTCCCTATTGCTTTAGAAATTTTGTTTGGCTTTTACCAATGTTTTACTTCTCATCGATTTGTTGCTAAGTATCACATTCTAAATATTATATGTTGATTGATATGTACTTTGAAAGAGTAAGTTTTGTTCTTTCAAGAGGTAAAAAAAAATGAAACCCAAAAAAAAGTATCAACCATTTCCTTGGACCGACCTTGGAATTGGACCAATCCATTAGGTTTGGTTTAGGGTTGGCTCTAGGCTCTGAAATTAGGAACACCGCGCCGTGGGCAAATTTTAGGGTTGGATCAGCCCAACCTTGAAACTGCTCATCCTAGTTGGAACAATACTTTGTTATTTTTTTTTCACCCTCCGCTTTTTCTCAATCAATAAGAAAGCTTCCCAAGTTGTAATAAAGCAATGCACTTTACCAAAAGAAGTTCGGAATTATATATGAGTTAAACTAGAAATTGCAATTTATCGGACAGAAAAAGAATACTAACAATTTATCATGTCCTATGTACGAAGTCTCGGATCAATATATAAGATCTGCGGCACATTTAGTACATTGAAGGAAAAAAAGGCAGTCATATGAAATATTTATATATGGATATATGACACGGTAATTCCTCTGAGAATTTAAATTGTTTATTTGCGATGATACATATAAATAGAGATAAGGACATTACAAGTTTTATTATCTTCATACGACACTCACTTTAGTGCCATAATTTTTCAATTAATTACTTGATGCCATGATTTATAAAAAAAAATGTTTATTTGAGTGCAATAATTTTTCACCGATCACTTGAGTGCCATAATTTTAAAAAAACGTTCACTGTAAGTTTTATGCTGTGTCGAATTTCTAACACTTGTGCTTCATGTTTCAGAAGTTATAGCAATATAGTGATCGATTGAAAATTTATGACACTCATGTGGATGTCCTGTAAAAGTTATGATACTTAACTTGTCAATATAGTTAAGTGAGTGCCATACAAAAGTTATGTCACTTGTGATGCTATTTTCTCATATATCTAAGTTCAAGAAAACTAGGGTTAATGGGTTTCGATACCTAATTTCTCATTGGGAAGAATAAATTGCGCAATTTTCATACTTTAGGGAGAGACTTGAAGGAGGATGGTTTGCTGCTCTACTTTGTTCTTGGAGAACGAAGAATGCTTTTGGATTGCGGTGGGAATATTTATTTTTCTTAATGGGTTCTTAAGGTCATCGACACCTAATTTCTACTGAAATAGTTTTTGGACTCGCTCAAATCGGTGGGCTGGCTTGAGCTTCCTTGTTCTCGTGATTGAGTATCGCTCGGAGTCCGTCGTGCCTGGCTCTTCGACAAATCGTGTTGGGTCAAAAATTTTCTGAGTCCCTCATTTTCAAGCCTGCTCATTTAAACTTCTTGCAATTGGTTAAGGCAGCGGACAAGCCTACGATATGGTCTAGTTTTTAATGTATGGGTATTATCAGTTCAATTGATGGTGGGCTATTGGGCTCAAGTTCAGATCAAGCCCTTGTAAGAGCCGTAAGCTTGTTTATCTATCTGGCTCCAATAACATGCCCTAGAAAACTTTATGGTATATATATATACTAAAAGTGATTATTGTGCATTACGTGCATTAAATTTGATCAACGAAAGTCTTTTCTTTTCCAAATGAAAATATAAAATTATTTTAAAGAAAAATTGAAGGTTATAGAGAATTATCTCTTGACAATAAGTAATAAAACTTTGAGAAAACTATATTTCAAAAAATCAAGCAACATGTTTTTGAAATAGCAACATAATTATTCGTATAACATGTATTTATAAAGCAAATGTGTATAAAGTCCATGCGAAGCACGGGCAATGTAAACTTAACTCCTCTCATTTATTGTATATATCAATTACTTAACCTCATCACTAGCATGCGAACTTCAATTTCACCAAAGTTTTATTGATGACGGGCTTTTTTAACAAGTACTTGTCTCAAGATCCTGGGCACTTTCCTTTCCAACCACCAAGTTTTAATCTAATCTATTGACCTTTCTTTTCCTTTAATTTGTAAATCAAATTGCAGATGTATTACCAAGAGCTTGCAACGTCGCAATTCATGCCAATTGTACATACAAATGGAACATTTGCTAGGAGAGGACTGGTAATTTCCAAATTTATATGTAGAACATGATGTATCTGTTTTCTTAATCATTCGGAATCTAAATCTTGGACGATGGACATCACTTGTAAATCATGTAATGGGTCTCCGCCTTTTCTTTGTCGCGAATGATCATACCAATTTTTACGATAGACTCTGTACTTAATTTATTTATCGAAAGATTAGCACTACTTTCCTCGACAGCCAGTAATTATGCAGTTAAATTAACCAAAAAATGCAAGTACCACTTACATGGTTACATTTGAAAAACCTGAAAATTGCGATGATAAAGCATTCCCGAAACATGTGCTCAAGTAATATATGCACATACATTTATTGGGCAATTCCAGAAATGATAATAGTCCGAAAATAGAAATACAAAAAAAAATTGCACTAGGCAATCCCATCCATGCATGTCACTAAAGAGCAAACAAAACGCGACTTATAAGAAATATACAAACGAAATATAACCCGAAAGGAAACAAAAGAATATGGTTCATATTTCTCGGTCTCAGAACTGTATGAAGGGCTTGAAAGTGCTCACCACCTTCCGGATCTGATCTTGCAAGGAAGTGTAGGACACGGTACCATCGTTTCCAGCAAGAACTCTGTACTTGTCCTTTCTAGTAAAATTCGTGCACTCGAACCCCAAAGTCGCGGCTAATATTCTCTGGACGTAATTCGCGACGTCATAAGGGCTTTTGCCAGCTGAGCATGTCGCCTCAACCGGCAATTGGTTCAAGAAGGTGACCTCGTAGATCGGCCTAGGGTTCATGAAGAAGAAGATGGGGTCCATCCCCTTCCAACCCCTCGCCGTTGTCGCGTGAAAGAACCCGACCCTATAGTTCATCGCCACGGGCACTATTCTATCAGTTAATTCCGCGAAAAGAGGGCTGAATCTCAAGAGGAAGGGTTCTCTGCATGTTGTTCCCTCTGGACAAACTATTAGATCGCCCTTCGATAGTTGTTGCTTGATCTTTTGAGCATCTACTTCCCGTACTCTCGTCAGTCGGATGGTCGGAATGGGTGACAATATCTCGGATAGCCTAGAGATAGAGTAGGTTAGCGCCGGGATTCTACGTCCTAAGACAGTGGACAGAACAACGGGATCCATCAGAGTGCGATGCGTGCAGACAAACAACAAGCCGTTACTTCCGCCTGATGGCGATCTTGGCGGTTTGCCTTTGACGATGATGTTCCCTCCAAAAAGACGTGAAACATAGGGCATCATCTGTAAGGGGAAAATTATTCCGATGGTGATGCGGATAATTGCAAGGATCACACCGAAAGGAATCCATAGGAGGATCAAGAGCGCAGTGGATGGGGTCGGCCGCTTCACTAGTCGACCATCGTGGAAGATCACGGGGTGAGGAATGAGATGATGCTGGTTGTCGTCCTTCTGAAGACTGGTGAAGGGTGGATACAACTCTTCCTGGAAAGAGGAAGACGATTAACGTGATATTTAATCAGTTTTTTTCGATAGAAGTACCTTGTAGTAAGTAGAGTCAATAGAAGAAATAAATTTTCTAAACTTAGATAAACAATATATTCAGACAAAAAATGAATTTCAAGAGAATAAGAACACACTGAGACAAACCTATAATCAAATTAAGGATAAATTATCATTTGGCAAATTTGACAATACTATATAAATTGTCTTCATCGTTCCCAAACTAATGAAAAAGTCGAATCGACTGTCACGAAGTAGATGAACTCACCTTGCACAACGATAAAACCGAATGAGATGAAGATGGCCTTCCTAACCCTAAAGTCGGCTGTTCACCGTTGAAAAACTTCTTGACATGATCAGCGAGGTGCTTGTTGTTACCTCTAATGAAACCGGTGGCGTATCCGAACCGATTCACGATGATCTCAGTCCCAATCACTTCGTCGGCTTGCAAATGCTCCTTTGCAAACCTCTCCACCATGACTCTTGGCATTTTCGTCACCACCACTCTCTTTCCATGTGAGCTAAGCACTCGCCAAGCGTTCATGTTCAAGTCATCCATGAAAAACTTGGGCAGGACGGCTCTCGCCACCGACTTGATCTCGGACTCAGGCACTGCAGCCATCGCTATGAAGGTCATCACCTTCAGCCCGACGTCTTCCTTCCCAAATGCGTTGAGCAGCCGAATCACGGGCCATAGTAACAACAGTAGCGCAAAGCGTATCATACCGGATGCTTCGAACGCCACCAGCATGAAGTAGGAAAAGGGGCCCGGATCGTTCAAGAGAGTCCCTTCGAGCTCGGAAACGACCGACGCCATTTCGACTTCTGGCTTTTGCAAAGTAATCGGCTTTCTCGTCGTAGTTCAACGCTTAGAAATGATGATTTCGATCTTTGCCTAATAGACTTGGCTAAGTTATGAGAATAGGCAATAGGGTTGTAAGACGATGGGGATGAACTCGCCAATCGCTATGGCTATTGACTTTGTGTGTTCAAGAAAGGAATGAGGCCGTTCATCAGATCGAACCACCTTATATAGCGTTTCAACTCAGCCTATAGCTTTGTCCGGATTGGTCAATCCAGGGAAGGTTTCGTACCACGTTCACGCAACATATTTTGATTAATTTAATCCGGCAACTTGGTCTGAAATTAGGAAGGCCTTTTGCAACCCAGAGGGAAAAATTAAATATACAATAAAATTAGGAAAAACCCCTTTAATTTAATTAGCTCGTTCCACGTTTACGCGGAGCGATGGGTCTTAAATGAATCCTATTAGGTTACCTAGATGTAACAGAGGAGAATGTGGTTACCTACATGCTATTTCGAGCGGGGTAAGGTTTCGAAAAAGTTAAGCAACTTTTGACCACTGTAGCCTCCACGTCGTTGGATGGGAACGATCGCATCTTATATTTCACACGTGGCTATGATCTCTCTCTCTCTCTCTCTCTCTCTCTCTCTCTCCATATGTTTCACACGTGGCTACGAGATCTCTGGATTTGTCTAGCTCCATTACCAACTCTGCTCCCGAAAATTAAAAAAAGAAGGAGTTCAATTAAAATAACTTTTCTTTAAATTTGTAAGATAAACCGTTAAAAACACAGGTTGATCATATACATGTATATGTAACTTCCTGGTGTTACCGGCAGAGTTGAAGCATTATGCAGAATAAAGGAAATTTTGCAGGGTAGAGACATTAAGATGAACTCTTTACCTATACTTTGGTACTAGGTAAGAAAAATCGTTTTTCTCGAAAGCTTATATATATGTTACTGGATATAATTATTGAGGAAATTATGAAGTTTGATAATGATTTTTTTAAAAGATAACCATAATATAATTCCAGGAGTTGATTATATATAATGTAAAACATATTGTTTTCCTAACAAATGGCCATCCAACACTCTGAATTGACATGGTAGATGAAACCATGTGAACAAGCGGTCATATAATTTAGTAAAAATTATCATAAAAGTCCTAAACTTGCTGTAGAAATGCTAATTTAATCTTAACAATTTCCTATGATTTTTAATTTGGCCATTTTAGTTCTAAATCTTATAATAATTTGTTAATGTAGTCATTCAGCTAATTTTGATAGGCAAGTGCTGAAGTAGACGTCGGCTGTCTTATGTACATTATCAGCACTAATGTGAATAATTTTTGCATTTTTTGAATATTTTATAATCTCAAATTTACAACAATTTGAGGTAAAAATAGCATGGGTGTATCGTTATGTGGCAAATGTGACACGGATGTATGGTTTAAGGCTTTTTTACAAAAAAATTAATTTTGGATAAATATGGCTCATGCATACTAATTTAGGGTTTTTAGTAGTATCAACCTAATTTTAAAAAAAAATTGCAAAAAAATGTAAATTCACTTGTAAATATTTGCATATTATGAAAGGTTTTGGTATTTCGATTTAAGAGATAATTAACATTTGCCTATTGCAAAATTAAATTAGATGAAAAGTAAAAACTATTCAAACATTCAACATAATTAAACCGAATTCGCTCTTCCTAGGAAATTAATTTTCTCCTCTCTTGCCTAAAGACCTATTTATAGGCAATTTAGGTACTCTCAGGAGCCGCCACTTGGCGATTGACCAGGTGATGAAGTGGTTGAGCATGGAAACGTTGACCATGAGGGGAAAAAGAAACAAAGAACTTTTCTAGGGAGCCGTAACGAACTGGACCGTCTATACCCACTCATGTATGATATTAAAGAGGGAGTGGAAATCATCGAATATGGGGCAGTAGAAATAGGTGAACTAAGTTAGGAAGAAGTTAGAATTCAACCAAGGTCACATAGTTTACTAACTCGAGGGACAGGTCAAATGATAAGCATGATGATGCTTCTCGTTCAAAGATTCAGTTGAAATCACTAGACTTGCGCTTTTTTATGACATACTTTATAAGTATAGATGATTATCTCCTATAATTACTAGGTATGTGCAGAAATAAGAGGACTAAACATCTATTAAGGATTAGTCAATTGCTCAAGGAGATTCAGACAGCCAAATATCAGCGAAAGAAAGGTTAAAATAAAGCTTGAATGAACTTTTTACTTAGTGCTCGGTGTGCTCTTAATTCAATCCTAAATAACTTTTAAAGTGTAACGGTCCAATTTGATGAGGGGAGGGATTGATTATAGGGGTGAGATTGCCTAAATGAGATTTTTAGAAGGTGAAGGGTGGTAGAAATGAACTACACATCGAATAGGGGGAGGGTGCATGTGAGTTGTACATGTGAAATCAGAATTAACTCACAAGAAATGTTTTCTAGCATAATGACAAGTTTAACATTAGTTAAGTATGCTCAAGTGAGAGCAATGCTAGGAGGACAAACATTTTCACAAATATTTGCTTATATGCTAGAGGATAAAACCAGAATACGGGACATGCTATAAGTGGTAATACTTCGAGTTAGTTAAGCCATGGTACCACTATATGGTATCGGAGTATAAGTCTCTCTAATATATGTGTGTTCAGGTATGGACCATGTAGAAGCTAGTGGGCATATAGTGACTCAAAGACAAGGGCGGAGAGTAATTGTCATGGAGAGAAAGTCTAGGTAAAGTGCGGCTTTGGATAGGCTTCTAAAATGATAAGTGAGTAAGAAGTAAAAGATTGCACTACCTAATATGGGGAGAGTATTTCTAGGTACACATGAAATCGTAATTAAATCACAAGAGGAACTTTTTGATGCAAGAACAAGTTTGGCATTTAAACTCCAATGTTAAACATATTTGGATAAAAATAGAATCAAGATACATGATTTTCTAGGAAAGTGTTTATCTGTATGTTGAAGGACTAAAACTTGAGAATTGGTTTGGGACTAAATTGACTAGCAAATTTGAAACATAGATTTGAATAAATGTTAGTTGAAACACAGAGAAGCTCAAACTGCAGTTGTGAAAGTACAGCAAAGTTGAAATAACTTCTCGGATATAATTATTTCTCAACTTGCAGTTCGAAGATCTCAGAAATGTCTGGAGTCGATGGTTGGAAAAGATTCTCGAGTATTCTGCCAATGGGGCTCAAATATCTTGTGAGGTTTTGGAGTCATGTACTCCTTAGGAAACCAATGGATTTGCAAAATTTAGGAAACTAAGTATGGATGAAGTACACTGCACCATATGAAACATGACATTTCCGACCAAAAAAATATGACATTAATCAAACCATATTTTGAAAGGATGGTTGTCGTCCTCAATTAGCAAGGCTCTCCTATGGTAACTGCTAGCATTTTTCCTATTCTTTAGGGGCTAAAAGATAGACTTCGAGTCCGTCGCGCACCTAACGATTAGGCATGACAAGGAGGAGCAGTATAACATTCCTTCATTATACAATTATAAATCCTTAATTCCTCAAACTTCTCCTAAAATATTTATTCAGGATCTGTCTTTTTGTTTGGACACTAAGGTAGGATTCGCCAATCTACCGGATAATTTTGTGAGAAATTAAAGCCAACACTTTGAAATTTGGGTTACTTCTAGTTCTAAACCGCTGTGACCATGTACTATTATAATCATGACTTATCTTTCAATTGGTTAAGTGGTTGAGTTCGGCACTCCATTTGATCTTAAAAGAAAGGGTCCCTCATATAATTTGTCATATTCAAAGCCTAACGAATTTTATACCGAACGCAAACTAGTATTAGGTATAATCTTCTATCATCGTACACATCAGCAATCCAGATTAGAAAGACGTTGTCATTGAACTTCTTTTAGCTTGCAAGTCAAGTCAAAAATCTTATGCCTCTCCCACCAGTAAGTGAGCTAATCGAAGCTGTATAAAGCTGGTCCTTTTGGCATGACTTGCCCGTAATTGAAACCCGGAGTAGGTCAGAAAATAATCGAAGGACGCGACTTGGAATTTGGAATTTTTTCTGGGACATCTAATTGCATTTGGCGGGAGTTATAATTCGGCTGTCGTAGGAAGCTTGTAGGAAGAATTCATGGTAGGTTTGAAGCTTGTTATGTTGGATTACTATTCAATTCCTCTTATTTAGTCTTTTGGATGGCTGCAAATGGGGAACAAGATTTGATTTTTGGGTTTTCGTTATGTTCTTGTTTTGTTCTCTTTTAGGTGGGGTAGGTTTGATAATGAGGAAGCATCCAAGACGGTGCACCTCTTTACCCTTTTGATCTGGGCTTTCATATTCTAGTTGAGAAATGATGCTTGATCTTCGGGATGGTGATTACCCCACGCCAGTAAACATCCAAACCCTGATTTTATCACTCAAATTTATAGAAAAAGGAGACATGAACCCGCCTTTTACGCAAGAGAAAATGCCGAAAAGAGCTACGTTATCGTAAACCCAATAATTATTACTTTTGAACCATAACACTCTTCGACAGCATTCATGCCGTGTCGGATTTTTCGACACGTGTCCGAGTGTCGGATATTTCGACACGTGTTCGACACTCGGTCAATATACGTCGAAAAATCCAACACTTGACAACTCTCCCAATACTCTTCGACACTCGAGTAAAAAATTCCGATGTGTTTTGAGTTCGACAATTCAATTTTAAAAATTTTCAATAAATAAGAAGTCAAAATGTAAATATGTAAAAAAATAATAAATAATAAATAAAGAAATGAGAAAAATCTAGTCTTGTTTTTTAGGGAAAATTTCAATTTTAAAAATTTTCAATAAATAAGAAGTCAATAAGTAAATATGTTTGGGGTTTTTTTTAAAAATCAATTAATAAATAAAGAAATAAAGAAATGAGAAAAATCTAGTCTTCTTTTTTTATTCTAACTTATTTTTTGAAATTTTCCCATGACATAAAAAAATCATCCTACAAGTTTGTTTTTCTCTTCTCTTTGGCACGCGAGTCCAAAATATGGATTGTTTATTTTTTTTTTCCCTTAAAATTTTATAAATTATTGAAATGGAGTTGAATTTGTCAAATTGAAATAATGAATGATATAAATAAATGGTGGATTAATGTTTTTAATGTAAATTCATTATAAGCTCGTTTTTATTATTTATTTATTTGTGAATTTGAATCAAATTAATTTGATTAAAATAATCATAAAAATGATAATAAATCATGTATATATAAAAATATCCATTTAATATACAATGTATCCCAATGTGTCAGAATTCTCTATTTTTTGAAAAATAATGTACTAACGTGTCGTGTTGTGTCGTGTGTTGGTATCGGTGCTATTTAAATTATTACTAAGGAATAAGCATTCTAAAAGATTTCCACATTCTTTTTCTCTTTAAAGGCACATTTTATGAGAAAATTTTAACTATAAAATATAATTGATTATCCAAAATGCTCCATGTGGAGTAGTATATTAGGGGTGAGCGGTTAGGATTAGTTCCCAATTTTTGGAACTTAATACCTATCTTGTGGATCCTGAAATCAAGTTTGGAACAGAATTTTTTGGTGATGATTTCCTTTTTTTAGTTTGTTTTAGTTTCATTACTCTTTAAAATATTCACTTACAAAGTTAAAAGCTGCTTTAACTAATAAATACTTCAATATTCCATCATTTATAAACACTGTTTTATCTAATAAACATAAGAGAAAAACATGAGCCCTACCCATCAACTTCATGTCTCTCACAAAAATAATTTTTTCTAGGAGTGCCAAAATTTGGTACAATATTTAAGTGTCAAAATATACAAAATCAAATAAAAATATATCACTTAAGTGCCAACGACGAGAAATTTCGGCCAAATCACTTATGTGACATTTTCTAACGACTTTTTTTGCTGACGTGGCAATTCTTTTAAAAAAATATCCACCTTGCAATTTTTAAAAAAAAATTGTCCGTGGGACATTTTTTTATAAAAATTTCCCATGTCAGTAACAAGCCCCCAAAATTGATTTAAAAATTTAAAAAAAGTGGAAGAGAGCTTCAGCAAGGGCTATGGAGGCCCTCGCTACCGCCGCATCACCATTGCTGGGAAGGGCTAATGACGATGGGGCGAGGGATGGCTAGGGTTGTCAGGCCTTGGCAGTGGTCGACGCTTGTGGCGAACCACTGATGAGGGCCTAGGCCCTTCACCTAGACCTGGGGTGAGGGTCACAGCACTTCGCTAGATCCAACGAGGGTTGCCAACCCTTGCCTAGTAGGGGACAAGGGCCGCCGGCCATTGGTTGTGGAGGGCTAGATGAGTTGTTTTGCACAGTCATTTGATAAATTAGCTTTCCGGTGAGCCATGTAGACTAGTTATATCATCAAAATAAGCCATGTTGAATTTTTGGCTGTTTTCGTTAGAATTGGTGCTTAAGTGTCCCATTTTTTTTTTAAAATGGCACTTAAGTGTATATTTCAAAATTTTTGACACTTAAATATCCCATTGTATCAAATTTTGGCACTCATAGTGTATTTCTATCTTTTTTTGACAAATTCTTCTAATTTCTTAGCTACTTCCCTTGTTTTATGTCATTGCAACTTTCTTTATATAGCTAAAAGTTTTTAACCTTTTCATCTAGGCTTGATGAAGTAGCCGTGAAATTCCTTAGCAGGACAAGCAAGGAATCAAAGGTGGAAACAAGATGCAATGCAAGAGTAAAAACGGTCCAGTTCAGTCCAACTCTCAAGTTAACTCGATTTTACAGCCTGAATCAAGAAATAGATTGGCAATAGTTGATTTCAAAATTTTGGAACCGGGATCTAGTTCCATGGTCTACTTGAGATTGGTGCTTTCCCCTCTTGTAAATATATGTTTTGGTGACACTTAGGTGAAGCGCTTTTTTTGTGGAGAATGCAACAAGTATAATGTTTGTATTATGAAGGAGGCTTTTCTAGACATCTAAAGTCCAATGTGCCATTATGAGACGTGATCCCGTATGAATATTTTGTCATTGTACATCTATAGTGATAGTTTTGGACTTTTGATTGTTAGATTGATGGTGTGTTTGTTTCGATTTATGGGAGAACATTTATTCTTTTTAGGTTAAGAAATTCATTTTCCAAATTTTAAATGTGCATATTTTCTTTGGCTGTATATGATTTTCCATTTACTAATCATTTTTAGTAGCCTAATGCCAAAAAAAAAAAGCATGAACTTTAGATCGAGTGATGCCGCAACTTTCTTTTGTCTTGTGAAAAAGCACTAACATAGGTCAAGTGCCAAAATTTTTTTTAAAATACAATTTTGGCCATTACATTTTTACTTTAAGAAATTCTTTTTTTGTCGGTCCTGTCTCGAAGAAATCACCAACTTTTACTTAAATCTCAAATTTGGCCCTCTTAATTTAGGATAATTGATTGTCATCAACGATAAATGCATGTGCATTTGCTAGCTGAATTTAAAGCACTATTCATTTCTTCATTTCTTTTTTTTGGTAAAGAATCAAGTAACCATTCATTTCTTCTTTTCTAAGCCATAATTGAGAGAATAATGGTAAAATTGTTCATCATCACATACTCTTTACTAACAAGCTAAAAAGATCTCTAGATTAAATTTCTTTGGCCAAATTTTGCCGTGTTGTTGTAATTTAAAGCTATAAACTACCACCCATCGAGAGACACCATGGACGAGATCTGCCAAGCTCACAACTAAAAATTTTTTCTTGAAAAATGTTGACTTGAGATAGAGAATTTACAATGTGTGTCAAATTTGGAATAATGTTGAAAGTTTGTAACTTTTTTTGAAACAATAAAAAAGTTGGGTAAAAATTGTCATTCAAACTAAAGTTGATGCTTTTTTTTGAAACAAAAAAAAATTTGAGATCAAGATTTTCACTTAACCTAAAGTTAGTTTTTTTTTTTTTTTTTTTTGGAATTAGCCCCATTTTTAGCAAACCAAATGTGTGAAAGTCCAAAAAATTAATTTTCAGAAAATTTTTTACTCAAATAAACACACCTTTAAATCATATTTTAAGAGAACATTATGTAACATCCTGAAAATTGACCCTATTTTAGGATTTTATAAAAGGGCAATGTTAGTCGACAGCCTGGTCAGTACAAATTTTTCGAACTGTGTGTTCATGGGATAATGGATTACATGGAGGCGTCGATAGGAAATGATTCGCGTACGACTCGCAATTTCGATCAGGAATGAATCTTTCGACCATGAGGACCTGGGAGGGAATGATATCCTCTAAGTACTAGACTATTAAGGAAACAGAAATAAATTGATTCGGTAGAAATAAGAAGTAGATTTGCGGGTGATTTCCGCACGACTTCGATACGAACTACGAACGACGGTAAACCGAATCCTTTTCATCTGGTACTCGGGATTATCAATTGAGCCTCCAGGATCACATGACAATCGAGGGACATCCTTGACTCGAGAATTGGTGTAAACATGGATCAAAGAATGATTGACCACGGGTCAAAAGTGAGGAAAGTCCTAAAAGGGCGCCCGATAAAACAAATTGTACTATAGTCGCAATCGACTCCATTTACCCTCGATTTTTAATCCGATTTTGGGAACCGACTTCTCAGTAATATCAAGACTAAATATTTGGATGTCGCCTCATTTATTTTTGCATTTTCCGTTGGACGCGGAAGTGTCGGAAAAAGGAAAAATTGGACCGGATTTTGGGCTCGCCAGTGGGCCGGCCCAAGACCGGCGGCTCAATGGGCTTTGCGCCCATCCAGCCCAGCCCAAAAGGGGCCTAAGCTGGCCCAAGTTCCTCTCCCTCCTCAGCCCATGGGCTTCTCTCTTTTGGCCTTTTCCTTTTGGGCCCAAGTGGGCATTGTTTTTGTTTGTTTCTTGCTTTGTTTTGATTGGTGTTTGAGCAAGTGGCAAGCCCACTTGCCTTGGCTTCTCCCTCAAGTTTCCAACAGCTTTCTCTCTCTTCCTTTCTCCCCAAATTCGTGCACCAGCCTAGCCCCTCTCTCTCTCCATTTTTCTCTTCCTTTTCCCTTCCATTTCTGCTGTTTATTGCTGTCCTTACAGTTTTCCAGCCGAAAACAGCCTTGCTGCCATCACCGGAGCCGCCACCACCACCCAAAGTGTAGTCATGGAAGTTAGGAAGCCAGCCGCACACCCCTGGTCACCCCCGGTCGCCCCGGACCGCCCGTTTCGGCCTTTTTCGCTCAGTTACACCGGTTCCGCGTGAACAGTAACTCCTGATTGTTTTGGCCCGTTTCGGCCACCGTTCATCGCCCATTGTCATCCCCGAGCTTACCCCTCATAGCCCTCGTTCCTCTCTACGCACTGGTGTCGCTGGATTTCCGATCCAAGTAAGTTAATTTCCTAATCCTTGTTTAGGGGTTAATCTTGCTTAAGGGGTAATTAGTGTATTTGTATGTTTGTGTTTAATTAGATTTAATTAGTGGATTAGTCTGGTTAATTAGGCTGATTGAGATTAGTATTTTGACTAGAGTTAGTGATAGATTAACTATAGTTAGTTGATTAAAGTAACTATAGTTAGTTTTAAAAGTAATCAAGTTTAAAAGTTAATCATGGTTAGGTTAGATTAACTAGGGTTGAGTTAATTTTGTAACCATGGTTAGTATTAATAATAATAATTATTTTTGGATTAAATAATAATTATCTATTATTTTCGGAATTATTAATTAATTAAATTAATTTATAATTTCGAATTATTATTATTAATATTGTTATTACTATCATTTCTGAAAATTAATTATTTTTGGGGAAAATAATTAATTGTGATTATTTGTGGGAAATGATTTTTATTGAGTAATTTTGTGGAAAAATTACTATGGCTTAATTTTCTAATGTCAATAGTATTTATATACAACGTTATTAAATGACATTGGTTTATTAAAGAAGGGTTTTATTAAATGGAATTATTTGGATTGGAAATAATTATAAGTATTTTGTGGGAGTTAAATTATTTATAGGAATGGTTGATCCTCACGTGCTTATTTATTATTGAACATTGAGACATGTGACTGGGTACTAGTAATTATTGCGGTACGTGATTACTTTGGAAAAAGTATGTAAGTGTTATAATGTTAATTGGTCAGAATTGATTGTCAGACTGTGACTTGAACTGCAGATTATTGCAACTTTCGTAAATGATTGGACTGATGCTGTTGTGCGTGATTGCTGGACACTACTGCATTTCATTATACGTGTGCCAACTGCAAAAGCATGTTGTGTGAGCACGAACTGTATGTGCATTCACGACCGAGCAAAGAAATGAACGAATTGATTGATGATGTGTTGCATGGTCACATTAAGAGGAGAGCTCGGCGTTGCCGGAAGACCGCCAATCCTTATGGGGTTGTGCCGTGGCCATTTGGTCGCCTGACTTCGGTCGGTTGCCTGACAGGGAAGAGTTAACTTTGTGGGACTACGGTAGTGGGCGGGTCCCGGGCCTCTGTCAGTTGCGGGGCTGCGGTAGTGGGCGGGTCCTATGCTCCTTTGGGAATGCCATCTTGGGAGTGAGCCCTTGACGTTGCCATGCCTCGAGGTAAATAGGACGAAGCTGGCTTGGCCTGGAACCACCAACCATAAGGTTGTGCTGTGGCCTAGGAGAATGGGTTGTAATAATCGGAGCATGTGTGGGTGTGAGATATGAGAAAGCTGTGTGTGATACTCTGATTATTTGCATGCTCTTAATGTCGTGATGATTTAACTGACAGTTTCTACTGGTCGCATGTGCCAAGGCTAGGTAAGGTTGCTTGTGATTGCATCTGTTTATGAAACTATCTTCTGTGGTTATTTGTTTGAGGTGGCATTGGGTGATTTGATGAATTAGGTTAAACTCCTGAGGCGAGCGAAGTTCTTAACCGGGGTTTAGGGCTTTAACTTGCTGAGTTTATCTCAACCCGTCGTGATTAACCTTTTCAGGCCCTAGATGATGCAGTACCCAAGGATCGAAGAGAGTGATTCCACCGAGGCCAGCGAGTAGGCACTTGTACAGTGTTTGGTTAGCTAGGCCGGTCTCTTTTTGAGTAGGCATTAGCTTGTCACTTGTAGTAAGGCGTGTATGTATTTGTTGATGTGCTGATTAACCTTCAAATATACAAAATACTATTTGTCTTTCCTCTACAGTTGTTGTTGCTATCCCTATTGTTTGGTTTGGGAGTTGTTCGTTTCCGCATGTGCTTAATTACAAGACAAAATGAATTGGTCAACGATAGTACCTAGGACGTCGTACAAGTAAACCTCAAGTGAAATGGGGTTGTCGCGAGCTCGAGAGTCGGGGCGTGACACATTCCCTGGTCTCTCTAGTCCTCTCTCTCTCCGGTTTTCTCTCTTATTTCGTCTCTCCCTTTCTTTTTTTTTTTTTTTTGCCCTTTATCTCTCAAGCCCTCGGTTTTCTGCCTTGCCAACCTGTTGACCGACCTAACCCCCTGACCCGCGGATCGCACTGGAGCTGCTTCCCTTGATCCGCCTGCAACTGACCTGCACTTCCATTTTTTATTCTTCTTTTGTAGAAGACTGTTCTGCGTGAGGCAGAAGAAGGAAAGAAAGGAAGAGGCCGGGCCGAGAAGGAAGAAAAAAAAGAAAAACAGGCCGAGCCCGTGTGAGGAAAGGGAAAGGACCGCGTGGGGCCAAGCGGGCCCGGCCTTGGCCCGGCCTCTTTCCTTCCTTCCCCTTTTTTTTTTTTTTCATTTCAAATTTTTTTTCGAATTTTTTTATAAAAAATTTGTAAATTTATTTTTGATAAATTTTAAAACTAGTGATGCAAGTGCTCCTAATGTCATACGATGCAATTTTAATGAAATTTTTTGTTAAAGAGTTAGAAATTAATCCCTAATTTTTCAATGTGATTAATAAACAATTAAACGAATCGCCCAAAATTTAGGTGTCAATAATGAGCAAGAACACAAGTTTTTTAGTAAGATGCAAGAGAAATAGCGGAATCATAATGCACAAAATAAAATCTTGAGCTACTTTCTTTCCTCTTTAGTAGATGCTACTCAGTGCTACTTCTGACAACGGGTTAATTTTTTTTTTTTTACCAACTTCAGTATCTTCTCATAAAAGTTCTAAATCTATTGTAATTTTAATCTGGACATAGTAAGATGGCATAGATATCGAATTTATGTTATTGGTTACATGAAATTACGTTACACAAGAATGTTCTTCAACAAGCATTGTAGTAACAGCATTTGTAACTTCTTTCTAGAAGGTGGCAGTCGACGTATATGTCCAACATCCAATGCGTGTAATCCGACATAGCCGTATGTCAAAAGATTGCCACTTTCATTTGTGACATGTTCTAGGAATGGGAGACGTTGAAAAGCAAACATTTGCAAGAGTCAACTGTATCTCGTTCATTTGATAAGACTTGCATTGCTCTAAAGAGAATCATTTGGAATGAATGTTCTCTTAAGAAGCGTAGTTTTCTCATATTTGTTTGCAATTCAAATCAGAGGGATTTTTTTGAAAAATGAGATACAAATTTGAGGCCTCGCTTTTTCGTGGTTCAATAGCCAATTTCATTGGTAATGTTGTACATGGAGAGAAACAAGTCCTTATAGTTGGAGGAAGCTTTTTGATTTCAGAGATATTGAATCTGCAATATTTCTATTACAAGGATGACATTAGTACTAATTCAAAATTAGGTTATATATAAAATCTTCAGGAAATTAGGATGATCTCACACACAAATATTTCGATGTTATTTCGTCAAGAGTTGAAGTTCTGTTCATTAACCGTAAATGTCATAAACATTGTTCATCAGCAGTGGTTGTTGTTGATTGTTCAGTGGATGGGGTTGATCCAATAGTTGTTAACATGATAAGGACATGCGAAAATGAATAATATTTACGTTGTTTATGGGTAGATTCTTCAAAGGACGGGCCTGATACAAAAAGTATAAAAACGTTGGTTGAAACAAGAATTATTTTCTTGAACTGATGTCCAACTTACCAAAAGGGTACCAAAAGAAAGTCCCCAGATAAATAAAGAGTATTAAAAAATAAGAAGTAATTGGAAGGGATCTGCTGGGTTCAATAGACTGAAGAAGACCTGCCCAAGCTTCATTTACAAGGCCCACCTTTAGATATTTTATTTGGGTTAATCTTTTCTCGGGCTATAAAAATTGGGTCATTTTTGCTAACTCGCCGTAGAAATTGGGTCAGTGTGGCTTGATTCATTTAAAGAATTTGGGCCGAAAGCTACGACCTGCTAAGTGTATGTGCTGCTACAGGACTAAACCGATTGCACTTCGTTGAAATCGAGCTTAGCCTAATCAAGCAATACCGATCTTTCTCATGTCCATAAACCATCTTGGCCCCCAATATGTTGGGCCTCCAGTGAATAATGTGCATATCTAAAGGGAGGTTTGTCTTCACCAAATATTGTCTCGCTCGAGATTTTTCCAGGCATTTTAGAAGGGAAAGCCTTGGCTTCATCATGATGGCTTAACCTTTGAATCCATGAAAAGATGCTTCATACATGCTCAATAAACACTTAACATCTCCCCCTCAGCGCTTTTTCTTTTTTAATCATGGATCTTTCAAACACGTCTCAACATATGAACAATTAATATTTTTATGTGTGTCACCGAATAATATATATCTTCAAATGACATTTTGCATATTGTATCTCGCTCATTTGGTCATATCTGCGTTGCTCTAAGAGAGAATCATTAGGGATGAATGCTTTCTTAAATTTTATTTGCTATCGAATGAGTGAGTTTTATATGAAAAATTAGACATTTTTTAATCCTTTCTTTCGTGTTCCAACAGCCAACTTCATTGCTAGTTTTATACATGGCGAGGAAACTTGTCGATTTCAGGGATATCGTATCTCCAACATATTCAATATGAGCATGACAAGAGTATTAATTCAATATTATGTTATCCATAAAATCTTGCGAAAATTGGGATGATCTAATGCACAAATCTCTCAATGAATTGCGTCAAGAGCTGAAGTTCTATCCATAAGCCAAAAATGCCTCAAACCTCGCGCACGCCACCAAGCCACGTATTTCCCCTCCCTTGTTAAGCTAATTACCGTGACCTGCCAAATTAACCCCAAAACGTGGGACTTAAACCCCACGTCCCAGCTGACTCCCATGAATTTCCTCGATTGACCATGTGGCAATTGCACGCAAAAGGCGGTGGAGAGGGTAGAAGCCAGCCAAGACACGTTCCGTACCAGGCGTCCTCTCCTCATGCTACCATCAAATGAAAATTTGACTAAGAAAATTACAGAAGGCGGTGAAGAAAGGGGTATAAAAACCAATGCCACTCCTCCTTTGGGTCTGCATCATCCTCACCAAGTTTTCATCTTCCCTCACGACCTCACCATCACGTCTTGCCACCAACTCGACGCCGTCCCGCTCGCCCCGTCCCACCGTTTCAGCCATCGTCGACGAGACTTTAAGGCAAGTAGACTTCTGCTGCTCTATACTCCGTGAATTTTGTTGTTGCTCGACGAGACGTGTTCCTTCGGATTTCCATAAATTATTATTATTACTATGCAAATTGATACTATTTGCTCGAGACCTTATTCGGGTTCTGTCGCTTGCTTCGAAACGTCAACTCTCGATGCAGCGAACGCCGTATCCATCTATACAAGTATACACCCTTGATTTCTTCGCTTCTGCTCATGACTCAGGTTCGGATCTTTCTGCGTTCTTACCCTTTTCCTTTTAAATCGATTTAGGGCCTCCTTCTTTCCCCTTTCCTTTCCGTTTTCAATGAGAAACTGGTCATTTGGTAATTCGTACTAAACGTGACTTGAAATTGTCTTTCGGTTTGTAAGTATTGTTGGTTCAAATGTTGCTGATGTTGGTGTCACTAAATTCGGAGCTTTATTTACACCTGGTTTTGTATTATATTACGATTCTGGACTTTGGAACTGGAAGTATTTTATTTTGCATTAGCAATTTGAAAAATATTTCAAATTAAAATATTTAATTGCTGCACTATGGTATGATTTGATAGTTGCCGTCGGTCATCGGGACGATGATGCCTGGGTATCGGATGCCTGGAAGGGTGTAACACAATGCCCTCCGAATGCTTAGGCTGTAACATGGTTACCTGGAGCATCCTCGCGATGCTAAGTGGAGTGCGAGATGCCTGGAGGGGTGTCACGCGGTTCACTCCAAATGCATGGGAGTGTAACACGATTCCCCTGGCTGCCTCGGGCATAGAGATGCCTGGACGGGTGTAAGACGGTGCCCTTCGGATGTCCCCCAGAGGTCCTCACGATGCTAGGCGGGGGTGTAAGAACCCAGAGGGGTGTAATTCCCTCTGGAAGATGGTGGCAGCTGAATTTAAACCAGTTATGAAATCGATGCTTTTCAAGTTATATTTGCATATTGTTATACCGTTTCCTGTGAGTCTCCTTTGTCTTTGATTTGAGGATGGTTTTCAAGCAAGTTGAATTATTTTGATTTCGTATATTTTATACCGGAAGATGGTGGCAGCTGAACTTAAACTAGTTATTTCTTTTCAAGTCATATTGGTATATCGTTGCCCGTAGGTAGTGGCAGATTTGCATAGTTAGTCTAATAGACTTCTACTAGCTGAGTTTCGTACTCATTTGCAGTTGATTCTTGTCTTTTAGATAAGTAGATATGTCACTCTCTCTCCCCTTCCCCATGATCCGATACGATGCCCTAATAGAATTCACGTGGCACCAAACTGTGATTATCAACCCCGCATTTTCAAATTCCTGTCTATATCGAGCACCAATTGGACCAGTGCTCCTTAGCTTCATCGCGCTTTATGCTCAAGTGTATAGGCTTCTCGTGGGTCCTCTTCCTCTCTACGATGACGATGGACTAGTGGACAGCAGCAATACCGTCAAATGGGATGGAGGCAAGAGGGCACGGGAGTTTTCGAGGATGAAGATAGGTGATTTTTGATGGAGCAGGGGCATGGGATAGGTGGCTCTATACGTAGTCAGTTTGTAATGGGATGACGAACGACGTCAGGAGTACTGACCCTTTTGAGCTTCCCCATTGCAACCAACCCACAACCTATGTATATAAATATAAAGGAGAAGGCAATGAAATTGTCTTTATGTGGTATATGTGGTATCTATCTTGGGTTGTTTCAACCATTTACGCTTCCGCATGGTTAAAAAGTAAAAAGATTATAATAATTGTGTTATGTGGTATCTATCTTGGGTTGTTTCAACCATTTACGCTTCCGCATGGTTAAAAAGTAAAAAGATTATAATAATTGTGTTAGGGGTGACGTATTGGGATGTCACACAAAAAGAATCATTTAACTCTTTTTCTCGTATTAGCATTCCATTTCCTTTACATTTACATTTTAATGGGAGAACTGTACTATTAGTACCTTAACTTGTGTATGGTGCTTACTTTAATGCTACAACTTTTCGTCAACTCACTCAAATACCAAAATCGGAGAAGAATGATCACTTAAGTGTCTCCGGTGAGATATTCCGGGCAAAATTAACACGTGGTTTTTTTAATTAAATTTTTTAGTTGACGTGGCACTTAAAGGGTTTAACTAACTTTTTGTGAATCACTTAAGTGTCAACTTTTTTGAAAAATATTTTAAGATTTTTGAAAAACGGTTTTTTTAGTGTCAAATTTTTTGGAAAACAATATTTTTAGTTCCAAAATTTTTTTTAAAATAATTTTTTTAGTGTCAAAGAAAATTTGGCATTGAAAATCTCATTTTCCAAAAAAAAAAAAATTCAGCATTGAAAATATCATTTTTCAAAAAATTTGGTACTTAGAAAATAATTTTTCAAAAACTTTGGCACTGAAAATCTTTTTTTTAAATTTTTAAAATTTGGTACTTAAGTAATCTGCAAAAAATTTGTTAGATGATGTCGTTCAACATTCCCCATGTTCCGGCAAGTCACATCAGCTAAAAATATTAATAAAAAAGAATTTCGACTAAAAATGCTAAGAACAAAAGAACGATTGGCGATGGCACTTCAATGTGATCATTTTTAATAAAGAAAGGATTTCACTGATTTGGCACTCAAGTGCGTTAGCAAAAAGTTGTTGCATTAAAGTGAGCATTATACACAAGTTAAGGCATTGATAGTGGACTTCTCTCACCATTTTTATCTAAAAAAGTCAAGAATTTTTTGTCAAACTTTGATAAAAAAATAAACTTTAGGTCAAAATTTACTTTTTTTTGCATAAAAAGCTCTAAAATAATATCAGTTTCACTTTTGCATTATCAATTTAAAAAAAAAAACGAAATTTCACCCATCAATTATCGTTTTCATGACAAATCACTAAAATGTTAATTTTTGGTCAACACTTTGTCAAAAAAAAATTTCAAAAATTCAAAATCTCCAAATCATCCTCTCTTTTTTTATCTTAATTTGACTTCAATATTGTTTATATTACAAAAATCGATTGAGAACCAATGAAATCCTTGGAAGCTTGCTATTTAGAACTAAGGTGAGCCTAACCTAAACCACCCTAGTCATCTATTAAAAGCATGAGGCTCCGTCTAATCAAGTTCTATTAGCAAACCTTATACTACTTTGCCTATGATTATTTAAGACTAACCTAATTAAAACTATTTTGAGCACTCCTCCCTAGTGTATTTGATTGCTATGAGTTTTGGATGGAAATCCATGGTTTTCCCATAGATGGAGGACAGAAGAAGCTAGACAGAGCTAGGGTAACTTTGGAGATGTCTAACCCTTTATTATCTGGGATGATTTCTAGCTTTTGGGGAAAGGAACATTGACTAGACTTTAGACTTGAATGACTCCCACAATTCTGCTACTCATATTGGAGGATTGGCCATTATGCAAAGAATTAAGAGTTCTTTCTTTGCCACCAATGTAAGCTAATATATGTTTTTGGTCTTGGTTAAAAGCTGAAGCAAATGTCTAATGTCTAAAGTCCTTTATGGGAAGCCTTTTATGGAGAAAATAAGGGGAAAAGGAGGTGGATGAGATGGTGCTAGAAACTCTTGTTGATTCTGGACAACTTAATGTGTATGTAAAGGAATCGAGTAGCTCTCCTATTCAGCATATCTCTCCACAGGACAAAAGAGGGAAGAGAAAACTCCTTGAAGTAGACATGCCTTCTAATGAGGCTGAAAAGGGTAGAGAAGATCCTTCCCAAGCTTCTGGCAAACTTACTTTACCACTAGAGCTCCCCTCGTTACATTTTGTTGAGGAAAAATTACAAAAAGAACAAAGAACGACATCCTTCGCAACAACTAAGAAATGGTGAAGATTTTGCCCTTATGATCAGCACATTAATGGACAACATAAACCAGATGAGAGTCAACTGATGAATACCTCGATTCAGGAGGTAGTGGATTTTGGAAAATGGGTTTTGATGGTTAGCCCAAATAAGCCACCAGGAGATATATGATGCTTATTTGCTAAAACTGTCAAGGGTTGGGCACATTCTTGATAGTTCAGGCTTTGAGAGCCATCATGGTTTAGGAAAGGCCCAATCTAGTTTTCTTAATTGAAACGAAGAACCAGGAATTAGCAGTTCAAAGTGTGAAGCAAAGGCTAAATTTTTAGCACTATTTTGTAGTGAATCCGAGGAGAATTGCAGGGGGATTGGCTCCTTTTTGGAATGATGGGACCAGTGCATGGTAAATGTAGCTACAAATGAGTTTGTTGATGTTATTTATGAAGACGTTGAGAGAGGTAAGAAGAGCATATTAACTTTTATTCATGAGCCTACATCTTTCCAGGAAGGCTAGTTTTATGGGAGAGGATTTAAAGTTTAAACCTACGGGTTGAATTACCTTGGGTGTGTTTGAGTGATTTTAATGAGGTCCTCTACCATTGGAAGACAATAGATAAAAGAATGGTTGAGTACTATAGACTAAATGAGTTCAAGGATTTTCTTAACATGTGTAACTTGATGGATATGGAGAGCAAGGGCTGTGTATTCATTTGAGCTAATAATCGTGAAGTAAAGGAGTTTATTAAAATGAGGTTGGATAAGGTAATCATTTTCAGTTGAACCAGTAAGAAGAGCGAAGCTATTTTAGTTTGAGGCTTTTTGGCTAGAGAATGAAGAATGTGGAAGGATAGTGAAGTGGAGTAAGAAGGCTATTTCCTACCTCTGATAATTTGAATTTAGCCAAAAAACTAAAAGCTTTTTTATTAGAGCTAGCAAATTGGAGTAAGAAGGCTTTCCCCAATAACAAAGAGAAAATTATAGCTTTAAAGAGGGAAATCCAATGGCTATTTTGCATAGAATCTGCATTTTGCAAGAGGAAGAATACAAGAACTAACTTCCTTTGAACCATCCAGCCTCGGTGTTTTCGAGCTTCCCATTTGAATTAATGCCTTTTGGACGTCCTACATTGTAATTTCAGCAATCAATTCATGATCCAAATATCCAATCTCAAAGAATCGCTTTACATTTAAGAAGGAATATGGCAAATGAATTGCAAGTCCTTGAAGTTAAGAAGACAGGGAAGTCTTTAGGAATTCCTTTTGGTCGGGGGCTTCTAAAAAGCAGAGGTTTGCATGGATATTCGCCCAAGTAAATATGAAATTAGAAGGGTGAAAGGAAAAATGGGTGTCGAGAGCAGAGAAATTTTTTTTAATTAAAACAATGGTCAACTATTGTCCCAATATGGAATGTCCAATTTTAAAAATCCAATTTCCATTTGTCGTGCCATAGAAAGAAAGATTGCATCATTTTGGTGGTATAATAGTGAATAAAAAACAAGGATGCATTGGAGGAAATGAGAATTGTTGAAAATGAGGATAGATGAAAGGAAATGGGTTTTAGAGATTTGCCCTCTCTCAATAGGGCCATACTAGCGAAACAAGCCTGGAAACTATTGCAAAGTATGACTTCTCCATGGTGTTTGATTAAAAGGGACTTACTTCCCTTAAAACTCGCTTTGGAATGTTAGAAAAGGAGCCCATCACTCATGAGGCAAAGTTTGTTAATAGGTAGAGACACAATCTCATCTTTTGTGATGTGGTTGGTAGAAAATAGAGAAAACATTAACATTCGAAAGGATAAATGGTTGAAAAGAGGTATTATAAGGGGACCAGCAAATCATGATGAATTGCTTGATGATGTGTTGCATGATTAATTAAAGTTGATAGTCCTGGTATAGCCGGATGACCGCCAATCCTTCGGGGTTGTGCTGTGGTCTTTTGGTCGCCTGACTTCAGTCGGATGCCTGACAGGGGTTAGTTGCGGAGTCGCAGTAGCGGCTGGACCCATGCTCCTTCAAGAATGTCGACGGTAGAGGATAGTCCATAAAGTCGCCGTGCCTTAAGGAGGAAGACGATGCCTAGTCTATGACCAATTGACTACCAACCATAAGGTTGTGCCGTGGCCTTGAGGGTCGTAATAATCAGAACACATGTGAGCATTGAGATACGAAAACGTTATGTGCAATACTTTGATTATTTGCATGTCTCCTACTGTTATTATGAGATGGTTGACAGTTTCTGTAGGTTATGTGTGCCAAGGCTAGGTAGGATCGCTTTTGATTGTGTCTACTTATTAAACTGTTTTATGTTTTCGTTTCTTTGGGGTGTGGTGGTTGATAGTTGATGGATTAGGTTGTATGTTAGACTCCTGAGGCGAGCGATGTTCCTAACTAAGGCTTAGGACTTTAACTTACAGAATTTATCTCAACCCGTCGTGGTTAACTTTTTCAGGCCTTAGATGACGCAGTACCCAGTACGGTTCAGCATCCCCATAGACATGAGCACTATCGTTACCACGCGGCTAGCCCCAGGCGGCAATTTTGTGTATGAGCATCATGTTACTATGGTGTGTGTGGACGAGGGGTCGAGGGACCATTACGCGTCTCACGTCTTCAACACGTGGTTCCTCAGGATGGGAGGTATTTTGTATGGTCCTCTTCAAGGCTTTGATGGACCAGTCCCTCTTGCGGGGTCGACAGATAAGGTCTGGGATCCTATGGACATGGATCCCCCTAATGGCGAGCTTTCAAACCCGACGACTGGAGAGACCGATCATTTGGAGGATAGCGAGTAGGCAGCTGTGGCCTATTCCTTTTTTGACGAGCCCCTCATCCACTTGTACAGTAATAGGTTAGCTAGGCTGGTCCCTTTTTTAGTAGGCTTTAGCATGTCGCTTGTAGTAAGGCGTGTATATATTTACTGGTGTGCAGGCTAACCTTACAGATAAATAAAATACTGTTTTGTTTTCCTCTGCTGTTATTACTGCTATCCCTGTTGTTTCTGTTTGGGAAGTTATTAGTTTCTGCATTTGCTTAACTATAAGATAAAAATGAATTGGTCGACAACAGTGCCTGGGACATCGTATAGTTAGACCTCAAGTGAAATGGGATTGCCGCGAGCTCGAGAGTTGGGGCATGACATTGATTGAACAACTCATTCTCGTTCTGAGGTGATCGATCACTAAACTCCCTCCTGTGATATCAAACATCACGGTAAAGAGAAATAATTCCTAGTTGGATGCTATAGCCGGCATCAGCAAGGTAGTATTTACCTACCAATTTTATGTAAAGTTTGAATAGCATGTTTAAGGAAAGTAGGGTATAAATTTTATATAAAGTATGGAATAGTCTATACCTTCAAGAATTTTCATTCCTCAAGGCCTTGAAAGTGCATTTGTAAGAATACGAGAGTCATGTGCTGTGCCTTCCCAACCGGCCAACACATAAACGAATTTTAAATCAAAAGTAACAGCTACAAGAACATTTTGCATTGTTTTCTATTTTCGACCACGAAATTTTCCTTGAATTTATGGGGGAACCGATGCACGAACATGGGTTCCATTAAGAGCTCCAACACAATCCTAACGTACTTAAGTAATTAAGTAAAGGTAACAACATACTCTAAAAATGAAGTTCATGATAGTTGTCATATTACATACCTTAAAGTAGAGGTAAAATCTTCTATTCTTGGATATCGTCGGTGGTGTAATGCCATCCGGTGGTCTTATAACATGCTCGTGTAATTTTAGAATTGCTTGTAAGACAAGTCTAAAGTATCAATGAATGGTCTCAATAGACCTATTGAACCTTGATCTAATCACTCTCAACTGCACATTATGCCCTAAAATATGGCAAAAGACTAGCAATTGCTCTTTGATCGACACATTTACAGTTTCATGCAACAAATTATTTGACCCAAGAATTCTACACAATTCAAAGAAAACTTGTTGTCTCATACGTATTTGATTGACACAATTAGTATCTCCTCAATGAAAAATGCGATTCATGAATAACTCTCTCAAAATCTCTCCCCATCGTGGCTCTCTAGGTATTTGACTACTAAACATTTCATCATCCATTACTAGCAATACCAACTGCCATTACAGACGCAGCTACACCCATTATTGCTCCATTAACATCATTATTTTCTATCTACAAGCAATAATAAGAATTTTCTCAAAGGTAAACCTAATAGCAAACATTCAAACAAAATAAAGGAATGAACATAAGGACTAAACTCAGTGCAGCACCATCATATGTGCATGATGATAAATTCTAAACAACAATGCCTATAAATGATTTCAATAAGGTATTACAATAAATTATAATCAAAGATTTTCTTCACCTCATGACATTTTAACAAAAAAATAAAATAAAATGAACAACCTCGCAAAAGAGATTAAGGCCCTAAGAAAGCTAAAAGCAAGGTCTCAATTTCAACAAGAGCAGTAAACCCATCCCTCGGCCTAGCAGGGCATGATATGTCACACATAAAGGCACATATCTCGAGAACAAAATCCTAATCAATAATAAAATTAGAATACTCATCAGATCATGAAGCACTAATCAACTTGACTCATCTTGATTCGAAAATTTCAAGCAAATCAACAATAAAATTGAGCAAAAAGGTCAAGATTTAAATACTCATCAGATGAGGGAGCAACGATTGACTCAACAAATCTCAATCTAAAAATTTCGAGCAAATCAACCATAAAATCTAAGAGGAGAGAGAACCTGGAGTGGTGTTGTGTCGAGTGTTGTTGCAGGACATTCAATAATGAAATCGAGCAAAAAGTCAAGATTGAAATACTCATCAGATCAGGAAGCAACAATCGACTTAATTCATCTCAATCTAAAAATTTCAAGCAAATCAGCGACAAAATCAGAGAGGAGAGAGAACCTGGAGTTGTGTTGTGTTGAGGGTTGTCGCAGGATCTTCAACAACAAAATCAAGCTTGCAAGACCTTCAACAACGAAATTGAGCAAAAGGCTCAAGATCATAATACTCATTAGATTAGGAAGCAACGATCAACTTGACTAATTTCGATCTGAAAAATTTGGGCAAATGAACAAAAAAATCGGAGAGGAGAGAGAACCTAGAGTTGTGTTGTGTTGAGCATCGTCACAGGATCTTCAATAACGAAATTGAGCTTGCAAGACCTTCAACAACGAAATCGAGCAAAAGGCTCAAGATCATAATACTCATTAGATTAAAAAGCAACGATCGACTTGACTCATCTCGATCTGAAAAATGTGGGTAAATCAACGACAAAATTGGAGAGGAGAGAGAACCTGGAGTTGCATTGTGTTGAGTGTCGTTGAAGAAGAGCGGGACCTTCACTGACAAAGAAGATGAGCTCGACTTTCACTAACCTTCAACAAAGAAGAAGACGAGCTTGACCTTCATTGATGAAGATGATGAGAATCGCTAAAGAAGAGCGGCTTTTCTCTGGAAAAAGAAGAAGAAGAGATTTTGGAGAGTAAAAGAAAAGGACAGAGATGACCTAATAAAAAGGGAATGACCTAAAAACCTAATAAAGAAGGAAAATGTTTTCCCCTTCCCACGCATAGGAATTCATTTTCCTAATACATAATATTTCTGTTGACTGGAAAGTATTTTCTATTGATCAAATCATTTTTGGAGAAACAAACAGCGGAAAGTCTAGAAAACACTTTTCGGAAAAATACTTTTATTGAAACAAACGCACCCAAAGTCTTAGTCCCAAACACTAGGTCGGTGATTCGCTGAATGTCTAGCAATCTTTTCATCTTCAATCTCCAAAGTGCACTTTACACATTGAATGCAGTAGAGGAGGAGGATGAGATAGCGCTGGTGGTAGCAGAGGAGCAACGAGGGTTTCTGAAGAGTAAGAGAGAGGTTCGATGGTGGCGGATTGAGCAGGGAAGGAAGCTTGTGTACAAAGCAGGAAGAGCCATTGCTTGTTTGCTGTATCTAGTAAGGGGCACGTAAAACCATTCTAATTTTAGGCAGGAAGTTGTTATGGAGCACTAGTCACTTGGAGAAATTTGCAGGCTTTATATAATTTTTTTTTTTGGGTCGGAGGCCTTATATCAATTTGAAAAGGCTATATTTGGCATAAAAATATGACATTGCCAAACCGTGTAATAGAGTATCAAATATCCGTCCCAAAAAAAATAGAGTATAAAATATGAGTCTTACGTGTGCTAAGGTATTGCACTAATTTCTTTCACTAAATAACATGACAATTTCATATTTGATGCTTAAATAAGTCAATCATCCAAATCACGAGTCTTATTAGCTTTCAATGGGGACTTGACATATCATATGGTACAGAGGTTTTCTTGAGGTTTCTCAGTACATCTATCATTCATCCATCAAATATAGTGGGGACAAAAGTTGGAAAAACAAGATAAGAAAGTTATTAGGAAAAAGCCAATAAAGATATTGAAACTTTAGTTCATTCTTATGATTATCGTCCTATGTTGAATACAATAAGCACATCTAAGTTCTTGGGAGGGCGAAGGCAACACCGTTAGCACCTATGTTCGGAGGAAATTATTAAAACTCGATTGCAACGTTGCTCCATTTCTATGAGCTTAAGCAGAAGACAAGACAATTTGCGCAAGTTTCGTTTACAATGCAGTCATTTATTGTGTTTTCTTATACCAACTTGGAGTTATTTAATGAATACGTGCTTTTTTTTTGTCATAAATGAATACGTACTTGCATGTATCATATTTGCTTCGTCCAGTCAAGTGAGAGTAGCATAAATTTTACTAACCAGATGGTAATCAAATATCTCGGACATACATAAGAGGAGAACAAGCTATAGCATGGGTTAAATTTGTTTGATAGCCGGTAGAGGAAATTTAAATAAGTTTATTTTGCATTATCCTACATAATTTTATAACTTTAAAAAATATACAAACAACTTTACACAATTTTAAATGCTCATATACATTTGTGCTGTTGCAAGCAATAAGATTGCTTACTTTAGGTTATGTTTACACATGACAAAAGGGTATGAAAAGGAAGTTTTGGAAAAAGAAGACAGAAAATAAAGAAAATAAATTGTAATGGGAAAAAGACAAAATCTATAGTGAAGTATTTGGGGGAATATTTTTTGGGCTATAGCTTTTTAGTTTCCTTCAATCATGTCTTTGATTGATATGTTATAAGTATTGATAGAACCAACTTCCAATGCTTAATTTTGGTTAGCTATAAATGGGATGCAGGTTTGCTAATCCCTGTTGGGAACTCATCTGGTGTTTTTTATTTTTTTTAACAAAATCACGACACTTAGTTATAGACCTCATCACACTTAGTCCAAATCCTACAAAACCCTAGCACACAAATTCCTTTTCTCTCACCGACCAAAAAAAAATTTCTCCTCTCTTTTCCTCCTCTTACCCCATCAGTCACCTCATGCCTAACCGTCGCCCCACCCCCATTGTCCACGCCAGCGAATCGCTACCTCCATATTCAGACCCGACCACAACCGCCAGTCAAGCCATGGCATAGCCCACCGCTATTGCTGTCGTCTTCTCTCTATCCCTCATGATCTGCTCATCTTTTCTTTTTTTTTTAACTAGTTTTCATTTGGTGGTATTGATATGTTGAAAAGTGTGACTGAAAATGTTTTTGAGTGTTTAGATCTCATTTATGAAATAAATCTCCTCAATGTAATGAAAATGAATTTCTTGCATAACGAACTAGTAACGCCTTAAGTATAAACTTTTTTTATATCTTTTGTAAATGTCGGGGCAATAACATAAAATATCAAACACATCAGAAAAGAAAACTAACGTAAATACCGCAAATATTTAAGAAGATCAAACCTCAATTTTTTGAAACCTTAAAATCAATGCAAGAACATTTCTTAGTCTCACTATGAGTTTATTGATGCAAAATAATAAAAAAACAATAAGTCCATCGTTTATATAGTATCAAGAACTAACGAGCAAAGTCTAATGCGTGATAAAAATAATGCGAGTTTGTTCATTTTCTACCTCTGTCAATATCCATTTTCTCTTCTATTCAAGAAGAGTCTTCAAGCCACATTTTCTTCAGCTTGGCACTCTTAACGATGAATCACAAAAACATTTCAATGTCTCCAAATTGTTATACAAATCTTTTCCAGCCACCAAAGAGAGTTCATTGTGCATTTCAATTTCTTGTTCAAGTACTTCTCAATGGTAGGATGTGCCCATAAAAAATCACAAAAACACATTGATAAAACAAATAACACAACACTGCCCACAAGAGAACCTTACCAATGCTAAGATTATCACTTACATTGAAATCTAGAAAGCATATTACTATTATTTCTTCATCATGAACTTCCTTCCACAAAATTGTGATCATCTTCGAGTTATGGTCCCACTAAAATCTGCTCTTACCTTGCAATTTTTGGATGGTAGCCCAATTACTTTTTATAGTTCTAAGATGATTATCTATGTAATCAGGATCGCATTCAATCCCAAAATTTTCATTATAGCTTGAACGACTGGAATAGAGGAAGATGGTTCAAGGTGGCCGAAAGTTTGTTTCCTTATGAAGCCTCATCATTTATTATCTCTAATAACATATGCTCCATCGGTCCCAACCATCTAAAATACTTGTTCCTTTGCTCATTGCTGCATTATGGAATTTATCCCACACAAGAATTTGCGACAAACAATAGTAACTCAATATGTCAGTTTATGAACGAGACATGGGAAACATCATAATGATATGTAGTGGTAAGTCACGTGTTGTGATAATCACAAAGCAACGAACTATATTTTATAATAACATGACAACTTCTAAGAAAATAGAAGTAAACATTCATTATGTGCCAGTAGTCATCCCATATTACACATGCACCTCTCTCTCTCTATCACAACAAAGCAACGAACTATATTTTATAATAACATGACAACTTCTAAGAAAATAGAAGTAAACGTTCATTATGTGCCAATAGTCATCCCATATTACACATGCATCTCTCTCTCTCCCTCCCACCCTTGAGATTTGATCTCTACACTTACTTCTTACATAAAGGATTACTAGGGTCAACTCCCATAATAAAGTTATGTGAAATAGAACATGTTAAGACCACATAAACTTAACTATCAAAAGACCAAAAGCGCTCCACAACCACTCCGCAAAAACACCTTTTTTTTACCATAGACCGTAAAGATGAGTGGAGATATTTGAACTCTTTCTCATTCTTAGGCAAGCGGTCTCTAAACTCCTTGTAATAATGAACTTCCATAATATGGAGAAATAATTCCCAGTTGGATGTTGTTGCCAACATCATCAAGATAGAATTTACTTACCACTTTTATGTAGTTTCGGAAAGTAGTTTAAAAATTTTGTATAAAGAATGAAATAGTCTATGCTTTCAAGAATTTTATTCCTTGAGACCTTGAAAATGCATTCTATATTGCAAGTCGGGTTGAGGTGAAGGTGGTAGAATGCCATAAACCTTAATAGCCTTGTAAGAATACAATAGTCATATGTTGTGCCTTCTCAACTGGCCAACATATGAATGAATTTTAAATAAAAAATAACAGTTGCAAGAATATTTTGCATTGTTTTCTTTTTTTTTATCACGAAATTTTCCTTGAATTTCTAGGGAAATGGACGCAAGGACATGGGTTCCATTTGTTATGGCTAAATATGTAACTTAGATAGGAGGTGAAAAGGTTGAAAGGCGAAACTTGATAGATTTTGCGGAGTCATTAAAATTGAGTTTAATATATGTAGGAACTATTCAATGTATGCAAGTGTAAGCTAATAATAACAAGTACAATATGCGTCTATCAAACAAATATGGAAACGAGTAAAGAAAGAGATAGAAGAGTTACATGCAAATCTTATGGTGGTTTGACTCATATCAAGTCTATGTTCACTCTTTCAAATAAACAACCACCAATAGACTAGATTCTATCGGTAATTCTTTGAGAGGTTACATTGTAACATGTGCCACTTCTACCCAAACTGGTAGATCACACTTCTAATCCAAGCACTACTACAACACTTAAACACTCCTCAAAAGAAATAACAATTAGTAGGAGTATGCAACGGGAACCGCCAATCTGGAAACCACCCAGACCGGACTGGCTAGTTCTCATACTTGGCAATCCAGTTTCCAATTCCCATTCTTGGAACCAATGGCCGGTCGGTCCCGTTCCTAGTTCCAAGATGGGAACCGGACTGACTGAACCGATTAGATCGGACTGGTACTTTTTCATATATATAAAAATAGATATATTTTTAACTTTCTTAAGAATTCGAAGAAAAGACAAAAAAATTCTTAAAAATCTTAAGAAAACTTTCGCTCTTTCATACGGATAAATTAGTGCATGAAAAAAGTGGGTTATCTTTGATAAAGGTGTTGCAATATTAACTAATTTTTGGCCAAAAAAGTGAAATAACGGGCTCCACCGGACTGGATCGAACCGAACTGGAACTGTCAGTTGGTCCGGTTCCCGGTTCCAGGACCAATCAGTCCAGTTCACGGTCGCAAAATTTGAGAACCGGTCCTCTTAGTCTGGTTCCCAGTTCCAAGGTAGAACCGGACCGAACTGGGAACCGATCACCTATAACAATTAGTGAATCACTTTCAGTAAAATAAATTGCATGCTTAATAACAAGAGTATTGTATTAGAGAATAAAGTTTTCTCAATTTGTAGTCGTAGTCACAATTCATGTCTCCCCCAACATATGTTGATCTTCTTGTATAAGACTCCAAGCCAGCAGTTGGATATTCTTCAAGAGGATCAATTTAACTGTTGAAGATAAATGGCACAATTACCAGGAGATTTGGTTGCCCATACAATCAAATCTTCCTAGTAATAGTGTAGTTTCCACGAATAGAGTTAATTATATTAGGAAATAGCAGTTTGATTGACAAATCGTTTACTTTTACTTTTTATGTTAACTCCGAAGTTCCAATCTTGTGGCTTGCTACCAATATTCCTTTCACTCGTATTAACGCTCAACATTATGTTTGGGTCTTCAAATCGAATATGTGTATTCATATAATGTGCACATTCTTCTCAAATGATACAGTGAGCCGCTTTGATCAACAACGCGTGAGTCTATTGACGTTTCCTGTCAATGGTTAACTAATGTAATGCTTCCCACTCTTAACTTTTTGAGTAAGAACACGGCCACATTAATTGTTAACCTTTTTTTTCTTGGTATCTCCAAGTCCTTATGAACTTGTAATTCTCAGACTTACTCACCTCTGTTAAGGTCCTTCTTGTCATCTTCAGTCTTCACTTCATACTTTAGGTTCTATTTGTGGTGATAGAGCTTTCCTTACATGTGTTCAACCTGAGATAATACTAGAGCATCTAAAATAGCTAGATGGTTCTGTCAACTTCAAAATATTATATGATATTTTTCCAACATCATTAAGAGCTCCAATGCAATCTCAATGTACTTAATATAAATAATTAAATACAACATTATTTTTAGATGAAATATGTGACTTTTTTGTATTACATACCTTATAGTAGGGATAAATTCTTTCATTCTTGAATATTGTCGAAGGTGTATTGCCATCGGGTGATCTTGCAACATGCTTGTATAATTTTGGAATTACTTGTAAAACAAATCTAAAATATCGATGAATGGTCTCTATTGACCTATTGACCCTCTATCTTATCACTCTCAACCTCACATTATGCCCCACAATATGGCAAAAGACTTGCACTTGCTCTTTGAATGATACGTTGCTTGGTGTAACAAATTAATTGACACAAGATCTACACGATTTAGTATCTGGAGAATAAAAAATGCGATCCATCAATAACTTCCTCTTAGAATCTGTGACGTCCTGGATTTCGACCCACTTCGGCATGTGTGAAATGATTATTTCATCAATGCGCTGTCGGTTACGTTTACTCGGAGTTGGCCCCTCACGAGTTAACTGACTGTTCGAAAAGACGATTAAGGACGGATGAGCGTGCGACTAGTGAATTCAATCAGGGACTGGCCACTCGACCATAAGGATCAAGCGAGGATGATACCACGCTGTTGCAGGTCAATTAGCAAACAGAAATATCGATTCGGCGGAGTACGAGGTTGGGTCGCGGGTGATTCTGCACGACTTCGATATTAACGACGAACGATGTTAAATTCCTATTGACCTCGCATTCAGAGTGAGCAATCGATCCCCCACGATTACATGACAACCGAGGATCATCCTGATTTGAATATACACGATCTTGGATTGAAAAGCTATCAACCGCGGGTCAAATGCATGGAACCCCCTAAATGCTGCCCGAAAGTCAGGTCGTGCCAAAGTCGCGACTGGTTGAAATTAATCACGAAATTCAATCCGATTTCGGGTACCGAACTTTCAAGGACGTCGGGACAAAAATATTGGACAGCGCCTCATTAGTTCCCAAATTTTTCGGTAAGCCCGGAAATGGCCCGAATTGGATTAACGGGCCGAAATTAGGACCGGATTTTGGGAACCACGCTTCAGGGGTAAAAAGACCAAATTGCCCCCCTTCTAGAAGCATTTTGATTTTCAATTTTTAGGGTTTCCCCCCCCTTTTTCTCTCTCTCTCCCCCTCTCTCCCCGCGCACTCTCTCTCCCCTTTTCCCTCTCCTCCTACGCCCCCTCTCGCCGCACGTCCCCTCCCCTCTCTTTTTCTTCTTTCTTCTTCCTCCTTCCCCATGCATCCCCGCCGCCTCGACCCTCGACTTCTCTCTCTCTCTCTCTCTCTCTCTCTCTCTCTCTCTCTCTCCCCCCCCTTCCCCCAAGCACGTCGACACACCCCCTCTCCCCCTACAACTTCTTCTTCTTTTTCTTCTCCCCTCCCAGCCCGAAGCCGCTGTCGCCCCCCGCTTCCCCGCCGGCGAGTCGGCGACCACCACCCGTCACCGCCGCACCCCCGCCGTCCCGCCTGCTCGCCGCCGTCCGCCGGCCTTGAGCCGAACCGGTCCCGCCCAAGCCAGCTACTCCACCTCGGACCTGCCTTGGTCGAACCAGATCCGGCCCGCCGCCGCCCAGGGCTCGACCTCTGCCGTCTCACCATTGTCTTTCCGCCCTGGTCGCCGTCGGAAGCTGGCCAATTGGCCAGCCGAGCCGTGCGACTGCACCACCTCCCTTCTTTCCCCCCCCCTCTCGGTTTGCTCCTACCCTCGTCGCCTAGCCGCCCTCCGTCGTCGTCCGGCCACCCGAGACCGCCACAGGGAGCCCTGAGGTGTGTTTACACGGGGAGACGGAGGTTGTGCCCTGAGGTGTGTTTACACGGGGAGGTAGAGGAGGTCGTGCCCTGAGGTGTGTTTACGCGGGGAAAAGGTAGAGCGAAGACGCGACCGATGGATTTCGGATACCCGATGGATTTCGGGGAAAGCGTCACTGATGGATGTGCATATTTGGAACGTGTATGAGTGCAAGGGTGCATGAGAGACAAGTTGACATTGTGTTCTGAGTATATTTGTGCTTATGGCACTGTTTATGATATGCCTGAATTAGTACCGTGCAGGGTGTGGCAATGGCCAGGTGAGATCGCCTATGATACGACTCGAGTGTGATTATTTAATGAAATGCTAAGAGTGCAAGATGCATTATTAGTGAATTGCATATGTATTTATCGTGCAAGGTATGGCATGACCGGGTAAGGTCGCTTGCGAGTTGATTGCTTGTCGATGTGCTCACGACAGTATTGATAGTATTAAGTTATTGCCTAAGATGTATGATTGTTCTGCTATTGACCTGCTTGAAGTATTAGACCGGGCCATAGGTACCCCGAGGCGAGTTGGTGTCCTAGCCGGGGATTAGGGCAAGAACTCGCTGAGATTTAAATTTCACTGGTTATTGAATAACCATTTCAAGTACCTAGGATGACGCCCCCTCCCCCGATACGATTTGGGGCTCCTAAGGACTGTGAGACCACTATTACAATCCATTGGTTTCCTGGTCGGGTACATTGGTACGAGAGGCATATCACTACTCTCTGGGTTGATGAAGGGCCGGGTCTTTGGGTCCCCCACCGTTTTGAAGCCTGGTACGTTAGGGTGGGTGACGCCTTGCAAGGCCCCCTGCGGGGTTTCGATGGCCCACCTGGTAGGGGTCCTGAAGATGTGGATTGGAATCCCCTGGAGTTGAACCCTCCAGATGGGGCTGTAGCGAACCCCGATTCTCCCCCATCCGTGTATGACCTTGTCCCATTTGACGACGACCCGTCAGAGGCCGACTCGGATGGGTCCGTTCGTCTCGACAGCCCGTGATGAGTACGCTGGAACCGAACTTTTGATGTAGTAGATTAACCCAGCCTTGGCTCTATTTTGGTAGGCTCGAATGAGGAGAATGTAGTGACAGTTGAACTGTATTTTGAAACATTCCTCTAGGGGTTAATATGTTTTATGACTATGTGAATTGATTTACTACTTTGGTGTTTGTCTTTTCCACTATCCCTACTATTGACGTTTGGCTGGGGATTTATTATCGCTTCTGCATGCGCTTAATCGAAAGATAAAAAGAATGGTCGGCGACGCGTCTTGGGACGTCACATTTAAATGACCGAAAGAGAAAGATGAGGATCGCCGCGTGCTCGAGGGTCAGGGCGTGACAGAATCTCTTTCATCAGGGCATTTGCTCCAGAACATCACTGGTTTCTCCATCTACAAGAAAATAATTAGAATTTTCGTTTCTTAATTTCAAATCACTAAAGACAACTGCTTTATCTCAAAAGTGCCCCAATAGCAACATTCAAATGAAACAAAAAGATGTCATCAAAAAGTGAAGACAAGTACAGCCTGACTTGACATTTAAACAAACACCTTTCATGCTTTCCTTTTTAACAGTATCACTTTGTTTAAGAAACAATCAGACGTACGGACCCCTAGAATGCCAAAACTTAGCACATGGGGACACTTAAGTGCTAAAAGTTACAAAAGGTACACTTGAGTGCCAAAATCGGATAAAAAATGATCAGTTAAGTGACAACAAATGAAAATCCGGCCAAAACGCTGACATGGCACTTTTCCGACGATCTCGGGGTTAAAACGATGTCGTTTTAGGGTACCGACATGGCCAAATAAACCCAAAACGACGTCGTTTTGGCCAAAGTTTAATTTTTATATAAATATTAAATAAATAATATTAAAAAAGAAAATTAAAAAAAAAAAAAAAAAAAAGGCAACGGCCCACCTATAGCCGCCGCCCCCATCGCCGGTGGGGCGGCGGCGACAGACGGTGACCTTCTCCCAGATTTGGGCTAGGGTCGGCCACCCTCGCCCGCCTAGGAGAGGGTCGGCCGGCATTGCGCGAGGGCCACCGGTGCACGGGAGAGGGTCGGGCGAGGGTGGTCGACCCTTGCCTAGATTTGAGAGAGGGTTGCTTTGCCTCTCCTAGCGTCCGGCGAGGGCCAAACGACCCTCGCCCGATCTGCGAGAGGGTCACCACCCTCTCCCGGCGTTTGGCGAGGGCCGTCCGCCCTCGCCGACTCGTGCCTGTGCATCGATTACCCTCGCTGTCCATCGCCGCCGCCCCACCGGCGATGGGATGGCGGCCCTGCGGCCGCCGCCCACCCCTCTTTTTTTTTTTAAATTTTGCTTTTAATATTATTTAATTAACATTTATATTAAAAAATCAACTTTGGCCAAAATGGCATTGTTTTGGGCTGATCTAACCATATTAACACTCAAAACGACGTCGTTTTGAGCTTATTTGGCCATGTCAGCATCCAAAACGACGCCGTTTCAACCCCAAATCGCCGGAAAAGTGCCATGTCATTGTTTTGGCCGAATTTTCTCGCCATTGGCACTTAACTAATCATTTTTGTTCTAATCTTGGCATTTAAGTGTATCTTTTGTAACTTTTGGCACTTAAGTGTTTTTTCATGTCAAGTTTTGACACTTGGGCTGTACTTATGCCGAAACAATCATGTAAATAATGATACTATCTATCTCTTAGGTGAATCTATGAAATATAGAATTTATGAACCTACTCTATCAAATTCTACACAAACAAATACAGGAAAGTTCTCAAAAAAAGTTTCGATCAAACCAAATGACAAATCAAAGAGGATGGTCAAGGGCTTAGATAGATTACCTTAAATCTCTTGCGGTAGTCTAGAATCTCCAATTGGCCTTGAAAAGTCGACTCTCTAGGATATGCCAAAATAACTGATTTTTCAAATTTGTTTGAAAAAGACTAACAGAAACAAGAATCAAACGATTGTAGCACATAAGATAATAGAAGTGTGGAATCAAATTAACAACAGATTCACAATGTGAAGGATTGATTGAATTTTTAGATCATTTTCAAATTGGAGAGAGAGACACACACACAAGGTCGTGAGCGTCGATGAAGAAGAGCTGAACTTTCAGCAAAGATGTTGAGCGACGGAGAAGAAGAGCAAACCTTGAAGAAGAAATGATTTTCTCCATTCAGAATAGAAAATTCATTTTCTCATTTTAAGTGTGGATGTTTTGTTTGATTGCAAATACTTTTATATTGACTTATCATTTTCAGCAAACTAATATGCGAAAGTTCAAAAAAGTAATTCGCAAAAAGCTCTTTTGGTAAAACGAACACACCTTATATTCTAAAACTTTCCTTTTGTGCATTTTAGTTTTAAAATTTGCAAGTTCAATGAATTTGTGTCCTTCCATTGAATTCAAAAGTTTCTAGTGGATGGAAAACGTCACGTGACTTTTTTTATTATAAGCCACTTGGCATTTTCCATTCACAAAAAATCTAGTGGCGTTAAATGGGAGACTAAAGTAGATGATAATGACAAATTTTAGGACATCAATGCACATGATGAAAGTTTTAGGATTTGAGTGTTTTACCAGGACAAGTTTTAGGACTTTATTGTAATGTTGTTATCAATAATCATTAAGCTTATTGAACTATGTGGCAAAGATATACCACGTTTTGCCATGTCGCAAGCATAGAGGCAAAGTGAAGCACCACGTGACGGAGCATAGGAGCAAGCATTCTCATTGGGCTTCATTATGCCACGTGGGAAACTATGCTGCTTATTTTGCCATGCGGCAATGTGGAAAGCATCAAAGGCAAAGTAAAGTATCATGTTATGAGCACAAGAGGGAACATTCGTTGCCAAGTTTAATTCTACACAATAGATGAGATCTTTCATGGTTGGGGGTTAATGTAGCACATGATAGGCTGATACATATTTTAGAATCACCAAAAATATACATAACTCCTGAACTTCCACATCAGATTGAAGAATCAGAGAACTTACAATGTTATGCATACACACGACCTGCTCCAACCCGTTTAAAGTACTGCTTTGGTGTTCCACCCGTGGACTTTGTCGATTCTTACAAATTATAATAATTCCGGACCATTTTAATAGTTGTTTGGTTTGAGGACAGACTGAACCGATAACCCTGATCCAATAAGGATTCGAAGTAATATCTTGGGTAGAGAACTTGGATAACATGTGGATCATGAAAGCTTCATAAAGAGGTGAAGAGAAGCGAGCAAGGAGCGAAGTATGTTGGAGTGGTATCGGCCACAATGAATTATGCTTTAAGAAGAGGTGCACGTATGTAGGTCGGAGAGAGGACTTGAGATAATTATTCATAAGTGAAAACCTCATTTGAAATGGTTACCACTTACTACACCCTTCTTATGCCTAGCCCATATAAACTGGAATTAGTCATTACAGTGTATCTAGTTGAAATTAGGCCCAATTGATAACGCATTTTGGGGTCATATTTTGGGACTGGGGGGAAGCGCGATAGCAGTGAATTGCTTAAAGGTACAAGTACTCAATTTTTCCGGCAATTGTCAAAACACCAAAAAAGAGAGTGATTCATGTTCGCTCGTTGTGTCGTAATATTTCGGCTCTATTGTAAGAAGAGACATCCTAGTCTCCTCCAAGAACCCACGACAGCAAGCAGTGAGAAACCGGTCATCATGATTCAGATTTTGTACCCATTGAAATTACATGACACAAAATCATAGGACACATTAACCCGTTCTTAATACACAGGAGATTATTCAATAATTGATCTCACAACCATAATCAAAATTAACTCAAATTTCTGTCTCCCTCCCTCTCTCTCTAAAATGTGTATAGGCAGCTCCCATCATCACTCCTTGCAGTCGGGTCAAAGTTTTCCGCGTTCGGGTCGGTGCATCCTTCAGGCACGGGGACATTTACTTGCTGAGCTGCTTTGCCTGAGCAAGAACAACGCGGAACAATTACACTAATCAGAAAGATATTTTGTTTCTAATATGATAATGATATGGTATTATCAGTAAGATGAACAGATTTATATAGAGGTAAAAATGGAAAGAGAGTTCGGACTGACCGTAGAAAGTGCCACTGTTGATGGAGTCTTTGTTGGCATCACCGAGAGCAGCCTCGCTCATATACTTGTCGGCCAACTGGACTCTCTTGACGTTCTCTTGCTCCTGGACAAGCATGTTGCCGTACTCCAACAGCTTCTCGAGGGTCATCTTCGGCTGATCGAACGTAGGAGGCCCTTCTTTTGAGTTCACCAGCTTCTTCCCAATGGTCTCCACCCCGACCCCGGATATCCACTTCCTCACCTCGTCGTCATACACTCTTGCCCTCAGGGCTCCGAAGAAATCTGCCATTTTCATACAAGGACAGAAAATTGCAACAATTTTAATTCTCAAACGTTATCTCTCATTCAATTTTTAGGTGAAAAGAGCTTGAGGATAGTTACCAATGGATTGTCCAGGGAAAGCATCAACAATCTTCACAACATCCTCTTCAGCCACATTGTCAGTCCTGAAGATCCCCTTGCAGACCCCGATGCGGTCCTCACGGGTCGGGGCCCAGTAGAACTTCTCCATACGCCCATCACGGATAAGCGGCGCATACAGTGTGGAGAAGTCGTTCCCTGTGACGATGATCGGGACCCGTGGGTTCTCCTCCTTGTTGTACATCCCGGGGAGCTGGACGTTGGTGGGGTTGTCCGCGATGTTCATGAGGGTGGCATTGACCATCTGGTTGTTGACGGTGTACTGGGTGGTCCCGCCCATACGCCCGGCACCGGCATCGAGATCGTTGATGAAGAGGCAGCACATTTTGCCTTTCTTGATGATGTCGGCAGCTTCACGGTACCTCTGTCGGATCAGCTTCGCGGGCTCTCCAGCATTGCCACTTTCCAATTCTCCGGCACTCATCATGATGGGGCTAAAATGCAAACCAAACAGGATATAATAGAATTATTTTCAGTTGGGCGACCAGCAATAATTCCAGGTTTATAATTTTCCATATCTGACATCATGGGTAATTCAGAAACATCCTGATTCTTTTTTGAAGTGACAATCTTAAGGGAAAAAGTTCTGATTCTTGTTTCTCGAACATAAAAGCCAATAAGAGTGCAAGACACATTTTGCAAGAGCACACATGCGAGACTTACTTGATTCCCATCTTGGCAAAGACAAGCTCGCATTGGAAAGATTTTCCCTGACCTTTGCCTCCCCAGATACCAAGGATTAGTGGAACCTGTACAAAAACAGGACATCTTATTCATGTTTCATTTTATTCCAAGCCAGAAATATACCGATAGAAAACGATCAACTAAATCACTTGAAGCAGACCTTGATGTTAGGGAGGGTCATGAAGTTCTTGGTGATGTGAACAACAAGCTTGTCCATGAAGGCCGGTGCAATGTAGAATCCACCCATGGTGTTATCAAAGTCGTACCTTCATTCAAAAGCTTATACAAAAATTTAGTTGCACCACTCGACCAAATATCGAGAACAAAAATTTAATGAGGCTTACTGGTAGCAAAATCATTTTAATAAAAAAATTTGGCCGAAAGAAAAAGGGAATATTATCGATGGGAATGCTTTTGTTTTTCCTTACTGGCGGAGTCCGGTGCTGATGTAGTCGTAAGAGCTCATGATGGCGTAGTGGGTGCCAGCGCCCATGGGAGCTTGGAAGAGGGAGTCGACCATGCCCTTCCCGCGGGTGATGTCCTGCTGGTCGTCCGAGGTGTCGTAGGCAAGCCCTCTCCACTTGTCCTTCTCGGTCTGCTTATCTTCATCATCAGCCATTGCGCGCACGCTCAAACCACTGGAGGGCGAGGCGGTCTTCGGGAGCTTCTGAGTCATCTTCTTCAAGCTGCTTCCAAAGAAGGCCGAGCTCGGAGCCAATGCTCCGGTGTTCGAGCCATTTAGGTTGAGCTGCATTGGCATCCATTCATTAAAAGATGAATCCACAAACTCCTTGTCAATCCCATCCATGAATATCAACATGATCGACTTATGAACCAGAGGTCTCTTTCCCATCATCAATATTGAAGATTAAATTGGTATAATCGATTAGTTAAAGTCAGAAGGTAAGAGTTCCTACTGTTTTGATTGCACACTTGTACTATTCAATTCTAACATTATAATCCCCAAGGCGATTTTCATGACTTCAATATTGGATTAGAGAAATGGCCTATGTGCGTTTGGATCAAGTCGTTAGAAATAGGTTCAAAGTATTTTAGGCTACATAGTAGGCATAAGTGTCACTCTGTTGGAGCTGTTGCTTCTGGCATGACCAAAGCCGAAGATGTCGCACGAAGATCAGGAATGGCACCCTAAGTTAATACCTAAGTCAAGCAAAAGACATATCCACTTTTCCTAAGTAAAAGTTCCATTTCTTTAGAGGATATGAAGCCGGCCGTCACATAAAAGTGAAATTAACCGATGAGTGCCTGGCGATTGAGTTTTAAAAAGGAAGAGACGATAAAAAAACTCCTGACCAAACCGGGTTGCTTATCAACTTCATCAGTGGTAAATGGTAAGTATGACCAACTCTAAAACTAGTGTTACATGATATCCAGAACATATTCTTGTCTCAACGAACAGATACACAATCTCTGAACTATTGACATGTGCGTGTAGTGTCTGCCTCAACCGGAGAGGGACTCCCATTCCTTAAGTCAGATTTCTTTGCCCAAATCATTAAAAAAGAAAGAACACAAGGAAATGCCATGACAAAAATAGACTATCTCTACAAGTTATGCGCACGAGAGAGAGAGAGAGAGAGAGATCACCGGAGCTCTGTTTACAGTTCCGACAGTGGGTACGGAGGTGGCCATCTACGGGGACGATCGGACGGCTCTCCCTCGCTCTGAAAGCTTTAGCAGAGAACCACTCACCACCTCCCGGCTAAACAGCAACCTTTGAGAGGGGAGTGAAGTGCAGAGTGGATAACTTATAGCTGGGAAAGATCGGGTGTGTGTCCGGGAATCGACGGGGTCTCTCAAACTCCCTGACGGCCACACAATGCTGATCGCCTGGCGATCACACGTGGCAGAATTGGAGTTGCCGTATCACAGTCCCTCGTTGGTCCCTGAGGTTGGAATTTTTTTTTTTTTTTTTGGGTTCGGTCCCGGAGGTTGGAGTTCGACCACTTATCTCTTCCCCAGAAATCTCGCAGCCGTTAATTGCCACACAACCTAAGAAACAAACTTGACTTCCGTTTTAGTGTCTTTATGATTCCTATTGCCTTTTGGCTTGTCTGTGTCTGAGTCTCTGCTTGTCAAAGTCGCAATTATTGTAGCATTTTACCCGAAAAATTTAAAAAAGGAAAAAACAAAAGAGAAGCGGAGAGAAGAATCTTGTCCCTCACAAACTAACCTATTTCGCGAGTTTTTGTGATTTTCCCATTTTTAGCATTCTTTGAATAAGAACATATATTCCATAATTTTTTCTGTATAGAAATGAGTGTGGTGACCGAGATATTTGTAACAACATATTCAGCCTTATCGGCTTAGGCCCATTAGCATCACAAAATGGGTATCGTCCGAATCTATGGGGGCATCTTATGGAATAGAAGTTAGAACCTTCTTTTCTATTTTATTTTTTTAGACCCAACTACCTGAAAGAAAGGGTATGCAACATGACCGGTTCAACCCGGAAATCTAACCAAATTGTCTTTACCTAATCAATTCCAAACCAGTTTATGTGGAGATCTTGCTTGGTTCTAAGGTAAAGAAGGGAACAAACCAGTTTGGTGTCAGTTTAGCTTGTTGTAAACCAGTTTAAAACCGTACCTTACAAGTCTTTTAATAAAAAACTTATGCAAAGAATAATGAGATGAGCATTTTACCACAATTATGATATCTAGACGATAAACAAAAATGCTGAGAAAGGTAAGCTTCCATATCATCCATTGTTTGTTTGAAATCAAGTTTATAAATTTATCTTTTGCTAACGATATCTAATACTTACCATAGAAGTGATGGGAGAACGGTAACAATTCGAACAATATCGAATTAACGCAACGGAATAAAATAATGAACCGATTTCAAAAGTTTGAGTTGCAAACTTGTGACAAGTATGCTATCCCACACACGGCCCTCTCGGCCTTAATAGGGACTGCCTGTTAGTCACCAAGTTCTTCCTCGTTCTCGAATCGGATCATAGTAATCTCAGAATATCGGAAATCGATGCACGGGATCCCCTAAGGGCAAGTGCGAGCATACTTTAGGATTTTTCTCAATCATAGTGTTTGTTCAGAACCATCGTTCTGGACTAGAAGAGAATATGAGTGTTTAGAAGATCATATTGGAAGTAGAGTACACAACACACTTCTTATTTCACTCTCTCTAGTTTTTACAATGGAGACTCCTTGCTCTTATATAGGCAGAGGAGAATATATGCGACAAGAGCAAGAGCAGGCAGACTGGCCATGCTCGGGCATAATTATGAAAGCAAACTAGCCACTTATAGGCTACACATAGGGGGAGTCCTAAAGAAATCCCGTGACCAGGCTATGAACGGTGGTTTTTCGCCCGGTGCTACGGTGAAAACGGGCGAGTGAACAAGTAAAAAGATCGAGTGAACAAAGTGAACGATTATGCATGCGGTGTACGGTGTTTTGGGGACGGTTTTTATCTGTCTCTACCGTCTCTAGCATTATAGCTATAGTCCGAATCATCGAGCTATGTTGAGCTATTCCGCAAAGAGCGCGTCTTCATCGATATCGATGGACTGGAGCTTCCGTCTTTTGCTCTTTTGAAGGCGCGGATGAGATTCTCGATTTCTTCCGCCGACAAGTCGGTGGACGAGATGAGCTAGACCGAAAAGAGCGGAAAAGGGGGCGTAATTTTGGGTGTCACCCCAAGGGTCTTGTGAAAGGTGCCCCCCCAGGATCATAGGGGGGTGGAGATGTCCGGATTATTCTCCGAAAAATGCTGAGTGCTTCTTGGATCCGGTCGCGAGTGGGATTCCAGTGCCGGGGTGGTCCCAAGGCGGGGACTGTGGAGAAAGCCATGCTTCGGTGGGATGGTGCGGTTTTCTTAACATAGGATTCGCTGGAGTTCTCGAGATGCCGGTCGGTCGGTGGAGATGGAGTGTGGAAGTGTCCGGTGAATTCGTGCGAATTCTGGAAAACCCGGGGCTTGTAACTTGAAGTTCTGCAAAGAAGGTTTGTCGAAATCCATCCAAAGTGGGATGGCAATATGTCCAAGGTCGATGAAACAAGACAATAGTGTGTCTTTCTCGGTTCGGCCTTCGACGATTTTGGATTTTGAAAAGTTCCTTCCGGTATTGGTGAGGTTTAAACCATGCAAAAATATCCGGTAGATATTTACGGTTATGATCATGACCGGCCGCATTCTTGGTAAAAACCGCAAAATTTGCTCAGTTGGAAATTCAATGGCTATAGTGTACAGATTGAACATGTACCAAAATAACCATTTTAGGTCTTCTGGGAATTCATCATTGGGAGACCAACGGAGAGGATGAATAAATGGATAATCTGGGTGTAATCCATCTCGGTTCGAGCATTAATCCTCCATGTTCTCGGAAGATTCGAAGATGATATTCCCACATGAGTTACTCGAAGTCTTTCTTTTACGACATTGTGTTGAACAGCCATTAGGATATCAGGAGGATATCTTAGACTTGGCCAACCACATTGTATGTCAGTGGTGCGGTATGTGTCTGAGAAAGGTTCCTTTTTGTCACACTTTTTCCAAATTTTAACATTGCTCTCGCAGATCCCAACCTGCTTACTGCTCTTAAGGTTCAGCTACAAATTACTGGAGCCCCACAAATACCTGGATCTATTGCTGCCACTTTGCACTACCAAATGATCTACCGTGTCCAAAACCATGCCATTGATCTTAACATCCCGACTCAAGATGCTCTTGTTATTTCGGTCGACCATGACCAAACTTCTTGCATCCACGTCCCGAGGCGAGATCCCTCGAAGTGAACTTGTTAAACTTCTTCCCGATAGTTGGGTCACCAACTACGAAAACTCCATCGAATTGCAAACCGGTCCAATCCGGTGAACCCCAGTTCACTAGGAAAAAAAGATGGCACTTTGTTGCCATCAAGTTGAAGAAGACTAAAGAGGAACCTTCCTCCATTTTCCCTACCATTCTCCACTTTACTCCCCGTCCTACTTGATCCAGTTTCGTCGAAACCGGACAACAAACAATTTGTCCACTCATTTGGACCTCAAGGACAGCCAATCCATTTCGCAAGGATCCCACCGGACACATTTTGGGATCCAGGCTGGCACCGCGTGTACTTCATGCACACGATCTGAAGATGAAGAAGATACTTCCTCCTCTAAGAAGAAAAAAAGAAAAAGGATGCACTCTATCAACGGTATCTTGATGGAGATCCAACTGGGGACCTCTTGGAGAAGGCGGCGGTAGATACCAGTTCATTGTTTCTTATGGACCACCTAAACCTTTTAAGGTAGTCCCCACTCCATCTCCCTGTAAGCCAACCCTTTCTCCTAATTCACCATCACCCGAGCCTATGGTTACCTCACCCTTTTATAAGCCAATCCAGAAATGGGTCAGAAAGAACCCCTCTTGTCCCATCTCTTTACCCCGACCAGGTACCTGTGTACCACAACTTGAACCACTTCCAGTCTTATCCAATATATGCATGTTCCACCCTGAGGATTTCCCTCCACTTGAGACCACAGAACCATCTGAAACAACCTAATAGGAACCGATATAGTAGAGCAAAATAAATACCAAGCACATAAACATAAGACGATTTTTACGTGGAAAACCCCCTCAGTGTGAGGAGATAAAAAAACCACGGGACCGGAGTCCACCCGAAAATCTTCACTATCAATAAAATTGAGTGAACAATGTTCTTCTCTAGTAAATACTAGAGGTACATAGCAGCAAAGATCTCAAGAACATAATTCTTGGCAATACACATAAACTTCACAAGAGATCAAGGATAAATCTGACCAAAAATGCAGGTTTTGATCAATTCACGAAAAACCTAATGTAGGGAGCTTCAAACGAAAATCAAACCGTTCAGATTCGAGGAGATTGCACCACGAACATGCTGACAAAATTTCAGCTTAATTGGACCTCGAATTGACCTCCGATGCCAGCTTGATGTAAATCAGACTTTGCCCCAAACCCCAGATTTTCTGCTTTCTCTTTTTCTCTTGTTACTATGTCTTTTGCTGCTACCACTTCTACGATAGTGAGAAACCCTATTTCTCCATATAACTCATTATATGGGCTCAAGCCCTTTTGGGCTTCCTCCACATAGGAGTGAACCCTGCTAACAAATCTCCCCATCATGACAATGTGGAGGGATTCTCCATCTCTACTATCAATCGGCAATGTTCAAACTTCTCTCTTGGTAGAGTCTTCGTCATCATATCAGAGCCATTATGGTCTATATGGATTTTCTCAAGTTCCAACAACTTTTCATCTAGAACATCCATTATCCAATGATATCTAACATCAATATATTTCGATCTAGAATGAAAAAATGAATTCTTACCAAGATGAATTGCGCTTTGATCATCACAAAATAGCACACACCTCTTTTGCTTGAACCCAAGTTCTTTCAAGAACTTCTTCATCCATAGCATCTCTTTACTAGCTTCAGTCGCTGCAATAAATTCAACTTCGGTTGTAGAAAGTGCAACACACTTCGCAATCTTGACTTCCATGACACGGCTCCACCCGCAAAAGAAATCAAATAACCGAAGTAGATCTTCGAGTATCAATATCTCCTACCAAGTCGGAATCTGTGTATCCAACTAACTCAAGTTTCCCAGTCCCGAAACTGAGTTTCAAATTTGAAGTTCATCGAAGATACCTCATAATCCACTTCACTGCATTCCAGTGCTCTCTGCCTGGATTTGACAAATAGCGATTAACAACGCCAACTGCATGTGCCAAGTCTGGGCGTATACATACCATCGCATACATTAAGCTTCCTACAGCTGAGGCATATGGAACACTTTCCATATCTTTCTTCTCTTTATCGGTTGTAGGACTTTGCTTCATATTTAACTTAAAGTTGGCGAAGAGAGAGTACTAACCACTTTAGCCTTGTCCATGTAAAATTTACTGAAGGATCTTCTCGATATATTTCTCTTTGCGACAAAAACAACTTCTTAGCATCTCGTCTCGGATAATTCTAATGCCAAGAATTTGCTTCGCCAAGCCCAAGTCTTTCATGGCAAAAGACTTGCTCAATTGTTTCTTCAATAACTCAATTCGTGAAGCATTCACACGCCAACAATCGGCATATCATCAACATAAAGCAAGAGAATAATAAAGTCATCATCAGAAAATTTTTGGACAAACACACGGTTATCCGAGGAAGTCTTCTTATAGCCATGTTACTCATATAACGACGCAAACTTTTTGTACCACTTTGCCTCGGTGCTTGCTTTAGGCCATAGAGACTTTTCTTCGGTTTGTACACATAATCCTCTTTCCTTTTCACTTTAAAACCGTCAGTCATTTCCATATATATCTCTTCCTCCAAGTCACCATGTAGGAAGGCTGTTTTGACATCCATTTGCTCAATCTCCAAATCTAGGGTAGCTGTAGCCCCCTAGTACCACACGGATAGAAGACATTTTCACTACCGGAGAAAATATATCATCAAAATCAATACCCTTTCTCGACCGAATCCCTTAACAACCAATCTAGCTTTGTACCGTGGTTGTGAAGTATGTTCATCTTGCTTCAACCTGTATACCCACCTGTTCTTCAAAGCTCTTTTATCTTTAGGTAACTTCACCAACTCAAAAGTATGATTATCATAAAGTGATTGCATCTCATCTCGCATAGCATCAAACCAATTGCTTTTGTACTCATCTTCTATTGCTTCTGCAAAGTACTCTGGTTCACCTGCATCAGTCAATAATACATACTCATCTTCAGAATACCTGATGGAAGGTCGTCGGTCTCTAATGGATCTCCGAACTGGAATATCCAGTGGAACATCTAATTGAGCATCTGGTTTAGGAATAATATTATCCGTTTCAACATGTTCAGGAACATGTGTGTTATTTGGAACATTGACTTCCTGTTGTTCTTCATCAACCTGGGTAGGAATATTTATAAGAGAAACTGGATCCAAATCATCACTAACCTGTGGTGCTGAAATCATCTTTGATTTCTCAATATTCTCTATTGTTTGATCTTCCATAAACACAACATCTCTACTTCTTACAATTTTTTTTTCAACCGGATCATAAAATTTGTAGCCAAGCATATCCTGTCCATAACCAATGAATATGCACTGTCGTGTTTTCACATCAAGTTTAGACCTCTCATCTTTGGGAATATGCACAAATGCTTTGCACCCAAAGACACGCAAATAATCATAAGAAACATCTTTGCTGTCCAAACTCTATTAGGAACATCAAACTCTAAAGGAACGCATGGAGTAAGATTCAATACATATGCAACTGTAATTAAAGCCTCACCCCAAAAGGATCCAGGTAGCTTTGACTGTGAAAGTAAGTATCTTACCCTTTCAACCAGTGTTCTATTCATTCTCTCAGCTAAGCCATTTAACTGAAGCGTCTTGGGAGGTGTCTTTTGATGACGAATACCCTGCTGTCTGCAATATTCATCAAAAGGTCCAATATACTCTCCCCCATTATCAGTTTTGATGCATTTCAATTTCTTTCAAGTCTGTCTCTTAACTGAAGCCTGAAACTGCTTAAAAGCATCTAATACTTGATTTTTAGCTTTCAAGGTATAAATCCAAATTTTCCTTGAAAAATCATCTATGAAGGTAACAAAATAAAGTGAGCCACCAAGTGATTTTGTTTTCATAGGACCGCAAATATCAGAATGCACTAAATCTAATATACCTAACTTTCTTGAAGGAGGGGAGCTTTTAAATGCAACTCTATTCTGTTTTCCTGCTAAACAATGAGCACATCTCTTTAGCGCCGAACTTTTCAATCCTGAAATGAGCTTCTTCTTGGCCAATGTTGACAAACCCTTCTCACTGATGTGACTAAGCCTCTTATGCCATAACTCAGCTGCATTTTCGCTGTCTACTGTATTAATTTTCTCTGTGGACAACTTTGCCTGCATAAGGTACAACGAAGAATATTTTTCACCTCTAGCCACAACAAGAGAACCTTTGGTAAGCTTCCATTGACCATTACTGAATGTGCTGCAATACCCCCTCATCATCCAACTTGCTTGTGGAAATCAAATTCAAGCGAATATCAAGTATATGTTTAACATTATTCAATACTAACCTCGTGCCATTGCTGGTTTCTAGGCACACATCATCGATGCCTACAACTTGAGTCAGCTCATTGTTTCCCATCTTCACAGATCCGAAGTCACCTAACCTGTATGATGTAAAGAAATCCCTACGAGATGTAGCATGAATAGATGCACCACTATCAATTACCCAACTGGTCTCATGAGATACAAAATTCACCGCATCACCATCAAAAATAATGAGAAAGTCTTCTTTAAGTGTAGCAACACGATTATCATCACTGTCACTATCACTTTTCTTCTCTTTACCTCTTTCCTTTTGTTTCTCCCTTTTTAACTGGCGACAAAATCTCTGAATATGTCCTTTCTGATGACAATAATGGCACTCAACATTAGCAAATTTATTATACTTACCTCTGCTTTTATCTCTACTCTTGTCTCTGTTTCTCGGACCTCGAGACTCACTTCTTCCCCTTTTCTCAATAACCAAGGCATCAGAATGTGAAGAGGACGATCCTTGTGTCTTCCTTTTCATCTTTTCATTCAAAATACTACTCTTGGCCAAATCCATGGTAATCGTACCATCCGGGGCAGAATTAGACAAAGACGTTCGAAATGTCTCCCATGAGTTCGGCAAAGTACCAAGTAACCATAGTGCTTGTATCTCATCATCAAACTTGATTCCCATCGCAGCCAACTGATTTATAATTCCTTGAAAAGAATTTAAATGATCAATCAAACGAGTACCATCTTGATATCTCAGAGCCATCATCTGTTTTATCATAAATAACTTATTATTCCCAGTCTTTCGAGCATATAACTGTTCGAGCTTATTCCATAAACCGCGTGCATGTGTTTCCTCAATAATATGATTCAAAACATTATCATCTACCCACTGCCTAATATAACCACACACTTGACGATGAAATATAGACCATTCAGCATCAGTTTTGTTCTCCGGTTTCTCCTCGGCAAATACGGGCAAATAAAAATCTTTCACATATAAAAGATCTTCCATTTTCCCTTTCCAAATATGATAATTCGAACCATTCAGTGTAACCATTCTACTTGTATTCGTTTCCATTGTTTAACACAAGGCGAGAAAAATCAAGTAACAACCGAAGCTACGATACCACTCGATGGGAGAACGGTAACAATTCGAACAATATCGAATTAACGCAACGGAATAAAATAATCTCCCCTCTTGTGTAAACCTAATAGGAACCGATATAGTAGAGCAAAATAAATACCAAGCACGTAAACATAAGATGATTTTTACGTGAAAAACCCTCTCAGTGTGAGGAGATAAAAAAACCATGGGACTGGAGTCCACCCGAAAATCTTCACTATCAACAAAATTGGGTGAACAATGTTCTTCTCTAGTAAATACTAGAGGTACATAGCAGTAAAGATCTCAAGAACATAATTCTTGGCAATACACATAAACTTCACAAGAGATCAAGGATAAATCTAACCAAAAACGCAGGTTTTGATCAATTCACAAAAAACCTGATGTAGGGAGCTTCAAATGAAAATCAAACCGTTTAGATTCGAGGAAATTGCACCACGAACATGCTGACAAAATTTCAGCTCAATCGGACCTCAAATTGACCTCCGATGCCAGCTTGATGTAAATCGACTTTGCCCCAAACCCCGTTTTTTCTTTTTCTTTTTCTCTTGTTACTATGTCTTTTTGCGCTACCACTTCTACGATAGTGAGAAACCCTATTTCTCCATATAACTCATTATATGGGCTCAAGCCCTTTTGGGCTTGCAACTCATTGGACTTCCTCCACATAGGAGTGAACCCAGCTAACAAGTGCTAGGGCTCTAAGAAAAATCATGCATATATGCGGAAAATCTATAAAACGTTTGGACTTAAGACTTAATCCACAGAAAACAGAGTTTTATACTTTTGATATTTCAAGTGATTTCTCGGAGGAGTGGGCTCATGATAGGGTTTCAAGTTGAGATTTTACTGGTGAGGTACTTGGGTCTTCCATTAATCTTAGCTCCACTCACCGAAAAAGATAGTAAACTTTTGACCTAGAAGATTCTAAGTAGAGTAATAAATGAAAAAAAAAATGAAAGAGACAAAAAAGGTAATCGATTCTTGAGTCGAATCTAAAATAGGCTAGTTCAATTCCAGGCCAATTCTAGAGTTCACCAATGTGTTTTTTGATTCCCAAAATTGTGAACTGACTTTGTCTTGGTTTGGAACCTATCTATTCAAGAATTGATCACAATGGCATAGAGGTCTATGAAATAGTAGGTAACCCTATGAATGGTTAAATTTAAACATTAAACTTGTGCATATAGTCATGACCTAGAAAAGCCTATCTCTATCTCTCTCGATCTCTTGCTCTCAATTCTTGAAAACCTATCTCTATCGCTCTTGATCATTCAATCTCATGCATGCTTTTTTTTTTCTTCCCCTAGTTAACTATTCTAACTATCATGATTTATTAGGGAGAAAACATCTTACTGTTGGTGAGGTTGCCATTGCCAGTCCTTGGTGAGGCTTGACCTTATCATCACTTGGCAAGGTCGGCCTCACCAACCTCTAGCAAAGCTAGCAAGGTCAACCTCACCCTGCCATTGGTGAGGCTCAACCCTCGCCAAATCTAACAAGGGCGAGGGCGAGCCTTGCTTGAGGCTAGCAAGGTTGATCTCCCTAGCCTCTAGCGAAGCTGACAAGGTCGATCTTGTGCTGCCATTGGCAAGGCTTGATCACGCCATCGCTATGTGAGGTTGACCTTGTCCAACCCCTGACGAGGCTTAACTCTTACTAATGGCTGGTCACCAACCATTGCTGAGGCCCAACGACAAGCCAATGGAAGAAGGAAAGAAAAAGAAAAAAAAAAGAATTAAAAAGAATTAAAAAATTAAAAAATTATTCATGTTAACATTGTAAGATGGTTTGTGCTAACTAGACTGCTACCTCTATAATTTCCAATCAAAATTGACTACAATAACTAAATTGGGAGATTTTTAATAGGTTTAGTATTAAATTGGCATAATTAAAAGATCTATGATTGAATTGGTCACCATATAATAGGTTTATGGCTTCTTCTAAGAAAAGGTTTAGGGAAATCGATGATTATTTCTTAAAGAATAATGATCCATCCTTTTCTTACAAAAATTAAATAATAGCAACTAACCTAATTATGGTGGCAATCATGAAGTGGTGATTAGACAATTGGCGCTACATGTAATATATATATATAAACTCAATTTCGTTACATGTAATACATAAATAGTAGCAATTTCGTTAATTGCTAGCTTCGGTATAGTTTTTACCCAAAAGCTATCAGACCTTTTATTAAACTCAATTTCTTAGGCTGCGCATTATAACCATTCTGTTTCTATTTTTGGAATATATTTCTATTCCATACCTGTTTTTAGAATAGAAATTCGTTTGGCAAAAAAATTTACATTTTTATTTTTGGGAACAGATTTATGTTCTAGAAATAGGTTTGGAATAGAAATCAGAAACAAAAAATTTTACTTTTCTATTTCTAGAATAGAAATCAGAAATTGTTTATCTTTTTCTTACTTCTCAATCGAAGGAGTTTCTTGTCGGCCGCCGCTCACCACCACCACCACCACCCGCTCCCCGCCGCCGGTTGCCAGCCACCACCACCACTTGAGAAAGTGAAATTTTTGTGATTATCAAACGAATTTTCAGTCCAATAATAGAAATTTTTTATCATTATCAAATGCGTTTTTTGGCTCAAAAACTCATCTAGAAATGGAAATAGAAAAATCTATTTCTCTTCCATAAATTAATTTCTAGTCAGAAATGTTATCATTCGTGCCCTTATTTACTCCTCTCGATCTACCATGCCCAGCCGGTTTAAAAAATAAAGGCTGTGTGTACCACTTTTCAGTTTTCCCCAGCAATTTCAGCTATGGAAAGCAGTGCAAAAGTTTTCATTTTGAAGGCATTTACCGAACACTTCAACATCATGTGCGGTACCCCCAAAATCACAACAGCTTAGGGCGACTTTTAGATTAGGCACAGCTATACCCAAACCTTTGAGTGAGCCATCTCGCTGTCCCTTTGCGACATGTTTGATCCTGCCGTAGAAAAAACTTTCCTCCGAGAGTGATTATAACTTTGGTTTACATTACATTTTGTTTGTTGTTCTTCGTGGGCCCAGCTAACATAAATAATTTTAGAAAAAATTTGAAAAAGCAAAAAGACAGCGGCTTTCCGCGAACATTCGAGAACCCAATGCCTTCAAAATTGGCTCAAATTGTAATATATTATTCGTGAGATCAAGACTTACGAATTAATCGGTTTCTTGCTCCATTTGTGTTAACTCACCTTCATGATAATAAAATAGAGAAATTTCTTTTTTATGTATCCTATTACTCTTAGTGATTAATTCAGCTTTCGATTTTCTTGTAGAAATCTTAAAATTGTGAGTGTTGTTGTTGCATTGTCTTTTTAACATTTCAGTATTATATTTACTTATTCTGATGTTGTATTATTGAATATACTCGTCTCAACCTATATTTTCTATCCAGTAAGCCCAGACTTTTCCAAATCCATACTTCACGCAACATTAGGATATTCGATATTAAGTCAAATTGACATAATGAGGAATTTCTAATAAGAACTAAGATATATGAATATACCTCACTTCCTACACAATAAGAACATTGAGGACCAAGACTCGATTACACCAATTAATTAACTAGTGTCCTTTCATTACCAAATCTTATTCAAATACCAACTATAATATACAAGTAGCCTTCTTGCTAATGGCAACTCACGGATTATACCTCATTTCATATGCAACCAAAATGTGTGCTTGGGTGGAGCCTGTCGGACCAGGCCAAGTGAAAGGCCCTCTGCCTAGCCGGCAACCCAACCGACCGGCCATGACCGGCTTGGGCGACTCTCTGCTCGGATGGAAACCACTGATGCCCTAAACAACAAAATGGAGAAATGCCAAGGCGCAACGACACTACAGACGGCCCCGAAATTCCGGCCAAGGCCAACTCAAAACCAAAGGACGAGATGGACACCGCTCGGGGGCCAGGACTCGGCCACCAACAGAGAAAGAAACACGACTCTCACACAAGCATTTTATGTGAAGCCTGTTATACACGAACGGGAAGGGGAAAACCAAGCCGATTAAAGCTCGACTCTGCCCCGTGATCAACAAGGCTGGACAGACAATGCACCACAGCAGATGGGGGAGGCTCACCAACACTCGAAACCGAGCGTGAACCGGCGGCTATGAATCTCGGCCTTGGTTGGCCAAGACCAGGAAAAACAGGGCACGAATAAAAGAAGGAAAAAAACAGGGCGTTAAGGTACATGACTGCGGGTTCCTGACCTGGCTTGGCAGCGATGGCTGGAAGCAGATCGGACTCAAGGTCTACCCGCCGGAAACCCAAGCACTGTGGAAGAAGAGGCCGCAGGCTCGGCAGTGCTGGCTAGGGGGCGTCGGTTTGCGTCGAGGACGGCCGAGTGACGCTTAGCCGAGGTGAATTCCAGCCCTCTCTCTTTCTAAGCCCCTCAGCCCGGCGGGCATGGCCACCTGCGACACCAGCTGCCGCTGCCAGCCTGGTCCCCGACCGCCAGCCTTGGTCGGCACCTGCCCTGTCTCCTGCCATCGTCCTTTGTCGTCCTTCGTTACCAGATCGCCAACGACGAAGGGAAAGGGGGAAAGAGGAAGAGGAGAGGGCCGGGCCAAGGAAAGGGAAGATGGGCCAGGCCCAGGCGGGAAAGAGGGGAAGAGGAAAAGAAAGAAAGAGCGAGGCTGGGCCGGGCCAGCCTCGGCCCAATTTCGGCTTTTTTCTCCTTTTTCTCATTCTTCTTTTTTGTCTTTTTTCTCCATTTGCTAATTTATCACCAGTCTTTGACAATAGGGTGTCTGGTGGGTTCATCTTTAAGGGAAAATACTAACTCAATATCATCATAATACTGTTAGTTGTTGCTAGGGTTACATCGATTATGGTAGGTCTAGTTTTGGCGAAGAAATTGATCATGAATTGGCTTAGTCCTTGTTGAATTGTTGTTCAGCTCTCCCCGACATGTTGGAGCTCTAAATGTTAGTTTTTCTTAATGCAATTGGGGTTCTTTTTTCATTTTGTTGTGTGGCTAAATTTGTAAATCTTGTGAAATGCGAATCTTTTGGTGTTTATAGTTTTTAATTAAATAAACAAATAGAAAAGTGACATGCAGGTGAATAGCACGGCCAAAACAAAAAAAGATACGAAGAGCTGAGCTCGAGAAGAAGAGAACAGAGAAGAGAAGCGCAATGAAAAAGAAAAGAAAAAGATTGGAGAAAAAAATTGTCCATAGGTTAAGTGGATCTCAGTTGATAGAATTTTAGGAATTGAGAGTATTTTTGTGCTTCAAAATAGTCAGACAAAATTGGCTCGAAAGGAATGCGTGTCTAAATTGAAATGCATATAGTCTCTTGCAACTTTAAGTCTGATAGAGAAAATTATGCCCCAAATGCTAATTGCTGGTGAGAAGAATCTAACATAAGTTTTTTAGTAATTTATGCTGTATTAAGTCTTATTTATTATATTAGAAAAATGTAATTAATAGTTGTAAGCTTTAGCGCAATGCATAATATCTTCCTTAAATTTATAATTTGCTCAATATAATCCCTGAACTATTACTAAATGACCAATATAATGTTTAGACCATTTGAAAAGGTGCCCAAAAAAGTCATAAAACTATTGCATTGGTACCAATTCAGTTTACACATTTCAATTGAACTAATTTAGTTTTAAAACTTTTTTTTAATTTTGGGTATCAATTCAGTCAATCTAGACATTTTAAGTTGGAAATCTTTTATGTGAACGCCGGTCGTCCTATGTAACACAATCAACATTAATATGGACATTTTTTAGTAGTAGTTTAATTATTTATTGAATTATTAATTATTTCTTCTCTTCTTTTCTAATATTTTTCTTTTTTGTTTCTTTTTTTTTTTTTTACTTCATTTTGACTAGCAACTCGCCGGCCATTAGACTAGAGCCAACAAGCCCTCACTATTTGCTAGCGAGGGCTAGCAAGCTTTCCTCTGTGCCCAGCAAGGTTGCAAAGGCCCTAGGTGAGGGCCTTCATACCCCTATTTATGGTTGACGAGACTGCATTGGCCTTGCCTAGGGCCATTGCAACCTCATCAGCTACGACCCCTGCTGGTGACTACTGAGAGCTTGCTGGTCCTCACAAGCCAAATTGAAGGGAAAAAAAATGAGAAAAGAAGAAGAAAAATAACAAGAAAGAAAAGAAAATTTAAAAAATTATTAAAATATTAAAATATTATTACAAATGTTCATATGAGCACTAGCCGTGTCACATTTGCCATGACTCTTGCTAGCGACTAACGAGAGCTTGCTAGCCTTCACCGGCCAAAATGAAGAAAAAAAGAAAGAAATAGAAAAAAATAACAAAAAAGAAAAGAAAAAATTATAAAACTAAAAAAAAATTAAAATGTTATTACTAATGTCCATGTCAGTGCCAATCATGCTACATTAGATAATTGGAGTTCATGTTAGTAATTTCCAGCTTAAATTGGCCAAATGGACTGAATTAGTATAAATATGAAAAATTTTAGGAATGAATTTGTTCAATTGAATGGTTTAAAACTAAATTGGTATCAATGCAATAAATTTATAATTATTTTTTATCTTTTCCCAAAAGTTTAATGTCATTCTTCCGTTATTTCAATTTAATGGCATCTATTGAGTAGCATTCAATTTGCTATATTTGAATAGCAGACAGAAAAAATAAAGTCACGTGTGAATTTTTCATGTAAAATTATTTATCTCAAAATAGGAATAGAATTTCCACTTAAGATATCATCATAAAACGACTCATACCTGGGCATTCCAATAGAGGCTAATCTCTTTTCTACCTTCTCTTATTTTTTATGATGATCTCATCTCTCTAGCTCTAGGGTTTGGTCCGTCGACAAGATGTATAAGGACAAAATGAAGAGGGTAAGCATTAGAATCTTTGTTAAAAGTAAGTGTCTAAGATTTTTTTCAGGCATAGATGAGGGTTTAAGGTTTCATATCATGAAAGAACAAATTTTCATTGCAATAGACCAGCAATTTCATATGCATAATCAATGTGAACTCCACACCGACTACACTAGCTCCTTCACAACGAAAAACAACTTCTGTGGCACAAGCAAGCTGGTCAACCGTCGATCTCTTATTCTCCTTCGAGAAACCTTGGAGTTTTTTTTTTTTTTGTCGAAAAACATACGTCGATTTCATTAACGAAAGTTTGGGTGAGCTACATCAAAACATAAAATTTGCAAGAGACTTGACGGGGGGTATTGGACCCATTTTTCCGGTAATTTGTTGTTTCTCCGGGCCTTCGCGACCCAATCCGTGGCTCCATTCGCATCTCTGCTGCAATGGGTGATTTTAATGGGCCGGCTTTTGGCTAAGAGGGCGTGGACTTCATATAATAAGGGCCTAATTTCCTAGCTTGTTTCAGCATCGCACACTCCCAGGCAACTTTGATCTGTGCACTTGCAAGTCTGATCTATGCAATGGCTTATCACATTGACTAACTCCAACTGATCCGATTGTATCTCCCAACTCGTGCATTTCTGCTCTTCAGCTGGGTTCTTCACCATCCACTTTAGGGCTTCGACAACTGCTGCAGCTTCTGCTTGAAGGGCCGATTCCGCCCTTATCGTCCGGGCAAAACCCGCAACCATCGTCCCCGTGTGATCCTGACATACTCCAGCAGCGGCGACTTCTTCGGTTCCGCTGATGAAGGACCCGTCTACATTCCATGTTAGGGTTCCGCGAGTAGGGGGCTTCCATTTATTGGGTAGGTCTGATTTTTGTGCTTTGCCTTTGTTTCTTCGAGCGAAGCTTTGACTAACGTTGTGATGTTTGTGAAGGGCTGTTTTGAGGAGCTCTGTTGCGTTTGGCCGCTGGTTTTGAAATACAAAACCGTTTCTTCCTCGCCAGATCTGCCAAAGGAGCTGGGTAAGTAGCTCAAAAGGGGTAGTTGTGTGTTGATAATCACTGATCCACTCCTCTATTCATCTAATTTGGTGGGGGTTTATGTAGATCTGGATTTTGGGGTGTTCCCACACCATTTTCGTCCAGGGGCAGAGTGGGAAGATGTGTTCACTTGTTTCCTGGTGATTTTGGCACAATACACACTAATCATTCGAGATGATGTTTCTTCGTCGAAGGTTAGCCCTTGTAGGTAAAGCATTGTGACATAGTTGCCATAGAAAATGCTTGATCTTTGGTTGTATGTCAACCTTCCATATACGACTCCACAATGTGTTTGGAATTTGGAAGAAGGAGAATGCTGCATTCTGTGTTGGAGTATAGTGGATGGCTTGGTGGCTGTGATATGCATTTTTGACTATGTATGTTCTTGTTTTTGATGATGTCCATATGGGTTTGTCCTCCTGCCTTGTTTTGTTCAGGGGAATTGACATGATTTCTTCAGCTATGTCCTGGTCAAATAATTCTCTGATTCTGGTTTCCTTCCAAACCATTTGATCCTCATCCACCAAATCCGACACCATTTTTGGATCGCCCCTATTCGCTAGCCCCCCTATTACTCCTTTAGGTAGCCATTGATCCTCATGGATCTGAACCTTCTTACCATTTCCAATAACCCATCTAGAAGACGGCTTGATGGTATTCCTCTCGATGATTAAGCTCCTCCAACCCCACGATGGATTACTACCAATTGCTGCTCTTAGGAGATTTCCATGTGGATAGTATAGCCCTTTAAAGACCTTACCCCATAGTGTTTCAAGTTGCTGTAATAGTCGCCAGGCTTGCTTACCAAGCATAGCTTCATTGAATAGAATCAGGTCCCTAAATCCCAACTCACCTGTTTCTTTCCTTTTCTTGAGCATTTCCCACTTCTTCCAGTGAATTCCTTTATATTGTTTATTTGTTTTCCACTAGAAATCAGCTACTTTTCTTTCAATAGACCTGCATATGGATAGTGGAATTTTAAAGACCGACATAACATACTGCAAAATTGCTTGTACAACTGCTTTGATCAATACTTCTTTTCCTGCTTTGGACATAAACTTCTTTTTCCACCCCTCTAGTTTTGCATTTACTCTAGATAAAATCCAGGCAAACGTCTCCTTCTTGGATCGACCAGTCTGAGGGAATTCCCAGATACTTTCTTGTTTTTTCCAGTTCTGGGACTCTCATCTCCATCGTTAAGCTCTGTTTTAGGACTGGTGGGCAATCTTTACTGAAAAATAATCCTGATTTATTTAAGTTAATGGCTTGTCCAGAAGCTAGGCAATACTAATTCAACACAGCAGCTACATTCTGACATTCTATGAGTTTCCCATCCATGAATAAGATAAGATCATCCGCGAACATTAGGTGGGATAGGGTAGGGCAGTCCCTATTAAGTTTGATTCCCCTGATACTATGGTCTTCAATAGCTTTATGCAACAATTGGGAGAGGACATTTGACACTATAATGAAGAGGTAGGGGGATAGTAGATCACCTTGCCGGATTCCTCTAGAGGGTTTGAAATATGGTAGAGGTTGCCCATTCACCTTGATACTATAGGATACTGTAGTTACGCACTGCATCACCCAAGTAATCCAGGTGTCATGGAAGCCCATTTTCCTTAGACAAGCCTTTAGAAAATCCCACTCCACTCGATCGTAAGCCTTTTTCATGTCAAATTTAAGAATTGCCTGGAATTTCCTTCATCTTTGCCTTGTTCTCAACTGGTGAAGCACTTCTTGCACAAGTAACACATTATCTTGTATTAACCTTCCTTAAACAAAGGCACTTTGTTCCATAGTAATCAGATGGGGCAGGTGTTTTTTCAGCCGATTAGCCAGCACTTTTGATATGATTTTGTAGGCAAAATTACATAAGCTAATAGGTCTGAATTGATCTAACTGTTTTGGATTTTTCACCTTTGGAATGAGGGTAATTATGGTTTTGTTCAGTTTTGGATTAAGGCAGCCAGACTCCCTAAACTGAGTGATTTCTTTTTGGATTTCTGAACTATTTCATTCCAATGTTGCTGGAAAAATTGTTCGTTTAGTCCATCCGGCCCCGGGGCTTTTAATGCTCCCAATTGGAAGGTAGCAACCTTGATTTCCTCGAGTGTGAAAACTCTAGTAAGTAACTGATTCATTTCCTCTGTTACCAGACTTGGTAGCTAGTCCAATACTGGCTGAAAATTTCGATACCCCGCTGAGGTGTAGAGCTCGTTAAAAAAATCTGTGGACATTTATCTAATTTGTTCCAGGTCACGTGTCCATTCTCCATTGGAGTTTTTTAGTATTGTGATTCTATTTCTCTGTCTACGTTGCACTGTTGTTGCATGAAAAAGTTTTGTACTTCTGTCCCCCCATTTGAGCCACTGAATTATGGATTGTATTTCCCAATACATTTCCTCTTGTCTCCATAGTCTTTCTATCTCATCATTCAGCCAATTCATTCTATTCTTATCATAATTCAACGTTGGGCAGTTAATCAGTTGCTGGATTTCCCCTTTAAGATGTTGTATTGCATTATGGGCATTGGGAAACCTTTTCCTACTCCATGAATGAAGCTTTGTGGTGACCTGTTTGATTTTACTACTCAACCCATCTGATCTTGCAGCTTGCCCCCTCCAAGTATCCAGCATGACTTGCTCATATTCCTCATCCTCTAGCCAATATGCTTCAAATTTGAAATTCTTTTTTCGTTTTTCCGATTGGGGAAATAAGTCCATCAATAGGGGACTGTGGTCTGACCTTATAGCCGGCAGGACAAAGACCTCTGCTGAAGGAAATTTCACCCTCCATTTGATGTTGCATAATGCTTTATCCAGCCTTTCCTTCACTATTTCAGCTCCATCTCTATTATTTGCCCAAGTGAACACACAGCATTTGCTATATATATTCATCAGTCCACATAGATTTAGGAAGTCCTGGAAGGCTTGCATTCTGTAATTTTCCGCTGGTCGTTTGCCCACCTTCTCCCACAAATATAGTACCTCATTAAAGTCCCCTAAACATACCCAGGGGTCGTGAGTGAGAGGTCGAGAGGAGGCTATATCAGCCCACAATCTCACCCTATCCTGGAAATCAGTAGGTGCATGGATGAAAGACAATCTCATAGTATAATTCATTTCCTCGATTGTGCAGTTTACATGTATGAAGTGCGTGGAGCTCGAGATAATAGAGATAGATACCTGGTCATTCCAAAACAAAGCCAAACCCCCAGCTATACCTCTTGGATTGATTATGAAACTGTGTTGAAATTGTAGTTGACGTTGTAGTCTCTGACTTACTTCCTCCTTGTTTTTTGTTTACATTAGAAATAAGATGGCGGGCCTTTCTTGAGCCACTAGGGCTCTAATAGCTTGGAATGTCAAGGCTTGCATTCTGTAATTTTCTACTGGTCATTTGCCCACCTTCTCCCACACATATAGTACCTCATTAAAGTCCCCTAAACATACCCAGGGGTCATGAGTGAGAGGTCGAGAGGAAGCTATATCAGCCCACAATCTCACCCTATCCTGGAAATCAGTAGGTGCATGAATGAAAGACAATCTCATAGTATAATTCATTTCCCCGGTTGTGCAGTTTACATGTATGAAGTGCGTAGAGCTTGAGAAAATAGAGATAGGTACCTGGTCATTCCAAAACAAAGCCAAACCCCCAGTTGTACCTCTTTGATTGATTATGAAAGTGTGTTGAAATTGTAGTCGACGTTGTCGTCTCTGACTTACTTCCTCCTTGTTTTTTGTTTTCATTAGAAATAAGATGGCGGGCCTTTCTTGAGCCACTAGAGCTCTAATAGCTTGGAATGTCAAGGGTGTGCCCAACCCTTGACAATTCCAGCTCAGAATCTTTATTTGTAAGTTGGTAGCTTATTAGGGCTAGCCACCAAAGCCCAATTTCGTGTTTCTTCCTTCATCAGAACTGGAGTATCCAGTAAGGTCATTTCATCCAATGCTGTGTTGCTCATGCTCTATGGTTCATAGGGTGAATACCGTTTCAGTTTTTTCTAAGATGAATATTTCTGTCCCTTACCCTTTCTTGCTGCACCACTGCTGATTATACAGCTCTTACCTATATTTTGTGTTGATATGTGCTGGTCATCCGCTGGGACTTCTATAATTGCTTCTATTTGGTGCCAATTCATATCTTCTTGTAGAACTCCCTTACGTTTTCCGCTGTCTATGGTACTTGCGTTGCTTAAGGAGACTCCCTTCAATTTTTCATAGATGACCATTTCTCCCTGACTAGCTAGAATTTCAGGGGTGTTTATCTCCTCCAATAATTCCTCCATTGTGGTTCCATAAAACACATCCCAGAATGAGCTGTATTCATTTGCCTCTGCTTTCATCCACGAGTCAAACATTATGTCTTTTTTGTTTTGAAAATTGTCTTCTTGGTATGGGATTTCAGCGCAATGCTGTGCATAGTGCCCTAACCTACCACACGCATAGCAGTAATGTGGTAGTCTTTCGTATCTAAAGTTGAGCCAAATCTTCTTACCTCTATTACTGAAAATCGCCCTTGGTTTCAGTGGTAATGACATGTCAATAGCTAATCTAGCTTTCCCTATCATATAAGGCATATAGCATTTTGCCTCAATTTTAACTTCTGTTACTTCTCCTATATCTCCCGCAATGTGTTCCACCACCTCTGTTGATATCCATTCTGCTGGTAAGCCATGAATATGGACCCAAAAAACACAGATATCAAATCTATAGCATGCCGGGGGTGTGTTCGGTACCCATGGTTGTAAAAGTAATAGGTGATTTGTAAAAGACTAAGGGCCCAAGGACATTATCCGCTCTTTGTCCCTTTCTGAAGCGAAATGAAAGGCAAATATACTAGGGGCCAGCAGATTAATGTCTACATGTTCTACTTTCCACACTTTACGCATTGTGTTTTGGAATGCTTGGAAGTTTATTTTGGGATTCTAAAACAACTGCCCAATTAGGGTTTGCTGACATTCTCTTACCTTGCTAGCTGAAATAACATCATCCACTGTGGTTATGGCTTGGTTTGACCACATTTTTCCCAATCTTTTGCATAGCAAGGCCATTCGAACACTCTCCTCTTCACTAAGCTCCATGGTCGCTGGAAACGTTGGCTATTTGCTGCTACCCAGGAGGCAGGCTGAGAAAGTGGGAAAGAGGTTTTGTGGTTTGGGTTATGGAGGAAAAGGATTGTGCAGGAAATGGGTAAGATGGTCTTCCATTTTGCTATAGCTACTGGGGAAGAGATGAAGGGGAGCTAGGGTTTTTGGATATGGGGGAGCTACCACAGAAGGTAGAGAGAAACTCTCACCTCAGAGAGAAAAAAGGCTCGAGAAACCTTAGAGTTAAAGTGCCTAAGTAAGGCAAATTCTCCGACTTGAGCAACCTCAACTTCAATTTGATCGGATTCCATGTCTTCACCTACATTGGCATATTTAGGTGGTGCGCCTTCACAAATCCAAGATTCACATCGTCGCTGACATCGACCTCAACCCATCAACCATCTTCATCGATGAGGCTCCAAGCAATTCATGTCAGAAGTTTGATTTCGAGGAAGATGATGAAATGTTGATGTTGAGCAAGAGGTTTATTTGAAGCCCTATTTTTTTTCCCCTTTTCTAACTAATGGGAATTACTGACTAATTCAATATGTAATATTCCTTGTCATAACAAAATGTTTGATTTACCATTTGATCAAACAGAAGAACTACATTGAATTTTTGGTAATAGTTTAGAGACAACAATAAACATAAAAAGATTCAAGGATGATACTACACACAAAGCCAAAATTTAGGAATTATTAGTGTCATTTTACTTTTTATATATAGTTTTTAGCCATTATGAGACATGAATTGAAGTATCTATAAGGGCAATCACAAGAAAGGTCCTGAAACTTTATCTCAAAAATAAATGTAGTCCTTACATTTTTTGTTCAATATAATTTGTCAAACTTTTCAAAATCAAGTCAATGTAGTCCTTCCTTCCAATGGAGCGTCTTGCCACTTGTATTGAATTGACATGGAATGCAACTTTGATTGTGAATAGACAAAAACAATTATATGGATTGCCGCCTCATCCCTTTTTTTCCCTTTTCCATTTCATCTTCTTCCTTCTAATTCCAACATTCCTCCTCCATAGTTGCATAGAGCCACCGCCACTAGAGATCTAGGCCATTGTTCGTTCTTAGCAACCACCACCTAAGATGAAGTCGCATCTTGATTCTCTCTCTAATCAACACCCTTGTCATGCTCTCCCCTCCTTTCTTTCTACTCAATTGCAATGGAGGTAGCGCAACCTTATTATGAGATTGCTTAGCCATCCACAATTTAAGATCTTGGCACCAAGATTCAAGGTTGCTACCAACATTTTGCAAAACAATCCTCATTTTATGCCCTCGTCCCCAAGCTGACTCTACCAATGGCATAGGCTAGGTTCCTTTGGGTCATCTTGAATGAATTTGAATTCAATTTGTTGGGGAGGACTAGGAAATAATTCACTAAGAACTAACCCAATCCAAGATTAATTTTTTTCCCAAAACTAGACCTGCCAAATTTGACTTAATCCTAGAAACAACCAACAATATATTCCAATAATACAAACTCATAATATAAAAATATAATGTCAAAATGATAAGGAAACAAATGGAACAACAACACTAAAATTTTACATGGAAAAACAAACCACGGACTGCCCAAAAAATTCTATTAATCACTAAGAATAGTATGATACACAAATGATTCTTCTCTAGCCACATACTAGAGGCTTAACATCGACAATACAATAGTATTTCATCACCATGAAGGTAGATTAACACAAGGAGAATTCGGGAAGATTTTCACCAAATGAAATCGATTAACTCATAGCTCTCAGTCTTGTCAATAATATACTAAAATTTAAGCCAATTCCGATAATGTGTGCCCTTTGAATAGGGAGCGAAAGCCAAGCCCCTCTTCTCCACACACCATCTTGGCTCTCTCTCTCTCTCTACTCACAAACGAGCAGCCCACCTTTTCCTCTTTTTTGCTTTTTAACGTTTTTCCTTTTGTTTTATCTATTTATTAGCTGGCCCACATAAGCGGACTTAGCCAATTAATCTCCCCCTCCGCCTCACGTGAGAAGTTCCATCATGCTCGCTTTATTTCTACAAAAGTCAAGTTTCACCATGGCCGACATTTTAGTTATCATATCGAATCCATTGTCATCAATGTGGAGTTTTTCAAGAAGCAAAAGCTTCCCTTTTAATTTATTTCGGATCCAATGATACTTTACATCAATATACTTCAATCTTAAATGCAATACTAGATTTTTGCTAAGATAGATAGCACTCATGCTATCATAATACATAACAAACTTCTCTTAATTCAAGCTCAACTTTTGTAGGAATTTCTACATCCACAAGAGTTCCTTAAATCTTTGGTGATAGTAATATACTCTGCTTTAGTCGTAGATAAAGGTCTAGATTTTTGCAATATTAATTGCCAAGAAAATGTTCCATATGCAAAAGTGATCATGTAACCTAATATAGATTTTTGAGAATCAGCGTAAACAATATAGTCTACATCTGAGTAGCCACTCAACTCAGGCTTTTTGTTTCCATAACAAAAACAAAATTTAGAAGTGCCTAAGATACCTCAAAATCCATTTCACAGCGGTCCAATACTCTTTACCTGAATTTGAAAGAAACCTACTCATAAAGCCAATTGCACGAGTAATATCCGGTCCTATACAAGCTATGTCTTACATCAAACTACCCATAGTCGATACATCAGGAATTTTCATAAGGAATTTTTGTCATCTTTCCTTATTTTTCTCACTTGTAGGTCACTTATTACTACTCAACTTGAATGGGCTAGCAAGTAGAGTACTTATAAGTTTACAAGTACTCATGTTGAACCTTTGTAGTACCTTTCCAATATACTTCTCCTAGGGAAAAGAATAGCACAAGTACCAAAACTTGGCACAAGGGGACACTTAAGTGCCAAAAGTTACGAAAGGTACATTTAAGTTCTATCTTTTTAAAAATTAGATCATTTAAGTGCCAACTCCGACGAAGGCCATTGGAAATCCAACGTGGCTTATTTTAATAATTTATAGCATCTATGTGGGTTGCAGAATTCCATATCAGCTTACCTTAACAAAAAATAACGCCATTTTGGCCTAAGTTTAATTTTTAATATAAATATTAATTAAACAATATCAAAAATTAAAAAATTAACAAAAAAGGGGAGCAATAGCACAGGCGAGGGAGGCTCCCCCGCCTATGGTCGCCGGCTCATCACTGGTGGGGTGGCGGTGATGGACGGCAAGGGTTGCCAACACTTGGGTGCGGGTCAACGACCCTCGCCGACCCTTGCTAAACGCTGGGATAAGGCCACAACCCTCTCCCAGAAACGCTGGGATAAGGCCACAACCCTCTCCCAAATCTGGAAGAGGGTCGCTTGCCCTCACCCTAGCTTGGGTGAGGGTCGCCCGCCCTCGCATTGGCACCAGTAGCCCTCACCTAGTGCCGCTAGACCTCAGCGACGCTAGGCGAGGGCAAGTGACCCTTGCCTAGATTTGGGAAAGAGGGTGAGGGTCGCAAACACGAGTGCTGGCGAACCTCGCCTAGGCCAGGGTGAGCGCAGGCAACCCTCACCTAGATCTGGGAGAAGGTCATGGCCCTCTCTCGGCGTCTAGCGAAGGCCAGCCGGCCTTTGCCTCTAGTCGGTGAGAGAGCCCCTCCCACCTGTCCTTTGCTTTTTTCAAAAAAAAAAAATTTAAATTTTCGTTTTCAATATTATTTAATTAATATTTATATAAAAATATAATTAAGATCAAAACAACATTGTTTTAGGCTGATCAAACCATGTCAACACTCAAAACGACATCATTTTAGGCTTATTTGGCCATATCAACACTCAAAACGACGCAATTTCGACCTCAACTTTCTAGAAAAGTGCCACGTCAGCATTTTGGTTGGATTTTCTCACCGTTGGCATTTAACTGATTTTTTTTGCTTCGATCTTGGCACTTAAGTGTCCCGTTGTGCTAAGTTTTGGCACTCCAGGGGTCTGCTTGTCTTTCTACGAAGATAATCAAAGTTTTATGTTCTTCTTATCATTAAGTAATTCTCATGCTAAGAATTTGTTTAGTTGGTCCCAAATCTTTCATTGTAAAAACTTTACTTAACTCATTTTTTAAGCTCTTGATTTCTTAACATTATGCCCATATATCAACATGTCATCCACATATAGTAGAATGACAAGAAAAATCATTATCTGAGAATATTTTCATAAAAACACAAGAATCAGGGTTGGTCTTGTCATGTCCATAATCTTCTATGAATTTTTCAAATTTCATTTATCACTACCTTGTCATTTGCTTGGGACCTATAAGTGTCCTTCAACCTACATACAAGATTCTCATTGCCTTCAATTTTAAACCTTCTGAATGGTCCATATATATTTCTTTTTCTAAGGCTCTTTGAAGAAAGGCTATCTTTACATCGATCCAGACTGGAAGCCAACTCAAGAACAACTTGAATAGAAGGCATTTTTACAATCGATGAAAAAATATTTCAAAGTTAATTCATTTCTTTAACAATTCTAGTCTTATATTGTGGTGGCAAACTACTCTCTTCTATCTTCAACCTATACTCCTGCTTATTTGTGATTATTCTCTTACTCTTAAGCAACTTCAACAATTTAGATGTGTAATTCTTATGCAAGAATTTGATAACATGACATAGCATATTCATAAATTTTTGGCTCTCCTATATCAATGTCTCACATATACCTGTGCAACCGATATTTTTATAAAGTTCTACATTCTCTTGCAAATCTTCTCACTTGAGGTAGGATCGTTTGTTCTTGCTCAATTGACTCCTCTATCTCAACAAGCAATTTTTACTCAACTGATTGTTCTAACTTTACCTAGTTAAGCTAAAGAATCAACATTTTGTGAGAATTCACCATCTTCATAATTTTCATGATTTCCATGCACTTTTCCCCTGCGATTTCCACCCAATACGGCATAAGGATTTGGGATGAAACTAACGAAGTGTTGAGCTACATTCTTTGGCCTCCCTAGCTTGTTGATATTTTCAATGGTTTGATGCTCGAAAATTACTACATCTTAGCTTCTAATGACTTTCTTTGCAGCGAGATCCTATAACCTATAGCCTAATTCTTCATGTCCATAATCCAGGAAGATACATTGCATAGACTTGTCATGAAGTTTGAACTTTTTATCTCTTGGAACATGTACAGATGCTTGTTAACAAACATTTTCAAATAATTGTATGAAACATTTTTCCTAGTCCAAATTCTTTGTGGAACATCCGCCTTAAGAGAAACTAATTGAGAATGGTTTATCAAGTCCACTGTTATTCTTATCGCTTCACTTAAAATGATTTAAGCAACCTCATATGATATAGAATGTACAAAATTTGATTACTAATTGTCTAGTTCATTCTCTCCACTGCTCCCTTCTATTGTTGTGTTTTTTAAATAATCTTTTCAAACTTGATACCACAATATCTGTAATAATGTTCAAATGTGCCTCTATATTCACCATCATCGTCAGTTTGAACACATTCCAACTACTTTCTGGCTTCTCTTTCCACGTTGACATGAAATTATTTGAAAGGAGCAGACACCTAATCTTTAGATTTCAAAGCAAAAGCTCGCACTTTTCTAGAGTAGTTATCAACAAATGTCACAAAGTATAATGCACCATCAAGTGTTCTAGCGTCTTTGAAACAAACATTATTATCAACTAAATTAATTACATTTGATTTCGTGTGAAAGAGCAACTATGAAACGAAAATCTATGTTACTTACCAATTAGGCAGTGAGTACATTCCTTCAGGTTTCTCTCCTTCAAGATTTTTTTCTAGTTTTGGCATGTAAAGTTCACATAATCATCATCACATATGAACATAATATCGCCATCAGATGCAACTACCGTTGTAACCTATTTCTCTTCTTCTTTTTTTTTAGTCTCAATTTCTATCATGAGATTTATCTCTATTTGGCATCGAACACTTTTTTGCATAATGTCCTATCTTACCACAATTATAACACTTCACACTCTTCCTTAGCCTTAATTCACATTTCTCTTAGCTTGCCTCTATTATCAATACTTTGAAACTTTCTTGATTGACTTCTTGCCTATTTTCTATAACAACAGCCTCTGATTTAGAAGTATAATTCAAGCATTTTCTCTTGAGTTCTTTGTCGAATAAGCTGTCTTTAACCATGCTCATAAAAAAAACACACTAAAGGAGCCGAATTGTTTAACCAAAGTGTCCTAGCAATCGGGATGAGTGCCAAGCAATAGACATGATTGCAAGTCATCACTAAGGTTAATCTCAAAATTTGTCAATTGATTTACAACATCCTCAAATTCACTCAAGTGTTCTCATATGCTACTAGAAAAATTTTATTTTGTGGGGTTCTCCTCTCATATTAGTAATTTCTTCCCCAAAATGTCTGCTTTTGTCTCTTGTACAACATAATGAAAAACACTATCATTAATCCATTGTCTTGGCAATTCATTTTGTTCCCATTCTTTGTCTTCTTTGTCTCCTTTAACCTCATCACCATCAATGGGATCATACAAATCCTTACAATATAACATGTTTTCTATTTTAGGCTTCTGATTTTCCACGACAATGGATATAGAAAGGATATACGCACCTTTACTTTGGTGCCATCAGACTTGCTTTATCCTTTCATTAAAGGAAAGGGTTACTCATCATTGCTCGTTTGGCTCTTTTAGACACCCCTTTTTGGACTACTAGCTCGTTATCTTTATGGCTGACTCTCCTTGAGGCAGAAATGCAATCAAATTCATTGAGCTAGAAGTAGTAAATCTCCATGACCTAAACCTAGATTATAGGAGTAATCGAAAGCATCTAACTCAAATATTATGCCACTAGGTTCATTTATTTAACATTAGACTCTCAATCCTAGCTTTGATACCATTTTACATGGAAGAACCGGGTGACAATTCACCGAGAACTAACCTAATCCAAGATCAATTTTTTCCCCAAAACTAAATCAGCTAAAATCAACATAACCTTAGCATCAACCAAAAATATATTTCAGCAATACAATCTCAAAATATGTAAATATAATGCCAAATTGATAAGGAAAAATGCAACAACAATATCAAGATTTTGCGCGGAAAATCTATTGTGAGAAAAATCACAAACTATCAAAAAAATTTCACTAATCAACAAAAATAGTAAGATACACATAGGGTTCTTTTCAGCCATGCACTTTTATCTCCATGAAGGTGGATTGATGCAAATGTAGTAAGAAAACCCTAATTGCAATTGGAGAATTTGGAGAATATTCTCAATGAACAAAACTAATCAACTTGTAACCTTAGGTCTCATGAATAACATACTAAAATTTAAGACAATTTCTATAACTTTTGGCTTTCAAATCAAGATTGGAAGCCGTGGCCCCTCTTTTCCTCTCTTCTCCACGCACCCTCTCGGCAAGCTCTCATACTTTTCTCGCTCTGTTCTTGGGCTCAACTCACACACGAAGCAGTCTTACCTTTTCAACTTTTGATGCTTTTTGACCTTTCCCCTTTCTTTTTGTTTTATCTATTCGTTAGCTGGGCCCACATAGATCAGCCCAACCAACACAATCTTACTCATACTATATTTCTGCACATGAGTTGAACAACTAAAAAGAAATAATTAAAGAAAAGCTCCTACGTGGAGGTCTCATGTTAAAATCAGAAAAGCAAAAGGGAGCTTTTATTCATAAAAAGTTGAAAATTGAGAAGGTACGAAATCTCTCCATCGGAAAGAAAACTCTAAGGAAGATGCGATCTAAGTAATGGTTGTTGGCTACACTTATCCAAATGGAGACTTTGTAAGAGTGGCAGAGGAAGACAAAGAGCAAGTGAGAATGTTGTTTGAGGAGAAAATGACTGGAACAAAAAGCGAAATGAAGGAAGAGGAGGCAAAAACAAGTATTGGGTAAAAAAAAGAGGAACCAGTGAAAGGAACTTCATCACTAGCGAAAAAGAAAGCTAAGACTTAGGGGGAGTCTAGTGCAAAGGAAGTCAGAGAGGTTGAACTATTACTCTTTTCAAGTTTTAGGTGCTCTTAGTGAGCTGAAGAAGAAAGTTGGCACATTTAAAGCAATAAAATATTTAGATATTAAATCATGCATTCATCTAACAAACTGGAAATGTCGCAAAAATAACCTGCAGCTCAAACCTTGGTCAATGATTATGACAAATAAAGTGACCTGACCCACCTCCAATGGGTCAGTCTCAATGCCTGGACCTCCTTTTTCTTCAAATGGGTCATGTGCCCATGCTTGACTAGGTCCGGTGGCCCATAGGCCTTAAACCGGAAGCCAATGGACTGGAGGCCATTAGGTCGGGTCAATAATTGGAATTGGAGTAGGGGCAAATCCGATAGAGTGCTAGACAGAAGGGTTTTTTTCTATCAAATTGTTCTGACCCGAAGCTCGGCTTCAACCTCCGTTAAGCACTTTTTCTCTCACTCCATGTGAGCTCTCTCCCTATCCCTCTAGGTGATAGTCCAGCCGAAACCCTAATTCTTTCCCCTTGTTTTCCATCACAATCATCTATGGCAACGCCGTTGCAGTGATAGTAGGGCAAGGTGCGATCCTCTACGTTCCTTTCCCACTTTCCATCTTTGGTTTCCTGAAAACCCCTCCCTTGATGTTGAGCCATGACGTTTCTTTCCCAACATCCACCAGACTAGCCATGATCGTCCCAGCTTCCTCGTCAATCTACCACCTGCAATTTTACCGCATTTTGTTAAATTTCCGCCCCACGAAACATAGTTCTCGAGCTCCCTTCACTTCCAACCCTAAACAACTGAATACCCATCCACCCACAAGAGAAACCCATTAACCCAACTCAAATATTGACAAATTTCTAGAAGAAATGGAAGGCGATTTGGAGAACCACCTGCGTATGGCAACATTGTGCAAAAGAATGGGGGATTTATGGGCAGGATATGATAAAACGGAGCTATTTGCAGTCATCCCTAAATCCGTACATCAGGAAAGTAAATTTCTGCTCTATGGTAAATTACTGTCTAAACCCAATGTTAATTTTCAAGCTTTCGTGAATACCATGAAGAGAGCTTGGAAGATCGAGTCGGTGAAATGCGAGATGATAGAACAGGAGTTCTTCTTATTTACCTTCACATCTGTTGAAGAGAAGGAAAGGGTGTTAGAATCGGGGCCATGGTCTTTTGCGAGTAATCTTCTAGTTCTGAAAGAAGGTAATCCGAACATACCAAAACATCGTTATGACTTCTCCCACTATGCATTTTGGGTACAGTTGGTGGGTCTACCTAGAGCTGCGATCACAAAAGAAGCAATTATGAAAATTGCTGGGAAACTTGGCACGGTAGGAAAGTAAAGATTGAAGCAAAATACAATAGCTCTAGTTGAATGGGCAAAGCTAAGGTGCTTTTGAACCTGAACAAACCCCTCAAAATTAGAACGATTATTGACTTGGGAGGAATAAAATGGTGGATTGACTTTAAGTATGAAAGGCTACTACATTATTGCTACTCATGTAGATGTATGGGTCATTATGCAACCTTTTGCCCACAAATTCCTTATGAGGAATTCGGATTACCTCATAACAAACCTGGGCGATATGGGTCATGGCTCAAAGCTGAAGTCAAAGAACTGAGCCCATGCTAGAAGACCTTCTTTGGGGAAATAGAGCCTGCTGATGCGGAAGATGAAATGGTGCCTGAGACCCCCATCCATCAAGCTGCAGAAATTATAAACACAGTTATAGCTTCATCAAATGACAAAGCTCTAGTACTATACAAGCTAGCAGTCAATGCAGACATCTCTGAAGGAAGTCTCTCGACCCAAATCCCCCAAACAAAAGGGAAACAACCCCAACACTCTCAGGAATTATCCCTTTTTGAATCCGATCAGCAGCTATGTTCAGGCTCTAGAAAGAAAGGCAAAGCTGTCTTAAAATCCCAAGTGGTAAAAAAACAAAAAAGATTTAATCCTTATGGTCTTAGAGGAAATCAAGAACTTCTGCTTGATGAGGGGCACCTCTTAGAGACCCCTCATCTAGACATGGGAAGAGGAGCAAACCTGGGCTTTGGTGGCTAGCCCTAATAAGTTACCATGGGAAACATGAAACTTATAAGTTGGAACTAGGGGTGTCAAAAAGGCCCGAGCTGACCCGTCCCGACCCGACCCGATCCTAAATTTAGGGTATTTTCAGATTGGGTCAAAATATTATCTGAGTGTAGAGCCGGTATCATTTAGAGCCGGGTCGAAACGGGTCGGCCCATTTCTTTTTGACACCGACTTCCTTTCGTGCATTTTGGATAAAATAAACACAGAAGAAGGAAACCCATCTCCTTCGCCGATCCTTCGTGCGTTTTTCTGCAGACCACTGAAGAGCACATTTCTGCAGACCTCTCCGTGCGTTTTTCATCCTCCCTTCGCCGATCCTCCTTTCGCCGACCACCGACCGGTCCTCCTTTCAGCGTCGGCTTGCAATTTGTTGCGGTTGGTCCTCTGCTTGTGGTCTTGCTCAGAAGAATCGAGTGAGGTGGTTTCCGGTCAGTTCCCCCTTCTTCTTCTCCCTCTCCCCTCACTTTCCGGCGGTTTCCGATCGCCGAGGCTTCTAATTGGGTTCCTGAATCGGTGCTCCCTTGGGCCTTGGGGCTTCGTATCGGGTGGTTTAGGTGCTCAATTTTGGGCTGCGGGATTGATCCTAGTGCGTTCGGGTCCGTGCGCACACTTTAGTCCCCACCAAATTGGGGCTTCCGTTATGGTTTTATTTCGATTGCCTTGCCTTGGGCTGCTTTTGTGTTGTGTGCGTGTTAATTAGCCTTGCTTTCTTTTGGGAATTTTTCTTTTTTCGGTTCTCTCTCGTTTCGCTGAGTAGAAATCTCCTCGATTTTAAGTGTTTTCTTTGCTGCGTGTTGTTAATTCTGAATTCGTGTGAGATTGTTGGAGTTGCCAAATTTGCGTTGCTGGGGGCGTATTGCCTTTCTCGGAGCCCCTTACCTTGTGCTGCAAAATGGTAGTATTTCACCAGTTTTGTTGGTGGTTCTCTTGTCATGTTGAATTTTTAAGAGGAGCAGTGCCTTAACCATGCCAATCCAAAGCCTCCTTGGAAATTATGCATCTGTGTCACTTCGTGCTTTCTTTGCATAGTGCAAGATGAAGTGGGAAAAATACCTTCCTGCATGAAATTGAAGGCTGAACTTATTTGATGTTGATCCTATGTACGAGCTTATGCTAATTCTGTTCCATGAAGCATGTAGTCAATTTTGCCTGGGCTTGAAACTTGTCTTCACTTGACTTTTTCCAGAGCTCCAGTGAAGGGTCAATTGTGCTATATCTGACTTTAGTCAGCCTTTTCTTGTTGAACTTCATTGGATTGACCATGTTTAAAATAGAAAAGCACAAATTTTTTTTTTTTAACGAGAATGGCATCATTCTTATCGTGGCATGAATATCTCTGTTTCGATGAAAGAATCTAAGGCCTAAGATATATACTTCTTACATTTCCGATATCAAAAATTAAAGTACTAGAAGGCGACATGCTAGACCCGCCCTTTGGTGATCGGTGCTTTCATGTGTTGATATCAATTTATCAGCATGATAGTTGTGGAACTTTCATCTAGAGAGGCGAGAGGTTAAGTGGCCAAATTTTAGAGCAACTGTCAACATCTACCATTGATTTTAGGAGATGATTGGCATTGTCTTCATGGCACAAATATGGCTCTTTGCTAGGGTAGAAATTAATTCAACCGACAATTTTTTTCCATATGTAATAGAATATGTGTATATGTTGTCCAGCAGCTAGGTGAAGTTTTGCTATTCCATCTGGGAGATCAAGAAGCGCATGAGCATTAATTGAATCGATAGTTCACATTCTTTACTTTTTTCTCTAGAAGATCGGGATTGTTTACTTGCAATTACTTACAAAGGAAGATATCCTTTTCTAGAGCACCTTTTTATCTCATCTTGCATATTTCCATAGCTGAAGGTGTCTTTTTCTCAGGTTCTGAGTGTGGAGTTAGATATTTGGCTTTGGTCTAGCGGTGTCCAAAGCCCATCACTCCGGCACCATCGAACACTTTCGATATACTATTGATCCTACAGCCATCCTGCTCTTGCATTTTCAGCTACAGTTCCTTAGATATTTTCGTTCAAGAACTGCGAAGGTTGTTTAGTGTTTGCTTTTTCCTCTCCTTAATCTAGTTGGAGAAAAGGTCTTTCATTTCAAAATTTTGCATAGCTTATAGGTATTAACTTGTTCTAACTGATGTAAGATATGACTGAAGGGTTTTTGTTCATACCTTATGTGAGACTTTTGGCGTTGTTTAGTGGAATTCAAGTTATAGCATCATCTTTGGGCTTTTGTTACATAGTCATACGAAGGAACAAACATCAATTGATTTCTCCACGTAACTGTGGTGGGATTTTTCTTTCTTATGGGCTATGTGCGTTATATTAAGAACAAATATGAGTATTGAGGCATACTTGGTCCTTGGAAAGTGTTTTTGGGTTATTAATACTGATGATGTGATGGAGAAGCAAATCTATCTATATTCGATTGTGTAACTCATTGGCCTTTCTCAATAAGAAGTTCATCCATTATTTAACTGAGATGTAGAGGTTGTACATAGGTGACATATTTCTTTGGCTCGATAGATCATCATCTCTTTTGCTCTTTAATTTCTTAGAATGTTAATGTCTTAATTTCTTGGAAACAGGAATTGTTCTTGAGGAGATCGGTACATATGGATATATGCTCCGACCCGACCTGACCCAATTTTTTTGGGTCTAATGCGTTTCGGGTCGAGTCAGGTCAAAGCATGACCCGACCCGACCCATTGACACCCCTAGTTGGAACTATTAGGGGCTGGGTAACCCCTTGACAGTCCAACATCTTAGAGCCCTAGTGGCTCAAGAAAGGCCCAATTTGGTGTTTCTTATGGAAACCAAGAATAAAGAGCCGATACTCAAACGCCTTGCTCAACGCCTTCAGTTTAAATATATCAAAACTGTCAATCTAGTAGGCATTGCAGGTGGGCTAGCTCTTCTATGGAGTGATGAGGTACAAGTTGAAGTGGAATTCAGCTCAGACGAGTGGATGGGGGTACTTTGCAACGACCCGAGCAGTGGTATTAGTATGAGAATATCCTTTCTATATGCACATATTGTCTTTCGGGACATATTTACACTTTGACAAACTTTAAGAACCTTTAATAGCCTCAATTCTTCCCCGTGGTTATGCATTGGTGATTTTAACAAAGTTTTGTATCACTGGGAAAAAAGTGGTAGGCGAGAGGGAGACCGATATCACATGGTGGCCTTCAGGGAATTTGTGGACTCTTGTGCCCTACTTCATATGGAAAGCAAGAGCTATGCGTATACATGAACAAACAAAAAGACACGAGATCAACTGGTCAAAAAGATATTAGACAAGGCTCTCTGTACTCTGGATTGGAGAACAACTTTTCCGAATGCCGAGGCATATGCACTTGTTGCGATTGGGTCGACCACATTCCACTCCTCCATTCACTACACCCACCTATTTCCAGATTTCAGAAACCTTTTAAATTCGAAGCTTTTTGGTTAGAGAAACCAAAATGCTCAGAAATTGTTCGGCAAGCTTGGGAAAGAGTTGCTGGTAACACGGGAGATATCACCGGAAAAATAAAAAATGTGGTCCAAGCACTGAGATCCTGGAGTGGGAAGACCTTTAAGAATGATATTTGCCAAATGGAACCTCTCAAGAGGAAATTAACAGAACTAATAAATGCTGATGAAGGGGCTTCAATGGAGGAGGAATATGGGTAGATTGTGGGACAAATAGAAGATTTATGGAGACAAGATGAAATGTATTGGAGTATGTGTACCAGAGTAAGTTGGTTGAAATGGGGGAACAAAAATACCAAATTTTTCCATGCAACAACTATTCAACGTAGGCAACGAAATAGAATTTCCTTTCTAAGGATAAATGATCAGACTTGGAGCCAAGACCTTACTGTTCTAAGAAACCACATCTCAGATTTCTACAAATCTTTGTATTCGTTGGTGGGGAATAGAGATTACACGCCTATTTTGGAGCAATGTCCTCAGCTTGTCACAAGGGAAATGAATATAGCCTTAATGAGTCTTATCACTAAGGAAGAAGTGCGCCTCGCAATGGGACCTACCAAGGCACCGGGGCTGGATGGACTAAACGGGCTATTCTACCTTAGTAATTGGCCTATAATTCAGGATGACATTTTCCAAATGGTGGATTCCTTCTTTGAAATAGGCATTTTCAACCCTGCAATGAACAACACCCAATTGACCCTTATCCCTAAAGTCCCTAATCCCGAACATATCTCCCAATATAGACCTATCAACCTTTGCAACTTTAATTACAAAATCATTGCCAAAGTTTTGGCGAACAAATTGAAACCATGGCTCCCACATATTATCCTCCCAGAATAGAGCGCTTTCATTGAAGGTAGGTAAATCCAAGACAATATCTTTATTGTGCAGGAGGTCCTACACCAGCTACGGATTAGGAAAAGGAAACAGAAATTCCATGCGGTGCTAAAGCTGGACATGCAAAAAGCTTATGATAGGGTGGAATGGGATTTCCTATGTAACTATATGCTGAGAATCGGCTTCTATGATAAATGGGTTTCCCTTATTAAATGGTGTATCTCATCTACATCTTTTAGTATAAAAGTAAATGGGGAATCTACAGAACAATTTTAGCCATCTTGTGGGATTCGACAAGGTGACCCTCTATCGCCCTACTTGTTCATTCTTATGGCTAATGCATTATCATGCCTTATGTCCGAAGCAGTGCTGGATGGAGCTATCAATGGGGTTAAGCTCAATCCTCACTATCCTACCTTGTCTCACCTCCTATTTGCGAATGATGCCATCTTTTTCCTAGAGGGCAATATAAAGGAAGCTCAGAATCTGTCTAACATCCTTAATTAGTATTGATATGCGTCTGGTCAGGCTATAATTCTTATTAAATCGGGTGTGTTTTTGGGAAAGGCTGCTCGTAGGGTTTAAAAAAAAATCTTGCAGCTGAATTGAGAGTGCTAGTGCTAGAAAAAATAGGGAAATATTTGGGGATACCATCGGACTAGGGTA